>OW240912.1:213883778-214008005 GCA_933207985.1 Pelobates cultripes | reverse complement strand
TCCCGGCAAGTTCAGGGGCCAGTGCAGCGCTTAGAGCTGTTATATATGAGGGAATCTGGTCTGTTGTGATAGATTCTGCGACCCCCCGAAATCTTACATTGTTCCGGCGGGATCGGTCCTCCACGTCCGCCATCTTGTGCCACAATTTTGTGTTGTCGTCTTCTAATTTCTTTAGCTTGTCTGCCAGTGTGTTATGTGCTGAACAGAGTTCTTCTGTCCTCCGTTCGACCTGGTCTGTGCGGTCTCCTAGTTCCTCCAATTCCTGGTGTATGCCAGATATAGCGGTTGTGAAATCTTCTTTTATTGTGACTCTCAATTCCATGAGCATTAGTTTTAGGTAGTCCTTTGAGATTTGGCTGTCATCGACTGCTTGTTGTGAGGATCCCTCATTGATGGTGTCAGGCTCTGGGGATTGAGCTCTGCTGACGGCGCCATCTTGGGCCTGTTTCTGCCGCTCTTTTTTATGTTGACGGACCGCGTCCGTTAGCTTAGTTTGTTTTGAGGGTGACATGGGGTCACACCTGGACTTCCCCTCCTGTTTTTGGGGCTCGGTTTTGAGCTTTTCGCGTTGTTTGTTTGCTATTCTGACCCGGGTGAAGCGGAGCTCCTATTCCATGCGTCCGATCGTGCCGGAAGTTGGACACGCCCCCCCCACTTTGATAGATTTAAGCAGGTTTATTGGACACCGCAACGTTTCGACCTGTACCCAGGTCTTTATCAAGTCTCCAGTGTCCCCTATGTATCACAGTGCCCCCTATGTATCAGAGTGTCTCAGTGCCCCATGTCTCTCAGTGTCCTTAGTGTCTCAGTGCCCCCTAGTCTTCCAGAGTCCCCTAGCCTCCAAGTGTCCCCATGTTTCATAGTGCCCCCAAGTGTCTCAGTGTCCCCTAGTATAAAAGAAAAAATCTCAGGCACTCACTGTGATAGATTTAAGCAGGTTTATTGGATTCCGCAACATTTTGACCTGTACCCAGGTCTTTATCAAGTCTCCAGGGTCCACTATATATCACAGTGTTCCCTATGTATCACAGTGTCTCAGTGCCACATGTCTCCCAGTGTCCCCCCAAGTCTCAAAGTCACCCAGTGTCCCCTAGTATCTCAATGTCCCCATGTCTCCCAGTGTCCCAAGTTCTCTTAATGTGTCCTAGTGACATGGGGACACTGGGAGACATGGGGACACAGACACTAAGGGACTGGGAGAAATGGGGACACAGACATGCCCCCTTTTTGGGTATGTTTGTCCCTTTCGGCAGTCCTGATTATGTGATTTGCGTCAGTGGCCCACCCTTTTACCCCATCCATAGACTTCCTGCTTTACTGGACACTGCTGTTAAGGGGTATGGATTTACTTGAAAGATGAAAGCGTGAGATTAGCATAGGGTATGTGTTTTCTCATAGCTGCATCCTATGAGTTTCCCACCAGCACCATCTCCATCAGATACATGACGCTTGGGAGGTAGGGCTCTTTTAGTGTTTTTGGTCAATAAAGTTTTGTAATTAGGCCCATCATAATTGTCAGCACCAGGCCCACTGGGCTCTTAATCTGGCCCTGCCCAGGGCAATGATACAAAATGAATTTCAAATTGAAAGCCAGAATAGCCAAACTGAAAGCAATAGCATGGAGCATTTTTCTGGCTTGGCTATTTTGACTTTCTATTTAAAACTAATTTTGAATTCTCAGTTTAGTGAATAACCCTGTGTATTTTTTTACTTGCCTCTATTGCTCCTTAACACAGTATGCTCTTCAAAAGCATTTACACATTTACTATGGTGATGGTTATTGTGGCCAGCCTAAGGCACACCTGTGCAATAATCATGCTGTCTAATCAGCATCTTGATATGCCACACCTGTGAGGTGGATGGATTATCCTGGCAAAGGAGAAGTGCTCACTAACACAGATTTAGACAGATTTGTGAACAATATTTGAGAGAAATAGGCCTTTTGTGTACATAGAAAAAAGTCTTAGATCTTTGAGTTCAGCTCATGAAAAATGGGGGCAAAAACAAAAGTGTTGCGTTTACAATTTTGTTCAGTGTATAAATCACTGTTTTGTAGATGCACTCTCAATGAATACATGCATGCATACCAAGTGCAACGCATTCCTTTGGGTCATGTGACCACGATCACTCAACAGAAGTTACGATCACATAACCATCGTAACAGTCATGACCTCTCCAAGTTCAGCAGTATGAACATAGGTCACTGGTATTCTCCCTTGTAAGCAGTGTTAATTTTGTTGACTAACAATTTTAGTCAAATTTTTTTAGATTTAGTCGACTAAAACTAGACTAGAACTATAACAATTCAAATGACTAAAATACGACTAAAACTAAAATTGCATATTAGTCAAAAGACAAAACCAAAATTTGCAGCCATAATTAACACAATTCAGAGGGGCTGTGGAAGGGGCAAAAGAGACAAATAGAGGCTTTTACTTAAAGGACCACTCTAGGCACCCAGACCACTTCAGCTTAATGAAGTGGTCTGGGTGCCAGGTCCTTCTAGGGTTAACCCATTTTTTCATAATTATAGCAGTTTCAGAGAAACTGCTATAATTATGAATGGGTTAAGCCTTCCCCCTAATCCTCTAGTGGCTGTCTCATTGACAGCTACTAGAGGCGCTTGCGTGCTTCTCACTGTGAAAATCACAGTGAGAGCACGCCAGCGTCCATAGGAAAGCATTGTAAATGCTTTCCTATGAGACCGGCTGAATGCGCGCGCAGCTCTTGCCGCGCGTGCGCATTCAGCCGGCGGGGCGGATCGGAGGCGGAGAGGAGGGGGAGAGCTCTCCGCCCAGCGCTGGAAAAAGGTAAGTTTTTACCCCTTTCCCCTTCCAGAGCCGGGCGGGAGGGGGACCCTGAGGGTGGGGGCACCCTCAGGGCACTATAGTGCCAGGAAAACGAGTATGTTTTCCTGGCACTATAGTGGTCCTTTAACCCATTAGATTTTAGTCGTGTCAACTAAAATCTCCAGTAGATTTAGTCGACAAAAACTAGACTAAAACTAAAACAATTCAGATGACTAAAATACGACTAAAACTAAAATAGATTTTTAGTCAAAAGAATAGACCATGAGTAAAATTAAATTGAAATTTGCCGCCAAAATTATCGCTGCTTTTAAGGTGTCAGCTTCCCAATCTTTCTTTTGGGCATAAAAAAAAAAAGTCCAATATAGGCAAGCCCTTACTCTTACAGAATATACAAGAAACAAAGTTAAGCAGACCAATCAATATTTAGAAATGAAAACTGAAAATTACAAGTATAGCATATTAAATATGTGACATAAATAACGGGTATAAAAATGTAAAAAAATAATAAAAAAATAATAGTGTGTGCATATATATATATATATATTTGTGTTAGGTGCTTAAGATAGTACAGTGTGAAATACCACGAATAAGCGTAGGATGATAAAAGGAGCAAGTCGGTTGTGGTGTGCCGAAACCGACGATGAGGTAGGCCTGAGAAAGAAGAGGGCCCACCCAGGAAAAGAAATAGAAAGGAAATAAATTTTAAAAGTGGTGTGGTGGGAGGGTCATTCAACGCTGACCTCGAACGGTAAGGAGCCAGGCAAGGGGAGTGCCTTAAGTAGGCTAGGGGTAGCAAACCAGCACCTTCCACAAATGCAGGCAAATTGCCTTAATACTTGTGTTAGGTGCTTAAGATAGTACAGTGTGAAATACCACGAATAAGCGTAGGATGATAAAAGGAGCAAGTCGGTTGTGGTGTGCCGAAACTGACGATGAGGTAGGCCTGAGAAAGAAGAGGGCAAAAATTAAGTAATCAAATTTATTAACAGACAACCAATACATATACATTTATCAACCAGACATGTTTATGAAAGCATCCCTTAATTCTTGTACTGGGTTCGGTATGTACCGTGAGTAAGCGGATGACTTCCAGCGTTTTGATAACATGAGTTGGGACGTTGAAACTGGAGGCTGTGGACGCGGCTCCTATACGAAAGGAGTGTCCTGAGTAATTGTTTGCGTTGAGGCCCAGTTGTGTGAGCAAGGACCTGACGTAGGTCATGAAGGTTGTAATGGTGAGTACTGCACCTTGTAGTTGTAATAACGGTTGCGAGGGCAGTAGGTGATGGTGCTGTATGTAGGCATCAAGAACCTTGACGGGACACCATCTGTTGTGCGTGGGATAGTACGGAATGTTTACAGGTATGTGCTGGCTGGTTTTGGAGTGAGGTAAAGACAGGATGTAATGATCCATATATTTTGTCAAGTGGGAATAGAGGAGGAATGGAGTGGTTTGGGTCGTTGAGGTCGTAGTGAATTCTCTGGGTCGTAGAAATCCATAGAAAGCGATGTATATAGCTGTTTTGATGATAGAATTCGTATTAGTGTCAAACGGTTTTAGGTCGAGTAGGATAATGCTTTGAAGATATGGTTATCTATGGGTAGCCTCTGGGCCAAATGTGTGGGTTCTGATTTTTTGAATACCTCTGAGTATGGTCTTAATTTGGTGAGAGGCCATGAAACTGTTGTTATTTGGGTGTAAGATGAGCATGTGGTGTTGAATGCCAGTGAGATAGAGTTTGATGGTGTTGTATGACATTTTGAGTTTAAGGTGGCAAAAGGAAGCAAACCCCAAAAACGATGTCATAACAAACGGTTGTATGATGTTATGTTCCAGAAGGAATCGTTTGAATAGTGTGAAAGCCCTGCTGTATGTTTTGTTTGTATTGTGTGAAAGTGCCAACTGAGACAATGTCCTGCTATGCTGCATGATGACGTCTAGTCCAGTATGAGGTGTTGAAATGTTGGAGTGATGGTGGCTGTGGGTGCTGCTGACGGGAGTGCTTGATGAAACTCCTGAAATTTAAAGCGAGACAAATTGTCAGCAGCTGTGCTATATACACCTGGCACATGGAAACAACATAGGAAGAAATTATGACAAGCTGCCAACCAAGTGAGTTTCCTCAGAAATCGCATGATCGTAAGAGATTTGGAACGACCTTTGTTGATGATGTGACAGGTTGCCTGGTTGTCTGAGTAACAACGCACTGGCGTATTAGCCCATAAATGACCCCACGCTACGGCAGCCGCCACTATGGGGTAGATCTCAAAAAGAGCTGAGGTAGTGGAAAAACCTTCCAAATCCAGAACTGCTGAAGGCCAGCTGCCCCAAAGCCATTCGCTCCCAAAAATTGCTGCAAAACCAGTGGTAGATGCCGCATCTGACCAAATGGTAGGAGATGATTCAGTCAATTGAGGGAGGAACATACTTTTACCATTCCAAGTGGTTAAAAACCTCTTCCACATGTTTAGATCTACCGTAGCTTGGGCATCTAAGGACAACCTGTGCGTGTCATGTAGAAAAAGTGGGAAAAGATGCAATAGTCGTGAAATAAAGGAGCGGCCTTGAGGTATGATGCGCATTGCAAAATTTAGTGACCCCAGCAGGGACTGTAGTTCTTTGCGGTTGCAAGTGCCGAGCTGTAGGTAGTTGTTTATGTAAGTGAGAATATTCTCTATCTTATCGTATGGTAGGCTTGCTTGCATTGTGGCAGAGTCTAATTGGATACCCAGAAAAGTGATAACCGTGTCTGGCCCTTCTGTTTCTTTGGGGAGATGGGTACACCTAGTTGCTCAAACAGCTTAGTGGTAGCTTTGAGGCTACTGGGAGGTGCAGTATTCTCCTCGACCAGTAGGAAATCGTCCAAGTAATGTAATACTGTAGGGCATCCGGCTATGTTCAATAGTAACCAGCATAATGCTTCAGCAAATGTGTTGAAAATAGCTGGGCTACTTTTGGACCCAAAAGTTAACCGGGAGAAAAAATAGTAGTTCCCGGACCACTTGATGCCATGCAGGTGCCACAGTGTGGGGTGGATAGGGAGTAGTTTGAAGGCGTTAGTAATGTCGGTCTTACTGAGCCAGGCTCCAACCCCTGCTTGTATGATAGCTGTAATGGCGTGATCTATGGTGGTGTATTGCAGAGAGAATTCCTCAGAGGGTATGAGGGAATTAAGACTGGGGTTGGCCAATGAGTGGGGAGCCGATAAGTCAATGATGAGTCTCTGTTTTTGGGAAGATTTCCCTGTGACAATACCAATAGGGTTGGTGTGCCATTCTGTGAATGGAGGAGTTCAAAAAGGCCCCAATACAAAGCCCTCATCCACTTCTTGGGCTATGAGGGTGTCAACCACTGTGGGGTTGTGTTGGGCGGATTGTAGGTTAGGGCATTCCAGAGTTCCAGCTGGTATGTGTAGGATACCTGTGTGGAAGCCTTCTGTTAAACCAGAAATAAGAAAATCTACCAGGTGTCTAGATGGGTGCTGAGACATCAATGCTGTGAATACTGGCATATTAATGGACGTAAGGTAAGGCTTGTAATACATTTTATTTGGACACATGGTCTTTGCATGTGCCCTAAAACATTTTGAACAGACATGCAATAGTCTACATCCACTGTAATTACAAGACCCAACATTGAAATTATTACATATCTGGGACTTGCCCAGAAACTTGATTGGGCGTCCCAGTTTGTCTCTTGTCAATATCTCTGGAACACCAGAGGAACTAGCTCCTTGCGTGGAGGCATGTTCGTCAGCCGTGTTGGGACAGAAATTTGTCGTATGGGCTGTAGAGGAGCAGTATGCACAAGCCAGTGTTCTTAGACCTGCAAAGTGTCTGCAAAATATGACAGTATCAATCTTTCCCCAGTTGGATCTTGTTCCATACTGGGAGAAGGCTCCAGACACTTTTGCAGAAAAAGACCTATGGTAGTCATAAAAGGTTGAACCTCCATATTTGTTGCCCAGATCTACCAGCTTGTGCATATAAAGATCAAAACTCCTCTCTTCTATTGGGATAGACCGCACAGATAGTAGTGCCTCACCTGTCACCAAACAAGTGTAATTTTTCACCATCCGACTTAGCTAGCCTGCCAGTACGATTTTGGTGGTTTTTCATACACTAATTAATTGTTTTGGTTATAGCATGTCTCAGGAAGGGGTAGAGGATTTCTGGCAGGCTAGCTAAGTCGGATGGTGAAAAATTACACTTGTTTGGTGACAGGTGAGGCACTACTAGTTGCCAAGTGGCTTGAGAGGCTCTATCTATGCGTTGGCGCGAGGGGATTTGAGGCCACCCGTCGTAGTGGCAGGAATTTTAGGCCTCTTGGTGACTGTAACATAGAAAACAGGGAGAGGGAGTGACAGGTGAGGCCCTCTCTATGCAACATGCGAGGCGGCTAGCTAACGTGTGGCCCGATGGGTGTTTGCCTCCGAAACGTTTGAGGCGGGGTGTTGGCCTCGCGGGACCACTAACTGATGGCGACAGCCAAGACGGGGTAAATACCTATTGGGAATCCTGTGACCCTATTGCCAGTACTCTAAAACTAGGGGGATGAAATGAAATGTATGGTAGAATACCATATGAGCAGGTGTACGTACCTGGTAGTATGATAAATCACAGGAATAAACCGTGTGGAGCAATTATATAAGCTTGACAGCCTAAAAATGGGTAAAAGAGAGTAGTATGATGAGTGTGGAGTGTAAAAGAACCAGACTTATAGTCTGTAGCAGCAATGTATAAAATTATGTTGATACCATGGGAATAGCTATGAGTGGCTCAGAAATGTTTGCATGCTTGAAATAAGACATCTGAGGGAGGCCGTGGCCTATGTACAAACAATCTATGTGTTACGTGATAATGGTGTGTAAAGGAAAACATGAAACGTAGGTTATATACATATGTATATGACTGTGCAGGGGACATATGATTGGTTGGATCAGTACGTGTGATTCAACCCGAGTATGCATGCGAAAGGATTTAAGCCTTATGTGTCATCGTCATGACAGAGAAATGAGGCCTGTAATGTAGGCTGAGTAAATTTAAATGAAATGGATAGTTATAAAACTCCTGGCGTGGGAGTTCAATGATCTGTACCGAAATGTAACTGGTTTTATAGAAAGGGACATGGATGAGGTCATGGCCTAATTAACACAGCGTTATGTATGATATGTAGCAGAATAACCAAAGGCAGGGATACCCCAAAATGATTTAAAATGATGTAAAAGTGATGTATATCTATATGATATATTGTATAGAAAAGACGTATCAACCCGAGAATTATTGCTTAAATGAACCTATATCCTTTGTATGTGTTGTAGTAATAACCCAGAAGTGAGGCTTGTAACATAGGCTGAGTCCATTTGTATAAATGGATAAGTAATGCAGACCCCTGAAAGCGTGGGAGTCAAATGGTATACAGAGAAGTGGACTTGATTTGTGGACGTAATACAATACTGACAATATTTTAAAAGTAATCAAAAATAATCTATTTAAGCAAGCAATTCTTTAACTCAACGTTATATACACATGAAATGGTGAATATAATTCATGAAAGGATTATACGTGAACACACAGAAAAGCCGAAAGCAAATGTGAGGGGAACACAGAAGTTAGAATAGTTTAACCGTATGACTTATGCGAACCAAAAGCGTGTATGAGCGTATGTAAAAATTTGCCGAACGGCAAAACAACCGAATGATAATTCGTTTCAATAACATGAAATAGGATATGCAAAATGACTATTGAACGATTTAAATATGTTCAACCGAATGACCGTACGAATGAAAAGCCCGCGAATGGCTTGAAACATTCGTGTCATAACCAGGGAAAAACCGTAAAGCGAGGACCCGTGCTGTACCGTACGCCGTGGGAACCAGTCCTGGCGTGACAGGAAGGTCTGACTTACGGTTTAGGAGACCCTGGGACGCGATCTACGACGGAGAACGGAGTCAGAAGAAGCTGGACGGGCGGAAAGGCCTGAACAGGATTCCTGGACACAGCTTAACTTGGTGAAACCTCCTGGATACTGAAACCAAGATGGCGTCTGAGAGAACCCGGAA
The DNA here is from genome assembly GCA_933207985.1 of Pelobates cultripes. NCBI lineage: Eukaryota > Metazoa > Chordata > Amphibia > Anura > Pelobatidae > Pelobates > Pelobates cultripes. Next base: position 213,999,133 of record OW240912.1, on the reverse strand, counting down.
GTGGATCCTCATTCAACGCTGACCTCGAACGGTAAGGAGCCAGGCAAGGGGAGTGCCTTAAGTAGGCTAGGGGTAGCAAACCAGCACCTCCCACAAATGCAGGCAAATTGCCTTAATACATATATAGATATATATATATATTTTTTTATTTTAACCCATTATTTATATCACCTATATTTAATAATATTTATATATATAATATATATATATTTAATAGAATTTATGCATTGTTTTCACTGTGGGTAAAATTCACTTATATATGGCACTGTACACACTTTACAGTTTGTGTACTGTGTATTTCTTTGTTGTGAGAATTCAGTATAAAGCTGCACGTGCACTTTCAATTATTTTTTTTCTTTAAGAAGCCTCAAAAGCACATATACTGTTTTATATAGGGGCAAAAAAATCCAAGAGGTTAAAAAATCTGACACATTGAATAAATTACATCAAAATGTATTAAAAATTAAAAAAAAAATATCTCCACCATGATCGTTTTTAACAAAACATTTTAAAAAGGGGTGTAGTACAACATTGAAAACAGATAGTCCACTTGATGCTAAATATGAAATGTTCAGGTAATAGCAAATCTGTGTAATATTGATACCGGAGAAACTGACGGAAGCAAAGCACAGAGGGATGGACACAGGTTTCTTCAGGAAGGAAGAGATTCTTTATTGGATCACCGATCGGGACTCAGAGGGACTAATGTCACCAAAAATACAGCAAGTTCTGAGCCCTGAACAATAGTGCAGGCTCCCTATATAGGCACATAACTCCTCCCATATTAAGCTCCACCCGCACATTCTCTTGACCAATCATTACAAATAAGAATTAACTTCCTGCTTGACCACATGGCTTGTCCAGCACAATGGAGGAGGGGAATACTACATCCTGTATTCTTGCACATGCTCCGTACACTACTGATCGTATCTTGCCTCGTGCAACCAACTGATCGATACGCCAGCATATGCACGTACACATGCCACGTGGTAATCTCGGCCTACTAAATTTATTTTTACCGAGATTCCACCACATTCCCCCCTTTGATGCCTCTTGATATTTTACAATTACTTGAGGCATCACTTAACCTTGGTTTGCATACACCACAAGTTACCTTTGAACCAGACCAGACTTATCCTACGATGTGAATCTTCAACACTCGTCTTCCTGCATTGGTTCTCCCTGATCTAGAGCCTTATATTTATAAATTGCCATTATCTGTGCAGCAGCCTTCCTCTCTGCTATATTTTCTATCAGGCTTTGCACAGACTTAACTACTAAGGGTATAAGACACGGCAGGAGTAGACACAACATTAAAATCAGTAGGACTCCACCTACCACTGCCTTAAGCCCTCCAAACCACTCATACCAGCTACCAAACCAACTACTTGGATTGTACCCTTTCCATACCTGAGTAGGCACATGCGCTAGTTTAACCATATGGCTAGTAAGCTCAGCTATTGCTTGCCCTTCGTCATCTATTTGAAGACAGCAATTGCTCAGGTTAAACTTCCCACATACACCTCCTTCTACTGCCAAAAGATAATCCAAGGCTAATCTATTTTGGTAAACTGCTGTCCTCATCCTGGTATTATGCTTCGCTAGAAGATTGAGCGCTTGTGATGTCTCGTTAGTAATGATCTCAACCACTGCCTGTAACCTTATAATGCGGTTGAGCATATAAATAGGGGTTCTATAACCAAAGGTACCATCCTCTGCCCACGTGGCTGGCCCATAATAATCTATAATACGCTGGGGAGGCCATTCATTATCTTCCCAGGCACCTATCTCTATGGGTCCCCTTTTCTTCCTATGATTCACATCATACACTTTAACACCCAAAGTCTCACCTGTTTCAATAGGCAACAAGAAGAAGGATGGTTTTAACATACCCAACACACATGCCCCTTCCCAGTCCTGTGGTAACTCCGAATAGGCCTTCTTACCACAGATCCAGTACAAATTCGCTGGGGCTCTCCAGTTAGATGTGATGGATAGATCAAACCATACGTCCTTTAAATTGGCATATCTTGCAAACGGGTTAGATGGTTCTGAGACATTTGAAGCCGACCACCAAGTTGTATTCTTTGTATCATCATCATAAGCTTTTTGCCCTAGACAAGTTAATTCTCCTACAGAAGTATTATACATCATTCCTTTCCTCGCTATGCAAACATAACCTATGATGGAGGTCTTCAATCTCCACTCAGATTTACCTCTAACACTCATATGATAGTCGGCTTGTGTAGATATTAATTGGTCAACTGCCTCAGAACCGGACATTACCTCCTTTGCTTCCTAAGGCCATTGGTCTCCCATGTTAGTACCTCCACACACATAGCAGTTGGTAACATTAAGACTACCGGCAATACTCTCGGCTAAATCAATGAACAAGTTTTTAGCATTATGGGGGATCTTATTATCTATGCTCATCTCTTCATAAAAGGAATGGTATACTTGATGAGTTTGGGAGGTTACCGTATCAGTCTCTATCCCTATAAACAATATTGTCCCAGGGTCTAAACCCGTCCCATATATTTGAAACCCAAATAAATTACCATATTTATCTAAGAACTTGTTAGGGTTATTTATAAGTATATGGATTGGATTGCATTCCATAGACTTACAATATGGATTAGTAGGCAACTTAGTCACAATCATGTCCTTGTCTGCTGTCTGTCCCCAAGTCGCCCACCCCACACAAGACCAATATGGGCAGAAGTTATAATCTCTATTTGGGCATCTTGGACTTACATATTTATTTTTACTACTGGGACAAATATATTTATCGTTAGACCCATACGTCCTCTCCCATCTAAGATCCCCACATACATTCCACGGCTTTCTACCACTTGATATTGCTTTACACGCATCAAATAGCAGAGCACCTGAAGAATATACGGATTTTAATACCGTCTTATTAATTAGGGTCCCCTGAGAATCTCCATTTCTGAGAGTCAACCAAATTGTACGGGGTTGATACTCAGGACTGAAGCACTTAGGTTCTCCTACTCCTAAATGACACACACTATATTCTATATTTAAGTATCTACATCTTGATACATCTCCTTTACACTCATATTGCGAATGCCAAATTAGGGTCTGGGATATATGGTTACCTGTTCTTGTAGTCTTAATGCATACCTCACAGCTAGGAGTGTTGGTACCTCTACCTTCCTGAATATAAAAATACACATAAATAAACATTATTAAAAATACATCTTTCGTCGTCATCCTCAGTCTTCGTCCGTGTGAAGGCACCTCAGCTTCCAGGATGTAAGGACTGCAGGGAATGGAGTTCTGCTCGTCTTCACAGGGGTCCCCTCAAGACTTTCCCTGACTTATACACTCGTTGGTGAGTGGACAGGCTTTATTATGGCCTTCTCACTCACTTACCAAGTCTCTGAAACAATAAAATTTGTAATCTACAAGGTTCCTCGTCACTCCTCGGGTTTTGGCTAGTCAACACTGTATAAAGTCGCCACTCTTCTTCCTTTGGTATGGACAATGTCATAATACCTGAGGGTCCATTAAACTTTAAGGATGTTGTTCCATTTGGTAGGAACGTAATCTGCGCTTGTAATTTGGATAGCATATCACGCCCCAGCAATTGGACTGGACACTCAGGCATATAAAGGAATTGATGTTTTACTACGTGGCCTCCCAATGTACAGAGTCGACTTTTAAGAACCGGTTTTTCAGCACTTCTTCCAGTTGCTCCTATTACAGTAATAGTTCTTCCAGATGGAGGAGCAACTTGATTAGTCACCACCGAATGTTCAGCACCAGTGTCGATCATGAACGCACTCCTTTTTCCCCCTATTGATACATCGACCATAGGCTCCGCTCGACCAAGGGGGATGGAGCCCGGTCGGTATCAATAGTCCTCCATGACCGTGTCAGCCAATCCCACAAAGTCCCTACCTTCTCTATCGCGGGACCTTTGCGCTGCTGGATAGTACCTATCTTCCCTTACACTTCCTCTGTTCCCATTACTCCCTCTATTACCATTACTCCCTCCGGGGCCTCCTCTACCTCTCGCTCTGCCTCTAAAGTTTCCGTAACCTGCCCTGGGTAAGTCTCTCTCATACTGCTCTCTTTGCGGACACTCGTTCCTCCAATGCCCTTCTTCCTTACAGTACGCGCACTGATTCCTACTCAAAGGCTCCCTATTCCATCTACCATCGCCTCTATCTGGGCCCCGTCTATCTACGCCTGCGATCGCTACCGCTAGCATATCTGCCTTTCTACGCATCTTGCGCTCTTCCTCTTTCTTACTTTCTGTTTCCCTATTCATATATACTTTGTTCGCTACCTCCATTAGTTGGGTGATAGACATACCTGCAAACCCTTCTAATTTCTGTAGCTTGCGCTTAATATCTCCGTAAGCTTGGCTGACAAAGGCGGAGTTTACCATTCGGGAATTATCAGCGTCTTCCGGATTAAAGGGGGTATACAAGCGGTATGCCTCCAATAATCGGTCATAAAAGACACTGGGCGCTTCATCACTTTTCTGAATCACCTCAACTGTCTTCGACATGTTAATAGCTTTCTTCCCTCCGGCTTTCATGCCAGCAATTATAGCATCTCTATAGGCTTTAAGTTGAGCCATATCTGCGCCATTTACATTCCAGTCAGGATCGGTGTTAGGGTAATGTGTTGCGGCCCATGCTGCCGGATTGGCTTGATTTAAAGCACGGGCTCTCTCCTCTAGCGCCTTAATGGCCGCTTGGTTAATCCTTGTCCTTTCCTCATTATTGAACAATGTCATTAATAACTGCTGGCAATCAGCCCATGTCGGGTTATGTGTCTGAACTATCGAGGTGAACAGATCGGTCATAGCTTGTGGTTTCTCAGTGTACGAGGAATTGTGGGTCTTCCAATTCAAGAGATCGGTAGTCGTGAACGGGACATATACGAAGACTGGGTCAGCATGTGCCATTTGACCTGCGGCATCGATATAGGCTGACCCAGGATTCAGACGAAGAGGCATCTGATAATGTTTTAATTGTTGGGTACCGGTCAGTTGTCGGGTTAGTATGGGGCTACGTGGAGGGGCGTCAGTTAAAGGTTCCGGTCGAGAGGTAATAGGGCATGAGGATGTGGGAACTTGATTTTGGGAAAAGTTAGTGAATAGTATACTCCGAGCCGAGCTAGAAGAAGCTTGACCGGAAGTTTGAAGTGGCGCCAAATCAGGATATTCAAATCTAATGGGGGTTGGTCCTGGTTCCGGAAGGGGAGTTTTAATACGAGGGGGGGTGGATTCTGTACTGGAGGAGGAAGCGAAGTGGATGGGGGCTAAAGGGGAAGGGGTGCAGAGCTTCCTGCATTCGCGTCACTTCCTCTTAAAGGAAAGTAAGGAGGCGGCAAAGGGATCTCGGACTCAGGGGGCGTGTCCAAAATGGGCCTAACACCAGTCCTAGTGGACAAACAAGTCCTGGCCACCATGAGGCGACATTGCTCCTCGTGGCATATCCGGATCCATTTTGGCGAGTCGTTTACGGCCTGCCCCCAACAATCAATGTATGGAAACTGTCCGTAAAGTTCAGGCCTACCTGACACAGCCACGTGTACACGCTGTACCAGGGTTGGATCCAAACTGCCACGCGGCGGCCATGCCGCAACCAAAATAGGCCACTCCCTAGTGCACAAAGTGACCAAACGTACAGGAGACATTTTAACCCCAAAATCACATGTTTTGAATCCCTTTTTAAAATTCTTTACCATACAACCTAAGGGATCCGAAATCGTTGACTCTGACGCGCCCATACTTATCAATGGAACGTCGTTGACAACGAATACTATGCACGCGTTCTTATTCAACAGTCACACCCGTTTCCTCTGGCAACAGCACCACGTGGTACAGTTACCGAGTGAAACGTACACAATAACACAATAATCACTCAGGGAATTCCCGTACACACACAGTGTTACACCAGTCACTAAATAATCAATATTATGCCCTTTGGCGAAACTATACAGTCACCCACGCTATAATTCTCTATATATGAATTACCCGTCTATAACACACCCCAGTAACATCGTCTTTTACTAGTATCGGTTACAGTACGGTTAGCATAGGTCAAAGCACAATTTAAGGTCACAATACAATTATTAGTGGTTACGGTGTTAAACATGCAATAGACGACAATGATTAGTACTTATATACAGTGTCAGTAAATATACAGGGTTATGGTACCGTGCACTATGATACAGCAACACACTATTAACACTCTCGCTAGACGGCTGAGCTCGCGCTATCTAACAAGATATACACTTTACTAACAATCTTTAACACATTTACAATCCCAACTAAACTATTGGCCAGTACCTTGAATGGACTACCTAAAACTATATACACCCGTTTTGGTTAGCCACACTGCCCAAACACCACATATAGCGAACTAGAGGGCGAAATTTACAAAATTGCCCTTCTAGTCTATTTACTCTATCAAAAGTCTAGTGGGTTCCAAATTTACACGCCTTCCCACTTAGCCAAGATAGGTTGAGAGCTAGCGAACCGAATTTACACAGGCGCCGCTTAGTCTCCCGGTCCCTCCGACCTAGCGAACGTAATATACACCCTAGAACGCTAGTCTAGACAAGACACCGGTGTCCGGCTAGGGCTATTTACACAGGACCCCGCCTGACTAACCAGATCAAACGGTCTTACTAAAGAGCGTTCGATCGAGCGGTGCGCCTTCGCTCCTTCCCTCCGACAGAGGGGGCAGATTCCATACACAGATTTAAACCCCTTTTGGGCCTACCGCACAATCGGTATACCCCTAGTGGGTCTGCCGTCTAAAACAGCAGTTGTCTTACCTCCTCGTTCCTGAACCTGAGTTCACACTCATCGACGGGGACACCCCAGCACTTCTTACGTAGAGGCCGATGATCTCCTGGACAACAGACCAGTGGCGCCGAGACGAAGGGAGGTCCACGCAGAAGTTCAGGGGTGCAGCCGTAGAGAACGTGGGCAAAGATAGACCGTCTCACGCCTCTGCCTCTCAGCTACCGTTGAACGATGAGCTTCCCGGCCAATGCACCAAATGATACCGGAGAAACTGACGGAAGCAAAGCACAGAGGGATGGACACAGGTTTCTTCAGGAAGGAAGAGATTCTTTATTGGATCACCGATCGGGACTCAGAGGGACTAATGTCACCAAAAATACAGCAAGTTCTGAGCCCTGAACAATAGTGCAGGCTCCCTATATAGGCACATAACTCCTCCCATATTAAGCTCCACCCGCACATTCTCTTGACCAATCATTACAAATAAGAATTAACTTCCTGCTTGACCACATGGCTTGTCCAGCACAATGGAGGAGGGGAATACTACATCCTGTATTCTTGCACATGCTCCGTACACTACTGATCGTATCTTGCCTCGTGCAACCAACTGATCGATACGTCAGCATATGCACGTACACATACCACGTGGTAATCTCGGCCTACTAAATTTATTTTTACCGAGATTCCACCACAATATGTTTTTAAATCATTTGTAGTCTAGTGAAAATATTTCATGAATTAATTTTGCTGTCTGTAGGCTATTTGCCATAAAAATGTCAGCACATTTTTTTTTAATTTTTAAAGACTTTATGCTATTTTTTCTCCCTATCATGCATAAATTATACCTTACTTGATACAAAAAGGGATAAAAATGAAAAATGCATGCTGCAAACATGAATTTTAAATTAAAAGCATTCTATTTTTAAACATTTCTAATAAAGTTAATTTGAGTTACTTAAAATATGTAGTTGGGTGTACTATTAATTATGTATTTAAAGTATGAGGACACATAAAATATGCATGTTGCATGGCTTTACTTCTGTTCACATTGCTGCTATTTTAACAATTCGGAGTAATTATACTTGTTACTTATTATACTTTTATTTTGACCTAAACCTTAAAGGGACACTAGAGTCACCAGAACAACTACAGCTTATTGTATTTGTTCTGGTGAGTATAATCATTCCCTTCAGGTTTTTGCACTAAACACTATCTTTTCAGAGAAAATGCAGTGTTTAGGTTACAGTCTAGTGATACCTCCACTCAGGAACGGTGCAAGGATTTTTGGCTAGACTAGTGAAGATGGATTTTGCCACCCTTAATCACGGTTTCCCCCCCACACCTCCCAAAGTAGTCAGCCAAGAAGGCAGATCAGAGGCAGAGCCAGAAGCAGCAGACTGGAATTAAGGTAAGATTTTGCTATATTTAAGTGCGAAAGTTAGGGCCAGGGGGGCTAGATTTTGTTTTAAGAGTATATGGTCAGGAATCCATTTTCATTTTCCTGACCCTATAGTGTTCCTTAAAATTAAAAAAACAGAAATAGTTGGTTGCTAAATATTCATCACCAGATACAATACTTGGAAGAGCCACATTTAGCTCCAGTTTCAGCTGTGATCTCTTGGAGTACAGTTATGTTTTTGATAGAGAAACCCTTCCTAGTCTGGTCCCCCGACCCAAAGTAAAGAAAGAAAAAACAACACAAGTTTAAAACTAAAATTTACCACTGTTCAAGTGCTGAGGACAAGTTATCTCCCCTGCTGACTTCATTATGCGGACGGTGGGCCTCCTTTAAAGGACCACTACAGTGCCAGGAAAACATACTCGTTTTCCTGGCACTATAGTGCCCTGAGGGTGCCCCACCCTTAGGGTTCCCCTCCCGCCCGGCTCTGGGGAGAAAAATCTTACCTTTCTCCAGCGCCGGGCGGGGAGCTTTCCTCCTCCTCTTCTTCTTCCTAGCGACGTCATCGGCTGAATGCGCAGCGCGCATTCAGCCAGTTCATAGGAAAGCATTTACAATGCTTTCCTATGGACGCTAGCGTCTTCTTACTGTGATTTTCACAGTGAGAAGCACGCAAGCGCCTCTAGCGGCTGTCAATGAGACAGCCACTAGAGGCTTTAGAGGCTGGATTAACCCTCAGTGTAAACATAGCAGTTTCTCTGCAACTGCTATGTTTATAAAAAAAAAAAAAGGGTTAATCCTAGCTGGACCTGGCACCCAGACCACTTCATTAAGCTGAAGTGGTCTGGGTGCCTATAGTGGTCCTTTAAGGACAGTGTATGACATGTATTTGCTAATACTGAACCTCCAACTTCTGAGGCTGTCTTGTAATAGTCTTAAAAGGCTGCCACATAGCATAGGGCAACTGTTACAGCCAGCCACATCAGTCCAATGAGTACTCATTGAATGGTTGTCAGCTAATTCAGTTAATATCTGGTTGTCAGCTAATGTTAATAGCTCGCTGCACTCTGCAGGAGACTCCTGTATGTAATTAAAGTTTAATTTACAGAGCAGGGGGGCGTGGCTTGGACGTCGACCGGGATGGTAGCTTAAACTGAACGCTCCGCTCCACCGGCACCCAGAAAGCCCTATTAATTTGATATAATTAGCCCTAATGGGACGGAACCGACGTGGGGAACCGACTGGAACCCCCAGGGGTTCTCAACCGAACCAGCAAGGTCCCATGGACGGATTCCTGCACAGCTCCACAGACACACGCGGTGAGGCCTCGGGATCCAAGATGGCGCCCACTCCCTCCACACCCGCGGCATCTGAAACCCCCCAGGCTTCTACTTTGGATGGCATCGGAGACGAACTCCACACCATAGCGGCCTCCATGGCCACGAAAGCCGACCTCCTGGTGCTTACAACAACCATCCAGGACGCCCTCCGGGCCGAAATGGCTGGACTCCGGTCGGAGGTTACTGCGCAGGGGCTCCGAGTGTAGGAGCTGGAACGCTCCCACGAGACCCACAGCACCAGGTTAGCATCCACTGACACGGCACTAGCCAGGCAAGGGGACATGCTCCTGCAGCTCAGACGTAATGTAGAAGATCTGGATAACCGGGGGCGTCGCTGCAACATCAGAGTGCGCGGTATACCGGAGGTGGAGGGCGAGGAGGACATTGAAGGCACGCTTACGGCCCTCTTCCACCTTATTTTACCTGGTGCTAACCCGATGGACATTCGATATGACAGGGCGCATAGAGCCCTGAGACCACGCTCGCTGGAGGACGGCCCCCGAGATATCATCTGCTGCCTGCATTCCTTTACTGCAAAGAACACCATAATGAAAGCAGCAAGAGACCGACCCACATGGGAGTTCCGAGGGGCACACATATCACTATTTAACGACCTGTCACCGGTAACCCTGGAAGCCAGGAGGGCCCTGAGACCCATTACTTCGCTCCTCAGGGAACACAAGGTACCGTACAAATGGGGCTTTCCCTTTGCCCTCTCCGCACGTCACCAGAACGGCTGGGCCTCGATCCGCTGGCCGGAGGAAGTCCCCAGATTTCTGGAGGACATGGGACTGCCACCTGTACAGGTCCCGGACTGGATCCTGGGACCGCTAGATGCAGGCCAGAGACCCCAACGGGCACCCCGTCGCCGCAGAGGAAGATCACCGCAGGGGCCCCAGCCTCACCGCCGGGACATGTAAATACAGCAACTGTCGCTCTGAAGGTGCCAACCCGCTAGGAAGGATCTGCCTCCCCTATCTTTGTATGACACCACGACATTGGCCCGGCAACACTAACCCTTTTGGGCTCACTAGCCTCCCCGACATCTGGCCGTTCACACCACCCTTGACTATCATGGCCACTAATGATGGGAGACTACCGCATGGATCCTGAGAGGGACACGCTCCTATCTGCATCATGGACCTGTTTTCTCCAGGTATGACTACTGGCCCGGCACATCCGCACCGGACGCACACCAGCTGGCGGTGTCTCCCCGACACAGTCCCCCCCTCCCTGGCGGAACGTTACGCCTCAATACTGACTCACCTGTCTCTTGAACTATCACCCCCCCCCCCCTCCGGTGACGTTGCGGGGGAACCTGGCCAGCTCATTGGGTGGTGGGGCCCTGGGGGGTGAGGGATTTAAGTTTATGACCTTGGGTGTCCTCCCGCCTCTACTGCAACCCTTGTGGACAACGCACACTGTAATCTGAACGGGCTTAAGCGGTTCACTTTGCTGGAACATTGGATACCGGGCCTCTCCCCAACCTGATAAGTAACCTCCATTGACATATGAAGTCAAGATCACCTGTTGTGTTGTTTAGCATAATATAGTATACATACGCATTTGCTTGTTATGTTGTGGAACACCCTGGGACTGTAAATAGGGAGCGCTGGGACTGCAGTGACAGGGGTGCAGGGAGCGGGTGGGTTGACAGAGGCACGGAATTGGGTCGGGACAGATATGAGAGGAGGGATGGGGACTAGAGACGGTACTTCCCCTGACACAATCAGACACGATCTGTATGGTATTTAGATGAGTCCCCCCCCCCCCAACAAAAAAAAGGGGGAGGAAGGTCAGGAAAGATTGTTTGCACTCACAGTTGCCACAGGGAGGTTCCCATACCCGAGAGGCCCACAGGACGCAGACAGAGACCCACCCATACCCGGACTGGGCCATAATGAGTTGACAAGAGGCGTGGAGACCAACAATACAATGTATTGACTGGGCATACCTAGATTTCTACTTTAGCTTTACGACTCCTGACGGTCAACATAGGGGTATGTACGCTCCGTGGGGATGACACCAGGATACGGGGTAGATCCACCTTTGGGGGACACACGAAGGGATGGCGAAATTTGCTAGAATTTTGTACTGTTATTAATGTTTAGGAATTAGCCTATAGCTTGTTATTTGGTTGTTTTCCACATTGTTTGCTGCTCCACTTATTTATGTCCCATCTGACTACACACACTTGGGCTGGGACCCGGTTGGAGCGGGACACTTCCTTGCCGAACGTATTTGATAACTACACTATACCTCTCCTGGTTTAGACTACGACCACGACTCTACACACTCACTTGCGTGACTTTCTCGGCGGAGCCACAGGCCTGTCCACATACCGATCTGAAGATCGGGGCAGCTCCTGGTCACTCCGGTTGAGACGCAGGTGAACCTCCTTCTGAGGAGACTCCGGGTTGACCAACTTCCCTCACCCCGCTGGGAATAACCCCCAAGGGGGTGGCCCGTACGGCCCACACCCCATTTTAAATAAGAGCACCATTTGCAACTTTAGCTATCTACTCTAACCCCGCTCACAAACACACACATACACCGAACCTCACACACACTTCCTGCTCCAGTACACGTTCAGGCCTGACACAGATTCGGTGAGGTGACACCCCCGTAGACGCCCGATCACAGTTGGAACTGACGGGACACTCCGATATATATATACATACATAGCTCTACATACTCACTGCTTGAATCATCCGGGAGAATACCCTTGGTAGAGAGTTGACCTATAGGGTCTACACGATAGCTTTGACCCTCGTCTCCGCACGGGCGCACCCCTCGCTGCCTCGCGCAGATAACCGCGACCCATGGCGTACGGTCGCGCCCCCTGTCCGTCATAACCCTTAACTGCAGAGGCTTAAATTATCCGGAACGCCGCTCACTCTTACTAAGGGGCCTCCACAGCAGACACATAAAAATAGCAATGCTTCAAGAGACTCATTTTAAAGAAGGTGCTGCCCCCAAACTCAGAAACACCCGCTTCCCGCTGAGTTATTGCAATAACCATCCGACGGCCCGTCGAGCGGGAGTAGCTATTTTGATCGCTGCGGACCTTGGTTTCCGAGAACTAGATAGACTAACCGATGATCAAGGACGCTTTCTCTTCTTAAAAGGATTAATAGCGGACAGGATATATACCCTAGTGACCGTGTACGTTCCCAACTCGAACCAAGCACAATTTTTACGAGGAATGGTGAACAAACTAAAGGGATTCTCGGAGGGAGCTCTGATCGTCGGAGGAGACTTCAATGCCCCACTGGACCCCCTCCTGGACTCCTCCACAGGCCACAGCTGCATCTCACAATCTCGCATTAGATCTATTCGCAAAGCGTTGGGGGAACTGTCGCTGGTGGACTGCTGGAGGGCACTTCACCCAACGGACAAGGATTTCACACATGACTCGGTATTACACAACCGCTATTCACGAATAGACTATGTGTTCATTAAGCAAGGAGGATTACCCCGCCTGCGAATGGCGACCATTGAACCCTCCACTTGGTCGGACCACGGACCAGTCTGTATTGAGTTGGAGTCCCCATTATTTAAGCCGACAACATGGTCATGGCGACTGAATGAATCCTTGCTTCAAGACCCAACAGTGAAAGAAGAGATCTCTCAGGCGATGGAAACATACTTCGCAGAAAACGAAACGGAGGGGATGACACCAATAACGATATGGGAAGCACACAAGAGTGTAATTCGCGGCACTATTATTAATCTCGCAACCCGCAAAAGAAAGGAAGCAACTCACGCGATGGCGGACCTATATGACACCATCAAAAAACTAGAACTTCAACACAAACGGTCGCAATTGAATGAAACTTACGGTGCATTGATGGAGGCTAGACGTAACCTGACGGCCCTCATCACGAAAAGATATCACCGTTCGCTCCAACGCTCAAAAAACTTCTTTTATACACATGCTAACAAAGGTGGGAAATTCCTCGCTCGCCTCCTGAAAGGGGATACACCACGCACACAAGTGCAAAAACTACACTTATCGTCGGGTAAAGTATACACCCAGAAGAAATAGCTGAGGAATTTCGCACTTACTATCGCTCCCTATATAACCTTCCTCACCCAGAGGCCCTGACACGAGAGAGGGAGGTATCACCTAACATTCGAATGTATCTTCAGGATACCATAAGGAACCATATAGACCCAGCAGCGGCATCTGTGCTTGACGAACCGATTGCCACGGAAGATCTAGCAGCGGCTTTAAAAAATACGAAAACAGGACGCGCCCCAGGACCAGACGGATTCTCCACGGGATACTATAAAATGTTCGCCACGACATTGCTACCATGGTTGACAAAGGCCGTTAACGCAGTGTCGGAAGGAGGACGCTTTGGTGGGGAATCCCTAACTGCAACCATAACGGTCTTGCTCAAACCCGGGAAAGACCCAGAACAATGCTGGAGCTATCGCCCGATCTCTTTGCTGAATGTGGACACGAAGCTGCTAACAAAGGTGCTGGCGACCAGACTCCAACGGATCCTACCGACCCTTGTTCATGCTGACCAAACGGGATTTGTCCCAGGCAGGGAGGCTCGGGACAGTACACTTCGCCTGTTCTCCATACAACATCACGCACTGAAATATCAGAAACACCTTCTGTTACTATCCACAGATGCAGAGAAAGCATTTGACAGGGTCAATTGGGAATACATGTTCCGAACACTACGGTGGATGGGCTTTGGGCAGAGAATCATGGCTTGGATTACGGCTCTGTACAGCACACCGAAGGCAGCAGTCCGCGTTAATGGAGGGCTTACTGCAAGCTTTGGAGTTGCAAATGGGACCAGACAGGGATGTCCCCTGTCCCCACTCCTATTTGCACTATCCCTGGAGCCGTTCCTGCAAGCTATACGAGACAACCACGACATCCGGGGCTACCGGTGGCAAGACGTTGAGCATAAGGTGGCCGCGTACGCGGATGACCTTCTATTTTTTGTTTCCCAACCCCAGACCACACTGCCATGTTTACTATCCGAGATAGACAGGTATGGTCGACTTTCTGGGTTTAAACTCAACTTGTCGAAATGTGAAACATTGAACGTCACCATACCCGCGGAGGAATATAATACTCTTAGCCTACTTTTTCCGTTTCGTTGGTGTACAGGGGCTATGAAATATCTTGGCATCTGGATCCCCACGAATCCCCAAGACATCTACCAGCGTAACTTCGTAACATTACTACGACACATTGAAATAGACTTGACACGGTGGTCCTACCCACACATCACCTGGCACGGCCGCATTGCGGTCCTTAAAATGAATATCCTCCCTAGGGTTCTCTACCTGTTTCAGACTATACCAACAGCCCTACCGACCTCATTCTTTTCGACACTGAAATCGGCAGTCATAAAATATGTTTGGAGAGGGGACCGCTCCAGGCTCCGACACGACATACTATGTATGCCTCGATATAGGGGTGGTCTGGCTTTACCAGACTTTAAGAAATACCATCAAGCGGCGACGTTACAACGAATCCTTGAGTGGCATGAACTGGACGCCACCAAACAATGGGTCGCACTGGACCGAGAGGGGGAAGCGGCAAAATTAAAAGCAGTAGTATGGATGCGACGAACAACCAGAGGCAGCAGAAAGAATGAGGAAGGACCCGTGGCACAGACGCTACTCTCCTGGGAAAACATTAGGGAACTGCCACAAGTCTCCCCATCCCCCTGCCCCCTACTCCCGATCCCGCACAATCCCAATATTGGGGGCGGAACACCAACTGAAGCCTGGACATTCTTAGGCGATGCAGACTATATACCGATATGCAAGGTCACACAGGATGGCAATCTGAAGACCTTAGACGCACTTCTGGAGACACGACCACGATCTCCAATGGCGACCTTTAGGTACATGCAATTACAACACTACTATAACTCCCTCCCACATCGGGAAAAATTACATAGAGACCTGACGTGGTTTGAAACCCTATGTCACCGAGGCGCATCGCTTGGAAAAACCATCTCGCTCCTTTACCAACACTTACTAACCAATCCGAACTCCGAAAATAACACCTTCAAACACCGCTGGGAACGAGCCATGGACACAACGTTCACTACCGCGCAATGGGACAAAGCTTTGATTTGGCAACACAAAAGCTCCTCTAGCTCCCGCTATCAGGAGGTGAACTATAAGATACTTTCCATGTGGTACAGAACCCCTGCACTGCTCCACCACATATTCCCCGATGCTACTCCAACGTGCTGGAGATGCCAGGACGAGAGGGGGACTCTCCTACACATATGGTGGGAGTGTTCGCATATCGTCCCATTCTGGGACCAAATCAAAACCGACATTCGACAGATTTTGGGGAACGACGTGGCTTGGTCAAAGGAATTAATTTTATTACACATCTCACAGCATTCACTATCCACATATAAAAAATCCATCCTACGTCATCTACTGAACGCTGCAAAAGCACTCATACCTGTATACTGGAGGAAAGTAGACATCCCCACCTGGGAGGAATGGATCCACCGAGTGGAAGACATCAGAGCAGCCGAAGCCCTGCAGGCTGAACAGACGGGCAGGGGGGTGAGATGTGCGGAGCTTTGGGCTCCGTGGTTCACATTTCGCGCGCAGCGATAGGGGTGTGCCGGCGGGGAATCGGGGCTGACCGAAAACACAGGTCCCATGGACTGCCTTCACACAAGACGTATCCAACATTGTTCCCCTGTAAGTAATAGGCACTGGCGACAGGTCCCACGCCCCATCCATGCGAAAGAGGAAGATGAGGGGACACAACTAGACAAGACAAACAGATGACCCCATAGGCGCGCATGAGACACCTTCACGAACAGGAATAACTCCCACGTCTGAACGAAATACCACTGCTTGCACTGTTCAAGGGGGGATGAGGAACACCATACTTACACACTGGTCCCTAGGATCGCAGGCCACATCACATCCGCAGATTAAAAGCGATAGGGCTGACAGGAACCGACATTTACAATACAAACAAATTCTGAAAGGCGACTGACGAACACTTCACTGCCCAAACTAGAACTTACCTTGACTCGACATAATATACCTCAAAAGGCTAGGCACGACACCGAAGGGACACATGACGGGAGCAGAACTGGTAAACCGGTGTATGGTCTATGAACGTGTGCGGCGGCAGGAGGATTCCACACCCCCCTCCCCCCCTCCTCCCCCCCACACACGTTCCCACACGCATTATCTCCTTACCCTCCTCCCGGACCTCTCATACCCACCCACCCCACCTAAATAGGGCAAAAAAAAAAAAGCTCCACTGCATTCCCTCTTCGCAGACCTAGACACGCTGACACCTGACGATACTACATCGTAACGGGAAAACAGCTTACGCATTACACCAAAATATAGAATCACTCATAATTAACTCCACTCAGTACGGGAGTACCGACAAACCGGTCCAACCATAAAGAAAGGCAGGAGAGGATGGTGGAAACTAGGAACTCAGACAGAGCACACCTTCCGCTATGCCCAGACCCTCGCAACCATAAAACCCCCCAACCCCCTCCCCCCCCCAATACTTCTAGTCTCTTGCAACACTGGTATCACGCCACGACACACACTTGTTCACCTCAAGAAATCACCAAACAATCCCACATACAATCTCTCTTTACCAACATTGACAAATTTCACTATAGTTGCGGTTCCATGACAATCAATAGATAAGACGACCTCACATATTGTCACAGAATGTAAACTGATAACGGAATAAGACTATTATGATATACAAATATGTTCAAAATGTGTATAAACACTGTTTCTATGTTGTCACTACTGTATGCAATTCTACTGAGATGGGCCTGCGTGTCCATAATGTGCTCCATTGGCTTGATAAAATCCGAAATAAACAGATTCACAAAAAAAAAATAATAATTTACAGAGCAGGAAATAAAAACTTTTACAGTAAGTCACATCTGATTGAAAATTAAACTATTTTGTTTTCATGCAGGCTACCTAAGCAGAAACAAAAGTGATTTAACTCCTTAATGGCACTGAATGATCTATACACAAAAACTGCTTCATTCATTTTCTTCCACTATGCTAAGAAATAACAGCTATTAATAACAAGGGTACTTACTTACTTGCATATTTACAATATCTCATCATCCTCATTAGAGGATAAACTTCTCTATTATCTGTAGAAGCATCTTCCATGAAACACTCTGATACCTCATGCCGTAAAATACATATTGTGAGGGGATACTCATCTAAGTTACAAATAAAATTTGTATTGGGTTTTGTATTTTGTTACTTTTCACTAATTGGACAGGCCATACTGAATCCTGAACCTTCCAACGCAAAGTGACATTGCAAGAGCAATCATATACGTCACATTTGTTGTCAATGATATAGTTTTGGATGTTTCACGCTGTTACCCATGTACAACAGGTGAATTTGTGTCTCATGTTACCAATGACATTGTGAACATATGTAACTTAACACCATGTTCTACACTTCTTCCTTGTAATGATTACACTTTATTATAAAAATATAAATTAAAAAGAAAATAAAAAACTGCTTCATTAAGCTAAAGCTGTCCCCTTAAACCTTCTTTGTGACTGACCATATATTCAACCAGCAGTTCGCCTTGAGTGCGTCCATCACCCAGTAAATCCCAGGTATGAAATAAAACCGCTACCAAACAGTTTCACTTTTTATATTGGTTGCACCAGGACACTCCTGGCACCATAACCACTTCATAGTGACACACTTTAATGACACACTTGTTCTGCTTTTGCTGGAGACTTTTCTCAGGAGTCCCTATAAGTAGAATACCAAAGGACAAAAGAGAGCCAGGGTGGTGATAAACAATTGTGTGTTTTAGTGGGTCTTGAAAGGCTACTTGTGAGGCTGGATGCGTGGAGGGAGTTTGCTAGTTGAGTCCCGTGTTTGGGGCCAATTACCTGTGGCGTGTCTATTTGTGTGTGTGTGTGTCAGCAGGCTGCTTGTGGGATTGTATTTGTAGGAGGGTGGGGCAGCAACTATTGAATTTGCATGGGGTTGTGTGTTGGTGGAAGGAGCTGTTTGCAGTGTGATGTGTTTAGGTATTGTACTATGTGTAGGTAGAGGTTGTAATGTATGTTGGGAGTTAGGGTCTGTGTATTTGGAGGATAGGGACTTGTGGTATGTCTGTGTGTGTGGGGATAGGGTCTGTAGTGTTTCTTTTGTGGGGGTGTAGTGTGTGTTTTTGAATTGATAGGGGCTGTAGGATAAGTTTCTGTGAAGGGGAATGTGGCTACTGAATGTGTGTGATAGATGAGTAGCTGTAGTGTGTGTAAGTGTCAGGATTACAAGTTGATCCAGCACGCAGAACTGTGACACACCTAGGACTAAGGATAACGTATAACCGGACCTTAGAATGGCCGGACTTAACGTCTCCAAGAATAGTCAAAATACTAGCCGAAGTCAGGAACACAGAATCAGACACAACGATGAGGGGAAGCCAAAAGTCAAGAATACCAGAATTCAGGGAAGTCAAAACAAAGCCAACGTCAAATACCAGAAAATCAAGATCAGGAACGCACTCTCGAATTACCATCAGGATGAAACCACGACAGGGCAATGAACAAAAGGAGAATTGGTTTTAAATACCCCTCCTGTGGATCCGATTGGCTGTAACCCGGCCTTTGACCCCAAAAGCAATTACCATGTTTCTATGTGCTTGATTGCTTCTCAGCACAAACGCTCCTGTGGATCTGATTAACCATGACCAGCCTTTGACCCCAAAAGCAATTGCCAGGTTTCCATGTGCGTGATTGCTACTCGGCACAACTTTTCCTGTCAGGACGGTAAATGCCATTAACCACATTTTTCTGTGCAGGTGAATACGTGATAGTATGGTGGTATATGGGCTGAACTATTTGGTTTTAACTAATAAAATAATAATAAAAAAACCTCTAAAACAGTTTTTTTCCCCCCTTCCCTCTTGCTCTCCTTAGGTCTAGGAGAGGGGAATATTTAGCCAGTGCAACTTGCTCTTTTTCAAGGACTGAGACTTAATCAACTGCATGCAGATAGTAGACAGCATTTTCTGCATTTCCCCCACCGCCCAATAATTAATGCGAGATGGCCATGAAGCTCCTCTCAGAGCTAGGACTCCATTTGTATTGATCTCCTATGTCGCCTGTGGCCCATTGGGGTGTCCAGTCTAGATCAAGTGACACTGCAGCCAAAAAACCTGTTTCCCTGCAATCAGCTACCTTTCTGGATAGTTGCAACTTGCAAGAAGTCAGGGCATACCAGGGGTTTCCTCTAGAGACAGACTTTATTCAGGAACAGTGCACAACAACGTTTCAGCTCTCAAACGAGCTTTTGTCAAGCTTTCTCTGGTGTAAAATTAAACCAACCCAGTTTATATATAAGAAAATATAGTTCAATTAAATAATTACAAAATTGACAAATGTCCTTACTGAACAGAAGAAAGAGCTAAGTGGCTGACAAGTTAGTGGTTACTGAATGTATAGATCAACCCCAAATAACGTCAGATCTGATGATCAGAATTCCTGTTGCCATAGAAATTAAAATATGCTTGAAGGTAGATCAGGCTCTTTCCATTGGGCATCATAGTGTGGTAATATAACAGAGATAAAAACAATATTGTATTAAATACTCTTGCAATAACACCATAATCCTAAATAATATCAAATATATAAAAAGTAAACTTCATATGAAGATAAAGTATCGCACAATCTGTGACGAGTATGGTTTATGTAAAAAAATAAGATCTTGCAAAAGTAACAAAGTAGGTGACAAACAGACTAGTCATAATCTATATGTGTATGGAAAAATATTAAAGTGACAGTGCTTCATTAAATAATGCATACAGTTATTAATAAAGTTATTAAAGTGATACAAACATTTAAAGTGCAGGTGCAGAAATAAAACATAGAATAGGTATGTAGTTACATAGCTGAAAAGAGACATGCAAGTTCAGGCTTTCTCACATCTGTTTTTGCTGTTGATCCAAAAGAAGGCAATAAACCCAGTTTGAAGCACTTCCAATTTTGCAACAAACTAGAAAACAATCCTTCTTGACCACAAAATGGCAGTCAGATATCTCCTTGGATCGGGAAGTTTTGTCCCACTAATGAAAAATTATATCCATAATAATATGTTTTGCAAGTATGTATACAATTGCTGTTTAAACATCTGTATAGACTCTGGCTAAAACATCCTCATCAGGCAAATAATTTCATATCCTTATTGGCCTAATTCTCTTTTATTTCAGTCTAAATGCGTGACCTGGTGTCCTATGTATGGTTCTGTTTATGAATAGATTTCCAGATAAAGGTTTGTACTGGCCCTGAATATATTTGTATAATGTTATCATATCCCCTCTGAGGTGCAGTTTTTCCAAACTAAAGAGATGTAAGTGTGTTAACCTTCCTTCATAACTAAAATGCTCCATTATTTTTATTCATTGTGTAGCCTTACTTTGCATTTTTTTGTAGTGACATTATATCCTTCTTTAGGACAGGTGCCCAAAATTGCACAGCATATCAATCTTATCAGTGATTTATAAAGAGGCAAAGTAATATTTTCATCCTGAAAAAGAATGTCCGAGAATGAACGCCAGAGAATTAATATTTATACATGACAATACCTTACTGGTCTAACTGTTAGTTGACATTGCACATTGTGGCCTAGTTTGTTGTCTACAACAATTCGCAAATCCTTTTTGTGTGTTTGTTATCTCTAATTCACTGCCATTTATGGTATAAGTTGCTTGTGTGTTCTTTACCCGGAAGTGCATAACTACATTTTTCTACATTCATGATAATGTGTATAAATAAATTGATGTATATCCTAAAAATACTAAAGAATAAAATAAAAAAAAGCTAAGAAATAAGTGCAAGGGAAAAGTGTGAAAAATATATAGAGGCGTATAAAGTAAAAACTATCTAGAACTGTATATGAAATAAATGAATTACATGAACAAATGGACAATAAATAAATAAATAAATAAATAAATAAATAAAAATAGACTGCATTTGAATCAATGAACACCTATGTGAATAAAGTGAAGTTAGATTGTAGAGACAAAACATTCTTACAACTATAAAGTGACATATGCTTCATTACAGTGCATAGTGAATATTGGTGACCATGTGCAACACTCTCATGTAGACTAAGCAGTCAACCCAAATCTAAAATGTAAAAAGTAAGATCATTTAAAACAATGTTATTAAAGTGAAGTCACATTCAAAGAAACATTTAAATAAACAATGTGAGGTTATACTCCCAGTTCAGACAGAGCTATTACTTCCTAATCCAGAAGGCATGTTTACGTTTCTTGACTCTAATCTATCTCCACCTCTCCTTGCTTCCAGTACATATTCAATGATCTGGTACTTAAATTGCTAGACGTTATGTTTATATTTATGGAAATATGTTGTAATTGGTAAATCCATAAGACCAGTTTGAATAGTTAGTTTAGGCTTGGGAAATCTATCCTGCATTTTTTTGTGTCGTCTCACCAATATAAATCAAACCACAAGGACATTTTAAAATATATACCACAAAATCAGTATTGCATTAGACAAAATAATTGATTCTCTATTTCTTGCATTATACGGTGGCTCAAAGTGCCCCCATGTAGTATGACTTTACAGGTGAGGCAATCAAGACTAGTAAAGTTCCCTTTCTTCGGTGTACCTAACAACTTAATGTGTGGGTCTTTTTGTACTTTTTGTAATTAGTTGTGCTCTTACACGTCTATCTCTTGTTGATGGACATTTTTTGGATGCTGGCAAAATTTGCTATTCCTAGATGACATGTAGATAACATGCGCCAATGTTTGCGAATGATCTTAACAATCTTAACCCTTTAAGGACACAACTTCTGGAAGAAAAGGGAACCATGACAGAATATTTCCGTCATGTGTCCTTAAGGGGTAGAAGACAAAGTATTATATTTAGAAACAAATTGCAATCTATTTTGATTTAATCTGTCACCTTAACTTTTATGCATAAGAAGTAGTTCTGCCTAATTCCTATTTTCTTAGCATAGCCATAGGTTATCCACCTTCTATATATCTCTCAGGGAGATCATCCATACATTTGTTTTCCTGTTCAGGAAGAGAAATGTTCCTCCTAAGTCTGGTGTACTGGTGCTTAGTTGAGCCTTGAATACCGGTGGAGGAAAAAAATCAAAATAAAGCAGGGTGTTATGGTCTGACTCTTTTCTACAAATACATATATTATCCTCTATCTTTCTGTATCAAAAGATCCAGAAAGTAAATTTCCTTGAGATTAAAAGTCATTGGGAATTTTAGATAAGCAGAGCAAATATTTAAGCATGACAGGCTGCCTAAATTCCAAATCTGCCATGTATATACCGGCATAAGCAGGTGCTACAATAGAGAACATTGAAGTGCCCTGCAACTGTAAATAGAACGTGTCCTGGAAGAGAAAAAAAGTTATTCTCCAGGACCAGTCTAAGCAAGTGCATGAGCAATTCCAATTTCTCTCCTGTGTTACCTAGTTGTGTGAGGACATTTCTAACTGGGGAAGCCCTGTTGGCTATCAATAAAATGGATTATATTAAGATAGTACATTGACAACTACAAGATGAACCCAGTTTACTAGAAACTTAAAGGACCACTCTAGGCACCCAGACCACTTCTGATTAATGAAGTGGTCTGGGTGCCTGGTCCAGCTAGGGTTAACCCATTTTTTTTATAGACATAGCAATTTCAGAGAAACTGCTTTGTTTATAAATAGGTTAATCCAGCCTCTAAAGCCTCTAGTGGCTGTCTCAGTGAAAATCACAGTGAGAAGACGCCAGCATCCATAGGAAAGCATTATGAATGCTTTCCTATGAGACTGGCTGAATGCGAGCGCAGCTCCTGCCGCGCATGCGCATTCAGCCTAAGAGGAGGAGAAGAGGCGGAGAGGAGGAGGAGAGCTCGCCCGGCGCTGGAGAAAGGTAAGATTTTAACCCCTTCCTCTCCCCAGAGCCCGGCGGGAGGGGGTCCCTGAGGGTGGGGGCACGAGTATGTTTTCCTGGCACTATAGTGGTCCTTTAATGGTAATCCCATCCAGACATAGGGAACAGATATTGAAAGTATCGCTAGGGAAGCACATGACAAATTCATTATTGATGATGATCTCTTTAAGTTTCTAATTGTTGATTTTCCTGTTACTTCTGTCATCCAAATGGTACATTCCTCCTTGGACAAACCACCGGAAGACAGGCCCGGGCATTTTTCAATCACAGCGGCCCCCTGAGGAACATGAGAAGGTGGACAAATACCAATGAGTGAAAGGAAACTAGAAAGGATGTGGAAAATGAAGACAGTAGTAGTCCCAGTTCTGGTAAGAGCACTGAGGGCAGTGACCACTAAGTTGAGGAAGTGGCTTCAGCAGATTCCAGGTGGGACATCTAAGATCGCTGTCCAGAACAGTGCAGTTCTAGGAAGAAATGCTCAGAACCCTCAGACTCCCAGGCCACTGGTAGAGGAACTGAGAATGAGGAATACACAAAAATACCACCTGGAGGGGTGAGAAAGTAATTTTTTTACATTATATATATATATATACATATATATATGTGTGTGTGTGTGTGTGTGTGTATATATATATATATATATATATATATATATATATATATATAGGTTTGTATTCTGTCCTGATGAAAGTTCCCCAGTGGAACTGAAACGCTGACTACTGGAATAAAGATAAGGTTTTGGATTTTTTGCAAAATTCCTGGGAGTGCTGATTCTTTTTTGCTATATCTATTTAGTGCAATCAAATTTGGTTTATTTAAATGTATATTGGAGTGCAAGGTCTTTCTGTTTTTATATATATATTTATTTAT
Source organism: Pelobates cultripes (assembly GCA_933207985.1). Classification (NCBI taxonomy): domain Eukaryota; kingdom Metazoa; phylum Chordata; class Amphibia; order Anura; family Pelobatidae; genus Pelobates; species Pelobates cultripes. Next base: position 213,974,757 of record OW240912.1, on the reverse strand, counting down.
ATTTTATAAAAATGGTTAAAGTAACATATACAGGCATTCTCCCCCCTAAAAAAATAATTAAAATAAATAAATAAAAAAAATAGTAAAGATGTAAAGGAAAACTTACTTTTGATCCAATACTAAGGCCACGTTTTGTCTGCAGCCTAATCATTTTATAGTGATATTACTCCTATAGCACAGTATGTTTGTTGGCAACAGACGCCAAATATTCATAGATTTAACATTAACCAGCCTAGAGCTCTTGTTCCGGGCTGGTTAGTAATGCTAGCTGGAGGGGACATCACACCTCTGGCAGCAAAGGGCATTAAAGGAGCACTATAGTGCCAGGAAAATAAACTTGTTTTCCTGGCACTATGTAGTCTTTAGGACCTCCCCCCCCTTCCTATGGATGAATCACAGAAGTGGCCTCTAGTGGCTGTCACTGAGACAGCCACTAGAGCGTGGATTAACCCTCAGTGAAACATAGCAGTTTCTCTGAAACTGCTATGTTTTCAGCTGCAGGGTTAAAACTAGAGGGACCTGGCACCCAGACCACTTCATTGAGCTGAAGTGGTCTGTGTGCCTATAGTGGTCCTTTAACCCCTTAAGGACCACATGACATGTGTGACATATCATGATTCCCTTTTATTCCAGAAGTTTGGTCCTTAAGGGGTTATCTTGCTATGTGCAATGGTTTTTTACTGAAACACACACTCCAAGCACCAAGACCACTTCAAATCACTGAAATGGTCATAGTGCTTGAAGTAACCCTTTAACTACTGCATGACAGTAAAATCCTAACATTAAAATGTAAACATTTATGGTACTTATTAAAATAAAACATATTTGAGAAGAAGAAAAGGAAGCAATTATTGCATTTTTCAGTCATAAAAATAAATTTTCTGTATCCAATAATCTGTGAATAATTGGTGTCTGTTGTCAGCAAAAATACCATGCTAACGAGGGACAACACTAAGGATCTGTGCTGCTCAAGTACTTCTTCAAGCTCCCTACTTCCTGACAATGAGGAGGAGTAACATCACTGTAAGATGATTTTGCAGCATGGTGATCATGGCCTCAGCGCTGGATCAAAACTTTTCCAAATGTTTTCCTTTTATATCTTTTTTTTTGGATGTGGGTCCATACCAGCATGGATTATTTTAACCAAATTATTGGTGAAGCATGTACTGCACATGAGTAATTCAGGAGATTATTATTATTATTATTGCCTTATATATCGCACCAACAGATTCCGAAACGCTTTACAAAAAACTTACAGGAACGATAGGTTGGAGAGGACCCTGCTCAAATGAGCTTACATTCTATAGATGGATTGAAACACAAGACTAAAACTGAACCTGAGTGAGGTGGCATGCATGCAATGGCATGGGAGTCCAAAAACACTGAGAACTGCTTGTCTGCATAGTATCTCCCTGGACTGAAAAGGAAGGTGGCTACATTGTATACTTTGTTGCAAAATGAAATATAAAGCAGTTCAGAGGAGGGGCGATATCAGTTTCTCAGTAAAGTGAGGAGTGAGATCGTGCTTATTTCCCGCCCACCCTCCCTATAGTGCTTTGACTGTGTATTGCGCTTGTTCTGGTATGTTTCTTGGGTCTTGTTTTGTTCTTTCTTCTCGTTGTCACAGCTGCAGCGGTGTTCCTGGCCAGCGCATTGGTAATTGAAAGACATTGATGAGTCAACTTGGGGAGTCGCAGCCTGCCGAGGGCTGATGGCGGTAGGCAGGCTGATATGAACTCATGGACAAAGAAGTGGTACCTGCCTGTTGGGAGAAGTCTCTCAACAGCTGGCAGTTGGATGGAAAACTGGTCTGTGTTAAAATTAATAAAGCTGTTGCCGTTGCCCTGTGTGGTGTTATTATTTATGTAGGGCAACAGGAGGTGGGTTTTTGTTTTTTTTTGGATCAGCAGTCATGTACCACTAAACACAATGTATGCTTTTTTTAATCAATGGATTTTACACAAATTAGCATTTTTTTTTTACTCTGTGTGCACATCAGTAAATGTAAATATATTACTTGAGGATGTATCGCTATTTGCTTTTAAATGTCTACTGTCCATGTGAGAATTTTAACCTATTCCTGTAAAGAGAGCGCCCAAAGGCAACTGACACCTGTACAGAGTCTGTACACCTCTTTTGTTCCTGTGAGACTGGGAATTTAAAGGGAGAGACTGCATAACCATATAAGTACTGCCAGGGCCGCCATCAGGGGGTTACAACCATGACGGTTGTCACGGGCCCCACTTTCCCTCTCTGCACACATAGATAGCGAATATCGCTATCTATTTGTGCAGCCACGGGCCCCCGGCTCCCTGTTACCGCAGATGGGGCCCAGCACACTCTACTCTTCTCTTCTAAAAACTCTCGCGAGACCTGGTTACCATGGCAACGCTCCGCGTGTCTCGCGAGAGTTATTAGAAGAGAAGAGTAGAAGCAGTGTGCTGGGCCCCCTCTGCAGTAACAGGGAGCCAGGGGGGCACCCATGCCACCAGACCACCAGGGATCATGGAATCTCCCCCCTCCCTGGTAAGCAGGGAGGTCGGAGAAACATTTAATTTAATGTAATATAAAATTAAAAAAAATAATGGGAAAATGCCCACCCCTCCCCCTCTAGTTTGCACATTTACACACACACTGCATACACTAACAACACACAGTCTGCATACACTAATACAACACACACTCTACATACATTAATACAACACAACACAACACACACACTGCATACACTAACACAACACACACTAATACAACACACACACTGCGTACACTAATACAACCCACGCACTGCACACACTAATACAACACACACTGCATACACTAATACAACACACACACTGCGTACATTAATATAGCATGCACTCTGCATACACTAACACAACACACACTGCATACACTAATACAACACACACTACATACACTAATACAACACACACACTGCATACACTAATACAACACACACTCTGCATATACTAATACAACCCACACTCTGCATACACTAACACAACACACATACTGCATACACTAACACAACACACACACTGCATACACTAATACAACACACACACTGCATACACTAACACACACACTGCATACACTAATACAACACACGCATTGCATACACTAACACAACACACACTCTGCATACACTACACACTAACACACACTCTTCATTCGCTACACATTAACACACTCTGCATTCACTACACTAACACACACTCTGCATCCGCTACACACTAACACACTCTCTGCATTCACTACACATTACACTAACATACACTCTGCATCAGCTACACACTAACACACTCTCTGCATTCACTACACATATTAACACATTCTGCATTCACTACACTAACACACACTCTGCAACCACTACACATTAACACACACTCTGCATTCACTGCACTAACACACACACTACATTCATTACACTGACACACTCTGCATTCACTACACACTAACACACACTCTGCGTTCACTAAACTATGCACACACTCTGGATTCACTATACTGACACACACTCTGCATTCACTACACTAACATACACTCTGCATTGTAAGAATAGAAAAGAAGAAAGGGTGGCGCTAATAGAAAAATGTGCTACTAATATAGCATGCAGCAAAAACACCTTAGTGTATAGTCACTACATACACTTACATATGCAAATGAAAAAACAGGAGAAGGTGATTGCGCAGGTAGTTTATAAGTCCACAAATTTGTGGTACGTCCCTAGGTTCTGTAAAAATAGAACACCAACATAGGGTAGTATGTCAAACATATAATATTCAATTGAGAAGCTTGGAAAAACTCACAATTTACTGAGCATTTATAAGTTTGCTCTAAACTATATAGCTGGAGTGAATCATTCAGATGTACATGGATCCAATGTATAGGTCCCCCAGGAGGTGTTTGCAGTCCTCAAGCAGGTAAATCAGGAACCAGGTAACCGGGTACAAGTAGAAAATAAATTTATTATAATAAAACACAATAAAAAGCACAACGCGTTTCGACCCAACAGAGAGGGTCTTCCTCAGGTGCAGGTATAAGTTACAATGGGAGATATTCACAATTTATAAGGCAAACAATTAACAATCAATTACAGGTGTATAAACAATAAGTCCCTCCCCTTAGTAGTATATAGGTGATGTTCCAGCCTCTTTCCGCCACTTCCAATAATCACACAGTAATGACGAAACCGGAAGTGACATAACCGGAAACCGGACAAACCGGAAGTGACGAACACAAGCTGGCCGTGTATGGCGGCCATGTTGGGAAGGTCACAATGAACACTATAGGATTCCACAATTGGCTGACATGTTGGAAGTGGCGGAAAGAGGCTGGAACATCACCTATATACTACTAAGGGGAGGGACTTATTGTTTATACACCTGTAATTGATTGTTAATTGTTTGCCTTATAAATTGTGAATATCTCCCATTGTAACTTATACCTGCACCTGAGGAAGACCCTCTCTGTTGGGTCGAAACGCGTTGTGCTTTTTATTATGTTTTATTATAATAAATTTATTTTCTACTTGTACCCGGTTACCTGGTTCCTGATTTACCTGCTTGAGGACTGCAAACACCTCCTGGGGGACCTATACATTGGATCCATGTACATCTGAATGATTCATACACTCTGCATTACCTGTACACACAGCATCCACTACACAAACATCCTGTATTCACAGTACACACACTACATCCACCACAAATTGAAACACTCTGCATTCACTATACACAGACACTGCGTCTAATACACACACTGCATCCACTACAGACACTGCATCCACTAAACACATTTCATCTAGTACACACAAACTCTACATCCAATACACAAACACACACTACATCCACTACTCAAACACACTCTGCGTTCACTATACACACTGCATCCGCTACACAAACACACACTTTGCATTCACTGCACAAACAGTATCTAATACACACAAACACTACATTCATTACACACATTCTAATTCACTTCCACTATACACACCACATTCAGTCTTGCATCATTGTCAGCAGACTAGGTAGGGCATGGGCGGATCCGGGAGGGGCTCCAGACCTTGTGCTTTGTCCAAAATTTCTGATGGCGGCCCTGAGTGCTGCAATGTATTAGTTCATTGATGTGTTTTATCTTTATTTCAGATGTGCAACGATATGACCATTTAAAAAAATTAAATCCTGTAAGTGCCGACCATAAAAGTCAAAACACGTCCGAGCACCCCGGGAAAGTAGCCTATGCTAGTCTAGGTGCTCTGGTCCCCCTGGTAAGTGCAGATTGTTTTTCCTGAATACTACTTAGGTAGAAAGTTTTTGCCGAGGCCGAGGGTGTTTTAAAGGTCAAATAACTATTTGCCTAGATCAGTGGTAGTCAACCTTTTTCTACCTACCGCCCACTAATGCATCTTTCTTGTTGGAAAAATTTCCTTACCGCCCACCAGTTTTCGTGCAAGTGCGGAATATTTTTTTAGAAAGGAGGGTGTTTTAAAAAAATTTAATGTATGTACATTTATCTTTTTATTTCTACTTTATGCATGTTTATAATGTTTTTAACTTTATAAAGTTTAATGAGAAAACAATAAAGTAAATTGAAATTACCTTTACTAGTGATTAAAGAGATCCTTGAGGGTGATGCTGCGAGACTAAATATTTGATATCTGGTTCGATTTTTGTAAGGAACAAACAAAGGTCTCCTCTTTTGGTGATATTCAGACGACTTCTCTGTTTGCTCATAATATGATTTCTCATCTGTGCGTCAGCTCCCCTCCTCTCCCTCCGCAATTCTCCTCCCCCCATTCCCCCCCCTTTTTTCTATTGTTTAACCTTCCTTATAGCAATGCCCAGTAGGAAGGCTGAGCTAGGTAGCCCACTTACTATTACTTACTATAGCCCACAATAACAGACAAGACACACATACATACAAAGACACATACATACAGACAGGCACACATATATACAAAGACACATACATACAAACAGACAGGCACACATACATACGTACAGACACACACAAGACACACATACATACAAAGACACATACATACAACCATACATACAAAGACACACACATACATACAAAGACACATACATACAAACAGACAGGCACACATACATACATACACGCACATATGCAGACATACATACAGACAGGCACACACACATACAGACAGGCACACATACAAAGACACATACATAAGATACACATACATACAAAGACAAGACACAAATACATACATACACACAAGACATACATGCAAAGACACACACATAAGACACACAAGACATACATACAAAGACACATACACACACACAAGACATACATACAAAGACACACACACACACACAAGACATAAATACAAAGACACACACACACACGACATACATACAAAGACACACACAACATACATACAGACACATTCACACAAACAAACACACACAAAATATTTTAGTCACCCTCCTGTTTCCTACCTTTTAGGTGCAGGAGGGTGACATTCCCTGGGGTCCAGTGGTGGCTCAGGTGGATTGGAGTCAGAGTTCCCACTCTGACTCCCTCCTCCTTCCTCCCGCGCGGTCTGTGTGTTAGCTGGGAGGAGTGACGTGCAGTCACTTCCTTCCAGCTCTGTGATGTAATCACAGGGGGCCTGGTCGCGCTGTTAAAGCGCCCATCGCTGACCGGGCCCCCTTACAATCCACATCCATCAGGTGGCCCATGCTGTCAGCTTGGACAGCGTCCGCCGGGGCCGCAAATGGTGATGGCGGGTACCCAGTCACAGGGGTACCGCCGGCTCGCACCCGCCCAATCTCTCAAAATGAGGAAATCCCTACCACCCACATGGAATCCTGAAACACCCACTAATTCACAAGAACTGAATCGTAGAAAAACAGAATATTGCACGTATACACATATAAGAAAGTATGTTTTACTAGAGTAAACTTGTTTTTCTTCAGTGACTGGAATCTGAACTTGTTCTATTTTAAACTGAGCAGATTTACTGTTTAAAATGTAATGCTCGATGTCCTAGACAGAACCCAGAGAATTGTTCCTCGAGAAGTTTAAACTTAACAAAAAAAACAAAACATGCTGGACATCATTCATCATGTTTGTTGCTGATCTGCACGTTTCAGATCTGCTGACACCGTGCGGGGACTTTACATATCTGGGATAAAAAAATGTGTGTGCAAAAGTACAGTGCAGTAGGATGAACTTTACATTTACAGGTAAGTCACATGAAGTCTAAGTCATATTTTGGTTCAAATTAGTTTATTATGAAGTCAAAATAAATAATTTTCATTCTTTATGATAATAAAGATATTTGTACCTTAGCTTGACATATTTTAAATTGCTATTTAAATAAATACTTGTTGATTTTATCATTTCTTAATGACACAGCGTGACAAAGTGTGCATGAGGGATGGTATTTAACAACTCCCAAAAAATGTAAATGGGCCTATACATCAGCTTAGAAATTATGCTTTCACCTACATTTACAAGGGAGATTTTGATCCTTTTTTAATTGAATGTACATTGGTGTGCATCACAATATCACACAAAGTTGCAGTAGTGTCAAATATAGAGGCAGTGAAAGGAGAATGACTGTATTATTGGAAGTGCATATACCACATATGTGAGGATAGTTTTTATATAGATATGTTGTAGCAACAAAAAAGATTTATTCAAAAAATAAAAGTAACAGACAAAAAAACAAAAACAGCAAGAACCTCTAAGGACATCTCCTCAGCTAACTCTCCACTAGTCTGGCTGGAGAATCAGCAGTGGCCTCGAATGTGCAAAGTCTCGAAGGCAGACAACAGTGACCTATGCCCCGAATATAAAGCTGCCCCCAAAGGGAGAGAGATTTAGCACGCAAAAGCTGCAAAGGAACATGCCACAGGGAGATAAAATTGCCCCATAAGCAAGTTTTGGAGTGGTGGGTTGCCCACATTTGGAATTAGAAGGTCAGCCTGGCGTGAATGCATGACAGTCCGCCTGCCAATCATGCATTCTGGCCAACAAAGGGCATACCATGCAGGCCTCACCCTGAGCTTGGCATAAAAGCATTCCATGATGCACTCGCTTTCTAAGGCCTGTCCCCTAGCACTCACTTGTCCATTCATCTCCTTTCCTTCCAACTAGCATGCAGAGGCTTCTGTTATAGTGTCTGGGATAGAGGAAAGGTGTATATAGTGAGGGTAGATGAAAGGGAACATGTCATAGTGTTAGTGAGACTGAAGCAGCAAGAGCATTCATAGTGCGCAAAGTCAGCTCTACCTTAACTAATTTCATTGTCAGCCAGTCCACACAAGTTTTGTTCCCCTACATCCCTCTTAAGTCTGCATAATTAATGAAAAAGCATGTGAAGCTTAGTAAAAAAAAATTATTTTAGCAATGGGCTTATTCCATGGGCATGGGCCTGGAGCTGCAGCTCCACCCCAGCCCCTATGTTAATCTGGCCTTGCACATAGGGAATGTGGGACCTGGGACTGCCAGAGCAATCCGGGCCCCCAAGACCGCCAGGCCCTATTGGCAGCCTTGTATTCTTTACAACATTTATTGAAAAATGTACTTTCATAATTTCTTTTGTCTTTTGAAAATTTGTATTTAATATAGAACATTTACATCTGTGAAATTATTGGATGGGTGTAGTATTTTGCACTCTCTGTATACAGAAAATAAGGCAGGTTGGTATATTATCTCTGTAAAATACATAGCCAAGCCTGTTCTACTGGTATTGGCTGATTACCTGCTACCTGTCTTACAAAGCAATCAATGCACTATTTAGTTTTCCTCCTCCTCTGCTCCTTGGCCTGCCCACTATCCTCTAACCTATCCCCTGACAGACAGCATCTAATGGGAGGGAAATTGGAGAAACATACTTTTCTCCAACTTGCAGCTTTGCCTGCCCAACCACCCACGGGCCATCTGGCAACAGCTCTCTCCACACTGTCGTGCACCCCCTTACTGATTACTGGAGCATGCAAATTCACACACGAACACGGCGGAGCTCTGGTAACCCGGCACCTGCATCATTAATGGATATTTGTGTCTACCACCCTTTACTCCTGTTGCCATGGTGCCCTGGGCAGCTCGCACACCCTATAGGTCAGCCCTGATTGTTTCCCCCAAATTTGAGTGATGGCAGAAAATTAGCATCTTCTTGCTGAACCTGCATTAGCTGGTCATATTGCACAATCTTTCACATACACACAATAAAACATGGATTGCCCCATGGTTTGGCATAAACATTGATGCAGCCAAAAATTAACCAGGCTGTCAGTAGTTGCAGAAAAAGGTAAGAGGTCTGGTTGTATTTTGATATGAATCACATACATTTATATTTAGTTTGTGAATTCTCTGTGCATGAGGAAATAAAAAAGGAGAGAAAGGCAGCAGATCAGTTAAAAGGTCAACGGAAAAGCATTCTATTGCACAATCTTTGTTAAATCGTTTAGATATTTTTCTAGTGCTATCCTCATACCAAACTTTGTGTTTGTTCTTACTGCTTCCAGGTTAAAGGGAAACTAAAGTGCCAAGAAAACAAACTAATTATTCTGGCACTATAGCTTCCCCCTTTGTCAAGGGGTTACTAACCTCTTCTGTCACTTACCTGGGTCAGGCGCCGATGTCCCTCGGTGCTGGCTCAGCTCTGCCCATGCTCACATTGGGATTTCCCCATAGAAAAGCATTATTCAATGCTTTCCTATGGGGATTCCGGTGACGCTGGGAGTCCTCATGCATAGCGTGAGGACGTCCAGCATCGTTTAGGCGGCCAAAAGTCAGCCACTAGAGGAGGAGTTAACCCTAGCATGTAATTATTGCAGTTTATAAAAAAAATGCAATAATTACCACTCTAGGGTTAAGGGTGATGGGAGTTTGCACGCAGACCACTTCAATGAGCTGAATGTCACGTATTCATCTGCACATAAAAATGTGGTTAATGACATTGACTGTCCTGACAGGAAAAGTTGTGCCGAGCAGCAATCCTGCTCATGGAAACCTGGTAATTACTTTTGGGGTCAAAGGCCGGTCATGGCTAATCAAATCCATGGGGGGGGGGGGGGGGGGGGTTTGTGCTGAGCTGCAATCATGCACACCTGGTAATTGCCTTTGGGGCAAAGGCTGGTTACAGCCAATCGGATCTACAGGAGGGGTATTTAACCCAGCTCTCCTCTTGCTCATTGCCCTGTCGTGGTTTCATGCCTATGGTCATCCGAGAGTGCGTTCCTGATCTTGATTTTCTGGTACTTGGCTTTGGCTTTGTTTTGACTTCCCTTATATCTGGTACCCTTGACTTTTGATTTTCTCTTTGTGTCTGATTCTGTGTCCCTGACCTCGGCTAGTATTTTGACTATTCTTGGAGACATTAAGTCTGACCATTTTGAGGTCCGGTTATACATAGAATATATACGTTATCCTTAGTCCTAGGTGTGACACAGTACTGCGTGCTGGATCAATTTATAATCCTGACATTACAACATGGCCATAGATCCTGCAGAATTGTGTCAGCACATAGCAGCTTGTGAGAGAAAGCTAGAGGAGAATGATCACCATATGGATCAATTTACCCAGGCTTTTTGCATGCTCCTTACTAGGACGGCTCATTTACAACCCGAGGCTTCTCCAATTATGTCACCACTGTCTAATAGGGATGTGCATGGGGAAAAGTTTCGGTTCGGCATTTCCGAAATTTGGGACTTCGCCAATTCGGAACTTTGGCACTTCGGTTCTGCACTTCAGAATTTCAACACTTCGACACTTTGCAACTTCGGTACTTTGGCATTTTGGGACTTCGGCACTTCTCTTGTAGCCCCTTAGTAGATTACTCCCTAATTCCGACGGTAAAAATGACTTAGTATTAGTAAATTCTGCCCCTACTCGCTATACCGTGAGTAGGGGCATGTCTATTAAACCGTGAGCAGCATGTGGCTGTAAAAAATAAATAAATAAAAATTACCCCCCCTGGTCCCCACCCCTGAATGGAGGGTGGGGGCCCTAAAGTAAAATAAGGCGGGGGACCTATTGTCCTTCCCCCTGCCCCCCACCCCTGAGCAGTGGGTGGGGGCCCTAAATTAGAATAAGCGGGGGACCTATTATCCACCCCCTGGCCCCACCCCTGAGCGGTGTGTCGGGGCCCTAAGTTAGAATAATGATACCTGTAAAAAAAAAAAAAAACTTGACTCATAACAACACTCAGATTGGTGGATTGAAAGTAACCAATCTGAGAGATATGAGTCAAATTACACAGTGTGGGAAAATTCCAAAAAGAACTTTCCCACGCTGTGTAAAATGACACAGAGCACTCTGATTGGCTGGATTTCAAGCTAACCAATCAGAGTGCTGTGACAGGTAAATGTAGAGACTTACCTGTCAGCCTCTTCATTTACCTATCAGAGCACTCTGAACCTAATTGCAGGGCGGGTCAACGCTTTATAAGCCTTCCCCGCCCTGCAGAGCTCTGTCTGCGCGGAGCCCTCCATGGGTGAAGATGGATAATTTTTTTTGCGCTCTGTGTTTTTTATTCTTTTTTCAAAGTGCGACGGTTGTTATGGATTTTTATTTGGCTGAAAAAAGATTTTAGAAGAAAGAAGACATCAAATGGTAAGTTTTTAAAAATTTTTTTACAGGTATCTAGTTAATTGCCCCCCTCATTATTTTTAGGGTGAGGGGGGTAGGTAGGGGTTAATTTCTTTTGGGAGGGGGTGACTAGGGGTTTGGGGACCCCTAGTCACCTGGGGAGTTACATTTTTATTTAGGGCCCCCACCCGCTGCTCAGGGGTGGGGGCCAGGGGGGAGGACAGTAGGTCCCCCTTATTGGTATTTAGGGCCCCCACCCACCGCTCAGGGGTGGGGGCTGGAGGGAGGACAATTCTTCTTTAGGGCCCCCAGCCACCGCTTCTTTAGGGCCCCGACCCACCGATCAGGGGTTGGGGGCCGGGGTCGACGACAATAAGTTCACCCCTTATTCTTCTTTAGGGCCCCAAACCGGCACTCAGGGGTGGGGGCTGGGGGGAGGACAATTGGTCCCCCCCCTTATTCTTCTTTACGGCCCCACCTACCGCTCAGGGGTGGGGTCCAGGGGGGAGGACAATAGGTCCCCCCTTATTCTTATTCTTCTTTAGAGAGAGAGAGAGTCAGGATGCCCCTTTGCATCCTTGTGGTTTCTTCTCCAGAAAGTTGTCTCCTGCCAAGCATAATTATGACATTGATAATAGAGATCTGTTAGCCATCATACTAGTGCTTAAGGAATGGCGACATCTTTTGGAGGGTTCCAAGGATCCCATTCTTATTATTACTGATCACAAGAACCTGGCATATATTGGGGATGCCAAACGACTGTCTTCTAGACAAGCTAGACGGTTCTCAGAACGTTAAAGCTGACGCCCTATCTAGGTAATTTGACGTTGAATCGGATCCAGAACAAGAGATATCCCCTATTATTTCACCTGAGTGTATTATTGCATCCACTGTCCTTTCTTTATCATACCCTTTGCTCCATGCTATCATGGTGGCTCCACCCCAGGCACCCTGCAACAAACCTCAAGATAAATTGTTTATTCCATTGACTGACAGGAAAGAGGTGCTGAAGGTATTCCATGACAATGTGACCGCTGGGAATCCGGATATTAATAAAACTGTATCTGCCATTTCCAGGTCATTTTGGTGGGAGTCACTCAGAAGGGAAATTAAAGATTATGTAGAAGCCTGCTCTGTCTGTGCAGTTTTCGAAGGGTCCTCATAAACTTCCGTGTGGATTGTTACAGCCACTTCCTATACCCAGTATCCCATGGTCTCATTTATCGATGGGTTTCATTGTTGAACTGCCTAGTTCCAATGAATATACTACCATCTTCATGGTAGTTGACTGTTTTTCCAAAATGGCACACTTAATCCACTTAAAAAATTGCCATCATCTCAGGACCTGGTGCACATATTTATACGCGATATTGTCAGGTTACATGGTATTCTTCAAAATATTGTGTCTGACAGAGGTTCCCAATTTGTGTCACGGTTCTGGAGGGCATTAAACAGTTGGGCATTGAATTGTCATTTTCCTCTGCTTACCATCCCCAAACTAATGGTACGGCTGAAAGAGCTAACCAATCACTTGAGCTGTATTTATGTTGCTTCGTGAATAGTACACAGTCTAACTGGGCTGAATTATTGCACTGGGCCGAATTTGCAAGGAATAACACTATCCATGGGCATAGTCCGTTTTTGTCAATACGGGTCGTCGTCCTGCCGTTCTCCCTGCTGTGTTTTCTGATACAGCTATCCCTACCTCTATTCGTGATACCTGAACTAAGGTTCACTCCCCTCTTGAAACTGGGGCTGCTCGCTTTAAGTTTCATGTGGATAAACGGCAGAGTGCCAATCCAGTTTACCAAGTGGGTGATTGGGTTTGGTTATCCTCACCCAACATCAGGTTGAAGGTTCCCAGCATTAAGTTTGCTCTGAGGTTCATTGGTCCTTTTCGTGTGGTTAGGAGAATCAACCCTGTTTTTTATTCTCTGGCCCTTACAGCATCCTTACGTATACCTAATACTTTTCGTTTGTCCTTGCTCAAACCGCTTGTTTGCAATCTGTACACTAGTCCCATTGTTTCCCCTCCTCCTTTGGTTGTTTCTGGACAGGAGGAGTACAAAGTCTCCTCCATCATGGATACCATTTTTTCTCATGGATCCTTACAGTATTTAGTTGATTGGAGGGGGTATGGGCCTGCTGACCATTCTTGGGTTTTGGCTTCTGATATCCATGCTGGCCGTAAAATTCGTTCTTTTCACGCCAAGTTTCCTCCCAAACCTGGTCCTGCCCAGATGGGGGGTAATGTCACGTATTCATCCGCACATAAAAATGGGGTTAATGACATTTACTGTACTGACAGGAAAAATTGTGCCGAGTAACATTACTGTCCTCACAGCAAAAGTTGTGCTGAGCAGCAATCATGCTCATGTAAACCAAGTAATTACTTTTGGGGTCAAAGGCCGGTCATGGCTAATCAAATCCACAGGTGGGTTTTGTGCTGAGCAGCAATCAAGCACATGTAAACCGGGTAATTTCCTTTGAGGTTAAAGGACGGTTACAGCCAATCGGATCCACAGGAGGAGTATTTAAACCCACTAAATAAACCAGTAGAAGGGGTCACAATGAGATAGCACAAAGCAATATTGCATGTTTGCAACCCATTTAGGGAGAAAAGAGAAAAGGTGTATAAGTACTACAAAAAAGGCATTGGCAAAGAAGATGCAAAGAAAAATTACTGCCCACGAACAAGGGGAACAATTGCTCCTATGAGCCATGTGTTTTAGGGTGCTTTCTATGTTTTGGGGAAAATATGTTTTTTTCTGCCTGGAGATAATTGGGTTATCCTTTAGTTGACTTAATAATCTCACAAGCAGAGAGGAGGGGATTGTATGTTTGCAATGGGAGTGTTTTACTTTGTCAATGTAAAATGATTGCTTGTAATCTTTGTGTCCTGGTGCCCAACAAGGGCCAGATGGGAGGTCCCCTTGCATGGGGACTTGCATAAAAGCCAGTGTGGCATCAATAAACCTTCATTCCTGTTGTACCCTTCATGAAGTCTAGGCTCATGTTTGGATAATTATCTACTGGCTAGGGAGAAACTACTTGGAAGCTGCATTCGTCCAGAACTATTTGTATCTACGCCCGAACTGCAACAATAATCACTAAGGCTCAGCAGTTCGGGAGGAATAGGCGAACAAGGTACTATAACTACCAGCGTTCGTCACACATATAAAAATCTCAAACACAGGTAACTGGAACAGCAAAGCATTACCAGGAACAGCCACTCAAGTACCCGTTCTTTTAGATTTCAGTTTTGTTTTGTTTTTTGATTCTTTTTTTTTTTTTAAACCCTCTCCCCTCATTCCACAGCATAGGACATAGAGCAATGAAATAAAATCAAGTTAAAACATATGTTCAGAGCATGACTGCTGACCCCAAATACCAAAACCGTTACCCACAATAACGACATGACACCTGATTGTTGGGTAAGGGCAACGACCACAGCTTTATTAAACTTTTACACAGCCAGCATTTCCACCTGTCAGCTGTTGGGGTGACTACCCAACAGACAGATACTCCAAGTCTTTATCCAGAGTTCGTACAGCCTGCCTTCGGCCATCAGCCCTAGCAGGCTGCGACTCCCCAAATACTTTCCGTGCATTACGTGCGCTGGCCAGGAACTCCGCCATAGCTGTGACAAAACAAGAACAGAAACAAACAACACCACAAGCCAAACATCACATAGCATGGGAAATATTTTGGGGAGGGCGGGTGGGAAACTGTTCCAGACTGCTCCTTCTGCAGTGGTGAGTCCCACCCCCCTGCTCTCCCTCTTATATCCCACTATATAGGCAACATTGTATCTTTTATATTCCCACCCCTTACTGCAGGGCAGCAGTCATGTCTCCCCTTCCTTGCAGTCCAGGGGATATCTTTCCATAAAAATCTCCACAGGGAAGAGTACACTGTAGATCGAGGCACAGTATCCAAGTAGACACAACATTCGGCTCCTCCAGGAACAACTAAGAATGGCACATTCATTAAAATGGACACTGTAGGCACTACAGACTTTTCATCTTATTGAACGCTGGAGCTGTCCCTTTATTTAGTGTTAAAGGAACACTCCAAGCGCCAACACAACTTCATCTAAACAAAGTTGTTATGGTGCCAGGAGGCGCCCATACACACTCTTATCTTCAGGGGTATTCCATCCAGTTCAGGACACATGTAAGTCTTGGTTGATTGCTTAGTGATAACACTGGGAGTCTATAAATCCAGAAAATGTGAAGGCGAAATCATGAGCTCTAGCAACTGGCTGCCATGAAGCTCAGGCCCTGCCCTGCAATGAATTTTTAAGACTCAAAGTTCTTAAAAGAGAATAATATTACTCACAGCTGTAATGGAAAATAATCTTAGGAGTGAGTTCTACTTATTAATAGCTTTATGATTATATGTAAAACTGCAGGCAGACCCGAAAAAAGAAAAAAGTATCATTACCTAAATTCTCCATAAGTGAGCATCTGAAAGGCCATTTGTCACAAATAAATATACACTGCTCAAAAAAATAAAAGGAACAGAAAAATAACACATCATAGATCTGAATGAATTAAAAATTCCTCTGAAATACTTTGTTCTTTACATAGTTGAATGTGCTGACAACAAAATCACACAAAAATTAAAAAAATGGAAATCAAATTTTTCAACCCATGGAGGTCTGGATTTGGAGTCACACTAAAGTGGAAAAACACACTACAGGCAGATCCAACTTTGATGTAATGTCCTTAAAACAAGTCAAAATGAGGCTTAGTAGTGTGTGTGGCCTCCACATGCCTGTATGACCTCCCTACAATGTCTGTGCATGCTCCTGATGAGGTGGCGGATGGTCTCCTTAAGGATCTCCTCCCAGACCTGCACTAAAGCATCTGTCAGCTCCTGGACAGTCTGTGGTGCCACGTGGCATTGGTGGATGGAGCGAGACATGATGTCCCAGATGTGCTCAATTGGATTCAGGTCTAGGGAACGGACGGGCCAGTCCATAGCATCAATGCATTCGTCTTGCAGGAACTGCTGACACACTCCAGCCACATGAGGTCTAGCATTGTCTTGCATTAGGAGGAACCCAGGGCCAACCGCACCAGCATATGGTCTCACAAGGGGTCTGAGGATCTTATCTTGGTACCTAATGGCAGTCAGGCTACCTCTGGCGAGCATATTGAGGGCTGTGCAGCCCCCCAATGAAATGCCACCCCACACCATTACTGACCCACTGCCAAACTGGTCATGCTGGAAGATGTTGCAGGCAGAGAACATTCTCCACGGCTTCTCCAGACTCTGCCACGTCTGTCACATATGCTCAGTGTGAACCTGCTTTTATCTGTGAAGAGCACAGGGCGCCAGTGGCGAATTTGCAAATCTTGGTGTTCTCTGGCAAATGCCAAACGTCTTGCATGGTGCTGTGCTGTAAGCACAACCCCCACCTGTGCATGTCGGGCCTTCATACCACCGTCATGGAGTCAGTTTCAGACCATTTGAGCTGACACATGCACATTTGTGGCTTGCTGGAGGTCATTTTGCAGGGCTCTGGCAGAGCTCCTCCTGTTCCTCCTTGCACAAAGGTGGAGGTAGCGGTCCTACTGCTAAGTTGTTGCCCTCCTACGGCCTCCTCCACGTCTCCTGATGTACTGGCCTGTCTCCTGGTAGCGCCTCCATGCTCTGGACACTACATTGACAGACACTGCAAACCTTCTTGCCACAGCTCGCATTGATGTGCCATCCTGGATGAGCTGCACTACCAGAGCCACTTGTGTGGGTTGTACACTCCATCTCATGCTACCACTAGAGTGAAAGCACCACCAGCATTTAAAAGTGACCAAAACATCAGCCAGGAAGCATAGGAACTGAAACGTGGTCTGTGATCACCACCTGCAGAACCTCTCCTTTATTAGGGGTGTCTTGCTAATTGCCTATAATTTCCACCTGTTGTCTATCCCATTTGAACAACAGCATGTGAAATTGATTGTCACTCAGTGTTGCTTCCTAAGTGGACAGTTTGATTTCACAGAAATGTGATTGACTTGGAGTTACATTGTGTTGTTTAAGTGTTCCCTTTATTTTTCTGAGCAGTGTATATTTCTGTCCATATGTAAAGTTTCTATACTATAGTCCCCTTGGCAAGCCAATTCCACACTTAGATTTGTGATATTTTTTTACAATTTATGGTTATCTCAGCATATTTAAGATGCTTTCTAATTAATTAAATGAGTACTATTGCCCAAAATCTGTGTGGAAAAAAAACTGATAGATGCATACTATTTGTGCTTTTATAGTCTGGGGCCTGAAACAGCATATTTGACATATATGTCATGTGTCCTTAAGGGGTTAAACACCCAGGAATGCCTCTGCAGAGACGGGAAGCTAAGGGGCCCAAGCTTCAGGCCTTATGGATGAGTTCCTGTGCTCACTTCCACACCAGGACCTTCAAAGCTCTCTGCAGACATCCTCACACTTTTCAGCTCTTAACTGGCTACCATGGTAGCGCACATGAAATCCAACATATGCATAGAGATTATGGGCTTAAGGGTGGACCTCGTGGGCTTCTAATCAGGGGGTTGGGAGAGGGTAGGGGGAGCTGTGACAGGGATAGGGGGGGCAGTGACAGGGTAGAAGCCTGTGGAGGCTGTGACAGGGTTGATGGGGGGCTGCGACAGGGTTAGGGGGACTGTGACAGGGTTGGTGGGGGCTGTGACAAGTTTGAGGGGGCTGTGGCAGGGGGGGGGGGCTGGAAAAGGTAGGGGAGCTGTGACAGGGTTAGGTGGGCTGTAACAAGGTGGGGGCTGTGACAGGGTTAGGGGGACTTGACAGGGTGAGCGGGACTGTGGCAGGGTTTGGTGGGCTGTTGCAAGGTGGGGGGCTATGACAGGGTTAGGGGGCTGTGACTTGGTTAGGGGGCTGTGACTTGGTTAGGGGGGCTGTGACAGGGTTAGGGGGGCTGTGACAAGGTGAGGGGCTGAGGCAGGATTAGGTGGGCTGTTATAAGGTGTGGGGGCAGTGACAGGGTAGGGGGCAGTGACAGGTTAGAGGGGGGGCAGAGCAGGGTAAAAGGGGGCTGTGAAAGGGTAGAAGGAGGGCTGTGGCAGGGTAGGGGGCAGCTCACTCCCGGCAGCTGCTGCAGAGGATGGATCTCCATCAGGGCAGCAGTGGGGCCTCTTCCTGTGTTGGGCCCCTTGGTCATAGACCGAAGAACCGACATGTGAGTCTGCCCTAAGGCGATTTAGGCGGGTGCGAGGCACCAGCCAGCGCGAGTCCTTAGGCGGCCGCCTAAATTGCCTAATTAGAGAGCCGACCTCTGCTTGTTATGGTACACATAACTTCTGGTATTTTTAAAGAGCATGCAATTCTATCTCTATATTATGCTAGCAGAATTGCTAGCAAATATATAGATAAGGGTGGAAAAAAACTAGGAACACTAGCATTAGGAGTACAAACTTATTTCATAAGAGTGTTTTGCAAGCGATTTATATTATCGGGCCCCCTAATTAAGTTAAAGGAATATATTGTGGGGTGGGATAGGTATGTAGTATGTAGTGTGTAGCTGTGGGTTTATTGTTCTTATATACACACACATTAGTACCACCCACAGGGTTTTGGAAAACAACCAATAAACACGTACAATACACTCAGACACTCCCACACAAAATCCTCCCCTCTGCCTATGATACAATTACCTTACACAATGGGTAATGTAATTATTACAGGCAGAGAAATACAGTTTTTCCACATTATTCATAATTTTAAAAGTATGCATCACATTCACATACATTTTCAGAATCAGCATACTCCAAATACAAACATACGTCAAAATCATACAAATTGGTCCAGTGGTTCAAAAGATAGATCGTAGTCCTTTGTGACCAAATGAAGCATGGCTTTTTTTGCCCAAAACCAGTTCCACAGAAGTAATCCAATTATCTCCAAGGACAGAGACAAAACTCCATTAGCCACATGGTAGCAAAAGACAATAAAATACATTAAAATATATAACTGTGCAGCTATTGGATAAAACAGGTACATTCAACATATCCCCAGATAGCTTAGACCTGAGCACACATTATTACTGAATGGAGCTCAGATCACATACATACAGTTCAACTGCCATGGAGCCAAAGTCTTTCACATAGTCTTTCGTTATACGAATGGGCTCCATGGCATAGCTATCTGGGGTATCACTGTTCAAATAGGGCAAGTACCGAATGACCCGGCTTTCGTGTCTTTGCAAGGGAAAATCAAGCATTTCAACATGGGGCCATAGTCTAAAGGCAGCAGGCGGGCAACCAGGCTCCTCCAATGCACAGTGGCGAGATTGGTCTCGTCACAGTGGTGACTAGGGGTTTGGGGACCCTTAGTCACTTGCAGAGGGGTTACATTTTTATTTAGGGCCCCCACCTGCCGCTCAGGGGTGGAAGCCGAGGGGGACAGTAGGTCCCCCCTTATTGTTATTTAGGGTCCCCACCCGCCGCGCAGGGGTAGGGGCCGGGGGGGAGGACAGTAGGTTCCCCCCCCAATTTTTATTTATGGCCCACACCCACCGCTCAGGGGTGGGGGCCAGGGGGAGAGGACAGTAGGTACCCCCCCAAATTCTTATTTATGGCCCCCACCCACCGCTCAAGAGTGGGGGCCAGGGGGGGGGGGGACAGAAGGTCCCCCCTCCACATTGTTATTTAGGGCCCCCAACCGTCGCACAGGGGTGGGGGCAATAGGTTTTTTTTTTCACTGTTTACTAGACACACCCTTACTCACGATATAGCTAGTAGGGGCTGAATTTACTAATACTAAGTAATCTTTACTTAGTATTAGTAAATTTGGCTGAAAGACCAATTTAGGTCTTTCGGTCTTTTGGTAGATAGCTCCAGAATACCGTGGGAATTAGGGAGTTATCTACTAAGCGGCTGCTTATTTTATGTATTTTATGTTATTTTAAGTGATTTCCCTATCCACATTTGTTTGAGGGCACTTCTCCTACTCTTACCCCCATTTTACTTCCTTTTGCAGCCCTCTAGCCCTTTCCAGGACTTTTTTAGAGCCATTTTTGTGCCCAAAAGTTCGGGTCCCCATTCACTTCAAAGGGGTTCGGGGTCAAGTTCAATCCTTTTTTTAAAAGTTTGGGCCGAACGCGCCGGAAACCGAACATCCAGGTGTCCGCTCAACTATAATTTTCAGTGAAGGTGAAAGTGACATTGTACGAGGTTTAGCTTCTGCTGCATCACAAAAAAAAAAAGAGCTGTTTTAACTGTGGTGACATTCTGTCATCAAACTAATATGGTGACCAGCGGTCATGTGACCAAACTCATGTATGCCTTTCTTACAGGGGGGGTAAGCTTTACCCTTTGATATGGTAATCGGGTAATTCAATACCTTTACAAGTCAGGAGAGAGATAACTACTTCCCCCTTTCTACATTCCTCTCTGTTCCTTCTTGGCTGTGCTACAGAGCAGACACCATGTGCTATCTTGGTGAACTATGTTACTGTGTGTTGCTTCCTTTTCTTCCTTGGTGGATGTGATGTTAAACTTGCAGCAGTAAGCCACTACTAGATGTGAAGGCCTAACCATGGGTGAGATCAAACGTGTGGGGAAGGTGATTACTATATAGATAGATTTAAAAAGGGTTGTTGCTCCGTGGGTCTGGGCTGTGTGTTTGTGATACATTTATAGTATTGTGTTGTTGCCTTTTAATAAATACCTTTTAATGTAGACGAACCTTGTGTAATATATATATTAATTTGGTGATACACCAAATTTGGCGACCACGAATTTAAGACTTCTACAAAGGTTATTTATGAGGTAATAACACATTAATAGATAGTCAGATTTATTTTTTTGGGGGAGAAAAAAAAAGTACTTTGTTTAATTATCCTCTGCATGGGAAATCAAGGGCTGATTGTGTGTGGAGTCTAGTTTGGGCCTCCATTTTAATATACAAGCTTGGGCATCAGGCCTCAATTTTGAATATATTAGTTTTTTGTGTGTTTCAAATACCTGAAGTTGTTGTGTTTTGACTACCATAGTTGAGGCCTAGTAGTTTTTTAGGCCTTCATTTTTTTTATTTTATTTTAATACACTACCAGCATAGGCATCAATTTTGAATATATTATTGTTTTTAATCCTTTATATTGTACTAGCTTATTTTGCTACATAAAACAAAGGTATAAAGGTATAATGTTTTTGTGGTTTTCAATTATCTGAGTTTAGTTTCAGAGTACAGGCCTAGCCCTGCATTTTAATACACTATAGTAGGCTTCGATGCGGCTTCTTTTTGTATTTGAATGCTGATTTGATTCCTCTGTATCCTAATGCAGGCCTCCATTTTAATATACAAGCTTGGGCATCAGGCCTCAATTTTGAATATATTATTAGTTTTTTTTGTGTGTTTCAAATACCTGAGTTTGTTGTGTTTTGACTACCATAGTTCAGGCCTAGTAGTTTTTCAGTGAACAAAGTGAACACTCAGTGTAGGAGATTAGAAAAAACCACCACTGGTGTACATGTGGAGCGCTCAAGTGTTAACCAACTTACCCATATGGGTATGCATACAAATGTATAAAGGGGATACTCTGAAACAGTGTATCTGAAACAAATATAAATACAAATAGTGCAAGTAACGCTGGGTAACAGACACAATAAGTAAATATACTATATAGACCCACTCACATGTAACTGAGCCAATTAGGATAGGCTCAGATCACAACGGCGTATGTGTACTTTAGGCGACACAAAACCCAATCGATCCTCTAATCGTCTGTGGTCCTTATACATACATAAAGGAAGTAAAAAAGGAGAGATCCTTGTGTAGTAAATCACAATGTTCAATGGTGAATATTTAAATAAATGGCTTCTCACCTGGTAGGGAGCCCTTATACCTGGCTCAGAGTATGTAGGTATCGGTGCCTTTAAGGAGGCTACCACCCTTCTTTTAGCAGCAAAAAGATGGAAGAAGGACTTCAATGTTGGACAAAATTTCTTCATTAAAATATAATGCAAACAAAAAAAAGGAAGTGTACTAAATTATATAAATAAAAAAGAAAAATGAATAAAATGTCAATGAAAAGTCCTTTCTTCCAGCCGAGACGCGTTTTGCTGTACTGTGACAGCTTTCTCAATCGGTAATGTGTTTGCTGCTTGTGGAGATTTAAATATCTTTCTATTTGATTGGTGCTCCAATCTTCTTATTATCCAATCCCCATACCGACATACTTCTTTGAAGGATAATTCTTATTGGTAGCCGTCAAGCTTCCGATTTCAGGCGCGTCCCACGTGACTCAGAACGTCACGTGCCGCGTTACAAACCGGAATATGTAACTGTGGTGTCCATCTTAGGTTTGGGCGAACGCCCTCTTTGTGCAGAAGTTCGTTATAAACGGTATCCATGTAAAGGTTTTTAAAGAGGGAGGAGAATAATAATCACATATCAAATATTAATTAATACAGTATATATTCAAGGCACATAATTTATGATTAATCATTTAAAGTGCCAGTTCACAAAAGAAATAACACATCCAAGGGATTAAGGAGAACTAGTTTCACAGAGTAGGAATATATAAATGAGATGTATAAAAGATGCATATATGAAAAAGATAGCTAGCCCAATGATTACTTAAATAAAAATATGTAAGAGTATATTTAAAAAAACATATATAATCCTAAAAAATATATATAATACATGTATAAAAAATGTATAAAAAACATATATTAAATATAATTTATGATAAAAAATGACAAAGTTCGAAATCATCATTGAGTCCATTAGGCTGCATAGTATTTAAATTAAAAATCCATTGCATTTCCCTTTAGCCAAGTTTCTTAATAAAATCACCTCCCCTCCAATCAGGCTGGACTCTCTGTATCGCATGAAATTCTAATAGAGTAGGGTCACTATTATGTGTATTCTTAAAATGTAAGGAGAGACTGTGTTTTTCAAAGCCGTTTCTGATATTCCTAATATGCTCCTGTATTCTAATGTGTAGGTTTCTTTTAGTGCGTCCTACATATGCTAACCCACATGGGCATGTTAGAAGATAAATCACTTTCGTAGATTGGCATGTAATTAACTCTTTAATTTTAAACTTAATTTTCTTGTTTTGGGGGTGTGAGAATTCTTTTATTATTCTCTTCCTGCTCTTTGAGTTCTTACATGCACCTCAGTGTCCACAACCATAAAAGCCTTTTGATTCATTAAAAAAGTTCATATTATGTCTTTTAGGAGGTATGTGATTAGATGTCAAGGTATTTCTCAAATTTTTTACTCCTCTATAAACTATTTTTGGATTCTCTGGGAGAATGCTATTGAGCAGGGGGTCATTTTTTAAAATTGGCCAATATTTGGGAACTATTTTCCTAAATTCTTTGTGTTTGCAAATGAAGTCACAAATCAATACTATTGTATTTCATTCTCTTTCATTTTTTGTGTTGAATTTAATTAAATCTTTTCTATCCTTTATTTTAACCTCTTCAGATGCTTTAGTCAATAATATTTCTTTATACCCTTTTTCTTTAAAATCTTCCATAATTTTATGAGATTGTACTTGAAATTTAGACTAGTAGTTTTTCAGGCCTTATTTTTTATTTTTTTTTATTTTAATAGACTACCAGCATAGGCCTAAATTTTGAATATATATTATTGTTTTTAATCCTTTATATTGTACTAGCTTATTTTGATACATAAAACAAAGGTATAATACAGGTTGTTTTTTGTGGTTTTCAAATATCTGAGTTGAGTTTTGTTGTGTTTTATGTTGTGTCAGAGTACAGGCCTAGCCCTGCATTATAATACACTATAGTAGGCTTCCATGGGGCTTCTTTTTGTATTTGAATGCTGATTTGATTCTTTTGTATCCTAATGCAGACCTCCATTTAATATACAAGCTTGGGCATCAGGCCTCGATTTTGAATATATTATTAGTTTTTCTTGTGTGTTTCAAATATCTGAGTTGAGTTTTATTGGGTTTTGACTATCAGAGTACAGGCCTAGCCCTGCATTATAATAGGCTTCCATGCTGCTTCGTTTTGTATTTGAATGCTGATTTGATTACCATAGTTTAGGCCTAGAAGTTTTTTTCAGGCCTTCATTTTTTAATACACTACCAGCATAGGCCTCAATTTTGAATATATTAATCCTTTATATTGTACTAGCTTATTGTACATAAAACAAAGGTATAATAAAGGGTTTTTGTGTGTTTCAAATATTCTATCATAGTACAAGCCTAGAGAATTTTTTTTTAATTTTATTTATTTCAGGCCTGCATTTTAATACACTATAGGCTTCCATACTTTTTACTTTTTTGTGTGTGTCTTGAATATCCTAGTTCAGGTATAACTCCTACCCTCCAGGCCTTGCTATTATATTTTAATATGCTAATTTGGGCACTACTGGTTTTGAAGTTAATTAGCAAGTATTACCTTCACCATACTAAGGTAAATATAATTTTAATTGTGGATACTAGTCTATTTTGCTACATATAACAAAACTGGGCATGTGTTTAGGGCATATCCTAAATCAAGCTTCACAGTAGAGTTGTGGATATTGTGTTCCCCACCCATTGTGTTTAGCATACGAACAGGGCCGGTGCAAGGATTTTTGCCGCCCTAGGCAAAAGAAAGATTTGCCTGAACATCACAATGCCCCACCCATGAACTAATGCCAGTGCTGCACACAGTGTGTGTTACATTAAAAAGCCTGCAGGGACAAACTATAGACACCAGAACAACTTTATTAAGCTGCAGTGGTTCTGGGGACTATAGTGTCCATTTAATGTGAGGTAAATTAGAGATTAGTGTCACTAATAATATACTAGATTGCCTACTTACAATCAGATGAGGATGGTGATGGGCTCTGGCTGCAGTCTGGCTCCACTGGTCTGGTGTAGAACAGGATCTCTGGAGGCTGTTTGCAACTGTGGTCACAAAATTTAATGTTCTGGGAGAACGGGAAGCAGCTCCATTTTTGGGGGCCTCTTACATAGCTCAAGGTCTGGGCCCCAGGGCCTGACGGTGAGTATGCCCATAAAGCCCACCCATAAGGCCACCTACATGTTCCACCCATGAACTCACAGGGAGTAGAGTGTGTAGGGGATGTGTTATGTGTTACTGTAGAGGATCTAATGTGTGTGCTTACGGAATGTAGTGTATAGGGATACCAGTTTGTGTAGGTGATGCAGTGTTGTTTGTGTAAGGGATAGAAAGCAGTGAGTGTTTGTGTATAAGGGATGTATTGTGTGTTTCTTGTTGTGTGTTAGGGATGCATTGTGTGAATCTGTGTTTGTATGCATAAGGGATGCAAAGTGTGTTTCTGTGTATGTAAGGGATGCAGTGTGTGTGTCTGTAAGGGGTGTGTTGAGTGTGTGTAAGAGATGCATTGTGTTTCTGTGTGTGTGTGTAAGAGAAACAGTGTGTGTTTGCATGTGTGTGTAAGGGATGTATTGTGTGTGTTCTGTGTATATGTGCAAAGGATGCATTGTCTTTATGTGTAAGGGTTGCATTGTGTGTTTCTCTGTGTGTAAGGGAAGCATGTTGTGTTTCTGTGTGTATAGGGATGCACTGTGTGTGTGTGTGTGTGTGCGCGTGGTGTGAAAGAGCTCCCTGTCCCCCTGTCCTATAGAGCTCTCCCTTCCATTCCTTAGAGATCTCCCCTGCCCCTTAGTGGGCTCTCCTCTCCCCCCCACCTCCCTTAGTGGTCTCCTTTTCTCCCTGACTTTCCATTAGTGGTCTCTTCCTGTCATTCCGGCCGGGTCGCGGACCGGAAAGGAGCTCGGCCACGCTACAGGGCCGGGGAGGTGAGGCACTGCGGCAGCCGCCTGAGCGCTCTCTATAGAACGCTCAGGCGGCTGCAGAATTTAAAGGGCCGGCGATGGGGGTGCAGGGCGCCCCCTCCTATATGGCGCCCTAGGCGGCTGCCTAGTTCGCCTTATAGGAAGCGCCGGCCCTGCATACGAAGGTAATTGAGTTCTGTTTTTTTGTTTTCTCTATTTACACCTGGCCTACTGAATAGACATCAACTATTGTTGGCTATTCAGAAGCGTGCTACTTTAGTTGCAAATTGATTTAAATTGGGTTCTTACTTGGGTGAGTAAAAGAGTAGGAATGTCTTTTCAAGGGGCCAAATACTTTTCCACAGAAGTACGTGAGTACTTTAGGAGACATATTCAAAAACATGATGGTCCATATGAGCTTCCAGAGCCAGCAAACCCAGACAGTGAAAAAGAGGAGAGATTAATGGATGTACTAACACAAATTGTAAATAACAAAAAGTATAGAACAAAGAAAAGAAAAAGTTTGGTCACACAAGCTGTTGTAGCCACAATAGGAGGCCTAATAGACATAGTTGTAGAATTACTGCAGCATAATTTGGAAACAACAAATAAAATGGAGGAAGCAATGGACAAAAGGGATTGTTTAAAAATTGCAGCTTTGAGAACAACTACAATTGTTGGGGAACTAGAAAAGGAGTTAAGAGAAATAGAACAACAGAGAGATGCATATAGTGCTAAGATCACTGAACTCCAAGACCTAGTCATGGAATATAAAATGAAAATTAAAGAAAACACAAATAAATGGGATAAGGAGATTCCTAGAGTATGCCCAGACCAGTCTTATTTTATATCTGAAAGTAAAGAAACAGTGCTGGGAACAAAACACAAGGGAAATGTGCCAATTGTAAATTGTGTCCCACAAGCCCCTATAATAATAACTGAACATTTTAATGCAAGAGAAATGCCTACTAGCTTCTCTAGACAAACAAGGACTATGTCAATCACAGACAAAGATAATTTCCAGAAATGGTGGGGAAGTATGCCAACTGACGACTTTAACACCTTTACACATTGGTTTATGAGGGGAGCAAATAGAGCAAAAAAAGGAGGTCTTAACTTAGAAGAATGGACAGAACTGTTAGAATATGCTATGGGTCCTTTGGCTAGCAGACTATTTGGATTTAATAACAGTGTTTCTGATCAGGCAGGAAGAATTGCTGCAACGATTTTCTATCTACTCAGCATAGAGAAAGAAATAGTTAATATTATGATGAGGCCAGCAGATGGTCCTAGAGAGGTAGCTCAAAGGATATTGTTCTAGTATACGCTACGCCAACCTCAACAGCCTCTGGTCTTGGGCTCACCAGAACACATTGCTAAAGTAATGGAAGTCCTTCCCTGGGAGTGTCAAGAATTTGTGAGGCTTTTTGATCCAACACCAGCAGACTTAGAAATGGTACTAACTAGAGCTGACAATTGGTGGATCAAGCATCCTTCCTCAGAACAGGCCTTCTCTGTTTCAGCCATAAGAACATTCAAGGTCGACTCTGGTAGAGATATAGATGGTAAATGGAGAAGCCAGAGGTGGGATGTACCCCAGAACAAGAGGTATAATGAGAACTGGAGACCAAAACAGGACTTTGACAAAAGATGGAGAGATCCACAGAGGGACCATAGGAATGTAATGGGAGATAATTGGAGGAATAGATGGGAGGGGCCTAAGGTAATCAATAATAATTGAAATAATAAAAATACCTGGGTGAGGCTAAAAAGGACAGATATTAACTGGGAAAATCACACTTGGGGAGAAAAACTGAGAAACAACAGGAACAGTTATTGGGAGAATAATTGGAGAAGGAACCATAGATGGGATGAGCATCAGACCAATAGACGGAATTGGGATAATTGGAGGAATAAAGAAGGGAATAGAGACTACTGGGACCTAAAGAGACAGACTGAAAGATTGGAGGCAGACGTGAAAGCGCTGAGGGAACAGTTGAGAGAAGAGGAAAAGATTGATCAATTGGGGGGTCTCAGCAATCAATAACACTCATAATTTTGTGTTGCTCTCTACATCTGTATGTATGTTTGTTTTTCTTTTGTTTTGTTCTTTCTCTCAGTCTTCCAGTCTCCCATTTAGCTATTCCTTTCTAATGATGAGATCTAGTGTTCCCATAGAGCAAGGCAAAGCTGTATTAGGATGATGATGTGTGTCAACAGAAGATCGTAGTGGATCCTTGTTACAGGATGGATAAGTATAAGCTGTATCACAGTAGGGATGGGAGACAGGCAATACGGCCAGAAGATACCTTGTGTTATATATATATTAATTTGGTGATACACTACATTAACCCCTTAAGGACTGAACCAAATGTACACGTTGTGAACGAAGCAAAATGTAAACAAAACTTGGCATTTGCGCTACATGTCTGTCCAACGGTAATTCACCTCTTTCATATTAAATGCACCCACCCTTATTATATATCATTTTATTCAGGGGAAACTGGGCTTTCATTTAATATCAAATATTTAGCTATGAAACATAATTTAATATGAAAAAAATAGGAGAAAATAAGATTTTTTTAATTTTCTTTAGTTCTACATGACATTTTAACTGTCAATATCATAATACTGTTTGCTTTCACTGCAATAAAATACACATATTTGTACACATATTTGTATTCAGCAAAGTCTCACGTGTAAAACAGTACCCCCTGTGTACAGGTTTTATGGCGTTTTGGGAAGTTACAGGGTCAAATATAGCATGTTACATTTGAAATTGAAATTCGCCAGATTGGTTACGTTGCATTTGGGACTTTATAGTAGCCCAGGAATGAAATTTACACCCATAATGGCATACCATTTGCAATAGTAGACAACCCAAGGTATTGCAAATGGGGTATGTCCAGTCTTTTAGTAGCCATTTGGTCACAAACACTGGCCAAAGTTAGCGTTAGTATTTGTTTGTGTGAAAAATGCAAAAAAAACGCCAATTTTGGCCAGTGTTTGTGACTAAGTGGCTACTAAAAAAGATAGGGGTAATTTTAATTCTTGGGCTACCATAGGGTCTCAAAGGCAACGTAACCAATCTGGCGAATTTCAATTTCAAATGTAACGTGAAAACATTAGATGGACCGGTTACTTTGATAACTTTAGATGTATCTAGCTTGTATACAGTGATACCCCATGAGGGGGGAATTGATGCTATGAGGGAATTACTGATGGAAACGACACATTATCTAGGACCACCTATTGAGTATACTTTGGAACTTCTATCACTTGCATTGAAAAATAATTATTTCTGATTCGAGACAAGGTGGTACTTACAAAAAGCATGAACATCCATGGGGGCGACTATGCCCCCCATGCATGCTAATTCTTATATGTACCAATTTGAAAAGGAACATATCCTTAAAAAGTACTCTGATAGTATTATAAAATACTTTCGTTATATTGACGATATTCTTATTCTATGGAAAGGAAGCACTCAAGAAGCGTTGGAATTTGTAGAGGACGTTAATGTATTAACAACACCTATAAAAGTGACTTCGAACATTAATGATCATATTATACAGTTTCTGGATTTGGAGATATCAGTTGAACAAGGAAGGATTGAATATCAACTTTATACGAAACCAACAGACCACAATACATGGCTCTATTATGAGAGCGCGCATCCTAGACATATTAAGAACTCCTTGCCTTTTCCCAGTTTGTGAGATTTATGAGAAATAACTTGAGAGAAGTACAATGTGAAAAACAATTACAGGAAATGTATAACAAATTTACACAGAGAGGATACACAAGTAAAGTGCTGGACAGAGCACTTGAAAAAGCAAGAGAACAAAGAAAAGAGAAAAAGAAGAAACCTCAAGAGAAGAACATCAGAATTCCTTTTCCAATGATGTACAATACAGCTACTTCTGAAATCTGTCAGACAATAACTAAAAATTGGCACATAATGCAGAATGATAAGAGCCTCCCAGATAGTCTCCACAGTAGACCAATGATTTCCTACAGAAATAATAAGAATTTAAGGGACCTTTTGGTCCACACTGACCCAGTTCAAAGTTATATGCTGGTAGGTAAAAACGTAGCAAACTACGGATGTTTAACATGTCTAGGCTGTGTTACCTGTGGACACCTTATACCGTGCAAGAGTTTCAATCATCCACACACGGGCCAATTGTTCAAGATTCAACATAGGATAAGTTGTCGAACAGATTATGTAATTTATAAATTGTCATGCCCGTGTGGCTTAAACTATGTTGGCAAGACGGAAACAGCACTTTGCGAAAGAATAAGAGGGCACAGGTCCAGCATTAGATTGGCCTATAGGGACAAGAAGTCTGATAAACCAGTGGCACGACATATTTGACATATTTTGGAGAAAGGCCATCCTTTGGCATCATTGAAGTGTGTGGCGATAGATCATCTTCCAATTTCAAGGAGAGGGGGTAACAGACAGGAGCAGCTGCTACAGAAGGAGACATGGTGGATTCAGAAATTGGGGACATTGGCCCCGTATGGACTCAATGAGAAACTTACATTTACTTAATTCCTCTAATAGGTTATATAGTAGTGGAAAAAAAGTTGGAGTCAGTTTAGGAAAATATCAGAATATGTAAATATGTTCACTAGTATGTTACCAGGCTCACTTTAGTATTTTTTATTATGTTATTGATTATTAAATGTACATCATGGCATTCCTTTAACCACGGTTCAGAATATTGTGTGAGGTTTATTACGAATCGGTTTGATGCCTAGTTTTGAAGCTTTCGCATTTCAAGTTTGCTACTTTACAATGATTAAGGAGGTGTTACTATTTTTTTTTCCCTTTCTTCTTAAGTTTACAGCATCACCTGGGTTTGCACAGTGGCACCCATACCACCTTAATGTTATGCACTTAAGATTATGTATTTAGCATATTGCTATGTTTCTAATGGTTTTGCACACTCTTGAAATGGATGATTATAAAAAGTTAGGCTCTTATGAGTCTGTAGGCACAATTGAGCACTTTACTTTTAATGCAATCTATTTGTTGAAATATACTTAAAAGGGTGGATCACATGTTAGGCTGCATGTGTATGTATATCTAACTTCTCCTTTACAGGAGTGTTTATAGGGAATTTTTATAGGGAATTTTCACATAAGTATTGATTTAGGATGATTTTTATTTGAATGTATAAGATTGTGGATTTAGGCTTCCTTAGACATTGTATTCTATTTGTATAGAGTAAGAGATTTTTGAGAAACAGTGCGATCACTTTGAGGAGTTTATATTTATGTTATGAATTCTAGGCATTAATAACAGTGTGTCTCTTCACAATATGTATGATACAGTGTATCTTTTGGTAATTGTATGCGATTTGATTCTCGTGCGCAGAGCAACAGTAGCCTGTGATTGCGCATGTGTCCGACGTCTCCATGGAGATGGGAGACGCGAATAGTCAGGAAATAGCTAGAACTCACAGACATAGTGACGGAGGCTGGTTGCAGCCGCTCACTCGTTTGGAAGAGAGACTGATTGATCCTCTGCACATCTGAACCATGAGTTTTACTGATTGCCTTTCTTATTTAAGCCATGCTGATTTTTTAAAATTGTTTTCTGTCCTGATGAAAGTTCCCCAGTGGAACTGAAACGTTGACTACTGGAATAAAGATAAGTGTTTGGATTTTTTGCAAAATTCCTGGGAGTGCTGATTTTTTCTGGCTTTATCAAGCACTGGGTTTATTTAAATGTACATGGGAGTGCAAGGTTTTTCTGTTTGTTTTGTTTGTTTTATTTATGTATATAGATATATATATTATTTCGTTCTATGTGTATTTTGATATAAATATATATTAATATCACAATACAGTTAGAACGAAATAAAACATATCTATATATTTTTTAATAATTTTTAAAAAATAATTTTTAAAATTTTATTTTTTAACGTATTTACATTTTTTTTTATATTATATATAAATATATATAACAATAATTATATATATATTTAATCAATATCAGTCTACGTGTAATCCGTCGCATTCGGATGTCTGCCCTATTAACTTTCAATGGTACTTTCTGCACCTATCATGGTGACCACGGGTAACAGGGAATCAGGGTTTGATTCCAGAGAGGGAGCCAGAGAAACGGCTACCACATCCAAGGAAGGCAGCAGGCGCGCAATTTACCCCACACCTGACGCGGGGAGGTAGTGACGAAAAATAACAATACAGGACCCTTTTGAGGCCCTGTAATTGTAATGAGTACACTTTAAATCCTTTAACGAGGATCTATTGGAGGGCAAGTCTGGTGCAGAGCAACTGACCCGTGCGTGCTGCAGCTGAAACTCCACTATAGCCTGCTGCTGCTCATACAGTCTCTCCAGCATGTGCAAGGTGGAGTTCCACCTTGTGGGTACATCGCATATGAGGCGGTGAGTGGGAAGGCCGAAGTTATGCTGCAGCGCAGACAGACGAGCAGCAGGAGGGCTTGAGGCTAATTGGCAAGAACCACTCATCTGTCTGTTGTTCCATGCCCGTCCACAGCTGCGCGGTGTGGGGTTTTTCCCCCAAACATATGAGTTTTAAAACAGCCTGCCGTCGTTTCCCCCTGGCTGTGTTGAAGTTGGTGGTGAAGTTGTTACGCTGACCGGATGAGGAGGTGGTAGAGGAGGAAACGGAGTAGGAGGAGGAGGCAACAGGAGGAAGAGAAATGCCCTGCAACCCTCGTTGGTGGAAGGACATGCGACAAACTGCTATCTGCCTCAGGCCCAAACTAACAGATGGTTTATGTCAGGCGACAATGTAACCGCCAACAGTCAACAATTAAAGTTCACTGACAGTAAGGCAGTGCCGGTGTCCTAAAGAGAAAAAATTTCTAGAGGTCATACAACAGTGTGACAGGCGTAATTAATACAGTTACTTCACTGTCTCAAAAGTGTGATTTTTTTTTTAAAACCAACAATGTAAGAGTAGTATTTAAGGGTTTTTATTGGACTGCAAGAAATGCACCGCAGGCCACAAATGTTCTATTTAGCACAAAAAAGTGTGATTTTTTTTTAAACCAAAAATGTAACAGTAGTATTTAACGGTTTTATTGGACTGCCAAAAGTTCACCACAGGCCACAAATGTACCATTTAGCACCAAAAAAAAGTGAATTTTTCAAACTGCAATGTCACAGCAGTATTTAAAAATGCCTAGATGTTGCCCACTGAGCTACCAAAACAGGATTAAAATAATGTGCATGGCACACAGGCAGTTGCAAGTGCCCACCTAACAAACAGACTGATTGCTTAATTCTCTATGGGACTGAGCTCAGGGCAGGGTACAAAAATGTAGTATAGCACCCACAAAAATAATCGCTGTAGTTTGCAGATTCAACACCAGAATTCTTTCCTAATCTGTCCCTCACAACTGCAGCATCCCTCCCTACACTAATAAGAGCTCATGTGACTCCGGCTTATATAGAGGCTGGGTCATATGCTGCACTGGCCAATCAAAGCCATGCCATTAGTAGGCATGGCTGTGATGGCTTCTAAGGGCACACGAGTCAAGCACTTGTTGATTGGCTGCCCTGCAGCTTTTCAAAATGCGCCATTAAATCGCCGAACACCGAACTCGAACCCGAACTGTTACTGAAATGTCCGTGTTTGGGTTTGGGGTCCAAAAATCTTAATGTTCGGTACGAACCCGAACTTTACAGTTCGGGTTCCCTCATCTCTAATGGTGGGGTGTCCCCCTCTCATGCAATATATAAATATAGATGAAATAAGAAGCAACTCATATAATAGTTTCTAATTAATGTATTTTTAGTTCTAAGGCAGTCATGTAAAAAGGATTAATTGATGTTCATTTTTTGGGGTTATATGTACTTCATTGGAGCTTCCAGTAAACCAAATTGTGGATGGATTAATTTCTTCGTTTGGAAATATGAAAGTGAAACGAAAACCTGCGTTCCACGGAGAGAATAAGTGGGTATTAGGTTATGTAATTAGATAGATGGACGTAATGTGTGTTCCATTAGACGGAATGTGCGTTCCATTGGTGTCACGGCTTACCTTAGTGGGAGTCCGGTATGCAGAGATATGCTCACCCTTGCAATTAAACACAGGCCAAGGTGGTCAGGTAAGAACTCACTTGGCCTGTGAGTCTGTGCACGGGGGCTGTACAGGATAATGCTCCAAGTCCAAGTCGCAGTACAGATATGGACATAAACAGGAGAATCGTCGTGGGTAAGCCAAAGGTCTGTGTTCCACCATGGATACTTCTGGATACACAGATGCTGGTAATCTAGACAATTATGAAGATATAAAAGACAGAACTAGCTGTTACATACTTTTTACCAACTGAGGAAGCCAGCTGATGGTGAAACGCGTTTTGGACTGTAACTACAAAGACTACTTAAGTACTTTATGATCATTTTTTATTCTATTGGATTTGTGTTCAATAAATTTACTTTTTAATATACTGAAGTCCTTCTGTCCACCCTTGCTGATAATTATCCCGTTTCTAAAGACACAGATCCAGGAGCACTTCACACCAGAGCCAGGCTATCCATTGCCTCTACCTTTGTGAGTTGATAACCTTCTCCTCTTAACTCATTATTAGATTATTGTTCATACCATCTGCACTATTATCATGTTAAATATCATTCACAGATTTCTGTAAAGTGATACATCAAGGGTATACATCCTCAATATTTTTATTAAGGTATATCAGAGCTCCACTTATATTGTGTTTGCCTGTTTTTTTCATTGTGGGGCTTAAAGGACCACTATAGTGCCAGGAAAACAAACTCTTTTTCCTGGCACTATAGTGCCCTGGAAAATGTGCCCCCACCCTCAGGATCCCCCTCCCGCCAGGCTGGATGGAGAGGAAGGGGTTCAACTTACCTCTTTCTCCAGGCGGGAAACTCCGACTTTCCTCCTCCTCGGCTGAATGCGCATGCGCGGCAAGAGCCGCACTCGCATTTAGCCAGTACATAGGAAAGCATTATCAATGCTTTCCTATGGATGCTGGCGTCTTCTCACTGTGAAAATCACAGTGAGAAGCGTGGAATCCCTCTAGCGGCTGTCAATGAGACAGCAACTAGAGGCTGGATTAACCCCATTATAAACATAGCAGTTTCTCTGATTATAGAAAAAAGGGTTAATCCTAGCTGGACCAGGCACCCAGACCACTTCATTAAGCTGAAGTGGTCTGGGTGCCTATAGTGGTCCTTTATAGGGATCCCTCTCATAAGTGTTGAGCCTATCATATCCATTGTATTGTTGTGTACATATTTTTTTCATTTACTTGGGAGAGAAAGCCAAATCAAGTGCCGCTTTATTTAATTAAAACAGTAATTCTGTAATGTCCAGTGTGTCAGCATGAGCATAACAGAAATGTACCAGGGATGGTACGTGGTCAAAGAGGAAAAACACTAGGGCAAATATGGCAGGTAGATTACATAGGTCCGCTTCCTTTGAATACAAATTGTCAATATGTATGCACGGCTGTGGATACATATTCAGGGTATTTATTGCTTCACCCTTGCAAGAGGGCTACCCAAATAAATACTATTAAAATGTTAGAAACCATGATACAGTACTATGGTCTTCCATTACAGATTCAGAGTGACAATGAAAGTCACTTTAAAGGAAATTTGGTACAAGACTTTTGTGATGAAAACAATGTTAAATGGATATTTCACATACCTTATTATCCTCAAGCAGCTGGTCTGATTGAAAGGATGCATGGGTTGTTAAAACAACAATTGAGAATACTTGGTGAAGGGATAATGCACAAATGGAGAGATAACCTGCCTACAGCCGTAAACATCTTAAACAACAGGCCACTCTCAGATCATGACACTCTCCTCACTAGAATGATTGCACCCAATATACAAGCTAAACCATATGTAGCAACTAACTGTCACGTATTCATCCGCATATAAAAATGTGATTAATGACATTTACTGTCCTGACAGGAAAAGTTGTGCCGAGCAGCAATCTAATCCACAGGAGGGTTTGTGCTGAGCAGCAATTATGCAAATGGAAACCTAGTAACTGCCTTTGGGGTCAAAGGCCGATTACAGCCTGTCAGATTCAGAGGAGTGGTATTTAGGCCCAGTTCTCATCCTGCTCAGTGCCCTGTCGTGGTTTCTTTAGTGGTTGCCCAAGAGAGCGTTCCTGATTCAAGTTTCTTCTGGTTTTTGACTTTGGCTTTGATTTTGACTTCCCTGTATTCTGGTATCCCTGACTTCTGACGTTCCCTTATCGATGTGTCTCTTTCTGTATCCCTTGACCTCGGCAAGTATCCTGACTACTCTTTGGTACGTTAAGTCCGGCCATTCTAAGGCCCGGTAATAAGCCACCTGTGTGACACAATTCTACGTGCTGGATCAAGTAGTAATCCTGACATTACGACATGGCCATAGATCCTGTAGAATTGTGTCAGCACATATCTGCTTGTGAGAGAAAGCTAGTGGAGAATGATCACCATATGGATCAGTTTACCCGGGCTTCCAGTACGCTCCTTACTCTTACAGCGCATCTGCAACCTGCAGCTTCTCCAGCTGTGTCAACTCCGCCTAATGTACCTCCTGTAGCACATAAGGTACCTACTATCTCCCTATCTCCTCCCTTGCATTTCAATGGTAATATTCAAGAATGCCGGGGATTCATTAACCAAATTGAGTATTATTTTGAGGCTTCACCGGGATCTTTTCCCACTGACAGAGCTAAAATTGGTTACCTGATGAACCGTCCCATAACGGCCAATCCGTTATGGGAGAGTAGTAGGAGCATTGCACACAATTACCAGGAATTCCTTGCAGAATTGAAACTTACGTTTGAACCATTAGGCAGGTAGGATGACGCCTCCACTGCCCTAATGCATATTAGACAAGGGAACCGGTCTATCTTGGAGTATGCCATAGAATTTCGCACCTTGGCTTCCGAGGTAGACTGGACTAACAGCGGATTAATCTCAGCATTTAAGAAGGGATTATCTGAGACAGGGCCGCCATCATGGTTGTTGGATGAGATTGCTGCCAAAGTACTACCCAAAAAACTCATTGAGTTTGTTACGTTTATTATGCTTATTGATAATAGACTCAGAACCAGAAATAAAACCAGACATATGGCTTTGCCATTAACACCTCATTTCTTCAGACCGGTTGTTCCTGACCTCTCTATACAGTCCGATCCCGAACCGATGCAGTTGGGGGTCACTAGACTGTCCGAGGCAGAAAGACAACATAGTAGAAGAGAGGGGCTATGCATATACTGAGGTAAAAAAAGACATATGAGGAGTACTTGTCCCATACATCCGGAAAACTACCGCACCTAAGAACCTTATGGAGACAGGTCAGGTGTAATGCATACCTCCTCTGTGAATAACATAAATAGATTTCTCCTTGATATTACGATCATAGTTGACAAAAAGAACCTCATGGACTCAGGTGCAGCAGGATATTTCATTGATGTTCATTTTGTGAAAAAGAATGCTATACCTATCAAGGAAAGAATACCACCTCTGGCCGTTGAGGCTATTAGCAGGAGACCACTGTCTTAACCCTTAATTAACCATGAAACCTTGCTCATTACCATGTCTATTGGTGCCTTAGATAAGGACGATATAATATTCCAAGTTATTGCATCTCCTTCTTGCCCTATCATATTAGACTTTCCTTGGCTTAGTAAGCACAACCCTCATATTGACTGGGCTAATGGGGAAATACTGGAATGGGGCAAGGATTGTAATGGGAAGTGTATGTTAAACCTCAAACCCCCAAAGTTCCCATACAATACCGGGAGGTTAAGGAAGTACTTAGTAAGAGTCAGTCTAATATCTTACCTCCTCACAGCTCATATGACTGCTCCATAAGTCTGTTACCCGGTGCTATGCCACCTAAAGGGGCAGTATATGCCTTATCGCCACAGGAGGGTAAAATAATGGAAGAATATATCAAAGACTCACTAAACAAGGGCCATATATGGAAAGCATCCTCACCTGCTGGTGCAGGCTTCTTTTTTTGTAGAAAAGAAAGATGGAAAATTACGTCCATGCATTGACTACAGAGTGTGGCAAACCTAGCCACTTTAGGTCATATTGCAGGACATTTAAAGGTTGTCTGAAATAGCTGTGTTAACCTGGTGTAAAAATGTATTTGTGTGTTTTAGAATAGAGAGCATGCATAGGCTAACAGCCGTGAATAAAATTGTCAGTTGACTCCCAGAACTCTTTTTCGTCTGGTTACTGGGGGATTTGGGATAATGCCTTCTTTTCCAGCGCTTTACTTTGGATTACCTTCTATACCAGCGGAGATCTTGGGATTTAATATTGCAGCTCCGCTACACAGAGCATTAAATAAGATTACTGTTAAGAATGCCTATCCTATTCCTCTCATTTCCGAATTGTTTGATAGACTCCAGGGTGGATCTCAGGAGTGCATACAATTTGGTAAGAATCAAGGAAAACCAGTTGAAACCAGCATTCAACACTAGATGCGGGCACTATGAGAACCTTGTTATGCCTTTTGGGCTATGCAATGCACCGGCCGTATTCCAGGATTTTATTAATGAGGGATTATATCTATTAATTTGTCCTGGTCTATTTGGATGATATCCTTATTTATTCCCCTGACCTTCAAACCTACCACAAACAGGTCAAACAAGTATTGCAGACTTTACTGGAGAACAAACTTTATTGTAAATTGGAAAAATGCTTGTTTGATCAGACTGAAGTGCAGTTTTTTGGGTATAAAATTTCTGCCCCTGGTTTTCAGATGGACTCTAAGAAACTAGAGACTGTTATACAGTGGCCAGTACCTATCAGACTAAAAGCCATCCAAAGATTTATTGGGTTTGCAAACTATTATAGAAGATTTATCAAGGGGTTTTCTTCTGCAATAGCCCCATCACCAATATGACACGTAAGGGAGCTAGTAGTACGGTATGGTCTAAGGAAGCTAGATAGGCTTTTGAACTTCTTAAACAAAGGTTTGCTTCTGCCGACATACTGAGACACCCTAACACCAGCAAACCCTTCATATTGGAAGTCGATGCCTCCGAAACTCCAGAAAAGTTCCAGAAAGTTGTCTCCCGCTGAGCGCAATTATGATATATGCAACAGAGAATTGTTGGGCATTGTCCTAGCGCTGAAAGAGTGGCGACTTCTTTTGGAAGGTTCCAAGGATCCCCTTTTGATCATTACTGACTATAAGAATTTGGCTTATAAAGGGGATGCTAAACGTCTATCTTCTAGACAAGCTAGATGGTCTTTGTTTCTGTCTCACTTTAACTTCCTTATAACTTACAGACCTGGTCCCAAAAATGTGAAGGCTGATGCCTTGTCTAGACAGTTTGATACTGAGTCTTTACAGGAACACGAGACATCCCCTATCGTGCCTTCTGAATGTATCATCGCTTCTACTGTTGTTTCACTGTCTTCTCCCTTGCTTGGTGCTATAATGGAGGCTCAGTCTCAGGCATCATGCAATAAACCACTGGACAACGTGTTTGTTCCATTAGGTGAAAGAAAGAATGTGCTGAGGGTGTTCCATGACTGCTGGACACCCAGGTATCAATAAATCCATATCTGCGATCACGAGATCATTTTGGTGGGATTCCCTTATGTAACGGAACCCCCCGTAACTCTGACCAAGTACCTTCCATTAATGGCTGCTTCCTAGCTTGCGCCGAGGATCACAAGCACCGCACTGGACACCACAACCACTGCAGACTCCACAACCACCGTAGCTTAAATGGATCTCACCGTCTTCTGTCCACCCTGGATCAGCTTCTGTCCTCCAGGACCGTGTGGGGAAGACCTCTCCTCCAGGAGAGCGTATCAGGAAGAAGCTCTTAAAAGAGCTAAGTGATTAAAGCTCAAGGGAGTATGCAGAGCAATCCCCAGTGTGAGTAGAGCTGTCCCCT
Source organism: Pelobates cultripes (assembly GCA_933207985.1). NCBI lineage: Eukaryota > Metazoa > Chordata > Amphibia > Anura > Pelobatidae > Pelobates > Pelobates cultripes. The sequence continues at coordinate 213,934,523 of OW240912.1, read as the reverse complement.
CCAATCACGAGACAAGACTACGTATTGAGGGTCAAGAAGATCTGTTTTACTTGGCACCGAAGGGCCTTCTTTTATGCAGGTTTTACAGATACAGTACCGCCCACAGGGTTTTGTAAAATAACCAATAAAGCACGTAACATACAGTAAAACCACACCCATTCACTCCCACAAAATTCTCCCCTCTGTCTGTGATATAATTACTGCACACAATGGGTTAATGTAATTATCACAGGCAGGAAAAATATACTTTTTACACATACACTGTAACTTTAAAAATTTACATCCAATCTTCACAAAACATACATTTTCAGAACCAGCATACTTTAAAAATAAACAATTACCAAAATTCAGCCAAATCCGTCCAGTACTTAAAACGTTAGCTGGAAGTACTTTATGACCGACCGCAAGCACATTTTCCTGCCCAAAACAGTTCCATAGATTTGGGCTGTGCAGTCCGTCTATTTTACACAGAAAAAAAGTCCCATTCGCAAACCCAATAAATCTTTGGATGGCATTTAGCTCAGTATAGCGGCACATTCAAACTGCCGAACGAGACTTAGTCACTGAAAACGGAGTGTAGGAGAATGTAAGGGTCAGTGGTTGAAATGTGTAGCCGATTTCAGTTCCATGAATTTGGCTACACATACCGCTGACCTCGTTCGAATGAACAAAGATGGTCACCGCCACGTTTTGGTTTGCACGAACTGTGGCCACCCAGCGGTCGGCAATTTACCTACAGCAGGCTCCCAGCCCAGGAGGTCAATTTCCTGCACACTTCCACTTCTGGGTGGTCCGCCTGTGTGGTACTTGGTTCAGTAAGCCCTATTTACTGAACCAAGTGTAAATAAGCCATGAATAAAGTACTTTAACCAAGTCTGGGGATACCGGGGCTTAAAGGGGCAGTGTCCCAAACACGTCTAGGGACACCGTCCTAAAGGGACATTGTCCCAATTTTCCTCATGTCCCAAAAATGTGCTTAAAGGGCCATACACAGTCCAATACAAGTCCATAGGCCCAAATAGCATTCTTAAAGGGCCATAGTCACAGGGGAGGAGGCTGGCAAGCAAGCCTCTCCAGGACCAAGTGGTGAAGGGCACTTCGTCACACCTTAAAAACGATGTGAAGAACTATGTGCAGGCTTGTTCAGTTTGTGCTGTTTCTAAGGTCCCTCATACGCGTCTTTGTGGTTTGTTGCAACCACTTCCTGTACCTAGTGTTCCATGGTCCCACTTGTCAATGGACTTCATTGTTGAACTTCCAAGTTCCAATGGCTATACCACCATTCTTATGGTGGTTGACCGTTTCTCCAAGATGGCTCATTTTATTCCACTTAAAAAATTGCCATCCTCTCAAGACCTGGTTCTTATCTTTATACGTGAGATTATTATTATTATTATGTTATTTATATAGCGCCGTCAAATTCCACAGCGCTTTACAATGGGTGGACAAACAGACATGTAGTTGTAACCAGACAAGTTGGACACACAGGAACAGAGGGGTTGAGGGCCCTGCTCAATGAGCTTACATGTTAGAGGGAGTGGGGTAAAATGACACAAAAAGGTAAGGATAGTATTAGACTAGTGACAGTTGCAGAAGAGGAATCAGTCAGTTTAATTGATACGCTTTTATGAAGAAATGTGTTTGTGAGTGGAGACTGGGTGAGCATCTAACGGAGGAGGGAAGCAAGTTCCACAGGAACGGTGAAGCCCTTGAGAAATCGAGAAAGATTGTCCGACTGCATGGCATTCCTCACAGTATTGTGTCTGATAGGGGCTCTCAGTTTGTGTCTCGGTTTTGGAGGGCATTCAGTAAACAGTTGGGCATTGAATTGTCTTTTTCTTCCGCTTACCATCCCCAAACTAATGGCATGGCTGAGAGGGCTAATCAGTCATTAGAGTTATATCTGCGTTGTTTTGTAAATAGCACTCAAGATAATTGGTCCGAATTACTACCCTGGGCCAAGTTTGCTAGGAACAATGCTACCCATGACTCTTCTGTTCTTTGTTAATAACGGTCGTCATTCTACTGTCCTGCCGGCTGTTTTCTCCAAGACAACTATCCCTGCTTTGGATGAGCACCTTTCTTCAATTCGTGATACTTGGACCAAAGTTCATTCCGCTCTCAAAACTGCGGCTGATTGCTTCAAGTTCTATGCGGATAAACGGCGCGGTGCCAACCACGTTTACCAAGTGGGTGACAGGGTATGGTTATCATCGCACAACATCAAATTGAAAGAATATTTCTCTCTTGTCTTCAATTTATCTCTAAGGGTTACCCCTCGTTAACCCCCCCTCTCTGGTTTTATTTTACTCTGTGTGATTTAATTAGAGCCAGACTCCTTTCTAGCTTCTTAACCTATGTATTAAAAGTTATATTTTAACTTTATTATAGGCCATTGGACAGAATATTTCTCTGTTGTCTTCAAGTATTTAACATTACGCTTATTACGCTTATTATGCTTACCTCAACCTCACCAGGCCTCACTCAGCCTTTTTTCACTCAGCCCATATCAAATATGGGTTTGTCTTTAGTATTTTTTTGACCCACGTAAGATCCTCAATACGCATACATTCCCCATTTACATTACAGACAGCAACACGTTTATATGATTCCACAACATCTAGCAGGATGTTGACTTTCTGTTGCACTTTCTGTCTTCTCCACGTAGGTGTTTTCACCAATATGCATAATAAGATTCAAAAGCTGTCCTCCGCACCTACAAGTACAGATAATTTCAATCTATATTAAACCACAGTCTCTTCCCATCAATTAAGGGTATGTTCTAGTTAAATTCTTTTAAGCACTAATTTCCCCACTCCCGCTTTCTAATAAAAAAAAGTCCTAAATCTAATTGATGGTTTTCTCCTTCTCAGGCGTATTGCTTAACTCTCTTTCCAATGTTCACTTGTCGTAGGTACGTATCTGCACACTTACGATCAATTAGGCAAAAACAAGCCCCGACTAGGGAAAGAGAACTGACTTTTAGGGCTATGTGCTGGCCCTAGTACAAATCAGTACAAGGTTCCGTGAGGCCAACCCCCCACCTCACCACCGAGGTTTCGCCCAACAACCCAAATCATAGTTAGCTGCCTCGAACACCCTTCTACAGGGATTATAGTCAGTGCCTCACAAGTCACGACCACACATATTTTGCTCTCTTACTGTCACAGAGAGACCAAAACCCCACTACAACATCTCATGGCCATGAGTCTCCCCAGTCCAAATCATAGATAGAGCCTCTCACAGCCACTTGGCAACTAGCAGGGCCTCACCTGTCACCTATTATCTAAGGTCTTCGCCACTAGTTAGCAAGCCAGTTCTACACAAAGGATGATATTGTCAGCTTTTAGAAATATACTCATTGCTTTTTTCTTCACAGGATGTCACAAGAATCAAATCCAGGATATCCCCACCAGGCCCAGCACACCCTTCAGACCAGGGCCCCCCACAGAATTCCTTGTTCTAGCTACCCCCGGGTTCCTGACATCATGGACCATACCAAAATTAGTGGCAGAGCTACATCATGGAAGTATCCCTTTTCCCGGCTTTGGGTAGGAAGGCAGAACTCTACAAATTGCTAACCGCTTAGTCCTGTGATCTCAGACCCGGCAGAAGTTCACAGGGGCCCCGCTCCAGGGGAAACGCAAGACACTTTGTCTTCTATCCTGTCGACCCTACAGGCCTTAAATGAAAGACTGTCAAAACTAGAAACAGCCATCTCTACTCCATGCAACCCACGTGGCCCATCAGTTACAGTACAAGCAACCCTAAACACACAGGGTAGCAAAATCAATACCCCCCTCCCACCACATCACACACAATTTCCCTTGCTCACTCGGTTCCATCTTCTATTAAAAAATACTTTTTGGATGGCAAAGACGTCAACCTGGTCTCCCTCCTTATCTCTTCGCAGAACATTCTAGAAAATAGAGCATTTGATTATGGAGATATTTCAGTGGTTCCCAAAACTAGAGACACACGATGAAACAAAAAATGTTCTATCCCCGAATTCGTCATCGCCTTCGGTATATACATGGATGTCATCTGCTCTGTATACCCCCAAAGGCGGGAGGAATTTGACCTCTATCTGCCCAAGGTGGTGGACTTAGGGCTTAAATATGCGGGCTTCACCTTTTTATGACTACAAGAAGTCAGTGTCAGCCAAATCAGCAGTACATCTGGCCCAGTTCAACATCCGAATAGACTGGAGTCAACTGGACACAGAACTGTTCTGCTGACATTTTGCAGCATGAAGTCCCCATCCTGTACAGTAGACATGTGCAATTTGTTTTGGTCCGAATTTAAATTTGGATGAATTTCGGCAATTCGGACATTCGGATGCTTCCGAATGTCCAAATTGGCGAATTGCCGAATTTCCAACGTGCCGAACCGAATTGCCAAAGTGTCAAATTTCGGAAATGCCAAAATGCTTCCGATTTCTGAAAAGTTGCAAAACAGAAGAGGGAGGGAAACTTAAAGGAATGATGACAGGAATCTAATCCTAACTCTAATCCTAACCTTCATCCTAACCCTACTCCAAACCCTACTCTTACCCCTAACTCCACCAACTTGTGCCCCTGCAAAGCAGACCCCTCCACATCCCACCCCACTATTAACCCAACAGTCAAGACAAAGGGCAAAGGGATAAGCTTGGCAGGCCTATAGTATTCCTTGGCAAGGTACAAGTGTGCAACAATTTTAATGCCGGCACATGCAATTACAGTGCATGCAGGCTGTTGCACATATGCTCAATCTGCTTTAGAGCACACACAAAGTCCATGTGCACCTCCAAGCTTTTCCCAAAGAAATGACTAACGGAGGTCAATATCGATGCACTGGCCTACCACCTATGCACTCACCCCTCCCCTCACCTGGTGGATTTTTTGGTGTCAGGGTTCTCTTATGGTTTTCACACAGGTCTTCTTGCACTCACCTCAGGCACTTTGGAATGCCCAAACTTCCTATCAGCTTCCAATGATCCAACTACAGTGGATAAATTGTTACTCAAAGAAACCCAGGCAGGTTTTAAGATAGGACTGTTTGGCGTACAAATCCTATTGGGGTGGTTACCAATAAATCTTCCAATAAAAAACGATTGATTATAGATTTCTCTGCTCCTTATTCCTCTCACAACCCCAGCATCAATTCACTAATACATGCTGAAGAGTTCTACTGCCACCATGCCAAAGTAGACAATGCCATACAAGCCACACACTCAGGCAGTCGAGCATAAGTAAGACTGATATAACCAACGCATTAAAACGTCTACCAATCCAGGAAAGGAGGGGTCATGATGTAATGACGTTGTGACGGAAGAGGATGGGCATCCGCTATAGATTGGAACAGCCCAACGACCGCTTGAACTATCTCCCCGACCTACTCTCCCTCATGGCGTTTTCGTCCAAGCCTTAACCAGCTGCGGCAAGACTTTGGATACTATTTGATGATAACTCTGGCTACCTGGCTCCTTGAGCTCCCGACCATACTAACCTCCAGCACGGTCTCCCTTCTAACAGCTACTAAACAAGCTGTGGGGCAGCGTGTGACCCAGCCGGTAAGAATATTTTGCTGGGAACGCCAATCACCGCACGGCAAGCTTGATTCAATCACTCTATCTCCTCCCATTGACAACGTTGCACTGTACAGCAGCTAAGCCAAATGGTGAATCATAAAGCTCAAACAACACTATCTACTCAAACTAAATTGAAGCTGAAATTTCGATGGACACCTTGTAAGATAAGTGCAATATATTTTACTTCTGGTTTTTTTTTCTGTTTTTTTTTCTTTTTTTTTTTTCTATGGTGCCATTCTGACCATTTATACTAAATAATTTAAAGGAGAAGGAAATGGGGAGTTGTGCTGGCCAAAAATTACATATTTGAAAACTGCAGCTGAGTTAATTGGCAAATAATTAAATGTAATCCCAATAAGGATTATTTGAAAAATGAGAAAAGAAGATATGAGGAGGCATAGAGGGAGGAGAGAGTGGAGAGAGAGAGGGGGAGGAGCGATTTTGAAATAAAGAGAAAAGGGAAGCTAAAACAGAAAATAAGAAACCTAAGAATGGCTTCCAAAAGAACACAAGACTCTAAAAGTTCTACCAGAAAAGATAAAAAAAAGAAGCAGCAAAAGATAAAAGTTTGACAACATACTTTACTTCTCAACACCAAAGAGGGCTTCAAAAAAATTCGAAACAGAGTATGGAAGAATCAAATATAAGTCTAGACAGTGCTGAGTTAGATGATAAAAAAGATAAAGACACGGTTACAGTACATCAATTACAAATCAGCCTGAGCGATATCCTGTCAGAAATAAAAAAAGAACTGGCAACTAACTCACAAGAGATTAGACATGAAATCAAACATGAAATGAATCAACTTGCAGCAAAAATGCTGAAATTTAAAGAACAAGTCACTGAAATGGATTTCCATGTAAATAAATTAAAAGATGATAATGGAAAACTTCATCAAAGGCTATATGAATTTGACATCAAAATTAATTACCTAGAAGACCGCCTAAGAAGGAAAAATGTGCGCTTTAGGAACATTGAGGAACTGGGCAAACAAGAAGACCTAGAGCAATCTTTGAAAGAATACTTTACAGCCTTGGATATTTTATTCAACATTGAGGAAGAAATAATTGAAAGATGCCATAGACTGGCCAAACCACAAACAATCCACGCTGATCTTCCTAGAGACATTATTGCATGTTTTGTTTTCATATGAGTTCAAACAAAAAGTGTTAAAAGCTGCAAGGGAAAATCGTATCAAAACTGGACTCTTTCAAAATGTTAACGTCTTTCAGGATATATCTTATGACACTAGAATGAAGAGGAAATCCAATCAAATCCTTAGGAAACATGATATAAGATATAGGTGGTTATACCCACTAAAAATAAGCATTACTTTTGACGATAAAAGGGAGTTGTTTGACTCGAACGATAAATTACAAGCGTGGCTAAAATTTAAAAAATTACAATTGGAACACAGGAACAGAGTAAATAATTGTTAGATAAATATAAAATTAGTTAATTTTTTTTTTTTTCATGTTCTCCCTTCCTTTGTACGGGGAAAGCGCTTGACTACGTTCACTATAGATGTATAGATATTCCGCTTATGATTAATGAAGTTTCTAAAATTTGAGTACACATATGTTTTTCAAAGTGGCGCAACAGATACTAAACTATGTTAATTGTTAATTAGCATGTAAATTATTTAAGGCACAAGGTTCCATTAGGAAGAACTTTTTATATATTTCACACAGTATACAAATTATTAGAGTAATACTAAGTCACTTTCACCGTATAACCAACATAAATGAGGTTTGCACACAATAGGACAAAGCAATTTAGTGGTTTAACATATATGATAATACTAATGGAAAGAAAGAGTTGAGAAAAGTAATTAACTGTTTTTTTTTTTTATATGGAGAAATGCTCGATTATAGATATATCACGTATGATTAAGAAATTTTCTTAATATATTATAATAAGTTTTACCAATAGTGGCACAATAGAAATTAAAAAAACGTAAATTGTAATTAATAGGTAAACTATACAAGGTAAAGGTTCTATTATGAAGAATCTCGTATACTACACGCATTATACAAATTTTTAGGGTCTTCTTAGTCACTGTAACAATCACTATTTTTTGTATATAATTGTAATCCTACACTTTTTACTAATTAGGTTCACGTGTGGGGAAGTAAAGGGGAGGGTATAGCAAGCCATAAGCTTTATAAGTCTAATTAGGTCCGCAGATAATAAGATAAAGGGACATAATGGTCCAACACATTGGATAACATCAATGGGAAAGTAAGAGTTAAGGAATTAATTAATGTGTTTTTTTTTTTTTAAATTCTCCCTCCTCTCCATCTCTTACTCCCCCTTCAAATGGTTATTCTGGGATAGGGGAGGTGATTGGACAGAGATAGAGAAATAATTATATAAAGTAAGATGAAAGACAATGGCAAAGAAAGATAAAAGGGACTCAACAGTTCCCCACTCCAGGAGGTTCGCCCCTCTTTGTGTAGTTGTACTACATTGTTTCCGTTAAGGTTCAACGGGCCCCAACGGATTTAAGGGACCTTCGGACCCAAGGGTATTTTAGAAGGACTTTTAGTGATAAACCACTAAGAGGTTTGTCACACAAGTATGAATGTTGTATATGGTGTTTGTATGTTTTTCAGAGTAGGTTTTGTAAATACAACAAGGATGAACTGTATATATGCTTAAGCTAATGTCTATAAACGCTCAGGGGTTAAACACTACAAAAAAAAGAAATAGGCTCTATAATTCCCTAAATGAAGAGAATACATACAAGAAACCCACTGGTTACGAGACTCCCAGCAGAAATGGGGCGGTACCAAATTCCCAATAATTCTTCAGGCCTCTTTGCCAGATAAAAAGAAAAGAGAAGTGGCAACTATTTTTCTTAACGATTTAAAAGTTGAGATCTTATATCAAGAAGCAGATAGTGAAGCCAGATACTTAATTGTGGTTTGCAGCATAGATAACAGACTATATACCCTGGTTAACATCTATCTACCTAATGTGGACCCTATGGCAATATTTTCTGTTATAATGAGTAAAGTGCATAGGGTCACAAAGGGTACTTGTAGCGGAGATGCAATATTCCCCAGGTTATCTCTGCTTATGATCCAAGTGAGGCTCAGGAACAAGCAAATAATAAATCCACAGGCAAGGTTTCCAGCAGGTAAAATAACAGCAATATCCCCACAGCAATCCCAATAACTGGACGACACACAGTTTCAGGAGCAGAACTGAAAGCTTTAATCCACAGTCTCCTTTTAAAGCATGCTCCCATGCAAGGGAGGGATTTACAATAATTATTACAGTAGCCAATCCTGTCCTGGTAACCTCCCACACATCTCCTCCCCTCAGCCAGCATCATAATCCCCTTATCCAGTACAGTAATTCCCCCCGTTTCTGGATGTACCCCTAAACGTAGGGGTACCGCTTTAAATCCTACATCCCCAGATACCCCTGATCTGGGTGAACAACATATCCAAAAATCACCCAGATCAGACCAGGGGTTCGGGAAATGTATGGAGGGAATAAAATGACTGACCGCACTAACTGAGATAGCCGAATGAGGTTCCATGCGAATGGGCCCTGCGGTTGGTCCTGGCATAAGGGAATTAAATACACGAAAACCTCTAGCTATAGAGGCTAGGGAGGGTTCGCCTGAATCCCCTCGTTCGGTTCTTTCTATCTACCGAACGAGGGGCCGTTCGGTAGTTTGGAACCGAACGGACAGGGCTTGTGGAGGTCTCAGCGGTGTTCGCCTACTCGAGTGTCCGATTTTAGTTCCAGACACTCGACGGCAAAACACAGCTGTTCGGGAGTTTTAAAATGGCCGCCGCCACGTGTTCGTTTGTCGAATGGCGGCCACCCCCGAGAACAAAGGACGGCTACTTACTAGTCAATTACCCGTTCGCAACAATGTTGCAACGGGTAATTGAGGACACACTTCACACAGGGGAGGTCTGGTTGTTCGGTATTTTCATTCGAATAAACTAAGGGAATGAAACTACCGAACAATCAGAGGAATACAATTCTTTTAAAACACATAGAAAACTAGCAGATCACACGAATGCAGTAATTTCAAAGACATTTGCAGGACAGCCCAGTGCCATCCGCTACATTGCTCCCCCTTGCCCACAAGCCAGCATACACAGTCTGATCCAACACGGATCGGCTTGGGGATGTCCGGGGACTCACGGATAATTTTTCCAGGTCAGTTTGTCTCGACAACCCGTCGGCATTCCCATTCTGCTTACCCGGGCGGTACTGAATATTAAAGTCAAAAGGCTGCAGCGCCAAACTCCAGCGCAGCAGCCTGGCATTGTCCCCAGCCACCCGGTTTAGCCATACCAGCGGGTTGTGATCCGTGAGTAAGGAAAAGGGCTGTCCATATAGATACGGCTGCAGTTTCTTTAAGGCCCACACCACAGCCAGGCATTCCTTCTCGATGGCGGCGTAGCTTACTTCTCGGGGTAACAGCTTGCGACTGATGTAAGCCACGGGGTGTTCTCCGCCATCGGCTCCGACTTGGCTCAGTACTGCTCCCAATCCAAACATAGAAGCGTCTGTGTGAACAAGAAAACGTTTAGTTGGATTGGGAGCTGCCAAGACAGGAGCATTTATCAGTGCATTTTTCAGATGTTGGAATGCCTGCTCACACTCCGGGGTCCAGGTCACCTGGCGGGGCAGATTCTTCCGGGTAAGGTCAGTGAGGGGCTTGGCGAGGGCGCTATAGTTAGGGACAAACTTTCTGTAATACCCAGCGGTCCCTAGAAAGGCTAACACCTGGGTTTTAGTCCTGGGGTGGGCCACTGGGCCACGGCTTCTACTTTGGCTGGTTCGGGCTTCTGTTTGCCGCACCCCACTCTATGTCCGAGGTACTGCACCTCGGCCATCCCTATGCTGCACTTGGCCGGTTTCAATGTCAAACCAGCTTCCTTAATCCTGTCTAGAACCGCTCCTATATGGGCCAAGTGCTCCTGCCACGTATTGCTAAAAATGGCAATATCGTCCAGGTAGGCACAGGTGTAGTCTTGGAACCCATCCAGGAGTCGGTCTACCATCCTCTGGAAAGTAGCTGGGGCGTTTTTCATCCCAAATGGCATGACCTTAAACTGGTACAAGCCAAATGGGGTGACAAAGGCCGACTTCGGGATGGCCTCTGGGGCCAGGGGAATTTGCCAATACCCCTTACATAAGTCAATGGTAGTGAGGTATTGACCCCTGGCCATTCTGTCCAGTGGCTCATATAGGGTATGCATCGGACACAGTTTTCTCGTTTAATCTCCGGTAGTCTACGCAGAAGCGGGTCGTACCGTCCCGCTTCGGTACGAGCACTACCGGAGAAGCCCAGGGACTATCTGAGGGCTCAATCACCCCCAGTTGGAGCATCTCATCGATCTCCTTGCGCATGTTTTGCCTTACCGCTTCCGGGATGCGGTAGGGGGTCTGGCGCATGGGTAGTTGCCCTGGGGTCTCTACCCGGTGAGTGGCCAGAGGGGTGTACCCAGGTACATTAGAGAACGTGTCTCGTTTCTCCTCCAACAGCCGCTGTACCTCGATGCGCTCCTGCGGACTCAGCCGGTCTCCCAGTGCGACTTCCCCTAAATCCCCAGACAGCTGCCCATCTTCCAGCAGATCTGGGAGTGGTAAGCTGTCAAACTCGTCAGAATTGGGCGCACATATGGCGGTTACCTCCTCGGAGCGCTCTTGGTAGGGCTTCATCATGTTCACATGGAGCATGCGTCGCCCTCCCGTCCCTGTGCAGGGGCCAATTATATAGGTGGTGTCACATCTCTGTTCCACCACCCTATAAGGTCCCTGCCAGGCGGCCTGTAGCTTGTCATGTCGGACAGGCTTTAAAATTAGCACTTTCTGCCCGACCTGAAAGCTACGGTCCCTGGCTCCCCGATCATACCATGTGCGCTGACGGGTCTGTGCCGCCTGAAGGTTTTCCCTTACGTCCTAGTTAATGCTTCCAGGCGGTCTCGGAGGGCCAACACATATGGTATGATGGGAGTGCCATCTGCGCTCCGATCTCCCTCCCAATGCTCTCTTATAAGATCTATGGGGCCTCTGACTCTCCTCCCAAATAGCAGTTCAAACGGGGAAAACCCCGTGGATTCCTGCGGCACCTCCCGGTAAGCAAATAGGAGATGCGGCAGGAACCGCTCCCAGTCCTTGTGGGTCTCTGCGAAGGTTCGGAGCATTTGTTTCAATGTACCATTGAACCGTTCGCAGAGCCCATTAGTCTGGGGGTGGTAAGGGGCACTGATAATAGGCTTAATGCCACAGATCCTCCAGAGGTGTTGGGTGAATTCTGCGGTAAATTGGGTACCCTGATCCGAGATAATCTCCCTGGGTAATCCCAACCGGGAGAATATCTGCATGAGGGCATCCGCGACCATTTCAGCGTGAATGTTGGTCAGAGCCACTGCCTCTGGATATCTAGTAGCATAGTCTACTACCGTTAAAATGTACCTTTTGCCTGACGGGCTAGCTTTCTTGAGGGGGCCTATCAAGTCTACCGCTATTCGGCTAAAAGGTTCCTCAATTATGGGCAGGGGGTGTAGTTTCGCCTTCCTCCGGTCTCCCCTTTTCCCTACCCTTTGGCAGGTATCGCAGGTGGTGCAATACCTGCGTACCTCCTGGCTGATCCCTGGCCAGAAGAAACTTTGGGTCAGTCGGTACCTAGTGCGACTGACCCCTAGATGTCCGGATAGCGGGATATCGTGCGCTATCCGGAGTAGCTCTGCTCGGTACCGCTGCGGCACCACTAGCTGCCTCATCACTATTGGGTCTGACCCATCAATCTGCTTGTCTGTCTCCCTGTACAACAGCTGCTTGTCCCAGACAAATCTCTCTCCCTCTCCCCCAGGAGGGTCTGCTGTCACCTTGTCCCTATACACCTGCAAGGTGGGGTCAGTCGCTATCTCAGCTGCAAATTCGTTAGGAGGGGCCCAGGGAACACAGTCAAGGGAAGGGGAAGGGTCTCTTACCAGAACCTCCGGAAGTGTGTTGTAGTCCTGGGTGCGGGCCTGTTGATGGGTGACCACAGGGTGAGCTTCTCCTGTGGTGGGTGTCTGGGGCTCAAAAGCAGACGTGAGCCTCCCCAGATCGTTCCCCAACAATACCTCCGCCGGTAACTGCGGCATCAACCCCACCTCCACATGCCCTGCCCCCGCTCCCCAATGTAAATGTACCCTTGCTGTAGGTAGCCGGTACACTGCTCCCCCGGCTACCCTGACGGCCACAGTTTTACTCAGTTTCGCTTGATCCGATACCAGGTGACTCTTTACCAGGGTGATAGTGGCCCCTGAGTCACGTAATCCTTGTACTGCTTTACCCTCCAGGTATACGGTCTGCCTGTGATGCTGTCTGTTATCAGCATTGGCCTGGACTGGATCCGCCTCGTGCAGTACTTCCCACTGTTCCACGGTTGTTATGGGAACGGCTGAACCATATGGTGTAGCCACTATATCTTGGTAGTGGTGGGCTGCGGCTGCTCTTGGTGGTGGTGGGCCGGGGCGAATCCAGGTGGAACGATCCCTCAGCTGGGGACATTCCCTTTTATAATGTCCCCATTTCTGGCAGTGATGACAGGGGCCAGAAGTGGGCTGGCGAAAACGTGGCTGCGCAGCGGGTGGTGGTGGCAGTTGTCTCGGTGGAGCTGGGTTGTAGCTGTTCCCCCCAAATGTTTTAAAGGTGGCTTTTGGGGCTGCAGGTTTCTGCTGCCTGCGTGCATCCAGGTACTCATCTGCCTTCCTGGCAGCTTCGGTGAGGGAAGTAGGGTTTCTGTCCCTCAGCCATTCCTGGACATCGCTGGTTACCCCCTCATAAAATTGCTCCAAAAACACCATTTGTAATAAGTCCTCCATGGACCGAGCCTTATTGGACTGTACCCACCCCAGGGCGGCCCGATGTAATTTGCAAGCCCATTCCACATGAGAGTCCTTGTCCTTTCTCTTTAGGTCTCTAAACCGCTGCCGATATGCCTCTGGCGTGATTGCATATCGGGCCAGGATCACCTCTTTTACTCTGCGGTAATTCTGAATTTCCTCATCAGGTACAGTTCTATAGGCTTCAGCAGCCTTCCCTGTGAGCTTCCCTGCTAAAATAGGCACCCACTCGTCTGGGCTAATATTATGCAATGCACACAGCCTTTCAAAGTCTTGGAGAAAAGCATCTATATCCTCCTCTGCTTCTACATACGTTTTAAAGGCTTGGTAAGGAATTTTTGTCTTACCCTGTGTGATGGTAGCTGTGGTAGCATTCCTCTCCAGCTGCTGTAGTGGCCTTTGACGCAGTATAAACTCCTGCACCTCTGTCATTGTCCTGGATATAATATCCGCTGTTGGATTCTCTCCATAAAAGGACAGCCTGAACTGCAGCTGTCTCTGGAACTCCTCTTTTTCAGCTCCATCTGCTGCACTCTGCTGCTCAGGGATTGCCCTGTCCTCCTGCTGGTATTCAGCCATCACTTCTGCAATGAGGATTGCTTTCCTTTTGTTGCTGGCTGCAATACCTTTCGCTTCCAGGAGATCTTTTAGCGTGGATCTTTTAAGCTTGGCATAATCACTCTCCATCCGTATTCCATTAGTCCTTGTTCCCTTGTGAGTCTGGATCCCAGCGCTGCCAACCAATGTAGCGGAGATGCCATATTCCCCAGGTTATCTCCACTTATGATCCAAGTGAGGCTCAGGAACAAGCAAATAATAAATCCACAGGCAAGGTTTCCAGCAGGTAAAATAACAGCAATATCCCCACAGCAATCCCAATAACTGGACGACACACAGTTTCAGGAGCAGAACTGAAAGCTTTAATCCACAGTCTCCTTTTAAAGCATGCTCCCATGCAAGGGAGGGATTTACAATAATTATTACAGTAGCCAATCCTGTCCTGGTAACCTCCCACACATCTCCTCCCCTCAGCCAGCATCATAATCCCCTTATCCAGTACAGTAATTCCCCCCGTTTCTGGATGTACCCCTAAACGTAGGGGTACCGCTTTAAATCCTACATCCCCAGATACCCCTGATCTGGGTGAACAACATATCCAAAAATCACCCAGATCAGACCAGGGGTTCGGGAAATGCATGGAGTGAATAAGATGACCGACCGCAATAACTGAGATAGCCGAATGAGGTTCCATGCGAATGGGCCCTGCGGTCGGTCCTGGCATAAGGGAATTAAATACACGAAAACCTCTAGCTATAGAGGCTAGGGAGGGTTCGCCTGAATCCCCTCGTTCGGTTCTTTCTATCTACCGAACGAGGGGCCGTTCGGTAGTTTGGAACCGAACGGACCGGGCTTGTGGAGGTCTCAGCGGTGTTCGCCTACTCGAGTGTCCGATTTTAGTTCCAGACACTCGACGGCAAAACACAGCTGTTCGGGAGTTTTAAAATGGCCGCCGCCACGTGTTCGTTTGTCGAATGGCGGCCACCCCCGAGAACAAAGGACGGCTACTTACTAGTCAATTACCCGTTCGCAACAATGTTGCAACGGGTAATTGAGGACACACTTCACACAGGGGAGGTCTGGTTGTTCGGTATTTTCATTCGAATAAACTAAGGGAATGAAACTACCGAACAATCAGAGGAATACAATTCTTTTAAAACACATAGAAAACTAGCAGATCACACGAATGCAGTAATTTCAAAGACATTTGCAGGACAGCCCCGTGCCATCCGCTACAGTACTCTAATAATAGCAGGAGATTTTAATTGTGTTACAAATCCCAAATTGGAAAAGATTTATCAGGTACCAACTTCATTGGATAAAAGAGTTCTAAAACAATCAAAAAAATTAATAAATATATGTAAAATGTATAATCTTTATGATGTATGGAGAACGCTCCATCCCTCAGAGAGAGACTATACTCATTTGTCAAGTGCCCATGGCTCATATTCCAGAATTGA
Organism: Pelobates cultripes; assembly: GCA_933207985.1. NCBI lineage: Eukaryota > Metazoa > Chordata > Amphibia > Anura > Pelobatidae > Pelobates > Pelobates cultripes. The sequence goes on along the minus strand of OW240912.1, from coordinate 213,919,062 downwards.
TCTCTGCCTAGTCAACGCTAATTCTTTATCTCTCTTTAAAAAAAATCAAAATAAAAGCAAATCTTTGGTCTGACCATAGCTTTTTACTAATGGAGATTGGTAATACCCAACCTCTTGGTATGACCACTTGGAGGTTAAATGAGTCACTTATTAAAGATGATAAAAATAAAGAGGAATTAACTAGATTATTAAAATTATTTTTTTAAGAAAATAATTCCGTGGAGACCTCCCAAGCAACTAACTGGTGTATGCATAAAGCGGTAATGAGAGGTTACCTAATTAAATTGGGCCATGTTCATAAAAAAAAAATAACAGTAAGAATTTAGCCGATTTATATATAGCATATTACAATGTCTCCAATCTAAATAAAAAGCAACCAACTACAGATACAAAGTTACTTTTAACAGAAATACAAAATAAAATTAATAACAAAGAAGAAGAAAAAAATTAAAGCTAATATAAATAAGTTAAGGTTAAATAATTACAATACGGGGAATACAGCCAGTAAAAACTTAACAAAAAGATTGCAAAATCAAAATGCTAGAAATAGGGTGGACAAACTGGTGGACAGCCAAAATACTTATACCACCCCACAACAAATTGGGGAAAAGTTTAATGAATTTTATGAGGAATTATATAACCTTAAAATTAACCCCAACCAATTGGATATTCAAAATTATTTAACTAATACTAAGATTCCAAAAATTTCTTCACAAGACCTTGAAACAGTGAATAAGAAATTCATTACAGCAGAAGTAGAAGAAAAAATAGACAAACTAGCAATGTATAAAACTCCAGGCCCAGACGGCTTTACTAATTTGTATTATAAATCTATGAAACCTTTACTAATTAAACCCCTAACTGATTTATTCAATTACATAGTGGATAATAAAAAATTCCCTAAAGAGCTCCTGAATCAAACCTTATTCCAATTTTAAAATCACATAAAGATAGCTCAGATGCCAGTAACTATAGACCTATAGCATTGATAAATGTAGACATGAAACTTTATGCGTCCATATTAGCGGAAAGAATCAAATTAATTATAACCAAATTAATACATTTGGACCAAATTGGCTTCATCCCAGGTTGGGTGGGGATATCTGGGCGTTTGGACTCAAGGGATTGATAGACAGAGCAATAATGGCGCTCAATTCAGTCCCCTCAGCTAGAACGGTTGGACCTAATATATCTGCAGGGTGGTTTGATCTCAAAAATGGGACGGGACAGGGGTGCCTGTCCCCACTATTGTATATACTATCCGTTGAGCCCTTAGGCATCAATATTAGAGATAATCCCCTTATTAAGGGTTTTTACACAAAGAAAAGGGACATAAAAATCTCAATGTATGCTGATGACACCATTATTTCAATTACTTCTCCTGAAGATTCTTTGATATCGTTAATGCAGGAGCCAAATACTCTATAGTATCAAATTTCAAGTTAAATATTTTGAAATCAACCACATTGTACAGAAATATGGATACCGGTAGTGTGAATAGATTATCTAAAAAATACAAATTGATATGGACAAAAAAAAAAAAGAAATCAACTATCTGGGAATGATTATACCCGCCAATGTTTCATATACGATGGAAAGAAACGTATTGAAGTTATTAAAAAATATGAATAATAATTTTAAAAAATGGAAAAATTTGGAGACATCTTGGCTGGGAAAAATAAATATTATTAATTCATATATTCTTCCCAAGTGGTCATACCTGTTCTCAATGATACCACTCAAAATCCCTAGATCTAGGCTGGCCATGATACAATCCAGCTTTACATCGTTTATTTGGAAAAACAAAAAACCCAGACTGAGTCAAAAAATCTTATCTAAGACATTTTCTAAGGGGGTTTTATATTATCCAAATATTACACATAATTACTATGCAAATATGATCAGGCATATATATAAATAACAAGACGTTCAAATGGCCAACGAACCTTGGTTTATTATTGAGTCAGAAGTTGCTGATACAAATAAATTAGAATTTTATATGTGGAGAGATAATAGGAAAAAAGTTACTAACCCTGCCCAAATTAACTACATAGTTCTATCACAGTTACTACACGTCTGGGAAGAAATAAAAAATGTGTTGGGTATAATGCAACTTATACCAAGATCATGCAGACTAACTGTCTTAGAACAAAACATAGAGGATTTTTCGCTTAGATCCTGGCCAAACAGAGATATACTAAAAATCTCCAAAATAATGCACGGGGACAATTTAATGCCCTTTCAAGAAATCTCAGAGACTTTCCATATCTCTAGTAGAGAAATTTTCACTTACTTACAAATTAAAAAATATATAGACAAAACAGTTATTAAAACCTCTTTGCCAATATCTAGTCACCTAGAATATTTTTATGTATAAAACTGTTAACAAAATTACTTCTACTGCAAACCGTCTTATAGACGTGTTAAATGATAAGTCATATAAAATCATAAAGTCATGGGCAAAGGAATTAGGCCTAGAAATTTCAGACAAGGAATGGTGTATTTCTCTAACTCATACTAATAAAAATATACATTGTTTAACTCTTGTAGAGTGCCACTTTAAAGTGATGTATAAATGGTACTACACCCCGATGAGATTATCTAAAATGTTTCATCATTTTGCTCCCACTTGTTGGAAGATGTGGGAGTTTTGTTGGATCATATATTCATATTTGGTGGTCTTGCCCCATAGTCAAACCCTTATGGTCTTGAGCTTTCAATATTTTCTATAATCTGTCAGATAATAAATTAGAAGAAAACCCGGCAATTGCTCTGCTCCATTTAAAATGGAATCTTAAAACTTTTTTTTTTTTTTTTTTATTCTTTATTTTTGTAGTGTATAGGCTTTGAACAGGTGCATATGAGGTACCCCAAAGGCAATCCTCCAGCGTATTGTACACATTTAAACAAAGAGGTACATGGTATATCTAACACATTTTTTGTAAGGATAGGTTAGGTGATAAACAATACAGGTTTTCGTCATTTAGGTTGCTGAGGCATTTTCAGAACACTATGTAACAGTGCTTTACTATCTAGTCATAAAAATTATTATGCTGTGTCAAGAGCTAGTCTGTGAGTACAAGCCAAGTTTAAGGGTGAGTTTACAACTTTTATAGGTACATGAAAAAATACTAAGCGCTGCAGGATTGGGATATGTCGTGCTATACCCCAACCTGGGTTCCATGCTAATGGCAGGTAGGTGTCTATATCCAGTTATAGCGGTATGGCCTTAAAGTAGCGGCATGTTTTGTTAATGATGTAGGCAATATAAACATAAAAAATATAAACCGGCTTCATTTCACATTCCTAAAGTTAAACAAAGATAATACTTTGGAGGTTAACTAGACATAGGCGTTGAGCAGCAAGCTCACTACTTAGACAGGCTTGGTCTGCCATGGTGTTAGAGCATCGTTTAAGTGTTAGCTTTACCCAGAGACTATTCACAATGCCACGTCAGCGCAGTAAGGCGGAAAATAAGCTCAGCTTTGGCACTTTCATGGCATAAACTTGGCTGCACGTTTGTCGTGCTGGCATTATCCAGCTTAAGTTACTAAACATGCATTGGCTCCAGCCTTATCAATAACAGTTGCATGTCTTACATGTGAGAGAAATGCTAAAGTAAAACCAGCCTAACAAACATGTCAAAGAATATGGGTGTTACATGTGTAATAGATTATTCAGACACTTTATGTCAATGGTGAGTGTTCAGGACTCTTGTCATGCTGTGTTGGTAGGTAAGTATGGCGAGGGGTAAGGGTGGCATTAGGCAGAGTCTCGCATGTGTGGATCACCCTACCCCCACTCTCACCACATTAGTCCCACTGCAGGACCGAGGTCCAGAGGTTCTCCTCCCGGCAAGCTGTAGATGGGCTCTTTGCCGGTTTGGTCCGCCGGTCGGCAACCCTGTTGTGTTATGAGCGATGGCTCATTGGGATTTGTGTGTCCCCTTGTGCGGATTTATGCCTTGCCGTTTGGCTGTTGCTGGGACCGCTGAGTGGTAGGCAGGTCGTGTGCACCGGCGGGTTCTGCTCCGAAGCCTGGGAGCGTGATTGGTGCTGTCTGGGGAGCATGGCGACGCTTCCCGCCCCGCTGTTCTGCGGTTCCGTTGCCAGCGGGAGGCTGCTCTATATTCGCGAGGAAGATTCCCCCGCAGGAAGCGCCGGGTAGCCGGGCGGATCCACGCCTCCATCTCTCTCACGGCTCGCCTGAAGAGCTGTCTCCGGGCATTAAGCTTCTTCCAGAGGTAACTGCAGAGCCGTTTGTAAAATTCCGGAGTGTGCTTGGGTGGTGCAGTGAGTGTGTGCCTTGTCTTTGTCTGCTTCTGTGCTGCCATCTTGTCTAGGCCCTGACGGTCCTGGGTGCATGAGAGTTTTGTCGCTTGGGCTGTCAGCGATGTGGGGGTATTCGTCCCCAGCGAGGACCGGGATGTCCCCCGCCGGTCCAGAGGGGGGGGGCAGCAGGGCTGTTGTGTGCTCTCATTTGTGAGCGCGTCCCGAGCCGGGGAATCGGCTGCCTCCCCCAGACCTCAGTTCCCGCTCTGGTGTAGGCCGCATGGCCGGTGTTGGTTTTTCCGCGGCGCTCCGGTGCTGGGCCGGTATAGTTTTGTAGCTCATGTCTTCCTGTGTTTGGTGCCGGTCACCGTTTGCTGCTAGCACTTTTGGATCACTCATTATGGTCATTCTTTTACCCGCTGCTGCAGGAGCTCTCAGCATGTGCGGCCGGCCATCTTGGCTGTCAGGCCCCGCCCCCCGGAATCTTAAAACTTTTAATGATAGGTGCATAGCTACTCATTGTTTAGTAGCCACTAAAATTATTATTGCTAGAAATTGGAAATCCTCATTTCCTTTTCAAAAAATTCACTTGATTCAACAAGTTAAATTCCAACTGACTATGGAAAAAGAGCTTCTAATAAACATGACAATATTATCCCCCAAAAAAGATATTGTACAAAATATGGTTGGAAATTTTTTAATATATGGTTAACCCGATTTTAGATATAGTACTGCTCAATCCAAAAATATTTTTCAGAAGATTTAACTCCTACTCTGACTGTGTGAATGTCTGTAGGTATGATCTAATGGTATGTTTTAAGATGCTTCTTCCAATTTGTATGACTTTTAGAATGTTAATTGTCAAAAAAAATTAAGAACTACTTTGTTGGAAATATCTTACTTAAAGACTACATGTTTAGATTCCTGTCTTTTATATGTTTTGTAATACAACATTTTATATTTGAATAAAGAATTATTATAAAAAACAAACAAAAAACTTCTACCAATCCATCTGTCACTATGGCATATACATGCCATCAAGTGGAAGGACATATATTACTTTGCAACCCGACTAATGTTTGTTTTCAGGAGCAGCTCAAAACAGTTCGACATCTTTGCAGAAACTCTCTGCTGGCTGCTCCTGAATGTTGTTAGGTGTCCAACAGTAATACATTACTTGCATGATTTTTTGTTGGTTAAAGCAGGCTCTCAAACACCATTTAGCATCCCTAGCACCACAGGTCTCTTCGCAACACTAGGTGTCCCTCTGTCCCCTGACAAAACTCTAGGCCCTATGACAAAATTGTTTTTTAGACACAGTGTCCTTTCAAGCAAGTCTCCCCAACGAGAAATTGGTTTGCATCAGGGAAGAATTAGATCTATTCCTTTGAAATAGTTCATGTACGCGGAAGGATCTCCAGTCTTTACAGGGATCCCTTAATTTCGCTATGCGGATTATTCCGCAGGTTACTGTGCCTCTTACCTGGCGTGCCCGACAACAGCACTATAACTAAGGCCGGTTTTGCTCATGTGATAGTAATCATGGACAGACAGAATTGTTGAGTGACACCCAATCACTATCCCGCAACGCTCTTATGACAGGGCATTAACCATATTCTAAACATTTGTGTCAGAATTCCACATATGGGAAAATTATTCCATCATTAATTATTCATTCCTTAAATTAGCACACAACACCATTAAATTATACCTTACAGGCATACAACATCACATTCTCACCACTTTTCCCAATCACCCTCCTTTTCTTTCCTCATACTACATCAAAATTATCCTAAAAAGAATTAATAAAACAGTCCGCCCTCCTACAACCACTAGACTACCTACAGACGGTCCTATATTCAGGAACCTATGCAACATTTTGGACTCTAACCCCTTTGATATACAGACTAATTCAGTCATAAAGGTAGCAATTTACATTACTTCCTTAGACCTAGAGAATTCACCGTAGTACGCCAATCCGAAATCTATGCAAGTCTGAAAATATCCAACCTGGTTAAACACAATGACTACCACATTCTCATTAAAAATCTCAAAAACTAACCAGACTAGCCATCCTTCCACAAACCCTTTTTTTCGTTTTAGAAGTATGCACTAAAGTGTGTTTTTCAACCAACTCTACGTTGGTTTCAGCACAACACCACCAACTTACACCACCTACAACATTACATATACCACAACTAGAAGGCCATAGGCCTGAATTTGTGGGAGGAGTTTTCCCTATATAAATGCAAGTCTCCTACTCACCTATGCCATTTCCGCTGTTTGATCCCACCCACCACACCCTCAACTACCTAACTATTACATTACCCTTGATAGGCCCTCTTTTATTACAGGCTTACTCATATGTTGGTTTTGGCACAACACCACTGTGACGAAACCGACCTCGCCACTTGGCATTGGAGAAGACTGATTGCCCGCCTCCTGCCATGTGACTATGGCCCCTGGGATGTATTGCCTTTTAAAGACATGATTTGGGCATAATGGATTTGTGTTTTGCTGCTGCTGGCCCTTTAAGAACTATCTGGGGACATACTGTGGAGTTACTGGGTGGCCACCATTTCATGTATCAGAGGCACATGGTGAGAACAATGGATGAAGCACATGGTGAGAACAATGGATGGCGGCCATTTTAACTCACAGACACTGTGTGGACTTTTCTACACAGTGCCATCTCGCCGGTATTTGGTGCACAGAGACATCGTGCAGTGGTTTTGGACTAGACAACAGGGGACACATTATACAGTAATTGTTTTTCATATAGCCTGTATATGTTCTGCGGAATCTGCATTAAACTGTATCTTCCAAACTACTGAACGGATCTGGGTGAATTTTGGATATGTGGTTCACTCAGATCCCCCGGTTCCGAGGATATTTTTATGGGGTTATTGCATGTTCTGGGGTCCCTGTGATGTGTTTTATGATACTGTATTTCTCTGCCTGTCATAATTATATTAACCATTGTGTTCAATAATCATATCACAGGCAGAGGGGAGGATTTTGTGTGGGAGTGTCTGTGTGTATTGTAAGGATTGATTGGTTGTATTTCAAAACCCTGTGGGCAGTAGTATGTTTGTGGATTGTGAATAAAAGAGGCTGTATGTGCCAGTACAGTCAGTTCTGCTTGACCTCAAAATGAAGGTTCGTCTCGTTATTGGGGGAATTGGATTGTATGCTAATTGCCAGGAGTGTAAGCTGATTGTATGCTTTTCCTGTTTAGCTGCTTACAGCATTCATATGCTTGAGAGCATTCATATGCTTCTCCGGTTCGGTGGTTGTGGTGTCTGCTGCAGTGCTTGGAGTCCTCGGTAAGCGCTAGGAGCATCCTTCAACGGAGGTACCCAGTCGGGGTGCCAGGTGATCCGTTACAACCACCAATTTACACCACTTACAATATGATATATACCATTAAGTTCGGACCACAAATAGATATGTGTGTATATATATATATATAAATATATATATATACAGTATGTATATATATTTATGTTTTATTAATGTTGCACCAGTTTATCTGGTGAGAGGTTGTCTATGGATAAGCCTCCTCTGCACACAGCTGGGAATAGGTAATAAAACGTTGAACGTTAGCATTAATAGAATAATGGACAAAAAGGAGCTATGGTGCTGTTTTACAAATAAAGCAAACATTACATTACAGAGGTATAGAAGAATAACAATTAAGAAGAGTAAAAGATTGTGTGAAATAAAAGCATACCAGAAGGTGTAGGCACAACAAAAATACTTAGATGTAGGAGTTAAATAAGAAACAAGATTTAACTCCAGTTGGAAACATTTACTAAATGGTGCCACGAATGGCTAAAGCACGGCTGTCCAACCTGCGGCCCCCCAGATGTTGCTGAACTACAAATCCCATGATTCTTTCAATGAAACAAATAGCCAGGGAATCATGGGAGTTGTAGTTCAGCAACATCTGGGGGGCCACAGGTTGGACAGCCCTGGGTTAAAGCATCAGTTAATAGCATTTTTGGCAGAACTTTGCTGTAATGTCAATTTCATACACGTACAGCTGTAGTAAAACCAGCAGCATGTGTCTGGGCTATAATCAGAAGATGGAGATATTGAGTGGCTTTATAGTGTTATTTATTCACTTATTTGAATACAGAGCAGGTGGTTATGCTCTAAGGGGATACTGATGAGATATAGATAGGCAGCAAAACAATCTGATCCGGGGTCTCTTTTATCTGGTAAATATATAAATATGTTCAAGAAGGAGGTAGGAGGAGCACCTTTAGATGTCCTGTAAATTTGGTGATATGACATGATAAGAATAGGATGATTGTAGAAATTGGAGGGTCTGCAGGTGAAGGGGGGTGAGAAATGGAGGTTCTGCAGGGGAAGGGGGGTATAAATGGAGGGTCTGCAGGGGAAGTGTGGAAGGAGAAATGGAGGGTCTGCAGGTGAAGGGGGAGAAATGGAGGGTCTGCAGGTGAAAGGGGGGAGAAATGGAGGTTCTGCAGGGGAAGTGGGGTATAAATGGAGGGTCTGCAGGTGAAGGGGGAGAAATGGAGGGTCTGCAGGTGAAAGGGGGGAGAAATGGAGGTTCTGCAGGGGAAGTGGGGGAGAAATGGAGTGTCTGCAGGGAAAGGGTGGGGGAGAGTGAAATTGAGAAACTGCAGAGAATGGGAGGATGGAGGGAAATGGAGTAGCTGCAGGGGAAGGGAGGGGGAGAAAGAAATGGAGGGGCTGTGGGGGGGGTGATCTGCGGTCGAGCGAGCTGGATGTGTCCGAGTGAAACTCCGCTAGGACCACAGAGCCAACTGCTAACGAAAGCGGGGAAACATAACTCAAACGGTGCCTACATACGGGGGAACCCTGATGGATAAGCGGGCCCCGAGGAAACAAGCTAAAAAGCAGCCGGAACAGGGAGCTACGGTGACGGAGATGTTTGCGTCCTCCCGCGCCATGCGGCTGAGCACCCAAGGTGGCGGACAGGACAGCCCGGGGCGCAACGTTCACCTTCCAGCCCGGGGAGCTGCACTACTCCTGGTTCTCCTGCGATGGACCCAAAACAAATATTTGCTAAGCTGACTGAGGTGCGTACTTACCTGGCCACGGAGATCGCCAGGAACACTGATGAGGTAAAGGCGGAAATTCAGGCCTTGGGCAGGAGGATGGCTATACTGGAGCAGCATGTGGAGTCCACGGGGCCCACAATGAAGCTGCCGCACAGATCAACCACTTGACGTTCCGACCAGCGACAGCTGAATCTGCGATCGATGACCTTGGAAACAGATCCAGGCAAAACAATGTACATTTATGCAGCCTCCCAGAACAGGAGGGGGAAGGATCTTTAACTGAAGTAGTTACAAACATCTTTAGGCTGCTTCTCCCCGACCATCTCTGGCATATTGAACGGGCCCATCGGGCGCTCCGGGCCAAACAGGCTGATGACAGAAGGCTGCGGGATGTAATTATTAAATTCCTGTCTTTCCAGACAAAGGGGGCCCTGATGAGGCACGGCAGGGACGGCTCGATAACATATAAAGGAGTAGAACTGGCTCTGTACCAGGACTTAACTCCGGCTACATTGCAGAGGCGACGTGAGTGGCGCCCTTTCACTGAGCTACTCCAGCAGCAAGCCATTAAATATGCTTGTGGCCACCCTTTTCGGCTAATGGCCTTTAAAGACGGGCACACCAAGGTCTTACACTGAGATGGCGATCCGGTGACTTTCCTTAGGGAGCTGGGGACGCCTACATGGCGGGTGAGCGAAGACGTCGGCTCCTATATGGCTCCCATTGTGCTGTTGACGGTAGACCCGGGCGGTGAGGTTCCCCGGGTGGGCCTTCTGTCTCTCTTTGGGCAGGAGGATCTGCGGCTTTGTCTCGCTTAAGGCGTATTTTCTATCATTCAGTTTTTGGCCCTGGATCATGGGTTCAATTGTCGGGCTGCCCCTATATTAAGGCCGGTCCGCGGGTGGGGATGTCTTGTGTATGGGGTGGGTTAGGGTTTTTTTTTCTTTCAATTTTATGAGTACATCTATTTTGGGGATCTGTTGGGGGTCGGAGGTGGGGGTCGGGCAGTGTGCCTGTGGATGGCAATCTACCATCTAGGTATTCCAACAGTTATGTTTGTTGGCCCCACGGGATCACGGCCGACTATGGAGGGAAGATTACTTTAAAACTTTATGCTTAAATGCTACTTCGGGCTATGAGGGGCGGCGGGCGGAGGCAACTATGGCCTTTATAGCCTTTCAAGCTATTTTGTAAATTTTGTAAAATGTGCGTCGTTGCTTGATGTCGGCTGTCCCCTTGCTCCCACCCCGGGTGTGGGTCCCTTCTCCCCCCTCACACGTTATTCCTTAGCTCTTCTCCTTCACTGCCCTACAGAGTAGCTGTGGTTATCCCCATCGGTAGCTCGGGAATAATGTCCTCTTTCTGGGCAATAGTGGCATGGGGATTCCTCTCCATTTCTCTCTCCATTTTGGGCCTTATCGCTTGGGGCAGTGAGTAGACCACGTGAAGATTATCCCCATCTGTGATGAGACCAATCTCGCCACTGTGCATTGGAGGAGCCTGGTTGCCTGCCTGCTACCATTTGACTATGGACCGGCATTTAAATACTTTATTTTTCTATGCAGAAAGGTCTATTCATGTATTTCTGCCCTGGCGCTTCTGCATCACAGGTGCCCGATCAGGGTAGGAACAGTAAAAGCGGACCCGGGGGGACGCTTTGTGCTTTTATCAGGTAGTTTATATTCACACTCAATACATATTATTAATCTCTATGCTCCAAATGACCCCTCTATAGATTTTTGGAACGAGATGGCTCAAATGGTGCATACTCTGCCACACGGCATGGTGATAGTGCGAGGAGATTTCAATGCTACACCATGTCCTGCTGTGGATAGGGATCCAAGCGGTGGACTCCCATGGTCACAAAGAAAAGGTGGGCAAGACAAATTTCTACACACCTTCATACAACGTACTGGCATCATAGATGTTTGGAGAGCCCACCATCCAAACGACCGCGATTATACTTTGTATTCGGCACCTCATAACACTTATTCGAGAATTTACTTATTCTTGGTGAACCCCCATACGCTGCCCAAAGTGTCGGACTCTACAGTGGGATCTATTACGTGGTTGTGCCACGCTGAGGTCATGCTGATGCTGGATAAACTGGCCTTCTAAATATTTTTTATTGAACAAGTTTTTGAGAGTGGGACTAAGCTGTTTTTTTAGGGATTTATACTATTCTCAGGTAAAGCCCTGTTTTAAGGGTCTTATAACCAAAAAAAAAAAAAAAATATGTATTGCAAAAGATCAATTCATGTTTTATACTGTCCCAGAATATATGTTTGTATTTCTGAAAAAAACAGGTAGAGATTATTTGCAAATCCTATTATTTCATAATCTGTCACAATAAATCCAAGAACAGCAGCAAGTACTGAGGAAGTAAATAGAGTGAAAAAACATTTGAAGTTTTGCAGTGGCCTTCATCTGTCTTCTAATTAAGCAATAAAAGCTATTTTTTCATCTGATGTTAAAATTGGATAAAAGCCACTGTAATACCGACTACAGATTTATTGTGCATCATATACAAAATAAGTGACAAAAGAACTCTTTTACATGTGCAATGAGGAAGTAAAAAGGGTGAAATATTAAAAGAAGCACTTTAGTAGCCATCATATGATATCCAATTAAGCAATAAAACAACATTCACAAGTGATACCTCAATTTCAATAAACACTCATCTACCATAAAACAACACACTCGCTCACTCACACACCTGAATTCCCATGAACTAGGAGAACAACTGACTTATCAGAAAATTAGTTCTGGTAGGCACTCAACAATTGACTGTAAAAAGAGCTGGCTGACATTTATATTTATATATAATGTTTTCATAATACACATCATCGCGCAAAGAAGAAAAACATCCAGAGAACAAGGGACAAATATATAAGAGAGTTGGGACCAAAACAATATAGGGGACAGATTTTTACCAAAAAAACACAATACAGTGGGACCTTGGTTTACGAAATTAATTTGTTCTCCGGGACGTTTTTATTGCGAATAATTTGTAAATCGAAACACGGTTTCCCATAGGAATGCATTGAAAACCAATTAATCCGTTCTGGAGGTCAGAAAAAAGTCAAAATGAGCTGGCATGGAAACCAACGCACAATGCAAAACACACAATAAAAGGCATGCAAACGACGAAGCTCAGCTCCCTACCTTTCCACCACTTGAAAAATGCAGAAAAAAGTCCCAAAACAACTGCAAACAATTTCCAGAATGGATCCAAAACTCGATGCAAAAGCCACTCCAACACCTCCACACTCGATGCCATGTGCCACCCACAGGCTCCAGCATGCAGGGGGCGGTGCTATAAACCTCCCAGGTGCAATGCATCCTGGGGAAACTTGCTTTGTATTGCGAAAAAAAATTGTAAACCGAGGCATTATTTTCAATGGATTTTCATGTGTAAACCGAAACTTATGTTAACCGAGGCATTTGTAAATCGAGGTCCCACTGTATTTGTTTTACCGGGAAAGAATATATTGAAGGGAAATTGTCACTTCCCTATTTCCTCTGGACAAATAGGCCCTACACACAATTGGACTATTAGATTCTCGATGCAAAGCAAGTTAGTACTCTCTCACTAAATTTCTAACCCTCATTGTAAAAGGGATTGCTAAATTATACTCTAAAAAGACCCTAACAGGTAAACTACAAATAGGTATTTAAAATTCCCTTATAAATCAAAGAAACATCATAAAAGCAAAAAACTAAACAACCAATGTGCGTTTCAGCGCTATAGTAATGCGCCTTCATCTGGGCTTTATCCCCCTTAAATAAGGTAAAAACTTACCGTTATTTCAGTGCCACACAGGTCTGCTGGTGCTGGCCCTGACTCTAGGCCCCCTTGAGATCATCAGAATTGACAATTTCAGCTAATCCAATGCTTTCCCCATAGGAAAGCTACAGTGCCTTGCAAACGTATTCATCCCCCCTTGACATTTTTCATGTTTTGTTGCCTCACAACCTGGAATTAACATGGATTGTTTGAGGATTTGCATCATTTAATTTACAGAACATGCCCACAACTTTGAAGATGTATTTTCTTTTTTTTATTGTGAAGCAAACAACAAATAGGACAAAATAACAGAAAAAGTAAATGTGCATACCTATTCACCCCCCTAAAGTCAATCATTTGTAGAGCCACCTTTTGCGGCTCCAAGTCACTTTGGATAAGTCTCTATGAGCTTGCCACATCTTACCACTGGGATTTTTGCCCATTCCTCCATGCAAAACTGCTCCTTTAAGTTGGATGGTTTGCTCTTGTGAACAGCAATCTTTAAGTCCGACCACAGATTTTCTATTGGATTGAGGTCTGGGCTTTGACTAGGCCATTCTAACACATTTACATGTTTCCCCTTAAACCACTCAAGTGTTGCTTTAGCAGTGTGTGTTTGGGGTCATTGTCCTGCTGGAAGGTGAACCTCCGTCCTAGCCTCAAATCACACACAGAGTGGTACAGGTTTTTCTCAAGAATATCCCTGTATTTAGCACTATCCATCTTTCCCTCAACTCTGACCAGTTTCCCAGTCCCAGTTGCTGAAAAACATCCCCACAGCATGATGCTGCCACCAGCATGTTTCACTGTGGGGATGGTGTTCTTTGGGTGATAGGATGTGTTGGGTTTGCGCCAGACATAGTGTTTTCTTTGATGGCTGAAAAGTTCAATTTTAGTCTCATCAGACCAGAGCACCTTCCTACAAACATTTTGGGAGTCTCCCACATGCCTTTTCGCAAACTCAAAACATGCCGTTTTGTTTTTTGCTGAAAGTAATGGCTTTCTTCTGGCCACTCTGCCATAAAGCCCAACTCTATGGAGCATATGGCTTATTGTCATCCTATGTACAGATACTCCAGTCTCTGCTGTGGAACTCTGCAGCTCCTCCAGGGTTACCTTAGGTCTCTGTGCTGCCTCTCTGATTAATGCCCTCCTTGCCCGGTCCGTGAGTTTTGGTGGGTGGCCGTCTCTTGGCAGGTTTGCTGTTGTGCCATGTTCTTTCCATTTGGCTATGATAGATTTGATGGTGCTCCTGGGGATCATCAAAGATTTAGATATTTTTTTTTAACCTAACACTGACTTGTACTTCTCAACAACATTGTCTTACTTGTTTGGAGAGTTCCTTTGTCTTCATGGCAGTGTTTGGTTAGTGGTGCCTCTTGCTTAGGTGTTGCAGCCTCTGGGGCCTTTCAAAAAAGGTGTGTTTATGTAATGACAGAACATGTGACACTTAGATTGCACACAGGTGGACATCATTTCACTAATTATGTGACTTCTGAAGGTAATTGGTAGCACCAGAGCTAAAATAAAATTCAGATTAATAAAACATTGAACTTAAGGCTGTAATGTAACAATATGGGTGAAAAGTCAAGGGGGGTGAATACTTTTGCTAGGCAATGTATTGCTCACGCGTTGCAAAACAACGGGCGGCACCAATCAGCATCTCCTCGTAGACAGGCATTGAATCAATGCATCTCTATGGGGAAAGTTCAGTGTCTCCACGCAGAGCGTGAAGACGCTGAACTTCAGAAGCACTGCGCCAAGAAGCACCTCTGGTGGCCTTCTGAGTGACTGTCACTTGAGGTGTTACTAAACAAAATGTAAACACTGCCTTTTCTCTGGGACATACTATGCACACCAGAACAACTACATTATGTTGTAGTTGTTCTGGTGACTATAGTGTCGCTTTAAATATTTGCTCTGGTTTTGGCTTGATTTTCTGGATAATGATGTAATTTTATGCAATTTGTTAAAGGACCACTATAGTGCCAGGAATACAAACTCGTTTTCTTGGCACTATAGTGTTAATAGGTCCCCCCCACCCTCAGGGTCCCACTCCCGCCGGGCTCTAGGGGGAGGAAGGGGTTAAATTCTTACCTTTCTCCAGCGCCGGGCTCCCTAGGCACTGGGGACTCTCCTCCTTCTTCCGACGTCATCGGCTGAATGCGCATGCGTGGCAAGAGCATTTCTCGATGCTTTCCTATGGACGCTGGCGTCTTCTCACTGTGAAAATTAATCAATGAGACAGCTACTAGATGCTGGATTAACCCTAATTTAAACATAGCAGTTTCTCTGAAACTGCTATGTTTACAGCAGGCAGGGTTAACCCTAGATGGACCTGGCACCCAGAGCACTTCATTGAGCTGTAGTGGTCTGGGTGCCTATAGTGGTCCTTTAAATCTAGGATTGGTAATTGTCAATGTTTTGTTTAATGGTGTAATTTGTAACTAAAGCTGTAATTTTCCTTCCCTATTCCAGTCTGAAATTGGACAGCAAACTGATTCTGCACCAATCGACTGGATGCAGTCCGTGCTCAGATTAAAATCAGTGTTTTTCTCATCTAAATCCTAAACAAAGTATAGGAAGTTTCACAAAGCACTGGTTTAAAAAAAAAAAATCAGGACCAAATGTATCTTCCCTAACTAAAGTTAATTGAATGGAATTGCTATATTTTCATGTATTGACAATTTCCATGAACTGCACATTTTGTATATGTTGCATAAAGTGAATTTATGGGACTTTTTACCACCACAAATTTCATGAAACTGCCTCCTCCGAAGATTCTTAACCTTAACAATACCTTTATGACAAATGTATTTACAGGTTTGGCCATTTAATTGGTTTTATATTTGTTTAGACTTTAACCAACATTCCTTTGTTTTATGTTTCTGTTGATAACAGTTGACAACATTACTCAAATTATTTTCTTTCTAGAATATAGTGATCTTTACTAGATATTTTTGGATTTTATGATATTTATATTACCCTTGTGGGTCACCTTGGGGACAACTGCAACTTTAAACTGCTGGGCCATGCCTTTTACTATTCAGGGGTAGCTGATGATGTCTGACCATATTGCCAGCAGTTTTGGCATCATGGGTATCACATGAAAGTACCCATCTGTTCCTTCCTCATCATCAAAGAACCCCTTTGGCAGCTTATTGTAGGCATTCTCTAGAAACGAAATTAGCCTGCTGAACTATTTACAGAGCCCTTTGGTGTGAGAAATAATTCCATGATGGCAGTGGTACAGTGGTATTTCAAGAGGAAATAAGGGATATAAGGCAATGAAGTTACAATAGAGGTGCTTAAATAAGGTTCTACAATTTCTAGAGGGACCTGTCCTTTGTTATCCCTGCACGGGTAAATAAACCGCTCTTTACCTCCCTAAGTGCCTAACCTCCTGTTTCCTATAATAATGAAAGTTTAACCCCTTAAGGACACATGACATGTGTGACATGTCATGATTCTGTTTTATTCCAGAAGTTTGGTCCTTAAGGAGTTACAGCATCCTGATACAAATCTTTAATCAACATTGTTCCCAGTTCTCTAGAAGCTTTAAAAAAAATTCTGTTTTTTTGTTTTTTTAATACAGAGTATATCTAGAAAGCTGATTATAAATACAATTGTGGTGCAAGTCAGTTGCTATGTGGCGAGACAAACAAGCATACTACTGATAAAAGAAGTTAGAACTCAAAAAGTTGCAGGTAAGTGTAACAAGTCAACCATTACTCTGGTGTTAAAGTTTTAAACATTTTCTAAGTTACACAAGCAATATAATAATACATATTGTATGCATACCAAAGTATGCATACCGTGTCACTGAAAAGTTTCCATAATTATGGGTAACTGTATATTTGCGTAGACAAAGTCTTTGCAATTAAGGTTTGTCAAAACAATCTGCTTCAAATCCTTAATGATGTGTCCACAGTAACAGGAAAGGACAGTTCAATTTGATCTTTTATTAAAAATACAGGTTTATTGTCAGTTTTAACGGAGTTATATTCTTTAACCTAACATGTGAGCCCCAAAGTAACTCTGACCTTCTAATACTATAAAATGTGAATAATGACTTTCAGTCAATGCTGCATTTCTTTGTAGTTCTTGACAATTGCAGTTCTGTTTGAACTTGATTTCATATCAATGTTGTACTCAAATTGATAGCAGGATCATACGCTGAATACAGAACTTTGAGTTTTTGTCTTGTGACTGGATTTTTTTTTTTGACTAACAAATATCATTGGCAAGGGATGTACATCAAGAATGTCAAACTCAAAGGCTAGCACGGGCCAAATAAACAAGGTTTAAGTTTATGTCGGCTGCAAAAAAAACCCCAAAACTTACATTTTCATAGAAACGTAGGTTTGTTTTGAAAAGTACAGTATAAAAAAAAAAACAGCATCCCACTTTACCAAACCCCAGCCCCCCCTCTGTACCAAATCCCAGTCCCCTCCTCCATACTTAATCCCTGCCCCCCCTATTAAACCCTGGCCCTTGTTTAAAAAAAACAACAACAACAACAAAAAAACAATATTCGCCAACAAGCAGACTCCATTCACATTGAAGCTGCTAGTATGCGACTATGGAGTCCAGCCTCTGATATACCCCCAATGAAAACCTGTGAAGTTGTAGCACGTTGATGTCACCTTGGAATGTGAAGTGGCGGTGCGTCACAGACAGACACAGACTGACAGACAGACAGACACACACTGACAGACACCCACACTCACTGACAGACACACACTGACAGACACACACTCACTGACAGACACACACACTGACAGACACACTCACTCTCTGACAGACAGGCACACACACGCTGACAAACACACTCACTGACAAACACACACACACACACATTTCCACATTATTGCACACACTCACGTCATTTTTTTTATTTTCTCACTCTCTCCCCAATGAAAACATGGATAATTAAATACATGCTTATTTTCATTGGCGGTATATCTACAAAGTAGTGTCTTTTCTTTTTTTTTTATTTGGGCAGTTGAGTGTCTTTTTAAGGAAAAAAATTATTCACTTACTCGTCTGGTGAATAATTTATCCTTTGGCTAAAACCCCTGTTCTTTTTCTGTCTAGCAACACCACTGTTTTAGGGGAAATGGTTTTATGTCTAAAAGCAATATATTACACATCTAAATTAAGCAAAACAAAAGAAAAATACATAAAGTGTAAGTGCTTAGTAGATCAACCCCTAGCTAAAAATTGTCAGGGGTATCACAAATACTCAATATTAAAATAAAAACACTACGTTATAAAGAGTCCAATCAAGAAGGTAGTCAGCAGGACTGAATAATGCAAATCCAGTGTTACAAAGTAACCCTTATATTCAGTGGGTAGATGCACTTCCAAGTACCTTAAGAGATACAAAAAAAAATCCAACATAGTGTAACACTATTTTTTATTTAGAAACAACTCCCCTTTACAATAGGAACTCTTACATTGGTTAACCAATGATTATTTTGATTGTGTATTTTTATTAATAAAAGGCTTTTTGGTTCCAATTTTGTGCCAATCATCTTTTTAATACACTTTTTTTATTTGGAATTTTTTACCTGGTTTCCTTTTACCTTCGTGTGACTCCAAGTATATACGACGTGGGGATCATACCACCAAGGCTGACATCACAGTGCAGTGTGCCTGCACTTCACTTTGGAGTACATTTTTATTTATGTTTACTGCATATTTTATTCTACTGAGAGCACTATTGGCTGTCTTTTATATATCCCTCTCCTGAGTGTTGGATACCATCCCTCTGGAGGACTCCCATCACATATACTTTAAAACGGGGATTATACCACTGTACGCCCTTCACACCAGAGCTGGCTATAGCTCTTTTAAATGTGAGTTTATTGCAAATATTTGTTTATTTTACCCATATTGGCTTTTATATACTGCACCATTGGGTGTCCTCGTTTTTGTCTTGCATATAAGCAGGATAGTTGGACCACTAGGGACATTGAGGACTCTACACCCAAAAACAGGCACCTTATAAAGATACTTCTGAGTGAGACCTCAGTATTATTGAACTTTACCTTCAGTTACTCCATCAGAACTTTAGTCCCACCATATCAGTGAGACCAACTACGTTATATTGCCCTACCTATTCAGACGAACTATTGTACCTTTTAACTATTGGCGCAGCCTTTTTCCTGTATTTCTTTGTGTTACATGTTCTCTCCTCAGAGGGTTTGAGGGTTACCTTCTGTTGGGCGCTGCCTACCTTACTTCAATTTTATTAGCGCTGACCCTTTTCTTATTTTTCTATCACAAATTCCTAAAGTGCCCTAGTCCAATTAGAAGTCTATTTAATTGTCTTCCATCATTAATTTTTTTCACATTGCGAATATAAAAATACATTACAGTAAATGATAAAGCAATAAAAAAACAATAGTAAGTAATAAGTAAAACCATGGTTAACAATAATAGTACAATAGTCAATACAATGATAAGGGTTAAGATAGAGTTGGCTATTTTCACCCATATACCTTCCCTTTATATTTAGATGAAAGTCCTGGGAAAGGACTGAAACATTGATCCTATTTTTAAACTTTGACTTCAATAAAGACTTGCTTTTATGGAAGAGTGTAGCTACCTTTCTACGTTTGTGGATATTCAAACGCTCTGGCAATGCACGCATCGATTTATTAAGTAGTTAAGCCAGTGTGCAAGGATCTCTAGTAAAATTTCTTGGTTTTGCTCCTATCTCTCTGAACGTTCATTTAGTGTCTCCTTTTCTAATGATACATCCTCCCTTTGTCCTGTCTCCGTTGGAGTACCCAAGGCTCTGTACTTGGTCCCAAGCTGTTTTCTCTTTATACTGTTTCTCTTGGCAAACTTGGATTCCAATACCACCTGTAAGTGGATGACACCCAAATATACCTCTCCTCCCTGGAACTCTCCCCTGCCGTTCTGCAATGTGTCACTGCTTATCTTTCTTCCATCTCTGATTAGATGTCCTCCTGCTTTTTGAAACTCAATCTCTCTAAAACTGAACTTCTTGTCTTTCCTCTTACTAATATTGATCCTCCTCTCTCGCTCTCCTTTCAAGTAATACCCACATCAGTCCATCCTTGCAAGTGCGCTGTCTTGGCGTTATATTTGATTCTTTCCTCAGCTTTGAGCATCACATCCAATCTGTAGATTCCACCTTAAAAACAGCCCGCATCCACCCCCTTCTTACGCAAGATGCTACTAAGGAGCTTGTCCATGCTCTAGTAATCTCTTGGATGGATTATTGTAACTCTCTCCTAATTGGTCATCCCAGAAGCTGTATTGCCCTACTACAGTCTGTAATAAATGTTGCCGCCAGACTGATTTTCCTCTCCTGATGCTCCTCTCACACCTCTCCCCTCTGTCAGTCCTTACATTGGCTTCCTGTATCCTATAGGAGTCAATTCAAGGTACTAACCCACACCTATAAAGCACTGAACAATTTAAGCCCCTCCTATATCTCTTCACCGATCCATAGTTATACCCCTTCTCAGTCTCTCCACTCTGCCCATGACCTTATCCTGTCAGCTGCCCATACGGCCAACTCACACTTGCAGGACTTCCCGTGGGTGGCTCCTTTCCTTTGGAATAGCCTGCCTACCACCATCAGACTCTCCCCTAGTCTCTAATCATTTAAAAAGTGCCTCAAAACCTATCTCTTTAGGAAAGCTTACGGCCTCCCAGAGTAACCCCTACATCACATACCTGTCTCCTGCTCTCTCCTAAATGGCAGCACTCACCTCTTAACTCCATCGTATTTGATTGCTTTCTCCTGTCTTGTTGTGTTTTATACCCCACCTCCTATAGACTGCAAGGGTCCTCTTCAACCTATTGTTCCTGTAAATTTTTGTAATTGTCTCATTTATTGTTAAATCCCCCGTTCTGATAACATTGTAAAGCACTATGGAATATGCTGGTGCTATATAAATACTGGTAATATGAATAATATATAAAGTCCAAAAACGTGTACTCCTGGTTATAACCAATAAAGCCCAGTGCAGGAAAAAACGCACTCCAGGGACTTAATATTACAAAATATAAAACATGTTTGTTGTCCTTATGAAAGCTCTCAGTTGGGAGCTGAAACATTGACATTTTATTGGATCATGTAAATAAAGCTAAGTTTTATATTTTGTAATATTAAAGGGACTCTGTAGGCACTCAGACCACTTCATCTCATTGAAGTGGTTTGGGTGCTGTGTCCCTTCTGCACTTAGTGCTGCAATGTCAAACATTGCAGTTCCAGAGAACTGTAATGTTTACATTGCAGTTCTAAGTCTGCCCTCAGTGGCTGTCTACCATACAGCCACTAGGGGCGCTTCCGGAATCGTAATAGACTTTTGGTCCGTTATCTGACGCTGGACGTTCTCACAGTCTGCATGAGGACCTCCAGCGCCAGATTTTTCTCCCTAGGAAAGCATTGATTGATTCAATGCTTTCCTATGGGAAGCTCTAATGTGTGCGCTGCATTTGCCATGCATGCGCATTAGACCCCGCTTGTTGCGGGACAGAGGAGGGGGCGGAGCTTTGACCCAGCACAGAGGGACATCGGTGCAGGGATCAGGTAAGTAAATAAAGGGTTTATAACCCTTCATTTACCGGGTGGGAGCGGGAGGCAGAGGGATCGGTAGTGCCAGGAATACAGCTTTGTTTACCTGGGACTACAGTATCCCTTTAAGTCCCTGAAGTGCAGTTTTGTCCTTATTTTTTGTATATATCTAAAAGATCTAGCAAATCCTAAACATATAAAATATTGGAGAGTTCTAGTTCTGCGTTCATGTAAAATGGTGTTGGAGTTTTTAATGTGCAAATCCAAACCATTTCTTGGCAAGTCAGTTTCCTAGCTACTTCCCCTTGTCCAGTGGGTATTGTAATCAAGCTGGATTGCTTGTGTGGCATTCACTAAAGTGAGTTGATTGATAGCATATGTTTACTAAACTGTCCCTTCACATTATAAACATGTTCTCCCAATCTGAAAACATGTTGTAAAAAGAAAAATATTGCATAAGTAGATAAGATTAATTATCAGTATGGACTCCTGATATAATAGTTTACACTAAATTATGGAGTATTAAATGCTCACTTTCTGCCAGCTCTTTATTTTTATCAGATTTTGACATTTGCTTTTAAATTCCGCTTTTTACCATGTAACAACAAAGGTGTGGCAGGTTTATCATTTTCTTTTTCTTGCTTGTATGTAAATAATTGTATTGATTTCACAGTATTTAAAAAGGAAAGAGATTTTTTTTTTTACAATAAACATTTCATCCTATGCCTTAGGTCTTGACTAAACTGTCCCCATACCAGACATCCCAAGTCCTGCATTTTGAATGCGGCGCCCTGAAACCCGCAAATCACATACAATATCCTGCAAATCACACAATCTAACATACAATGTAT
Source organism: Pelobates cultripes (assembly GCA_933207985.1). Classification (NCBI taxonomy): domain Eukaryota; kingdom Metazoa; phylum Chordata; class Amphibia; order Anura; family Pelobatidae; genus Pelobates; species Pelobates cultripes. The sequence goes on along the minus strand of OW240912.1, from coordinate 213,896,539 downwards.
ATCAGATTGTGTGTGTGATTTCCAGTGTATTGTATATTATTTGCACCCCCAACCTAATACTCACTAAACAGGGGCCCGGTTGGGTTCTGGCCCTTTAAAAGTGGACTGGGCCACTGTGATATCAGTCAGCAGGGACTAAGTAACAGCCTGTCACTCCCTCCCTGCTTCACAGAGAGCTACCCAGGAGGAATGGAGGGAGGAGGAGGCTGAAAGCAGCACATAGCAGGATGGAGGAGAGGCTGCATGCTCACTTCCATCAGCCTCTTCCAGTGACAGAACGCCAAGTAACCACCCTCCTGGAAACATAGGTAAGCTAAGAGGAGCGTGACTGCACATGTATACAGTACAGGGGGTGCAGTAGCTGGTAAAGCCACCTCCCTGTAATTCATTTTTGCTGGGATGTTGGGATGTCTGCCATACACAATGAGGAGGTGTGTACTGTATATCTTACCTGATTAGGGGGCATGGACGGTACTTGGTTGATACTATCCCTGCTTCTTTAGAGAAATCCTGTATGTGTCATTTAAAGGAAAATCCATAGGTGGGTGCCATGTGTTTAAAGGAAGTCATGCTTGTTGTATCAAAATCAAGGGATTTAGCAGGCCGCAAGATATGAACTCAACAACAACAGGATCATGATGAATATGAATGCAGGAATACAGGAAACAGGTTGGCAGAAACTCAGGGTCACTAGGAACAAGATCTTATGAAGATTGGGACAACGCTGTTAAGAGATGTAGTAAACAGCACCTGACAGCACCAAGGATCTGTGACAATACCACTATATCAAGAAAATAGATCTATATAGTATACACAGCAGGTTTCCCATAAATCAGTTTGCCATGAATGGAGGAGATATGCTTTAGGTACTGATGTGAAGGTAATTTATAAAGATCCCCTGGAATAGATATAATTGTTCCAATTTTGGTGGGACATCCCCGATTTTCAGGTCCTGTCCTGCTGCCCCGCGTTAGTTCTTTGGTGTCCCGCTTTTGGGAACACCAGGGAACTGTCCGCAACATACATAGAATGAGCGCATCATTAGAAGTGCTTGTGCTATGTTTGGGATACTAGGACCCTGCAGAAAGCACTAAAACTGAATATTTAAACGTTGTGTAATTCCATTATCTTTAACAATTGTACATTGTCATGTTAACCCTTGCAAATTTGTGTATCCAAAAATATTGAATCATTTGAAAAGCTTATTCAAAGATATAAGTACAGGATTCCATTGACAGAATTGTTTAAAGTTTACCTTCAAATGGAGAGTTATGTGGTGTGACTTCATAAGAGCACATGGGTCTGTGCCATTTTCTGATGACTCAGAGACATATACGGGAGAGTTCTCAGTTGTGACAGGACATAAGTTAATTTTTTTCTACAAGGCTTTTGCAAAATCATTACTTCAATATTTCAAGCTGTAACTTACCTTTCCTGCAACTCCTGTCAGCTCCCTTCACCTCCATGCCGTTCAGCTCCAGTGTAAGTCTCGCGGTCTGAGTGCACGCGGAGAGTTGCCATGGTAATCCGTGGCAAAGCTCTGACGCCGCGGCTCTCACGAGACTTACACTGGAGCTGACCGTAATGGAGGAGAAGGGAGCTGACAGGAGCTGCAGGAAAGGTAAGTTACAGCTTCTTGCCAGCCCCCAACAGGACCGCCGGGCTTGTAATGAGCCCGGCGGTCCTGGTCTGTATTATGGCAATGTAAGTTGCCATAATACAGACAGTGACTCGAGTATAAGACGAGTGGGGGTTTTTCAGCACAAAAAATGTGCCGAAAAACTCGTCTTATACTCGAGTATATACGGTATATATTATATATAAGTATATATATATATATACAGGAAGTGCAGAATTATTAGGCAAATTAGTATTTTGACCACATCATCCTCTTTATGCATGTTGTCTTACTCCAAGCTGTATAGGCTCGAAAGCCTACTACCAATTAAGCATATTAGGTGATGTGCATCTCTGTAATGAGAAGGGGTGTGGTCTAATGACATCAACACCCTATATCAGGTGTGCATAATTATTAGGCAACTTCCTTTCCTTTGGCAAAATGGGTCAAAAGAAGGACTTGACAGGTTCAGAAAAGTCAAAAATAGTGAGATATCTTGCAGAGGGATGCAGCACTCTTAAAATTGCAAAGCTTCTGAAGCGTGATCATCGAACAATCAAGCGTTTCATTCAAAATAGTCAACAGGGTCGCAAGAAGCGTGTGGAAAAACCAAGGCGCAAAATAACTGCCCATGAACTGAGAAAAGTCAAGCGTGCAGCTGCCACGATGCCACTTGCCACCAGTTTGGCCATATTTCAGAGCTGCAACATCACTGGAGTGCCCAAAAGCACAAGGTGTGCAATACTCAGAGACATGGCCAAGGTAAGAAAGGCTGAAAGACGACCACCACTGAACAAGACACACAAGCTGAAACTTCAAGACTGGGCCAAGAAATATCTCAAGACTGATTTTTCTAAGGTTTTATGGACTGATGAAATGAGAGTGAGTCTTGATGGGCCAGATGGATGGGCCCGTGGCTGGATTGGTAAAGGGCAGAGAGCTCCAGTCCGACTCAGACGCCAGCAAGGTGGAGGTGGAGTACTGGTTTGGGCTGGTATCATCAAAGATGAGCTTGTGGGGCCTTTTCGGGTTGAGGATGGAGTCAAGCTCAACTCCCAGTCCTACTGCCAGTTCCTGGAAGACACCTTTTTCAAGCAGTGGTACAGGAAGAAGTCTGCATCCTTCAAGAAAAACATGATTTTCATGCAGGACAATGCTCCATCACACGCGTCCAAGTACTCCACAGCGTGGCTGGCAAGAAAGGGTATAAAAGAAGAAAATCTAATGACATGGCCTCCTTGTTCACCTGATCTGAACCCCATTGAGAACCTGTGGTCCATCATCAAATGTGAGATTTACAAGGAGGGAAAACAGTACACCTCTCTGAACAGTGTCTGGGAGGCTGTGGTTGCTGCTGCACGCAATGTTGATGGTGAACAGATCAAAACACTGACAGAATCCATGGATGGCAGGCTTTTGAGTGTCCTTGCAAAGAAAGGTGGCTATATTGGTCACTGATTTGTTTTTGTTTTGTTTTTGAATGTCAGAAATGTATATTTGTGAATGTTGAGATGTTATATTGGTTTCACTGGTAATAATAAATAATTGAAATGGGTATATATTTGTTTTTTGTTAAGTTGCCTAATAATTATGCACAGTAATAGTCACCTGCACACACAGATATCCCCCTAACATAGCTAAAACTAAAAACAAACTAAAAACTACTTCCAAAAATATTCAGCTTTGATATTAATGAGTTTTTTGGGTTCATTGAGAACATGGTTGTTGTTCAATAATAAAATTAATCCTCAAAAATACAACTTGCCTAATAATTCTGCACTCCCTGTATATTGAAACACAAAATAACTATACTGTGACTACAGTGAAGTTCATAGTTCATGTTGCCTGGAGTTTGAATGTGCAGCATTTCGCTTTGAATCTTTGCACATGCAGAGATTAACCCCCTAGCTGCCAAAGGTGTAACTACAGGAGGATCTTTAGAGGCTGATAGACGTTGCATAGAGTCTCTGTTAGATTATATGGGATCCCATTGTACCCCAGTGATATTGTTAGAATTTTGTGCTCTATTTCTAAAACTATAGGAAGTGACTTGTCACTTTAAATGAATAACTGATGGCTGCGGGGGAAGCTTATATAAACACATGCTGTCAGTGTCTTGTTGCACTGATATTTTGTCTATTACGATTCGCCTGTGCTCCTTTTCGCTCTTTCCCCGTTAGGTCCTTGCACCCGGAACGCCTTCTCTCCATTCCCTCAAGCCTCTCAAAAAGCTTCATGGTTTATCGAATTGACCTTGCAGATTTTGACCTACAAATAAACAAGTTTATCTTTGCATCATTCCTACTGCATCTGCTAAAAAAGTTATATTTTTATTTCAATTATAATTGAACTATTTGTTTGACATAAGAAAATGCAACAGGCATTTAATATCCTGGTTACATAGCATTTTGGTCATCAATGCAAGGAGCTTTCTTTCTGCAAACACCAGAGGGAAGGTCATGAAAGACCATTACATAACAGTCCTTAAAATGTAAAATCCACAAGCTTCTATATTGAACTATGATTGTGCACTTAACTGCCTGGTCCATCCAAACTGCTATTATGATTGTGAGATCTTCTCCTGTGGCAGTTGCAGCCTTTCAGATTTGGAATACAGGTACAAACAGTTGGTTATCAGCTCCAGTGTTTGGACTAACTTCTTTGTAAAAGACAGAGAGACCTTCTAGCACTCACATTTCTGCATCTCTGTTAGAATTTCAATGAAGTCACTATGTGGACAGCTGGTGCATTGGTTGGGTAAGCATCAGAGCAAAACAGAGGATCTCTGACCCAAAGCAACAGAGGATCTCTGACCCTACCAGCCGACTCTCCGTCCCAAGGTGCAGCTCCCACCACTTTTTGCTCTGCTGATAAACCATCTTTCCAAACCTTTATTAGGTCAATGAGCAGCCTCTAGAAAGGGGTCCAGTCATTTCCCAGGATCTTAAAATGTACTCTGTTTAAGAAATATATGTTTGTAAGAAGAGGTGTAACTAGAAACCACTGGGCCCCCGGGGTGAAAATTAACTACCCCCCCACCCACTCCACCCCATGTATAATAGGTAAGTAAAAAAACACAACACAAATTGTGATTCTTTTGTGACATCTCTATTGTGACACTTCTATCTCCAGCAATATGACTCATTGATCAAAAAGGTATTTGTATATTTTTTAAACGTGGCATCTCATAATCATCATGTACTCATATGATTTTATGGTATATGACATCTGTTCCCGTGCCATTTATTATGTCTTCTTGGCAGTTTGTTACAGAAAAGAACAACAAATGACAAAGATCCCACTTCTTTACTATGTATTTAAATCTCATTGTAAACAAGAATGAGGGTAGTTTTCCATTTTACTGCATATTTTATTGAGCAGAGTTGTCCAAAAACCTCTGTCAAACCACTCAAGGTGATTTTGGAGTGTCAGGCAATATCGAAAGAATGAGCACCTTGGTGCCATCATGGAAGGCAGTCACATGAAATCTGATTGTTAAATACTCAGTAGGTTAACATAGGAGACTGTCTGTAGTCCAAAATCATTGCATTCTAAAAGAAGAAGCTAATAGAGAGGCAATCTAAACTAACACTGTTAACAGTCTTGAAATCGGATACATTACATTATTATATAAAGATTCCACAAAGCTGTCTAGCTGTGGTTACAGACAAGTTCATGTTTAGTAAGCATACATTACAGTACAATTATATCAGGATAGAAGGCAGGAGGTAGAGCTCATCGAGAAAAAAGATTAATGGGCTACATGAAACCAGTCCATGGAGCGATGGCATCTAAGGCTTCTTCAGTTGGTTCCCGCTTGGAGGATGTTTTGAAAGCAGCCGATTGGTCTTCAGAGTCTACACTTTTTGAGAAACGTGATTTCCCTGCTTTAAACTAGCATAATAACATGACTTTATTAATGACACGGAGGCAAGTATCATCCCTCCGTCCCATCCCTGTTGATGGTCCTCACTGAGTAAGTTATTCATGGAAAGTCTTCATTTTATTGATGTATCCACATCCTTTTTAATGTGATTGACATGACAATATATCTTGTTTATCTGGATTCCTTGTTTAGATTACCTCTCGCTTAAATATTCATACTGTACATTTCTTATACATACATCAAGTTTCTGCTTGGATATTGCCATGCTATCCTCTCTCTTCCAGCTTCCATCAGCTCCGGTTGATGTTCATGCTCAACTTTTTTCTTTGAAGTTCCTTTTCTGTTGGATTATTTTGTTCTCCTTGTCTTTGTTCGCAAGAAAGAGGAAGTGGTTCTTCTGTGGAGAGGATGCTGATTGACTGTTCCTGTCGCTAGGAAGATATACCTGTCATGTTATTTTCTGATTGTTATATTGATTTCAATGTTATTTTTTCTTTGCTGTTGAGCGAAATAAAGAAAAAGTTCAGCAAAATACTTGCCTCCGTGTCATGTTAGTAGTAAAATATGTGAGTTTTTGACTAAATACTGTGAGATGCTACTAGGGCACTTGTGGCACCATAACTGCTACAGCTACAGGTCCCCACCATGTGTATTTTAGGTTCTCCCCTTGTTTCTCAGGGAAATATTGTTTATATTACATATACCTTTGTGTGTCACTGACACATCAATCTAACCATATACAGAACCTGATTAGATGATTGTGATGACTAAAATTGTATACTTCTTGTTTATGTGATTTCGGTGTTTCTGTTCTTTGTATTAACAAAATCTCTTATTGATAATTTATACATATGTAATAAATGCTGACTGAAGTGATACTGTATACTACTGTACTCTGCATGTAATGCATACTATGATACTCTATGCTACTATACACCACAACTTACTGCATACTGCATACTGCGATACTCTATACTACGGTACTCTGCAACTTAATTCATACTACAATACTCTATACTAATATATTCTACAACATACCGCAATACTCTACACTCCCGTAATCTGCAACTTAATGCATAATTCAATACTCTATTCTAATATACTCTACACAATGTAATGCATTCTGCACTACTCTATACTACTGTACTCTGCAACTTAATTTATACTACGATACTCTATATTACTATACTCTACAACAGCCTTTCTGTTGACAGACATTGGGCCACACTTTCTAGGCCTCAAGTTACCTTATAATGTATATTATGTTCTCAAGATATATAAATATGGATATGTATATGAATTGCCTGCTACTACTACATCTGGCCTCGTACAGCCTTTTCTGCTGGTAAGCTTTGTGCCCACAACTTAACATTAAGCGCTCTTTACTGATGTATATGTGTTATAGTCTTCACATTAATCCGCACAGTGTGTAATTTTATTATGTTTTCTTATTTAACCCTTACTCAAGTATTAAAATATAGGTGTTAATTTCTTTCCAAATAACCTTGTTCAGCCTCTGTCGATAAGCATTTGGCCCACATTTTCGGCAACCAAACCATTTATTTAATGTTTCTAAGTTCAACCTTTGGTCAGCAATACATAGGTATTTTTATTGTACGTTTAACAAATCTGTAGTTTATTAAGTGCACATATTGTCTTGTTCTGCTTTAGAAATTAAGTCTATAGCTATTACTATAATTTTTTTCCAGCCACGCACGATCTCTCAGTTGGTAAGCCATGGATATATATATATATATATATATGTGTGTATGTGTATGTGTACATATATGTGTATGCGTATATATGTGTATGTATTTGAACATATAGATAATATGTGTGTGTGTGTATGTATTTGTATCGGTGTGGGTGTCTGTGTGTATGTGTTTATTTATCTAAATTCAAGCTGTCACTTTTATGTTTCTATGTCTTTCTGCCATAATGCCTACTTGCTCGCGACTTGGGGTTGGTTTCCCATTACTCTACAATCTTGTGATTACGTACCCTTGTTTCTTACCATATAACTTGGGGATCGTTTTCAACTATTCTGGACACTTCTTTATGGCCTGTCTCATGTTCAATTTTCCATGTGTATGCTTCATACCAGCCTTTAATTATCTGGGGTTGTTTAAGTATATAAGGTCAACTGGGTCTTTGTGGGTAGCTTAATGTTCGCATAACATAGGCCAGTACCTTAATGTTATACAATTGCTCCTACTAACATTTTCTTTCTCTTCCAGATATGGTCATAAATGCTGCTACAATACTACGAATGGCAGAGGGAAAGGCACAAAGAATAAGGGATTTAGAGCGCTATAAGCTTTTGGATATTCAGTTGAGGTCCAAGGTTGGAAAAAATACCAGACATAAACCTTAGGAAAGTCAGTATTTCCTTACAGCAACTAGTATGAAATAACACTCACAGCCAACAGTTAATTGTCTTATAGCTTCTTAGCATTGCATCTTGCCTTCTACATTTAGCAAAGGGTTACGGTATAATTTTACAAATTTATAATTACTGACATGTTTAATTCCACAATGCTTTCTGCTTACCAACCTGGATGTTTGGTGGTACGTACAGTTGCAGTATTAATCTAGGTATAAGTACACTTAAACAGTACAAGGCTTTTTTGTTATGTAGTTACAAGTTTAGGTAGTTTTAATATATTTTCAGGCCTACCCGGTATGTCTGTTTCCGCTAACCACAACCAACTTGCTGCTGTTGGTATTACTCAATCTTTATTGTATGTCTCGGCAGATGTTCCCATACACAATTAAAAGGCAGAATGCCACGAATTATGGGAGGGGTTAGTGGCCTATATCTACTCCACTCTCCCAGCTTTCTCCTGATGTTCTGCCACCTGTTTTGGAGACAATAGTTGGGCCCTCAATGGGGCAATTTCCAGAGAAGAGACAGTTCCCCTCTCACATTCCCATTAACTTGTTTCTCTAAAGGTTGGACTGAAAGACTTGTGTGAATGTAGTGGGGACAGTGTAGGAGGGTACCCTCTTACGATAACTTACCCATAAATAACTTGACGCAAGACGTAAGTGGTGACAGCTTTATTTAAACCAATAAACTTAAAAAAAATTAATATAATATATCCAGTAAACAGTAACTTTTCTTCACTGGATCGTTGCCAACCATCTACATTAACATGGGCGCCTGCCTCCCCCCTTGTCCTTACACTACAGCTGGCCTTCCAATACTATCCATGCTAACCACTGGCCGGCCTTTTGGCTCAGTGGGCATGTCCTTTTGCACATACCTTAAACCCGATGATAGGGGATGGACCAGCCCTGGGCATTTTCCACTGGACCGCTGGTCCAACCCAGATTGGCAAGAACCTTCATCTGCCTGCTGTGAAAAGAAAAGAAAATTAGCACATACAGATAACACCATAAACACACAGATAACATTGGAGGGGGCGGGAAGCTGTTCCAAAGCCGGATAATTAAGATAGCTGAGGATAAAAGGAAATGGCTCCCCCTACTTATATGGCCACGCCCCTTAGCCTATAGCTCCTCCCCCTGTTACAGGACTTCCTTTCTTTGAACTTTTCTACACTCCCCCCCACTCACACATGTCCCTGTTCCTAGCTAGCCCTTTGGCCTACCTCCTCAGGGTCTTATTTGCCTTTTAGAAAATATTTATTTCTTAGAAGAAACTACAATACTATAAAATCGCTCCATTGCTGGCCCCAAATACTGAGTCCTGAGTTGTACCAAGTAAGATATATTTATACATGCTCTGTTAATAAAGAGTAGAGTGATCTGTTTTCTTACTATAACTGGATGGTTAAACACGTGTCCTATTGTGCTTTGTCAATGTAAGTCTCTGTAAGGAACATATCAAATGTAGTAGGGATGTGGGCTGTATTTACAGTAGCTATGCAGTTATGTTGAAAGTTGACACATCATTGGTGCAGGCAGTCAATCAGTGCAGCAGAAAAGTATGTTAAAATAGGAATGCTGTATTTCAACCTTGAAAACATGACTATTTGATGTCACTATGGAGGTCTTTGGATATAAATGGCACTGAATATAATGCAATTCCATTCAATGTTGTGAAATCATGTACCGGGTACAGATTTCTGTAGGATGTCTGTTTACGTTAATATATTTATTTCAGTTATTGTCTTTTTCACTTAAAGGGACACTGTAAGCACCATAATTGCTTTCTCTTATTTATTTAGTTTAAAGCAGCCCAGCATCAATCCCCTTTTCCTCCATGTGCAGTTTGGGATAATGAATAAACATTAACGTGAGCAGCAATGGGTACCCGTGATTGTCTGAGAGTGTCAACTGACCGCATTCAACCTATCAACTTGTAATGAGCACCTTTACCATAATACTTGTGGAACTGTCCTTCACCTAATAGCATCATGCTGAGTAAGGGATAAGCTACACAGGCATTCCAAATATTTGGGTCATTCAGAAATGTTCTTGCACACATACATGAAATGAGTTTGCATAAGAAATATAGTTATTGACAAGGTTAGCAATAAAAAATTTTAAGCAAAATAATAATTGTGTCCTTCAAACTTTGCTTTCGTCAAAGAATCCTATGCAGCAATTACAGCCTTGCAGACCTTGCAGACATTCTAGTGGTCAGTTTGTTGAAGTAATCTGTCGAAACGTCAGCCCATGCTTCCTGGAGCACCTCTCTCAAGCTGGATTGGCTTGATGGACACTTCTTATATATCATGCAGTCAAGCTGCTCCCACAACATCTCAATAGGGTTGAAATATGGTGACTATGCTCCATTAAAGACTGAATTCCAACTGACCTGCTTCTTTCCTAAATAGTTCTTGCATAGTTTGGAACTTTGCTTTGGGTCGCTGTCCTATTTGTAGGAGGAAACTGGCTCCAATCAAGCACTGTCCACAGGGTAGGGTATGACATTGCAAATGATAACCTTCCTTCTTCAATGCCCTTTTTAGCCTGTATAAATCTCCCACTTTACCACTGCATAAGACAATCACATTGCCTTTATCACGCATGATAGATGATTTCAAGCACTCCTCTAGCATCTTTTCATTAGGTCTGCATCTTACGAATGTTCCTCTTTGTGATCTGAACATCTCAAACAGATTCATCTGCCTTACTCTTTCTCTGTCCAGTGTCTGTGTCCTTTTTCCCATTCTAATCGTTTCTTTTTATTGGCCACTCTGACATATGGATTTTTCTTTGCAACTCTGCCTAGAAGGCCAGCATCTTGGGGTTGATTCCATTTTTTCCTCACATTCTTTATTTTGATGTGCGATGAACATAAAATCTGCAAACAGTGACATCACTATTGTTACAGGCATGACATAGAGGAACGTCAGTTTCAGGCACAAGAACGGCATAGTTTAAATAATATAATATAGAAATGCAATAACATTATCCTCGGATAACAGGTTCAGAAGAAAGTTCTTTGTTTCTGTCCATCTTTACTCTGTAATCAAACCAACAGTTGCTGATGCTCCAGATAGCCTAATGAAGGCCAGTTTTTGCTTCTTTAATCAACACTACAGTTTTCATCTGTGCTTACATATTTGCAAAGGGTATTCTAATGATCAATTAGCCTTTAGAAATGTCTACATTTCTGATTGATTTGATATTATTTCAATGGACAAAAAAAAAAAATCTATTTTCTTTCAAATTCAAGGACATTTCTAAAACTAGTGTTTTATTTAATGAAGTACCGTATATACTCGAGTATAAGTCGACCCGAATATAAGTCGAGACCCCTAATTTTACCCCAAAAAACTGGGAAAACTTACTGGCTTGAGTATAAGACTAGGGTGGGAAATGCAGCAACTACTGGTAAATTTCTAAATAAAATTAGATCCCAATAAAATTACATTAATTGAATATTTATTTACAGTTTGTGTATATAATGAATGCAGTGTGTGTGTGTATATAATGCAGTGTGTTTGTATGAATGCAGTGTGTGTGTGTATGAGTGCAGTGTGTGTGTGTATGAATGCAGTGTGTGTGTATGAGTGCAGTGTGTGTGTGTGTGTGTGTGTATGAGATGCAGAGCCTTGGTGGGGGGTGGTGGGCATTTTTATTATTTTTTATTATCATTATTATTGTTATTTTTATATATATTATTAATTTTTTCAAAAATTGTATCATTTAATTTTTTATTTATATTTATTTTCGTTCCCCCTCCCTGCTTGTGTTCCAGTGGATGGGCTTGTGGCGAAAGTAACCTCGCCACTGGTTTTTGGAGGGGCCTGTTTGCCAGCCTCCTGCCCTGCGACTATGGCCCTGGGATGTATTGTCCTTCTAGGAACTGATGTGGACATACTTGAGGCTTATATTGCTGTTCCTGGCCCTTTAAAGCCCAAAGAAAGGATTCTGTACTTTTAAACTGGCACTTCGGATGCAGTCGAAGTGGTCAAAGTTGTCGAAGCCATTTTAACTCATTCTAATGCGGTCAGCGGTGAGCGCAGCCAAATCTATGGAACTGTTTTCGGCTACCCAATTGCACGAACACCGCTGACCCATATGTTCTACTCTACTTCGACACTGCGGCTGGAGACTAAGTCCCGTTAGAAGATTTTCTCGGTGTAAAATAGACTCGGTCAAAAGTGACCGAATGGCTGAACGTATTTGCATGATTTTTGAGTATGTTTATAGTTAAAGTATGCTGATTAATAATATGTGGTTTCTATGAAGATTGAATGTATAGTTTTGGAGTTATGAAAGTTGGGTAAAAAGTATGTTTGAAACTGTACGGATAATTGGGTTACCTCTCAGGCTAAGGGGAGGAGATGTGTGGGATGTAACCATTGTGTGATTGGGTATTGTATAATTGTCTGTGGGCGTCTCTCTTGCAAGGGAGAATTGCATAAAAGCAGAGTGTGTGTCATTAAACCAGAGTTCTTCTTGACCCTCAATCTAGAGTCCTGTCTCTTATTGGGGGAATTGCTATATCACTGGATTGCTATGCTCTGCATGCTCCCTTGGATAATCACTTCTAAGCTCTTTTAAGAGCTTGTTCCAGCTTCACTCTCTTGGAGGAGAGGTTCACCCACTGGAACCTGGAGCCTTGTCGTAGGTCCAGGGTGGGTAGGAGACGGCGAGACCCCAACCAAGCTGCGGCGGTTCGTGGGGTCTGCGGTGGTTGTGGTGTCTGCTGGAGCGCTTGGAGCCCTCTGTAAGCGCTAGGAGCATCCTTCAATGGAGGTACCCAGTCGGGGTGCCAGGTGGTCCATTACAGGGCTGTGCAGGAGGGGGGCTGGCAGAGAGTGGTTACTTACCTTT
>OW240912.1:213855596-213874432 GCA_933207985.1 Pelobates cultripes | reverse complement strand
CTTGCAGGACTTAAAGGATCAGCTGCTAATGTCTTGGTTCCAGATAATATAGGACACATTCAGAGGTCTTTTGAATGTGATGCCTCGACGCATCAGGTGGTTTTTGATGTTGTAGCTGATCAGAGTATAGAGAGAGTATAAAAAGAAAGCCTTATCTGTCTGTATATGTATGTATTTAATGTGTATGGGTGCACTTAAAGCACCTCTTTCCCCAAAAAGATTTTGAACATTTCATAAAGTTAAAATGTTTATGAATTGCTCATAAAGACTGTCTCTGAATTTCATTAAAATCACAACAGTCAAATGTTATCAACAGACAGTAGGGAGTACTAGTGTGAACTTAAATGTAAAAGTGCTGTCAAAATCGGTTCATGCCTCCTGAGGCCAGTTACTTTTCAAGGTAAAATGTCTTTCACCTGTTAGTGAATAAACTGATCAGTTACCTGACTTGAAACATCTGACTTAAACCAACTTTAAACAAAAGTTGAGTGGCAAGTTAGATTTTTAGTTTCGCTATACAAATACATTTCCCTGACTGAATTGCTTATTAGTTTGAATACCTTTACACTGGCCACCAAAATAAGTATTTATTGCAGCTCTTTTCTGTAGATTATCCTGAGGTCATAATTATGACATGTATAGAAAAAAGTTGAATTGGGGGCACACCTGGAACATGCATTTTTTCAGCAGTGGCGGTGCCAGAAAGACCAAAATTCATACAAAATACAGATTAACCCCTTAAGGACAGAGGGAAGTGTACAGGTTCAGATGGAATTTGACTATATGTCTGTACAACCATAATTCACCTATTTCATATTAAGTGCACCCACACTTATTATATATTATTTTGTTCAGGATAAACAGGGCTTTAATTTTACATCAAATATTCATATATGAAACATAATGTAATATGACATTTTTTTAAAAAAAAAATGTGAGAAATTAAGAAACGTTTTAAAGTTTTTACTTCTGCATGGCATTTTAACTCAGAATGTCATAATTCCGTTTAATATATTAATACCGTAGTATATATACTATTTTTAAAGAAAACATGAGTGAGCAGGCAAAACACGTTTATTTTATTTCTCATGGGATTCATCTTCAACGGTAGGTTATAGCAGAATGGCACAATCAGAAAACAAAACATGGCAACAAAGAAAAAAATGAAATCACCCCTGTTTAAAAATCTGTATACCCTTAGTTCTTAATACTGTGTATTGTCCCCTTTGTGCAGTCTTTTGTAATAGTTGTCTATGAGGCCCCTAATTCTTGCAGGTTGTATAGCTGCCCTTTTTTTTGGCAAAATGCCTCCAGGTCATGCAAAGTCTTTAGTCGTCTTGCATAAACCACATGAGATCTACCGAGAGTGGCTTGATGACATTAAGGTCAGGAGCTTGTTATGGCTACTCCACAACCTTCCCCTTTTCCTGCTGTAACCACTGGAGGGTTAACTTGGATTTGTGCTTAGGGTCATTGTGCTGGAAAGTCCAAGAGCACCTCATGCTCTCAGGCAGTCCTTAGAATCGCGACCTCCAGCGTGGGATCGGCAGGGACCGGGTAAGTCTCCTGGACGGTGGAAACATTTTATATGGCGTTTAGAGCAGCCTCCTTAAGGACGGCATAGAACGCCCGCCATTCTTAAGGAGTTAAGGAATAGGGCACACACAAAAGTATAGTTTTACATTTACACACACAAAAATACTTAGTCGCCATATTTGTATGCTGAGATAAGTGATTTTAAATAGTCTTGTGTTTTTGTGTGTGTGCTGTTCCTTAATCTGTGTTTTACTGTTATGACATATGGCAATGGACAAGCAAGTTAGGCAAATTGCAATACATTTTTAAAGAGTTATTCCAAGCAATGACAGTCTCAGTGACTTTGGTGCAAAGACGCTATATGAACATCGTGTCAGTACTAAATGCATAGTTACCAACTTTTGACAAAAAAAATCCATTGATAATTTGGAGAAGATTTATCAAAGTGTCTCTGTCACTTTTACCAAAGAAAAAAAGTTACCTGTGCTCTCTCCTTGATCCCTATGTATATTTAGACAAATGGAGGTCATTTAGTTACTCCAATGGCCATTGAAAGGAATGCCCGCTTGCCAAAGTCAAGGCAGACCCCCCTAAGCGGGTCCTACACTGACCCTTCATCTTGCTTCTTTGAGCTTCTGGCAAAGATATCTCTAATGAGACAGAGATGGGTATTTTTTATATACACCCCTATATACTTATTAACCCTTAATAGAGAACACATGGGATGGGTGGCAGCATTGTAACAAAGCTGTGTGATACAAAAAGTGAACACAAATACAAAAAGATAAGTCCTGCGCTCACTCCCATCACTCCTGGGCGTCAGCAACGACCACAGTACACATCAGCCCCAATATATAGTAAAAACCAAAGAAAAAAGTTACCTGCGCTCATATTTAAACAAATGGAAGTCATGGAGGAAATGCCTGCCTGCCACGTCAAGGCAGACCCCCCTTAGCAGGTCCTACACTAACCCTTCACCTTGCTTCCTTGAGCTTCTGGCAAAGATATCTCTAATGAGACAGAGAGGGTTTTTTTTTTTTTTTTGGCATAGGAGAGAGTTATGTATGTGAGATTGGCTGACTTCCTCGACTCCAACTCTCTGCTTCACCCATTTCAGTCTGGATTCCGCACTTGTCACTCTGACGAAACAGCTCTGACCAAAGTATCCAATGATTTAAACTCTGCAAAATCTAGTGGTCACTATTCTATCCTAGTTCTCATTGACCTTTTTACACTGTTGATAATCAACAACTTTTAATCCTCTGTAATCTCGGTCTATGAGATGCTGCTCTCTCCTGTGCTCCTTCTCTACCTCTCCTAGCGCTCTTTCACTGGTTTTTAATTTGGCTCTACCTCTACTCTGCAACCCTTCTCTGTTGGTGTTCCCCAAGGTTCTGTACTTGGTCCCCTACTGTTCTCTATCTACACCTCCCTTGGTAAACTCATGAGCTCTTTTGGCCTTTAACCACTTAAGGACCAAACTCCTGGAATAAAAGGGAATCTTGACATGTCACACGTCATGTGTCCTTAAGGGGTTAATATTAGTTCTATGCTGATGACATGCTAATCTATCTGTCTTTTTCCGATCTCTCGTCGTCTCTCTTGACTTGTGTCTCTGACTGCCTCTCTGCTATTTCTAACTGGATGGCTGCTCACTTCCTTAAACTCAACCTGTCCAAAAAAAACTTCTTGTCTTTCCTCCCTTATGTGTTGCTACTCCTGTGTCTGTCTCCCGCCAAAGTCAAAATTACTTACAGCAGCTCTAACTCGCAAGCTCGCTGCCTAGGTGTTTTCTTTGACTCCAACTGTTCGTTCACCCCTCATGTCCAGCAGATCGCCAAATCTTGCTGCTTCCATCTCAAAACATAGCTGCCATACGCCTCTATTTTATGCCAGACACTGTTAAGTGCTGGTTTGTGCCACTATCCTCTTTTGCCTTGACTACTACAATCCATTTCTCCGTGGTCTTACATGTTCCCAACTTGCCCCATTACAGTCTATAATGAATGCGGTGGCGAGGCTCATCTTTCTGTCTGCCCGCACCTTCCACGTTCTGTCAGTTCGTACATTGGCTTCCCATAAGATATAGGGCTCAATTTAATATTCTGGTACTTGCTTGCAAATCTCTATATAATACTGCTCCTACCTATGTTTCCTCCCTAATTCGCAAGTATGTCTATCCTCTGTACGTGCTCCCACCTCTGATGCTCACCTCAAAGACTCCTCTAGGGCTGCACCATGCCTGTGGAACTCCCTTCCCAGCTCCATTAGACTCTCACCCAGTCTCCATTGCTTCAAAAAAATCATTTTAACACTCACTTCTTAAAGAAAGTGTATCAATTAAACTTTTAACCCCTTAAGGACTGAGCCAAATGTACACGTTATGATCAAAACAAAACGTAAACAAAATCTGGAATTTGCACTATATGTCTGTCCAACCATAATTCGACTCTTTCATATTAAGTGCACCCACACTTATTATATATCATTTTATTCAGGGGAAACAGGGCTTTCATTTAACATCATCAAATATTTAGCTATGGAACATAATTTAATATGAATAAGTATAAAAAAATGGGAGAAAATAAGAATTACATTTTTCTTTTAAATTAGTTCTACATGACATTTTAATTGTGAATGTCATAATACTGTTTGATTTTACTGCAATAAAATACACATATTTATATTCAGCAATGTCTCATGTTTAAAACAGTACTCCCTACAGGTTTTATGGCGTTTTGGGAAGTTACAGTGTCAAATATAGCATGTTAAATTTTTCAGTTTCTTCACATGGAAATTCGCCAGATTGGTTATGTTGCCTTTGATTACCCCCATGATGGCATACCATTTGCAATAGTAGACAACCCAAGGTTTTGCAAATGGGGTATGTCCAGTCTTTTTTAGTAGCCACGTGGGGTAGTTTTCATTCCTGGGCTACCATATGGTCTCAAAGGCAACGTAACAAATCTGGAGAATTTCAATGTGAAAAAAACTAAAACGCAAGCCTTATATTTGACTCTGTAACTTTTGAAAACACCATAAAACCTGTACAAGATGTATACTGTTATACTCGGGAGACTTCGCTGAACACAAATATTAGTGTTTCAAAAGAGTAAAACATACCACAACAATTATATAGTCAGTGTAAGTGCCATTTGTGTGTGAAAAATGCAAACAATTTCACTTTCACTCACTATATTATCGTTGTGATACATTTTACTGTTTTGAAACACTAATATTTCAGCAAGGTCTTTCGAGTAAAACAGTACCCCCCCCCCCCATGTACAGGTTTTATGGTGTAATGGAAAGATACAGGGTTAAATATAGTGCTTGTGAATTAAATTCTCTGCACTTTCTGCCTGGGTTATCAGGCATGTCAGTCACATTTTAATTAATTAAATCACATAATTATGCTAAAAGATTACTTAAATATACATGTAGAATTTTAAGATATATACATATATATGTATTTAAATTCCACGTGTATACTTATGTAATCATTAATGTAATTATATTTATCTATATATATATTTAATGTCATTCTAAGTGTATTTTGTTACCAATATATATATATATATATATATATATATATATATATATATATATATATATATATATATATATATATCTATCTTATGTATATGTAACTTCATTCTAAGTGTATTTTAATACTAATATATGTACTTATATTAAAGGGACACTATAGTCACCCAGACCACTTCAGCTCAATTAAGTGGTCTTGGTGCCAGGTCCCTCAGGTTTTAACCCTTCACATGTAAACATAACAGTTTCAGATAAACTGCTATGTTTACATTTGAGGTTAATCCAGCCTCTAGTGCAGGGGTAGGCAACCTGTGGCACGTGTGCCATGCACGGCACTCAAGGCTGCTAGAACCAAACAGGCCTCTCTCTCCTATCAGGAGTCCAAGTGAAACTTCAGATATCTGCTAATACAAAAAAGTGGTGAAGGACAATCCTCAATTTATGCATTGCAGCATGTAGAGGTATCACTTAATTCTAGCACTTGACTCTGAATGTGAATCCACACTGGAGTAAAGCAGCCTGCAGCTGCTGTTGCAGCTCCTGTCCTTGACCTGTACCTGGCTAGCCTGGGCCCCACTGGAACCCAGGGAAGCCACCCACACTGCTAGAGGTACACAGAAATGCAGGATAACCCTGCCCTCATACAAATAATACGAACAGCCCACATACGCCTTGGGGCGTGGTAACGCATATACAGGGGCACCGCAAAATGTACCATGCAGGACCACCAGATGGGTATTATTTATTTATTGCGCACATCCGACCCTACTTAACGCCAGATGCGACTAAGATGCTGGTCCATCCCACTGTCCTTTCTCGCCTTGACTACTGTAATTCACTTCTCAGTGGTCTTACGTGCTCCCAACTTGCGCCTTTACAGTCCATAATGAATGCAGCGGCGAGGCTCATCTTTCTGTCTGCCCGCACCACCCACACCTCACCCTTCTGTCATCTTAAAAAATTGAAATAAGTGAAAACGATTCTAGCAACCTACTTTTGTCTACCCTTCCCATACCTTTTGTGCCACTTTACTTTTCTCCCTCTTGCTCAACTGAGCAGCGCCCTTAACCTCTGTTCCTGTACATCTCACTCGTTTGTTTACAAATACTTGTCTGTTACTCCACCCATTGTACAGGGCTGCAGAATTTATTGGTGCTTTACAAATAAATAATAATACTAAAAATGAATCATTCTGACATTCCACGGTGTTTGGCTTTTAGAGCATTGCCAACAGCTGTACTTTCTAAATAACCCTTCCCTGCTTATTATATGTAATACTATACATTTTTATATATGTATATATTATATTTTTTTCTAGTGGTACTAATTTTACAAGACACAAACTACTTTATAATAGAGCCTGGAGAAACTAAGCACCTTGCCCCAGTAATATTTTTTTCCTCTTTACTGTTTTAATGCCACATTCTTTTATCTTTGTATTTGTTGTATAAATAATATGGCAAACTAATTGTTTTGAATCACTTTGCTTCTTTGTTTGTTAATTATCCATTACAAGTGTAAACCGTTTAAAAAAGACAAAGGGGTTTATTTACTAAACTGGAAATAGTGGAGAACTTTAAAAAAGAACTGGAATGTTTAGGCTAAATAGATGAGCTGGAACAAACTCACTAGCTCAGCTTGTTTGGCTTTAATTATACAAATCATCACAATTCTCTGTTAAATGAAGAAACCCTAATGGAAAGTATGCGCTTCTTGTTATGAATAATTGCAAATTGGTTTTATTCACTAAATAGAATGCAGTTATCCAAATGTGCCTGTTTCCACCAAATGTTGACTGTGTAAAACCCATTCAGCTGTTCACAAAATGAAAAGTGCTCTCCGCATGGTCTTCTGTGTTGGGGGGTCGCCAGTGAGATTGTCAATCAGGTTGGTGTGCTTGACGCCAGACAGCACAGCCCCTTCAGTGGGCAGAACTGTCCATGGGTGCAGAATATGTTTCAGCGCTTAAGAAAGATATGAAAAACAAAGCATTTGGAAAAAGAGTTGGTTATTATCCCATTCAACCAATAGACTCCCTAGTGATAATTTATCATTTTACAGGTAGAAAACTGCATAGCTTAATGTATGCCTTTTTTGGGGGGATGGAATTTTTATCAAGGCTCTTTGTCCAGATTTGAGTTGGTTCCTATGGCAGTAGACCTGCACCCCTACCACCTTTTATGGGCGTCACCATGGACGCAAGTTGCATAACTGGTGATGCCTCGCTTACAGCCTGTCCTGATAACATACAATATTGGGATGTATGGGCCTGTAGCTTCGGTTTCACTAGCCCTTATGTTAATCTGGCCGTGCCAATACTTTTGATATTGATACAGACCAGGGGAATGTATAATTATAACCCTCCGAATCCAATATCATCTAAAACTCATTAAATATGTACCAATACACCAAACTTAAATTTGTGCTAAAATCTACTCTTGCCTTGCATTTTTTTTTTTTTTTTGCTTTTTTTTCAAATAGCTGGAAAATTCAGCATCTATTCATTTACAATTTTGGACGAGCTGTTATAATGAATGCCATTTAAAAATAGAAGGGACCCATTCAGCTCAATTAAGTTTCATCACAGCTGATATTAAATAGTGTTTCTCTAAATTCAGATGTGGACCCCCTTCCTCATTGTGCCTAGACAAGTACCAGCTAAACTGTGCTAATGAAGCTCAATGGAGGCTCCTAAGCAGGGCCGGCCTTAGGGGTGTGCGAGCTGTGCGACCGCACAGGGCGCCATGGAACAGGGGGCGCCCTGTGGCCGACACAGCTCACTCATGGCCGGAGTGCAGGGGAGCTAAAAGAGGTACCTGGCTGGAGGATTA
Source organism: Pelobates cultripes (assembly GCA_933207985.1). Classification (NCBI taxonomy): domain Eukaryota; kingdom Metazoa; phylum Chordata; class Amphibia; order Anura; family Pelobatidae; genus Pelobates; species Pelobates cultripes. The sequence continues at coordinate 213,866,522 of OW240912.1, read as the reverse complement.
ATTGTTCTCCACCCAGGTCTATTTAAAAAAAAAAAAAAATCGCGGCAGAGGGAGCGGGGTTTACCGAGCGGCGGAGGCGGGGCTTATCGAGAGGCGGAGACGGGGCTAATACCTCCCGAAGCCCCTGCTGTACAGGAAGAGGGAAAGATGCTTCCTCATCAGCCAACTGCATCCACTGGAAAGAGGTAAGTGTGTGTGTGTGACTGTTTGCCTGTTTGTGTGACTGTCTGTCTGTGTGTGTGTGTGACTGTCTGTCTGTGTGACTGTGTGTGTGTGTGTGTGACTGTCTGTGTGACTGCCTGTCCTTGTGTGTGTGTGTGTGACTGTCTGTCTCTGTGTGTCTCTGTGTGTGACTGCCTGCCTGTGTGTGACTGCCCGTCTGTGTGACTGCCCGTCTGTGTGACTGCCCGTCTGTGTGACTGCCCGTCTGTGTGACTGTCTGTCTGTGTGACTGCCCGTGTGTGTGACTGCCTGTGTGTGTGAGACTGTCTGTCTGTGTGACTGTCTGTGTGTGACTGTCTGTCTGTGTGTGTGACTGCCTGTGTGTGTGACTGCCTGTATGTGACTGCCTGCCTGCCTGTGTGTGTCTGTCTGTAACTATCTGTCTGTGTGACTTTCTATCTGTGTGACTGCCTGCCTGTGTGTGTATAACTGTCTATGTGTGTGTTACTGTGTGTCTGTCTGTGTGTGTGACTGCCTATGTGACCGTCTGTCTGTGTGTGTCGCTGTAGCTGTGCCATTGTTTGTGCCTGTGCCTGTATGTGTGACTGCCTTTAACTGAGTGTGTGTGTGTGACTGTCTGTGTGACTGCCTCGTCCTTGTAGTGTGTGTGTGTGTGTGTGACTGTCTGTCTCTGTGTGTGTGTGACTGTCTCCCTGTGTGACTGCTCGCCTGTGTGTGACTGTCTGTGTGTGTGACTGTCTGTCTGTGTGACTGCCCATGTATGTGACTGCCTGTGTGCGTGTGGGACTGTTCGTCTGTGTGACTGGTTCAATCTGTGTGACTGCCTGCGGTGTGACTGCCCCGTGGTGACCGCTCGCGGCAAGGTGTGAGACTGTCTGCCCGTGTGACTGTCTTCGTGTGTGTGACTGTCTGTCTGTGTGTGACCGTTCAGCCTCGCTCGTGTGTGTGTCTGTCTGTAACTATCTGTCTGTGTGTGACTGCCTGCCTGTGTGTGTGACTTTCTATCTGTGTGACTGCCTGCCTGTGTGTGTATAACTGTCTGTGTGTTACTGTGTGTCTGTCTGTGTGTGTGACTGCCTATGTGACTGTCTGTCTGTGTGTGTCGCTGTAGCTGTGCCATTGTTTGTGCCTGTGCCTGCATGTGTGACTGCCTTTAACTGAGTGTGTGTGTACATGCCTGTAACCGAGTTTAAATTTCCCCCACCCCTTCCTGTCAAGGCCGCACTTTGACTGACAGATGCTCACTCACTGACAGACGCACAGTCACTGACAGACACACACTCTCATATACACTGACAAACAATGACATACACACATACACTATTACTTGGACACACACTGACAGATGCACACTCTCACTGACAGACGCAAGCACTCACTGAAAGATGCACGACTCCACTGACCGACACACACACACTGACCGACACACACTCACTGACCGACACACACTCACTGACCGACACATACACACTCACTGACCCACACACTCACTGACCGACACACACTCACTGACCGACACATACACACTCACTGACCTACACACTCACTGACCGACACACACTCACTGACGACACATACACACTCACTGACGACACATACACACTCACTGACTGACACATACACACTCACTGACTTACACACTCACTGACCGACACACACTCACTGACGACACATACACACTCACTGACGACACATACACACTCACTGACGACACATACACACTCACTGACTACACATACACACTCACTGACTGACACATACACACTCACTGACTGACACATATACACTCACTGACCAACACACACATTCACTCACAGACACACACACATTCACTCACAGACACACACACATTCACTTACAGACACACACAATTACACACTTACAGACACACACACACACACACATTCACTTCAAAATAAACACTCACAGACACACACACAGACATTTCCACTAACACTCACAAACTAATATTTTTACATTTATTTTAAATCCACCCAGCCTCCCTGGGAAAGCTGGAGTGGATTTCTTACCAGCAGTCCAGTGTGGCTGCTGGGCAGGCAGGCAGGGGGCGCACAGGCTGAGTAAGCAGCGCTTAGTGATGCCGGGAGCCGGACTGACGCCATATTCTGGCTCCCGGCTTCATTAAGCGGCGCAGAGGAAGCTGAGCAGGAAGAGCTCAGGTGAGTATGCTCCTTCGCTGCCCGCTGCCAGCCTTGGGGGGGCTCAAAAGTGGCCAGCCAGTCAGCTCTTGAGCCCCCCAGGATGCGAGGCAAGCAAGGGATCTGCCTGGGGGTTTGGAGGGATGCTTTTTTTGCCGCCCCCTGCAAAGTGGCGCCCAAGGCAGATGCCTTGTTTGCCTCGTGATACACACGTCCCCGGTGCCTGTGTGTGTTACTGTATTCAGGCAACTTGGTGGGAGGTGGGGGGGGCGCCGTGAAGACTTTTTGCACAGGGCGCCTAATTGCCTAAGGCCGGCCCTGCTCCTAAGTCTGGGCTTGATATATATCGCATTCCATCATTTCATTTCTGGACTACATTTGTAGAGTAGGTCTGATGGTCAAATGGCATGCTTTGTCTCTGTAGTGGCACAGTTGCAGGACAAGCTAATAGTTTTTTTTTTTTTATAGTGCACTCTCGTTGACAGACTTGAAGCCATTGTTTATATGCCCAGACTCTCTTTTTCATTACAGTTTATTTTATGACTAATATCACTTGTGGGTCACAAGCAAATTCAATAACAATTTTTTTTTAAATTGCATCTGGTTAGTAGATATTGCCTTACAGTGCAGCAATCATCACAGAGATCAGTGAACTATTTCAGATGAACTTTAACCCAGCACTGCTCTTTACAAATATAGTCCCAAATGATCAATGCTTTACCCAGCACTCACCTTATTTACAGGCTACAGTGCAATTCTATGTATATGCAAACAGATGCAGAAGACACCGACTGGTCTCACATAGATCAGTGCTTTTACAAGGATGCACAATGACATTTATTGGTGGTATCAGACTATGCAGTAGTGGGAGGACTGTGGGGAAAGGAGGAGCACAGTGCACACCTCCCTGGTTATCTGTCCTAACAGTGTATAAAAGGTCTCAGCAGAAATGTCACCACAGTCTAATTCTCATCATTGATTCTGGTTACCTACAAAAGTCCATTGCAAAGATGAAATCCCTCTGCTTTGCTTTTTATCTCATCCTGCAGTGTATCTTTGGAAAAGGGGAAGGTAAGACAAGCTCCTTTCATTCATTCATTCATTCTTTATTTCTCTTAGTCTTTTCTGAAAACTAGACTCAGCTCAGCAAATGCAGATACCAAAAGTGCAAACTGCATGAAAGTTCTCTTTTAAAAAAATAAATAAAAATATCAGTGTATTTTAGTTAACCATTTAGTTGCCTAAAGTTAAAACCAAATAATCATTGATTTCAGAGTTAGTGATAATTGAAAGGCAAGGCTTTTATTTGTCCATTTTATTTAATTGCCTCTATTTAGTTTTGTAGCTGATTTTATTACATCATATAATATAATATATTTAATTTACTATTAGCAATGGCTTAATCACACAAATGAACATAAAAATAAAGCAATACTTTAAAAGGGTATAACAAACAGAAGTAGATTGCTATGCTTTGCAGAGTGGCATCATCATAATAAAAAGTGTAACTCTGGTTTACTTGGTTATCATTCTTAAATTCACTAATTGTAATATATATATAAAATAGAATAAAATCCCCAGCCCTATTGTGTTTTATATCCCACCTCCTCTAGACTGTAAGCTCCTTTGAGCAGGGTCCTCTTCAATCTATTGTTCCTGTAAGTTTTTGTAATTGTCTCATTATTGTTAAATCTCCCCCTCTTATAATATTGTAAAGCGCTATGGAATATGTTGGCGCTATATAAATGGCGATGATAATAATATGCACACATATAGATAGATAGACAGTAAATATGCCCATTTCAATGTAAGTGTTTAATATATGAAACAATACTGTATTTTATATATAAACAATGAAGTCTTCACATTATCTGCCTAACAACTTTTACATATAAGAAAGGGAATGTTTATGAACTTTTTCATCTAATGCATTTTCTTTAAGCCCTATTAACTGCTTCATTTCTGGGATCTTCACCCACACTCATTGAAGCACGCTGACTTTAAAATGCTGAAAATCAATGATATTCTGTGTATGTCTTACTGTGTCTATAACTCTATAGAAAAATGTCCTGTGAGAATGCACTGAGGGAATGCACTGCATAGCTGTACTTAAAAGGAATGAAAACGAAGGGTGATATAAGATTGATTCACTACATGCTTCTACTAAAAAGAAGCAAAAGGAAGAGTGGGATGTCTATTACATGTCCTGCACAGACATTTCTAATCTTGTCCACTGCTGTCTTCCCAGTGTCTTTTTTTACCCTCATTCCTTATCTGACACTCTCGGATTGCTGACTTTTAGTGGATTTGAAATTAAAAATGTAGGTAAAAATATATTCCAATGTGGTAGTCACAACTTTGCTACTTTTGCCTGCATTTTGCCATTCGGTTTTTATTTCACTGCATTTGCGGGGTTATTCACTAAATTCCAAATTGTAGCGAATTAAAACCTGTTTGCTAAATTTCGACCAAAATAGCTGTCCAGGGAATATTCTCTGGATATATTCACTACAATTCTGAATTTAGTGCATAACATCTTTGGCGATTAGAGAATAAACCCCTATAACCTAAAGAACATACACCTATACCAATTAATGAGTGATCTCTTTTCCAGCCGTCACAGTGTCCTATAGATTTTCTACTAAACTTACAGAGTCAGGTCTCAGTTCTGTCTAACAAAGAAATACTGAGCCATGCATCTATCTCCTAAATTACCATACCATAGTACAACTCACCAAACAATGACTTCTAAGCATGAAACTAAGCTAAATTGTAAAATGTTAGGATGGAAATATATGTATATACATTAAAATACATGCTCTAAACTGCAATACATGGAAGATGCTATCAAATAAGTATTCCCCTTCGTTTGGTAATCATGATACATTTGGGGTTATCCACTTCGAATTGTCACTTACGTACTCACTGAGTGCATTTCAATGCTACGTTTGGTGATTAGAATGCCACAAAGCACTAATTTAGTTAATTGATTTGGTGTCTGCTAAAAAAGCATTATCCCACAAATTCCATGGAACATAGAGAAAGTCAGGCATGTCAAACATGGAATCCGTACCATGTTGACCATTTAAAAACATGTCACAGTTGCAATAAAATATGCAGAAGGAGCCACCAGGAAATGGGTTAAAAATAAAATGAGCAAGAAATAAATCGCTAGGTCAAATAAAACAAGTGTCTGGAGCCACCTTTAGCTCACATATTACACCAACAAGTGAAGGTAATGCTTTAGTCCATACCAGACCGTTCTCCATGCATGATTAGTGCAGTTCCTTATAGTTTATAAGCTTGCAGGGATTTACATTCAATTATTTTGGCTACTGTAGCCTAATATTTGAAATTCACTTTGACTTCCTAACAATTCTCACTTTAGTAAATAACCCTGACAGATTATCATGAAAAGATCTCCTTCAGCAATTGTATAAAAATGACCTTTAGGTGGTGGTATTAAGTACAAATAGCATGCGTGATTATCTGCTTGTGTCATTAGTACTCTATAACACAGTGTAAAGACTTAATGTAAATAAGTGTTAAGTAAAATGTTATTTACATTTTTACAAAATTGCATGATGCAAAAGATTGCATTTGACAGACATCTAGCTTCATTGTAAGGGTTAGATACGTTTTAGATAACAGGTTTCTATTGTAACACTTGAGTACCCTGTCAACCACAAGACAGGAATAGAATCCAGAATTGTTTAAATTATTAAACATATAGTTCAGATTGTTTATGCTATCACAGCCAGTTTGGAATCACAGATGCAATATATGCAGGATGTTTTGCGTAGCAGCACAAAATGTCATAGTGACTGGTAATATTAATCCTCCCTTTCAGCAAGGCAGTATAATCAGATCTGAAAATTTAATCTAAACCCCCCCCCCTAGTTATTTTTGTATAAAATGTCTAAACAGAACCTTTGTACCCTTGGACTGTATGCCAAATGGGCATTCTAAGCACCATAGCCACAACATCTCATTGTTGTGGCTATGGGCACATGATCTTTGAAAACTGTTCTCCAGATTGTATCAAATCATTTACCAAAAAAATAAGTCTCATCTACTCTTTCTGTTGCAGTTCTGTTTATGTGAAATAGTTATCAGGCAATTTGATGTAAACCTTTCCCTGCACCAAAATTGAGACCCCAAATTGGATATTTATTTTCCAAATCATGTATGACAGATTAAAATGTGAAATGTAGTTTTTATTTTACTACAGTACACATTTTCAGTAATAAAATAAATGTGATGTCCAGGCAGCCAGTGGCACAGTTTTGAATTGGCCTTGAATTCACTGGGCAAATACACACAAAGCAATTCAAAGGTCATATTGTTACTGTAACTTTGTAAACTTTGGTCTATAACAAAATATAAATTCTTACTTCTCAATATTTTATTATGCTTGTGTATAAGTAAATAATTAATATTACATGTTTGAATTTGCCGATTGAATGCTGGTCTTTTATTGACTGCTGTGTCCTCAATCTCAATGTGGTAAGCTTAGTGGTAAGCGTGTGTATGTATACATATATATACCATCATGATTGATTACGAGAAAGATCCAGAGTATTTAAAATATATTACGATTCATCCTCTTTTGGTGATACTGATAATGATCGAGTACTCTCCTCTAAATAGTGAATATATCTGGGTGTCAGAACGAACATCTAGACAGACCAACTGGAGACTGTAGGAAATTCAGGAGTGCACCATAGAGGGAGAGTAGTTAATCAGTACCAATTTATGTTATCCATAAAACTATGTGAGTAGATGCAATAACAACTGTCTAAGCTTTATAATGGCTTTTAGAGTAATTTTACCAGATGCTACAACATTTGGAACATGCAAACTTAAAAATCAGCACTGTGTCAAAGATGTTAGAGTAGAAATATAGGAATATTAGTATAGGAGTAGTGCAGAAACTGGTTGACTGGCACAAGCTGACTAAAAGATCTAGTTGATGGCTCATTCTTATTCATGAAATACAGCCCTTGATCAACCCCTAGTACAATTCTACCAAGAACCCTACTACAATTCCTCCTTTCCGTTCCTTACCCACATTTTACTTCTCTACTCCTCATTCATAATGAAATTCTTCCTCACCATTAAAATGTGGCATCTCTAATTCACATCTCTATAAAATTATTCCCCATTATTAATCTTCCTCTCTACTCCCTACAACCAATAAAATGTTGTACTCCCCATGTCCAGTGCAATGCAGCCTCTCCACTCCCCACCCCTAATAAATTGTGTTCTCTCCATTCCCCACTTCTATTAAAATTTGCTCTCACTATTCTCCACCCCAATAAAAAACATTCCTTTTCATTACAATTCTTCCTCTCCACTCTTGAACCTATTAAAATATGCCTCCCCATCACACATGCCTCAATACACTTCTGCATCTCTTATCCATAAATAAATATTTTAATCTCACCCATAATAGTTTTCCTCTCCTCTCCACTCCCTACCCCTAATAAATATGTCCTTACCTCTCTCCACCCTCAATCAAACTTTTACTCCCCCATTATTATCATTATTATTATCTCTAGCTACCCGAAAGCAATTTTGCCATTCCCCGCCCTCAAAGCTTTTTTTCCTCTCCACTCCCTATTACAATAAAATTTGTTCTCTTTTATTCTCCTTTACATTTTTTCTTTTCCACTCTCTATCTCCAGTAAAGTGCTTCTTCAACTCCAATAAAATTATTTCCCTACCCATTCTTTATTAAAGTTCTTCCTCTCCACATGTCAATTCTCTGACATTTAGGAGTTAAATCACTTTCTTTATGCAGTCTTAGTCTTAGTCACACCTCTGTGCATGTGACATACACAGCCTTCCTAAGCACTTCATGTAAAGAGTCATCTAATGTTTACACTTCCTTTATTGCAACTTCTCTTTAAACTAAAATTTCTTATTTACTGCTTGGATAATAGCCTTCTAGACACTGCAGGAGTCTCCTATATGTCTCCTATGTGTGATTAACCCCTTCAGGACGGGTGACGGACGAGGTCCGTCACGCAGGGGAGACCCTTAACGACGGGTGACGGACCTCGTCCGTCACGCGGTAAAATTAACCCCGGATCGCCGCTATCACGGCGATCGCGGGGTTAATGGTGCTCCCGGTATGCCTCTGCATTAGAGGCATACCGGGAGCACCCGGTCAGTCTCCCCAGCACATGTGCTCGCTCTGACCGCAAGTCTGAGCGAGCACATGTGCTCTGTATACTCACCTACCGGCTCCCTGCACTTCCTGGTTCTGTGTGAAGTGCAGGGAGCCGGATCAGTGCTGATCCTGCCCCCTGCTGTTTAAAAAAATAAAGTTTATTTAAAGTCCCCCTTACCCATTTTAATAAAAAATTAACCCCTTCCCTGCCAATTGATCACGGACTACAGTGATCAATTGGCAGGGATTACATTTTACTATGATCTGATTTTTTTTTTTTAACCCCTGAGGGTTAATTCTTTTTTTTTTAACCCTCAGGGGTTAAATTAATTAAATTAATTAATTAAATTATTTTTAAATTATATATTTAGATAGTTGGGGTAGGTGGAAGTTAGTGGGGAATTGGGGGATTTGACGTTAGGCTAACTAGGGGTTAACGTTAAAAAAAAGTTTTAAAAGAAACTTTAAAAAGTTAAAAATTAAGCTTAAAAAAATGTTTTAATAACATTTAAGTAATAAAAACAAAAAAACACACTTTATCTAGTCCAAATAAAAATTAACCCCTTCCCTGCCAGTCGATCACTGCCTACAGTGATCAAATAGAGATCACAGTATTATACTGTGATCTAATTTTTTTTAACCCCTGAGGATTAACTTTTATTTATTTTTTTTAACCCTCAGGGGTTCAATTTATTTAATTAATTAATTTAAATATTTTATAACTATATATTTTGCTAGCTGGGGTGGGTGGGAGTTATGGGGAAATGGGGAATTTACTGTTAGTGCTGCGTACTGCTAGTTAGGGGTTAACAGTAAAAAAAATAGCTTAGAAAAATGTTAAATCTGTAAAAAAGTTTTAAGAAAGTTTAGGAAAGTTTAAAAAAAATTTATAAGCAAAACAAAAGTTTAAAAACTAGTTTTTAAAAGTAAAAAAGTAAAAAAATACATTTTAAAAACGCTCATTACCACTACACCTGGAACAAACTAGAGAAAAAAGTATCCCACGCCAAGGTTCAAAATATGCCTTTTGAATTACCCCAGGGTGTAATCTTTAATAAATAGTATGTGTTTGTGGGGAAGTTTCAATAACCAACCGTCTAAACTATTCCAAATTGGAACATGGACACAGCGTAAAACTTCAAAGTTAGAAAAACACTGAATGGCTGCGTCTCAAATGCGCCCCTTCAACATCCACATATACCTGGCAAAGGTACATACGGGGGTATTGCTGTACTCAGCCGACATAGCTGAGCAACATATGAAGTATTATACAGTCATAGTACACATAAGGTTTGCAAAATATGCTGCGCAAACTCACTTTGTATGTCAAAAAAGCAGAAAAAATGCTTATTACCATTACACTTGGTACAAGCTAGCGGAAAAATGATCCCACACTAAGGTTCAAAATATGCCTTTTGAAATACCCTGGGATGTCTTCTTTAAGAAATGGTATGGCTTTATGGGGAATTTGGATTATATAGCCTGGTAAAATACTCTAAAATGGGACATAGGCACAGCATAAAAATTCAAAGTTTGAAAAAACTGGAATGGCTGTGTCCCAAATGTGCCCCTCCGATGTCCACACATACCTGGCAAAGGTACATACGGGGGTATTGCTGTACTCAGCCGACATAGCTGAGCAACATATGAAGTATTATACAGTCGTAGCACACATAAGGTTTGCAAAATATACTGTGCAAACTCACTTTGTATGTCAAAAAGGCAGAAAAATGCTTATTACCACTACATCTGGTACAAGCTAGCGGAAAAATGATCCCACGCTAAGGTTCAAACTATACCTTTTGAAACACCCTGGGGTGTCTACTTTAAGAAATGGTAGGCCTTGTGGGGTAGTTTGAATTTAAAACCTGCGAAGATGCTTGGAAATTGCACATAGGCCCAGCGTCAAAATTCAAAGTTTGGTAAAAACGGATATGGCTTCGTCTCCTATATGGCACTGTAGCTTCACAAAATAGTGACAAAGACATTCATTGGGGGTGTATTTTTACTCAAAAGACTTAGCTGAGTATAATTTGGGAGGTTTGAACTTAGTGGCACATATGAAATATACAAAACGCCCAGCAAAAATGCAATCCGTATGTAAAAAATGCACAAAATAATTTTTTTACCACATACCTTGGCATATATTGGTGAAAAAAATCGGGGTATGTTAAGGCACAATATGCACCTTATGAGATACCCTGGAGTGTCTACTTTTACAAATGGTAGGCCTTTATGGGTTTTTTTTGAACAGTCAAACTGTTATAATACCCCAAATGGAAGCTAAGGCTCATTAAATTCATCTCTCAAAATTCTACCGTGAATACTGAAAAGGACAGGTATCCTGTATGGCACTGTAACTTCACGAAATAGTGCAAAAGACATACAATGGGGGTGTCATTTTACTCA
>OW240912.1:213728074-213855496 GCA_933207985.1 Pelobates cultripes | reverse complement strand
AATATTTTTTTCCTCTTTACTGTTTTAATGCCACATTCTTTTATCTTTGTATTTGTTGTATAAATAATATGGCAAACTAATTGTTTTGAATCACTTTGCTTCTTTGTTTGTTAATTATCCATTACAAGTGTAAACCGTTTAAAAAAGACAAAGGGGTTTATTTACTAAACTGGAAATAGTGGAGAACTTTAAAAAAGAACTGGAATGTTTAGGCTAAATAGATGAGCTGGAACAAACTCACTAGCTCAGCTTGTTTGGCTTTAATTATACAAATCATCACAATTCTCTGTTAAATGAAGAAACCCTAATGGAAAGTATGCGCTTCTTGTTATGAATAATTGCAAATTGGTTTTATTCACTAAATAGAATGCAGTTATCCAAATGTGCCTGTTTCCACCAAATGTTGACTGTGTAAAACCCATTCAGCTGTTCACAAAATGAAAAGTGCTCTCCGCATGGTCTTCTGTGTTGGGGGGTCGCCAGTGAGATTGTCAATCAGGTTGGTGTGCTTGACGCCAGACAGCACAGCCCCTTCAGTGGGCAGAACTGTCCATGGGTGCAGAATATGTTTCAGCGCTTAAGAAAGATATGAAAAACAAAGCATTTGGAAAAAGAGTTGGTTATTATCCCATTCAACCAATAGACTCCCTAGTGATAATTTATCATTTTACAGGTAGAAAACTGCATAGCTTAATGTATGCCTTTTTTGGGGGGATGGAATTTTTATCAAGGCTCTTTGTCCAGATTTGAGTTGGTTCCTATGGCAGTAGACCTGCACCCCTACCACCTTTTATGGGCGTCACCATGGACGCAAGTTGCATAACTGGTGATGCCTCGCTTACAGCCTGTCCTGATAACATACAATATTGGGATGTATGGGCCTGTAGCTTCGGTTTCACTAGCCCTTATGTTAATCTGGCCGTGCCAATACTTTTGATATTGATACAGACCAGGGGAATGTATAATTATAACCCTCCGAATCCAATATCATCTAAAACTCATTAAATATGTACCAATACACCAAACTTAAATTTGTGCTAAAATCTACTCTTGCCTTGCATTTTTTTTTTTTTTTTGCTTTTTTTTCAAATAGCTGGAAAATTCAGCATCTATTCATTTACAATTTTGGACGAGCTGTTATAATGAATGCCATTTAAAAATAGAAGGGACCCATTCAGCTCAATTAAGTTTCATCACAGCTGATATTAAATAGTGTTTCTCTAAATTCAGATGTGGACCCCCTTCCTCATTGTGCCTAGACAAGTACCAGCTAAACTGTGCTAATGAAGCTCAATGGAGGCTCCTAAGCAGGGCCGGCCTTAGGGGTGTGCGAGCTGTGCGACCGCACAGGGCGCCATGGAACAGGGGGCGCCCTGTGGCCGACACAGCTCACTCATGGCCGGAGTGCAGGGGAGCTAAAAGAGGTACCTGGCTGGAGGATTAATTGTTCTCCACCCAGGTCTATTTAAAAAAAAAAAAATCGCGGCAGAGGGGGCGGGGTTTACCGAGCGGCGGAGGCGGGGCTTATCGAGAGGCGGAGACGGGCTAATACCTCCCGAAGCCCCTGCTGTACAGGAAGAGGGAAAGATGCTTCCCCATCAGCCAACTGCATCCACTGGAAAGAGGTAAGTGTGTGTGTGTGTGACTGTTTGCCTGTTTGTGTGACTGTCTGTCTGTGTGTGTGTGTGTGTGACTGTCTGTCTGTGTGACTGCCTGCCTGTGTGCGTGTGACTGTCTGTGTGTGTGTGTGTGTGTGTGACTGTCTGTGTGACTGCCTGTCCTTGTGTGTGTATGTGTGACTGTCTGTCTCTGTGTGTGTGTGTGACTGTCTCTGTGTGTGACTGTCTCTGTGTGTGACTGCCTGCCTGTGTGTGACTGTCTGTGTGTGTGACTGTCTGTGTGACTGCCCATGTATGTGACTGCCCATGTATGTGACTGCCTGTGTGTGTGACTGTCTGTCTGTGTGACTGTCTGTCTGTGTGACTGCCCGTGTGTGTGACTGCCTGTGTGTGTGAGACTGTCTGTCTGTGTGACTGTCTGTGTGTGTGACTGTCTGTCTGTGTGTGTGACTGCCTGTGTGTGTGTCTGTCTGTAACTATCTGTCTGTGTGTGACTGCCTGCCTGTGTGTGTGACTTTCTATCTGTGTGACTGCCTGCCTGTGTGTGTATAACTGTCCATGTGTGTGTTACTGTGTGTCTGTCTGTGTGTGTGACTGCCTATGTGACTGTCTGTCTGTGTGTGTCGCTGTGCCATTGTTTGTGCCTGTGCCTGTATGTGTGACTGCCTTTAACTGAGTGTGTGTGTGGACTGTCTGTGTGACTGCCTCGTCCTTGTGTGTGTGTGTGTGTGCGTGTGACTGTCTGTCTCTGTGTGTGTGTGTGACTGTCTCTGTGTGTGACTGCTCGCCTGTGTGTGACTGTTCGTGTGTGTGTGACTGTCTGTTCAAAGTGACTGCCCGCGTATGTGGACTGCCTGTGTGTGTGACTGTTCGTCTGTGTGACTGGTCTTGCCTGTGACTGGCTCCTGGCAGGTGTGACTGTTCGCGGTGTGTGATCAAATTCGTGTGTGTGAGACTGCCCCTGGGTTCGTGTGACTGTCTGTGCGTGCGTGACTGTCTGTCTGTGCGTGTGACTGCCTCGCCTGCCTGTGTGTGTTCGTTCGTAAATTCATTCGTCTGTGTGTGACTGCCTGCCTGTGTGTGTGACTTTCTATCTGTGTGACTGCTCGCTCAGGTGTGTATAACTGTCTATGTGTGTGTTACTGTGTGTCTGTCTGTGTGTGTGACTGCCTATGTGACTGTCTGTCTGTGTGTGTCGCTGTAGTTGTGCCATTGTTTGTGCCTGTGCCTGTATGTGTGACTGCCTTTAACTGAGTGTGTGTGTACATGCCTGTAACCGAGTTTAAATTTCCCCCACCCCTTCCTGTCAAGGTCGCACTTTGACTGACAGACGCTCACTCACTGACAGACGCACACTCACTGACAGACACACACTCTCATATACACTGACAAACAATGACATACACACATACACTATTACTTGGACACACACTGACAGATGCACACTCTCACTGACAGACGCAAGCACTCACTGACAGACGCAAGCACTCACTGAAAGATGCACGACTCCACTGACCGACACATACACACTGACTGACACACACTCACTGACCGACACACACTCACTGACCGACACACACTCACTGACCGACACACACTCACTGACCGACACATACACACTGACCGACACATACACACTCACTGACCTACACACTCACTACACACTCACTGACGACACATACACACTCACTGACCTACACACTCACTGACTACACACTCACTGACGACACATACACACTCACTGACGACACATACACACTCACTGACGACACATACACACTCACTGACTGACACATACACACTCACTGACTGACACATATACACTCACTGACCAACACACACATTCACTCACAGACCACACACACATTCACTTACAGACACACACAATTACACACTTACAGACACACACACACACACATTCACTTCAAAATAAACACTCACAGACACACACACAGACATTTCCACTAACACTCACAAACTAATATTTTTTACATTTATTTTAAATCCACCCAGCCTCCCTGGGAAAGCTGGAGTGGATTTCTTACCAGCAGTCCAGTGTGGCTGCTGGGCAGGCAGGCAGGGGGCGCACAGGCTGAGTAAGCAGCGCTTAGTGATGCCGGGAGCCGGACTGACGTCATATTCTGGCTCCCGGCTTCATTAAGCGGCGCAGAGGAAGCTGAGCAGGAAGAGCTCAGGTGAGTATGCTCCTTCGCTGCCCGCTGCCAGCCTTGGGGGGGCTCAAAAGTGGCCAGCCGGTCAGCTCTTGAGCCCCCGAGGATGCGAGGCAAGCAAGGGATCTGCCTGGGGGTTTGGAGGGATGCTTTTTTTTGCCGCCCCCTGCAAAGTGGCGCCCAAGGCAGATGCCTTGTTTGCCTCGTGATACACACGTCCCCGGTGCCTGTTTGTGTTACTGTATTCAGGCAACTTGGTGGGAGGTGGGGGGGGCGCCGTGAAGACTTTTTGCACAGGGCGCCTAATTGCCTAAGGCCGGCCCTGCTCCTAAGTCTGGGCTTGATATATATCGCATTCCATCATTTCATTTCTGGACTACATTTGTAGAGTAGGTCTGATGGTCAAATGGCATGCTTTGTCTCTGTAGTGGCACAGTTGCAGGACAAGCTAATAGTTTTTTTTTTTTTATAGTGCACTCTCGTTGACAGACTTGAAGCCATTGTTTATATGCCCAGACTCTCTTTTTCATTACAGTTTATTTTATGACTAATATCACTTGTGGGTCACAAGCAAATTCAATAACAATTTTTTTTTAAATTGCATCTGGTTAGTAGATATTGCCTTACAGTGCAGCAATCATCACAGAGATCAGTGAACTATTTCAGATGAACTTTAACCCAGCACTGCTCTTTACAAATATAGTCCCAAATGATCAATGCTTTACCCAGCACTCACCTTATTTACAGGCTACAGTGCAATTCTATGTATATGCAAACAGATGCAGAAGACACCGACTGGTCTCACATAGATCAGTGCTTTTACAAGGATGCACAATGACATTTATTGGTGGTATCAGACTATGCAGTAGTGGGAGGACTGTGGGGAAAGGAGGAGCACAGTGCACACCTCCCTGGTTATCTGTCCTAACAGTGTATAAAAGGTCTCAGCAGAAATGTCACCACAGTCTAATTCTCATCATTGATTCTGGTTACCTACAAAAGTCCATTGCAAAGATGAAATCCCTCTGCTTTGCTTTTTATCTCATCCTGCAGTGTATCTTTGGAAAAGGGGAAGGTAAGACAAGCTCCTTTCATTCATTCATTCATTCTTTATTTCTCTTAGTCTTTTCTGAAAACTAGACTCAGCTCAGCAAATGCAGATACCAAAAGTGCAAACTGCATGAAAGTTCTCTTTTAAAAAAATAAATAAAAATATCAGTGTATTTTAGTTAACCATTTAGTTGCCTAAAGTTAAAACCAAATAATCATTGATTTCAGAGTTAGTGATAATTGAAAGGCAAGGCTTTTATTTGTCCATTTTATTTAATTGCCTCTATTTAGTTTTGTAGCTGATTTTATTACATCATATAATATAATATATTTAATTTACTATTAGCAATGGCTTAATCACACAAATGAACATAAAAATAAAGCAATACTTTAAAAGGGTATAACAAACAGAAGTAGATTGCTATGCTTTGCAGAGTGGCATCATCATAATAAAAAGTGTAACTCTGGTTTACTTGGTTATCATTCTTAAATTCACTAATTGTAATATATATATAAAATAGAATAAAATCCCCAGCCCTATTGTGTTTTATATCCCACCTCCTCTAGACTGTAAGCTCCTTTGAGCAGGGTCCTCTTCAATCTATTGTTCCTGTAAGTTTTTGTAATTGTCTCATTATTGTTAAATCTCCCCCTCTTATAATATTGTAAAGCGCTATGGAATATGTTGGCGCTATATAAATGGCGATGATAATAATATGCACACATATAGATAGATAGACAGTAAATATGCCCATTTCAATGTAAGTGTTTAATATATGAAACAATACTGTATTTTATATATAAACAATGAAGTCTTCACATTATCTGCCTAACAACTTTTACATATAAGAAAGGGAATGTTTATGAACTTTTTCATCTAATGCATTTTCTTTAAGCCCTATTAACTGCTTCATTTCTGGGATCTTCACCCACACTCATTGAAGCACGCTGACTTTAAAATGCTGAAAATCAATGATATTCTGTGTATGTCTTACTGTGTCTATAACTCTATAGAAAAATGTCCTGTGAGAATGCACTGAGGGAATGCACTGCATAGCTGTACTTAAAAGGAATGAAAACGAAGGGTGATATAAGATTGATTCACTACATGCTTCTACTAAAAAGAAGCAAAAGGAAGAGTGGGATGTCTATTACATGTCCTGCACAGACATTTCTAATCTTGTCCACTGCTGTCTTCCCAGTGTCTTTTTTTACCCTCATTCCTTATCTGACACTCTCGGATTGCTGACTTTTAGTGGATTTGAAATTAAAAATGTAGGTAAAAATATATTCCAATGTGGTAGTCACAACTTTGCTACTTTTGCCTGCATTTTGCCATTCGGTTTTTATTTCACTGCATTTGCGGGGTTATTCACTAAATTCCAAATTGTAGCGAATTAAAACCTGTTTGCTAAATTTCGACCAAAATAGCTGTCCAGGGAATATTCTCTGGATATATTCACTACAATTCTGAATTTAGTGCATAACATCTTTGGCGATTAGAGAATAAACCCCTATAACCTAAAGAACATACACCTATACCAATTAATGAGTGATCTCTTTTCCAGCCGTCACAGTGTCCTATAGATTTTCTACTAAACTTACAGAGTCAGGTCTCAGTTCTGTCTAACAAAGAAATACTGAGCCATGCATCTATCTCCTAAATTACCATACCATAGTACAACTCACCAAACAATGACTTCTAAGCATGAAACTAAGCTAAATTGTAAAATGTTAGGATGGAAATATATGTATATACATTAAAATACATGCTCTAAACTGCAATACATGGAAGATGCTATCAAATAAGTATTCCCCTTCGTTTGGTAATCATGATACATTTGGGGTTATCCACTTCGAATTGTCACTTACGTACTCACTGAGTGCATTTCAATGCTACGTTTGGTGATTAGAATGCCACAAAGCACTAATTTAGTTAATTGATTTGGTGTCTGCTAAAAAAGCATTATCCCACAAATTCCATGGAACATAGAGAAAGTCAGGCATGTCAAACATGGAATCCGTACCATGTTGACCATTTAAAAACATGTCACAGTTGCAATAAAATATGCAGAAGGAGCCACCAGGAAATGGGTTAAAAATAAAATGAGCAAGAAATAAATCGCTAGGTCAAATAAAACAAGTGTCTGGAGCCACCTTTAGCTCACATATTACACCAACAAGTGAAGGTAATGCTTTAGTCCATACCAGACCGTTCTCCATGCATGATTAGTGCAGTTCCTTATAGTTTATAAGCTTGCAGGGATTTACATTCAATTATTTTGGCTACTGTAGCCTAATATTTGAAATTCACTTTGACTTCCTAACAATTCTCACTTTAGTAAATAACCCTGACAGATTATCATGAAAAGATCTCCTTCAGCAATTGTATAAAAATGACCTTTAGGTGGTGGTATTAAGTACAAATAGCATGCGTGATTATCTGCTTGTGTCATTAGTACTCTATAACACAGTGTAAAGACTTAATGTAAATAAGTGTTAAGTAAAATGTTATTTACATTTTTACAAAATTGCATGATGCAAAAGATTGCATTTGACAGACATCTAGCTTCATTGTAAGGGTTAGATACGTTTTAGATAACAGGTTTCTATTGTAACACTTGAGTACCCTGTCAACCACAAGACAGGAATAGAATCCAGAATTGTTTAAATTATTAAACATATAGTTCAGATTGTTTATGCTATCACAGCCAGTTTGGAATCACAGATGCAATATATGCAGGATGTTTTGCGTAGCAGCACAAAATGTCATAGTGACTGGTAATATTAATCCTCCCTTTCAGCAAGGCAGTATAATCAGATCTGAAAATTTAATCTAAACCCCCCCCCCTAGTTATTTTTGTATAAAATGTCTAAACAGAACCTTTGTACCCTTGGACTGTATGCCAAATGGGCATTCTAAGCACCATAGCCACAACATCTCATTGTTGTGGCTATGGGCACATGATCTTTGAAAACTGTTCTCCAGATTGTATCAAATCATTTACCAAAAAAATAAGTCTCATCTACTCTTTCTGTTGCAGTTCTGTTTATGTGAAATAGTTATCAGGCAATTTGATGTAAACCTTTCCCTGCACCAAAATTGAGACCCCAAATTGGATATTTATTTTCCAAATCATGTATGACAGATTAAAATGTGAAATGTAGTTTTTATTTTACTACAGTACACATTTTCAGTAATAAAATAAATGTGATGTCCAGGCAGCCAGTGGCACAGTTTTGAATTGGCCTTGAATTCACTGGGCAAATACACACAAAGCAATTCAAAGGTCATATTGTTACTGTAACTTTGTAAACTTTGGTCTATAACAAAATATAAATTCTTACTTCTCAATATTTTATTATGCTTGTGTATAAGTAAATAATTAATATTACATGTTTGAATTTGCCGATTGAATGCTGGTCTTTTATTGACTGCTGTGTCCTCAATCTCAATGTGGTAAGCTTAGTGGTAAGCGTGTGTATGTATACATATATATACCATCATGATTGATTACGAGAAAGATCCAGAGTATTTAAAATATATTACGATTCATCCTCTTTTGGTGATACTGATAATGATCGAGTACTCTCCTCTAAATAGTGAATATATCTGGGTGTCAGAACGAACATCTAGACAGACCAACTGGAGACTGTAGGAAATTCAGGAGTGCACCATAGAGGGAGAGTAGTTAATCAGTACCAATTTATGTTATCCATAAAACTATGTGAGTAGATGCAATAACAACTGTCTAAGCTTTATAATGGCTTTTAGAGTAATTTTACCAGATGCTACAACATTTGGAACATGCAAACTTAAAAATCAGCACTGTGTCAAAGATGTTAGAGTAGAAATATAGGAATATTAGTATAGGAGTAGTGCAGAAACTGGTTGACTGGCACAAGCTGACTAAAAGATCTAGTTGATGGCTCATTCTTATTCATGAAATACAGCCCTTGATCAACCCCTAGTACAATTCTACCAAGAACCCTACTACAATTCCTCCTTTCCGTTCCTTACCCACATTTTACTTCTCTACTCCTCATTCATAATGAAATTCTTCCTCACCATTAAAATGTGGCATCTCTAATTCACATCTCTATAAAATTATTCCCCATTATTAATCTTCCTCTCTACTCCCTACAACCAATAAAATGTTGTACTCCCCATGTCCAGTGCAATGCAGCCTCTCCACTCCCCACCCCTAATAAATTGTGTTCTCTCCATTCCCCACTTCTATTAAAATTTGCTCTCACTATTCTCCACCCCAATAAAAAACATTCCTTTTCATTACAATTCTTCCTCTCCACTCTTGAACCTATTAAAATATGCCTCCCCATCACACATGCCTCAATACACTTCTGCATCTCTTATCCATAAATAAATATTTTAATCTCACCCATAATAGTTTTCCTCTCCTCTCCACTCCCTACCCCTAATAAATATGTCCTTACCTCTCTCCACCCTCAATCAAACTTTTACTCCCCCATTATTATCATTATTATTATCTCTAGCTACCCGAAAGCAATTTTGCCATTCCCCGCCCTCAAAGCTTTTTTTCCTCTCCACTCCCTATTACAATAAAATTTGTTCTCTTTTATTCTCCTTTACATTTTTTCTTTTCCACTCTCTATCTCCAGTAAAGTGCTTCTTCAACTCCAATAAAATTATTTCCCTACCCATTCTTTATTAAAGTTCTTCCTCTCCACATGTCAATTCTCTGACATTTAGGAGTTAAATCACTTTCTTTATGCAGTCTTAGTCTTAGTCACACCTCTGTGCATGTGACATACACAGCCTTCCTAAGCACTTCATGTAAAGAGTCATCTAATGTTTACACTTCCTTTATTGCAACTTCTCTTTAAACTAAAATTTCTTATTTACTATATGCTGTGGATTAATACGGGTGACGGACGAGGTTCCTTAACGAGACGGACCTCGTGTCACGCGGACCCCGGTCGCCGCTATCGCGGTGATCGCGGGGTTAATGGTGCTCCCGGTATGCCTCTGCATTGGAGGCATACCGGGAGCACCCGGTCAAGCTGCCCAGCACATGTGCTCGCTCTGACCGCAAGTCTGAGCGAGCACATGTGCTCTGTATACTCACCTACCGGCTCCCTGCACTTCCGGGTTCTGTGTGAAGTGCAGGGAGCCGGATCAGTGATGATCCTGCCCCCTGCTGTTAAAAAAATAAAGTTTATTTAAAGTGTCCCCCCCTTACCCATTTTAATAAAAAATTAACCCCTTCCCTGCCAATTGATCACTGACTACAGTGATCAATTGGCAGGGATTACATTTTACTATGATCTGATTTTTTTTTTTAACCCCTGAGGGTTAATTCTTTTTTTTTTAACCCTCAGGGGTTAAATTAATTAAATTAATTAATTAAATTATTTTTAAATTATATATTTAGATAGCTGGGGTAGGTGGAAGTTAGTGGGGAATTGGGGGATTTGACGTTAGGCTAACTAGGGGTTAACGTTAAAAAAAAGTTTTAAAAGAAACTTTAAAAAGTTAAAAATTAAGCTTAAAAAAATGTTTTAATAACATTTAAGTAATAAAAACAAAAAAACACACTTTACCTAGTCCAAATAAAAATTAACCCCTTCCCTGCCAGTCGATCACTGCCTACAGCGATCAAATAGAGATCACAGTATTATACTGTGATCTAATTTTTTTTAACCCCTGAGGATTAACTTTTATTTATTTTTTTTAACCCTCAGGGGTTCAATTTATTTAATTAATTAATTTAAATATTTTATAACTATATATTTTGCTAGCTGGGGTGGGTGGGAGTTATGGGAAAATGGGGAATTTACTGTTAGTGCTGCGTACTGCTAGTTAGGGGTTAACAGTAAAAAAAATAGCTTAGAAAAATGTTAAATCTGTAAAAAAGTTTTAAGAAAGTTTAGGAAAGTTTAAAAAAAATTTATAAGCAAAACAAAAGTTTAAAAACTAGTTTTTAAAAGTAAAAAAGTTATAAAAAGTAAAAAAATACATTTTAAAAACGCTCATTACCACTACACCTGGAACAAACTAGAGAAAAAAGTATCCCACGCCAAGGTTCAAAATATGCCTTTTGAATTACCCCAGGGTGTATTCTTTAATAAATAGTATGTGTTTGTGGGGAAGTTTCAATAACCAACCGTCTAAACTATTCCAAATTGGAACATGGACACAGCGTAAAACTTCAAAGTTAGAAAAAAACTGAATGGCTGCGTCTCAAATGCGCCCCTTCAACATCCACATATACCTGGCAAAGGTACATACGGGGGTATTGCTGTACTCAGCCGACATAGCTGAGCAACATATGAAGTATTATACAGTCATAGTACACATAAGGTTTGCAAAATATGCTGCGCAAACTCACTTTGTATGTCAAAAAAGCAGAAAAAATGCTTATTACCACTACACTTGGTACAAGCTAGCGGAAAAATGATCCCACACTAAGGTTCAAAATATGCCTTTTGAAATACCCTGGGATGTCTTCTTTAAGAAATGGTATGGCTTTATGGGGAATTTGGATTATATAGCCTGGTAAAATACTCTAAAATGGGACATAGGCACAGCATAAAAATTCAAAGTTTGAAAAAAAACTGGAATGGCTGTGTCCCAAATGTGCCCCTCCGATGTCCACACATACCTGGCAAAGGTACATACGGGGGTATTGCTGTACTCAGCCGACATAGCTGAGCAACATATGAAGTATTATACAGTCGTAGCACACATAAGGTTTGCAAAATATACTGTGCAAACTCACTTTGTATGTCAAAAAGGCAGAAAAAACGCTTATTACCACTACATCTGGTACAAGCTAGCGGAAAAATGATCCCACGCTAAGGTTCAAACTATACCTTTTGAAACACCCTGGGGTGTCTACTTTAAGAAATGGTAGGCCTTTGTGGGGTAGATTGAATTTAAAACCTGCGAAGATGCTTGGAAATTGCACATAGGCCCAGCGTCAAAATTCAAAGTTTGGTAAAAACGGATATGGCTTGGTCTCCTATATGGCACTGTAGCTTCACAAAATAGTGACAAAGACATTCATTGGGGGTGTATTTTTACTCAAAAGACTTAGCTGAGCATAATTTGGGAGGTTTGAACTTAGTGGCACATATGAAATATACAAAACGCCCAGCAAAAATGCAATCCGTATGTAAAAAATGCACAAAATAATTTTTTTACCACATACTTTGGCATATATTGGTGAAAAAATGGGGGTATGTCAAGGCACAATATGCACCTTATGAGATACCCTGGAGTGTCTACTTTTACAAATGGTAGGCCTTTGTGGGGGTTTTTTGAACAGTCAAACTGTTATAATACCCCAAATGGAAGCTAAGGCTCATTAAATCCGTCTCTCAAAATTCTACTGTGAATACTGTAAAGGACAGGTCTCCTATATGGCACTGTAGCTTCACGAAATAGTGCCAAAGACATTCATATGGGGTGTCATTTTACTCAGAAGACTTAGCTGAGCATAATTTGGGGGTTTGAACTTAGTGGCACATATGAAATATACAAAACGCCCAGCAAAAATGCAATCCGTATGTAAAAAATGCACAAATTTTTTTTTACCACATACTTTGGCATATATTGGTGAAAAAATGGGGGCATGTTAAGGCACAATATGCACCTTATAAGATACCCTGGAGTGTCTACTTTTACAAATGGTAGGCCTTTGTGGGGGTTTTTTGAACAGTCAAACTGTTATAATACCCCAAATGGAAGCTAAGGCTCATTAAATCCGTCTCTCAAAATTCTACTGTGAATACTGTAAAGGACAGGTCTCCTATATGGCACTGTAGCTTCACGAAATAGTGCCAAAGACATTCATATGGGGTGTCATTTTACTCAGAAGACTTAGCTGAGCATAATTTGGGGGTTTTGAACTTAGTGGCACATATGAAATATACAAAACGCCCAGCAAAAATGCAATCCGTATGTAAAAAATGCACAAAATTTTTTTTTACCACATACTTTGGCATATATTGGTGAAAAAATGGGGGCATGTTAAGGCACAATATGCACCTTATAAGATACCCTGGAGTGTCTACTTTTACAAATGGTAGGCCTTTGTGGGGGGTTTTTGAACAGTCAAACTGTTATAATACCCCAAATGGAAGCTAAGGCTCATTAAATCCGTCTCTCAAAATTCTACTGTGAATACTGTAAAGGACAGGTCTCCTATATGGCACTGTAGCTTCACGAAATAGTGCCAAAGACATTCATATGGGTGTCATTTTACTCAGAAGACTTAGCTGAGCATAATTTGGGGGGTTTGAACTTAGTGGCACATATGAAATATACAAAACGCCCAGCAAAAATGCAATCCGTATGTAAAAAATGCACAAAAATTTTTTTTACCACATACTTTGGCATATATTGGTGAAAAAATGGGGGCATGTTAAGGCACAATATGCACCTTATAAGATACCCTGGAGTGTCTACTTTTACAAATGGTAGGCCTTTGTGGGGGTTTTTTGAACAGTCAAACTGTTATAATACCCCAAATGGAAGCTAAGGCTCATTAAATTCATCTCTCAACATTCTACTGTGAATACTGAAAAGGACAGGTATCCTGTATGGCACTGTAACTTCACGAAATAGTGCAAAAGACATACAATGGGGTGTCATTTTACTCAGCAGATGTAACTGAACACAAAATAAAACTTTGTACAGGAATAGCACACACCAACTTTACAAAATATACACGAGAATTTCTTTGTTATAAGTTTGTGTGCCAAAAACCAAAAAGAACACAATTTTACTCCAATATTTAGCAGAGGTTGGCGGTAATATGGCTATGTAGAAAGTGTCAAAACAACCTTAGGTAAATAGCCCGTGATGTCTACTTTATATAAATATATACTTTTGTGTGGCAATTTTGTTTTCTTTTATGGCTATTAAGCTTACAAGACAAACATACCAAATTCTAAAATCGCTCCACATTAAAATTTATTTTACTCCTTGTGCTTTGTGACCTGTAACTACCAAAAAAAACTTAAAATCCCAGACACATTATATATTCTGTAAATCAGAACAAATAAATAAATTTATTTTTAATTACTTTCCTTAACCTGCACTAATTATGCACACATTATTATTGCAAAAACTGTAAAAAAAACAATATTTTTCATTTTTTTTGCATTTTTCTGTATTTTTTTTATAATAAGTAAGCATTTATATATATATATATATATGTTATATCAAATTAAAGCCCTTTCTGTCCTTTAAAAAACAGTATATAATATGTGTCGGTGCAATAAATGAGAGAGATGCAAATTGCAGTTGAACGCAAACAGCAAGAAAATGCAAAAATTGCTTGTGTCATTAAGCGTAAGTCAAGCTTCTGAAGCTGTGTCCTTAAGGGGTTAAAGTTCAATTTACAGAGCAGGATATAGCATTGGTTTTAAATTGAGTCTTCAATGGTCCCTAGAAGTTGAACATTTATAATTTAGTCAGTTTTATTTATTTATGTTCAGCAAAGCTGGTGATATACCACTGTGCTATATCTGAAACAGGTAGCAGGATTGACAAGGTTTATAAACTGACGGCAAAGGTAAATTTGTAAATGGAATTTGCTTAAGTGGATCTAGTTATGTTCCACTACATAAAAAGGATGATGAAAGAGTAGAGAAGATTTATTTGTTCATTGTTTTGATAACAAGAGATTCACACTTGCCATACATACTATGTATGTAGAAGGGGAAGGTGGTGTTTAAAAGGATCTTTCATTTGTTCTTTTTCATTACGTTTAATGCATGTCGTACTTTTAGCTGCATGGCCCTTTTATTTATCTGTTTCTTTAAAGGGATTCCGTAGAACACTGTAATTGATTCATCCCATTGAAGTGGTTATAGTGTCTGCAGTGCACTGGTGCCGTCCTTTCATTGAGCATTCAACTGTTTTTAATGTTTTAATACTAAACAAGAGTCCCAGCAACCCATTACATCTGTGCTGATTGCGCTAATTAGGAAGAATTAGCCTGAGTAGCAATGGGCAGCTGTGATTGGCTTAAAATGTCAGCTGACCACACTCAACTTATCACAGTGTCCTTTGCAGGTGTGATTTGATATGGCTGTCTTAGCCATACCTCCAATGGGAGTGAGCAATAAGAGGTCTGGCACCTTAATTCAGTGTTAAACTGCTTGAAAATGGTTTAACGCTGAATGGAGGGAGACTCCAGGCACTATAATTGGCGTGAGGGAGTTTTGTTTTCCTTTAAATACATTTTACATCAGGGATGTGAAGGCACTTCTAACACCATTTAATCACCTGTTCAGTTCTGCAGATATCATATAATCAGTTAATTCAATAGCTCTTGGATAATGTAGCAAATTATTTACTTTGTTCAACCAAGCTAATAAATCACATTGAAAGAATAGGCTCCCTATACACATCTGCCAAGGTTATTCAGTAAACTGCTGGAAATTCAAAGTGAATTCAAAATTAAGTTCTAATTTTACGCTAAAATAGCTAAACTGGAGACAACACTGACTATTTTTATACATTGGTCTAAAGTTTGAAATTCTGTTTCAATTCACTTTTAATTCCCCTGAAAATGTTCTGTCACTGTTTACTGTCAGTGAATAACTCTGTCACTGTTTACTTAATAAACTTTATTGTCTAATTTTCTTTATCTCTTGAAAAAATAATCCAATTGACTAAACAATAAACATAAACTCATGTACACAAAGTTATTTAAAGCATTTATATTAATGAAAAAGGTTTGACTCTCTGCCTATCATTGTATCTTAACAGTTACATCCTGTTGAGGAAGCCAATGCAGGGAAATGACTATAACTACTGTACATCCATGATTAAGTGATACATTACGATTAACAATGAGCTTGAATCACATTTTCAGAGCTGAAGGAAATAAAAATGTTGTCCACAATGCCCAAAACTACCTTGTTCACTATAACATTATAGAACTATGTTTGCTTTAAAATAATGAATCTTTTAGTACCTTAGGATACTACAGATTAGATTAGATGATGAAATATACATAATTGGGGATATCATCGCTTTACCTCTATGTTTGAATTAACTGACTATACTTTAAAACCCATCTTCATTCTCTATGTGGAACCACAAAACAACCAATCAATATTCAGGCTTGGATTTTTATCAGTAACACAACACAAAGATAGAAATCCCATAACTTTTACA
This sequence comes from Pelobates cultripes, assembly GCA_933207985.1. Classification (NCBI taxonomy): domain Eukaryota; kingdom Metazoa; phylum Chordata; class Amphibia; order Anura; family Pelobatidae; genus Pelobates; species Pelobates cultripes. Next base: position 213,839,480 of record OW240912.1, on the reverse strand, counting down.
TATGAATTTAAACCTGTTTTAATGTGTTCTATTTCAAAAATGCCATATAGAGTGTGACTCAGAATAATAATGTAGTTGGCTTTCTTTTTAGGGCCAGTGCAAGAATTTTTCTCTACACAGGCAAAGTCACATTTTCCACCTCACCACCCAAAAATGTGTCTTCACCTGTATGTCTCGTAACCCCCTTTTTAATTTCTTACCCCTTTAGTGTTGCTTATCCCATATTTTTAATGTCATTCCCTTTTAGTGTGTCTAATCCTCTTTGTGCCTTACATCCTCCTTTAGTGTATCATTTCCCCTTTTGTGTGACTTACACACCCTTGTTTGTCTTTTACGGCCCCCACTTGTGTGTCTCTCACTCCCCACTTTGTGTGTCTCTTCCCCTCAGCCCCTGTGTCTGTCTCTTACTTCCCCCATCTCCATTGTGTGCCTCTTCTTTTTCTGTTAGACCGGGTAAAGGATATGTAGTGTGGCTCTACTGTTGTCTCTGTGGCCACACTACATGGAGTGACTGGTAGTAAGGGAAAGCAATGTGTGACCCTCCTGCTGGTCACACAGACTTTGCACCCCTCAGGCCCATGGCAGTTGCCTTTACCTCCTTATGGTAGCACAGTCCCTGTTTCTATCTTTCTGTAATATTAGTTTATATAGATAACTAAACTCATACATTAAAGTTTACAGACAATCATGTAGACTTAATTATTGACTTTTGTTTTTTGTTGTTGTGACAATGGTAATTCATCTCATAATAAAAATGCTCAAATAAAAATTTTAGATTTTATGTACAATTTTCCGTTATCAACATATTTGTTTTGCAGTGTGTCTAGATGACTTACACATTTTCATAGTTCTCTGAATGAATAAATACATTTCAAGTGATTTTAGAAGCCAGTAATCCCTCATAAAGACCCTAAATGATTATGTTAGGTAATTCCCTTAGATTATGCACGCACTGTTTTATATCATAGGTATGATCAGAATGTTGGCGTCTAAATTATGAAGAAAGAAAAATTGCTCATTAAACTTGCATTGAAGGACCTCCCTGAAATGAAAAACAAACCCAGAAGCATTCATAAATCAGCAGGTCATGTAGCTTAAATATTTGCAGTATTTAAAATGTAGGTACTTACTTGACACTGACATAGACCATGTATTAGCGTAAGTCAGCTGTGTAAAATCATTAAGACCCATAACTAGAGATAACTACAGATGCCAGATCCAACATATGTTCCTAGACTCATATCAGTTCTCCATAGTGATGGGAAACACCTGACAATGTATGCATAATTCATATGCTGCTTTAGGGAAATCCTTCAAATTATCAAAGCAGTTCTTTTGGATTTTTTTTCTTAGCAAATGCATTGACTTCCTCCTGGCAGCATGCAAATTTAGCATGCATCAAGAGCATGTAGAAATTATATGCATCCTGAAATTAGTGGTAGGTCTGGCTCCAATACACCTGGAGCAAAATTGTAGCTCTATAATCTACAGCTAATTGTATAATAGCCAGCTCTGCTAGATTGTAGGTTGTGAAGTGGTGAGTTGTAGGAGGTACATCTATTATACATGTATAAATGATGTTATCCCTGAATTATTATGCATTTTATATACAGTCTATTTAGATTTGTTTTTATTTATTTCACGTGTGTTTGGGAGAGTAAGAGCAACTATTGCAGCGCGTGTGCGAGTGCACAAGTTGAGTACCATGGTTGTGTCTAAATGTGGCTAAGCATGTGAGTGGTTTTTGTGTCTATGTGTTATCAAGAATATCTAAGTGTGTCTGTGTTTGTGTTTGTTTTGTCCATGAATGTTTTCACTTGCCTGTCATTATTGATTATCTTTTGATCTTTAATAGGATATTTATAATACACTGGTGGGATTCATATGTATAGCAACGCAGACTTAAAAGATCAGACACCCTGTGTGTCTGTTGTGCCAACAATTCTATTGATAAAAACCGTTGTCAGTTGTAAAATGTGCTTTGCCCATTCCTCTATGACAGGAGAGGGACAAATATGTAAACTGCTCTTATATGCACACAGATTTGTATGGATCATTGAAATTGAAATTGTGTAGAAAGCAATTAAGTTTGAGTGTGATTACTATGTTTCAGTAAACCAAACTCTGTTTATTTCATTTGCCCCTGGAAAGCACCTGTTTTTGCCTGGTTAATCCTCTCCCGAACAGATTGTGTCTGTCTAGCAGCAAAGTTATGTTCAGTAAAAAAAATTCTAAAAATATTTGCTATTATTTTGCCTAGCATTGTGTACATATAAAAAAGTCTTTAATCAAAGTAAACCAGTAATCTTTAAGGCTCGTCTAAGGGAAGGAGAAAACAACTCCCTGCTTAATGAGAGCAACAGCCGGCATTGATGTTTAAAAAATTTGAAATATTTAAATAGAATCCTTGATGTCGCTACCAAGAAAATTAAAACAAACAATGAAACAATGAACTAAATTATTAAAATTGGTATTAGTCCCAAAAATAAGGAGGTGTTGCACATACACAATGGTCAGATTTTAAAACAAGCAACAAATTCAGAAATAAACAGAATGGGGATCCTGTTTATCTCAGGTTTTTTTGATTACCTTTGAAGTTTAACCTAGGAATCAGGACATCACAGGACACATTAATCCAACACTGGGGCCCACCATTATCTTTTAAATAAATAAGCACAACTTGGCAAAGTCTATCTAAGCATGTGATATTACGGATATACTCTGTTATTGCAGCTCTGAGCATTAATCTGATAACATACACAATACGCCATTGACGCCACTTCCTAGAGGCCAAATAACGTACTAACGTCCAGTGAAAGTTGTAACTTTGTAAGTAATAAAAATATCTAATTTAATATTTCAGTCACTTTTTAAAATTATGTTTTAGAATAGGGAGAAAAATATGTATTTTCCTTCCATCCTTTCATTGTGGAATGAATTAAAATATCAGTCTTATTTGATGATCTCATGCTGCATGGCTATCCATCTTAAAGACACAAAGCACCATTTACACATGCCTTTTGTATGAGAATAGTTACAATCTACCTGAATGAAAAAAAGAAACTCTTTGAATCAATACATAGAACAGTGTTTACTTTCATGATCGGAGCTTCTTTAGAATGCAAGATAGAGCGTTCTTTTTCTTCTGTAACAATATGATTGACATTTTGCCAGAGTCTAACATTTCAGTCTTAACTGTTTTGTAAATAGCCTATTTTAGCTTGTGAGAAGCTGGAAACTGATAAGCCTTCCCTGCAGCTTACTGTAAGGTTAAATAAATAGCATTCTCACACAGAAGGTGGGATCACCATTTTTGTGCAGGCAGAGAGCACTTTAAGTGATTGCGAGGGAAGTGTTACTGATTAGAACTTAATGTGGCTCAGAGAAAACAGCATCTGCAATACACATTAAAGATTCCATTACACATGATTTGTGTGTCTAATATATACTTTTTTTTTATCTTCTGGGAATAAACACCTGCACAGAGGTCACATTACACAGTTAATGGAAAAGTATACACTGTGTAAACAAATATGATATATATATTAAACACTGTTTAGGGTAATTGCTATGTAGGGTCCAAGTAGCAAACCCAATGGATGTTGCTTGCTTGATTTAATGTAATAATACATTTCTCATGTTATCTCAGCAATGTTTGCAGACATCTATTTGGAACCTGATGCTGTGGGGGGGATAGTACATCTAGAATCTAGAATCTAGATGGAGGGATATCATGGAGGGATATCTTTTCTACCTGTTCATGGGCAGTGTATGAAATGTTCTTCCCTGGAATTGAACCAGTTAAACTGCCCAAATACAAAATAAATAAAAATCACTGTTTAGTAGATATATCCCAAATGAAAATGTATGTATTTAACTGTGCATTTTTTCCTTTGTGCTATATCTATAAACAGCATGCAAAACTACAGATCTCTCGTCTGCTGCCTCTCCAGGTCGTCCTCCTCTTCTAGCCCCGCCCAGACTTTCTGTGACTGTCCAATCACAGACTTCCCAATGCAGCTCACGGATGTAACAGGACCTGTTGTATGCTTGAAAAACCAGGGGAGATGTAACCAGTATCATTTACAAAAAATTAAATTTCTATTGAAATCTACACTTTTTCCAAAATGAAAATAAAAAATAGGACAAAAGTGCTTCAGGGGTCTGGAGTGTCCATTTAAAGGGACACTATAATCACCAGAACAACTACAGATTATTGAATTTGTTCTGGTGAGTAGAATCATTCCCTTCAGGCTTTTTGTTGTAAACACTTTCTTTTCAGGGAAAATGCAGTGTTTACATTACAGCCTAGTGATAACTTCACTGGCTGTTAGAGATCCTTCCTGGGTCATGGCTGCCTATAATGCATCCAAACATTCAGTGTCTCCACCCTCTGCATGCAGACACTGAACTTTTCTCATAGAGTTTAATTGAATCAATTCATCTCTATGAGGAGATGCTGATTGGCAAGGGAAGTGTTTGAATCATGCTGGCTCTGCCCCTGATCTGCCTCCTTGTCAGTCTCAGCCAATCCTATGGGAAAGAATTGTGATTGGGTCAGGCTACCACTTCTGATAATGTCAGCAGAATGCTTGTTTTTCTGAATCTAACAGCAAGCAGAGTTACAGCTTCAAGCTTGCATACAGTAACATTTTTACTATATTTATGGAGGCATGAGGGGCCCAGGGGGGCTAGATGGTGGTGTTAACACTATAGGGTCAGGAATACATGTTTGTGTTCCTGACCCTATAGTGATCCTTTAATTTGCTGTGGTGGGGAAGAAAATGGAGCTGACATGGTAGTTAGCAGGGGCGGGCTGGGCTGGGGGGCAGGGAGGCAATTGCCCCCCAGGCCACCCTAAATAATTTTAAAACCGGCCGCTGCAGGGCCAGTCCTAATGCTGCAGCCACCTGAGCGCTCTGTTAAGAGCCTCAGGCGGCTGCAGCACAGCTTCTCCCCTCCCCTTCCCTTCCCTTTTCTGTAGCGTGGCCGAGCACCTCTCCAGTCCGTGGTGCCCAGCCAGAGTGATAGGAAGGTGCACACTCAGTTTGCACTTCCTGTCAGTCCGGCCGGGTACAGGAAACAGAAACTCCGCGCGGAACAGGAATTTCTGTTTCCTGTAACCGGCCGGACTGACAGGAAGTGCACACTAAGTGTGCACCTTCCTATCGCTCCGGCCGGGCACCGTGGACCGGAGAGGAGCTCGGCCACACTACAGGGAAGGGGAGGTGAGGGGGGGAGGGGGAGTAAGAAGAAGGGGAGGGGTAAGAAGAAGGGTAGGGGTAAGAAGAAGAGGGGGTAAGAAGTAGGGTTGGGGTAAGAAGAAGGGGTGGGGTAAGAAGAAGAGGGTAATAGAAGGGGTGGGGTAATAAGAAGAGGGGGTAAGAAGAAAGAGGTAAGAAGAAGAAGGGAATAAGAAGAAGGAGGGTAGAAAGAACAGGTGGGGAGTAAGAAGAACACGGGTAAGAAGAACAAGGAGGGTAAGAAGAGCGAGGTAAGAAGAACCAGTGGGAGTAAGAGAAGAAGAAGAAGAAGGGGTAAGAAGAAGAAAGGGGAGTAAGAAGAAGGGGAGTAAGAAGAACAAGGGGAGATAAGAGAACAAGGGAGTAAGAACAAGGGGGGATAAGAAGAACAAGGGGGGTTTAGAAGAACAAGAAGGGGTAAGAAGAGGGTGGTAAGAAGAAGGGAGTACGAAGAACAGGTGGGGGAGTAAGAAGAACAAGGGGGTAAGAAGAATGGGGGTAAGAAGAACAAGGTGGGAGTAAGAAGAACAAGGAGGGAAGTAAGAAGAACAAGGGGGAAGTAAGAAGAACACAGGGAAGGGGGGGAGAGTAAGGGTGAGGAGAAGGGGAGATAAGGAGAACGGGGGGACTGAGAAGTACACAGGGAGGGTGGGTGGTGAGGAGAACACAGGGAGGAGAGGGGGTAAGAAGAACACAGGGGGGATGAGGAGAAGGGGAGATGAGAACACAGGGAGGTGAAAATAACACAGGGAGGGGGAGGTGAGAAGAACACGGGGGGGTGAGTGAGAAGAACACAGGGGGTGAGGAGAACACATGGATGGGGGGAATGAGAAGAATGGATGGGTGGAGGGGGAGATGAGAAGAGCACAGGGATTGTGGGTGAGTGTGAGAAGAGACTGCTAGGGGAGGATGGGGGAGAGCTCTAAGGGACAGAACAGACAGCTCTATAGGACAGGGGGCAAGACAGGGAGCTCTTTCACACTATGCGCACACGCACACACAATGCATCCCTATACATACACAGAAACACACAATGCATCCCTACACACACAGAAACACAACATTCTTCCCTTACACACAGAGAAACTGACAATGCATCTATTACACACATACAATGCATCCTTTGCACACATACACAGAAACACACAATGCAAACCCTTACACACACATGCAAACACACACACTGCTTCTCTTACATATACACAGAAACACAATGCATTTCTTACACACACTCAATGCACACACTTACAGACACACACCTTGCATCCCTTATGCATACAAACACAGATTCACACAATGCATCCTTTACACACAACCAAGAACACACAATACATCCCTTATACACAAACACACACTTCATCGCCTACACAATCTGGTATCCCTATACACTACATACCATAAGCACACATATTATATCCTCTACAATAACACATAACACATCCCCTACACACTCCACTCCCTGTGAGCGAACTCATGGGTGGGTGGAACATATAAATGGACTTATGAGTGGGCCTTATGGGCATACTAACCGTCAGGCCGTGGGGCTCAGACCTTAAGCTGTGTAAGGGGCCCAAAAAAAATGGAGCTGCTTCCAATTCTCAGAACATTGAATTTTGTGACCACAGTTGCAAACAGCCTCCAGAGATCCTGTTCTACACCAGACCAGTGGAGCCAAACTGCACCCCATCATCATCTGGTTGTAAGTATAGGCAATGTAGTATGATATTAGTGACACTAATCTATAATTTACCTCACATTAAAGGGACACTATAGTCCCCAGAACCACTTCAATTTAATGAAGTGGTTCTGGTGTCTATAGCCGGTCCTCCAGGCTTTTTAATGTAAACAAACATTGTGTGCAGCACTGGCGTTAGTTCATATGGCAGATCATATGGGTGGGGCATTGTGATGTCACATGGGGGGGCGGCAAATTTTTATTTTGCCTAGGGTGGCAAAAATCCTTGCACCAGCTCTGATCCTGGGTAGGTGCACCAGTCTACTGGTGACCCACAGCAGGGGAGTGCACTGATTGTACTGCAATCTCCTCCTGCCTAGACCCATTTTTACCGCAGTGCAAGTGCCCTCTGCCCCTAATTTGCAGTGGATCACACTCACAGCAAGCGGTGCCTGGATCCCTTTGCAGAGACAGGAATAAAGAGGTTCTGCGGCAACTGGCCATCCTGCAAGCATCACATTAACCAGCTGTTCCCCATGCAGCCACCGGTGGCGCTGTGCTGGGAGAATGTGATTACTCTTCACTTCCTCCCAACCTACAGAGCAGCGCATGGGAGAGAGAGAGGAGGAGGCATGATTTAATCTTACAACAAATCCAGTAAGCAAATCTTTATAAATTTGGGGGGATCAGCTCTGTTTCCACAGTTTATTGGTGTTTACGTTTACTCTGATGTCTGTATTAATATTGAGGAATGTCTAAGTAGTAACATCAGTGTGTGTCAGCAGGGCCAGCCGTTGGGGTGTGCAAGCTGTGGGGTCATGCAGGGTGCCATGACAACAGAGGCAGCTCACAAGTTGGGGACCCCAGCATATTCAATTTAAACGATTCGCTGGTGGTCCACTGGTGCGCACCAGCAGTAGGTGCAGTCAGATCATATCCTCTCCCTCGTGGTTCCAGTGCTCAGTAAGTGAGTCGGAGCACAGGCTCAGAGATTCTCAGCCTGCGCTCTGACAACATTGAAAGTCAGAGCCGTGAAGGAGCGGGTATTAGCATAACATCAATATCCGTTCTAAAACCAGGAAAAGGTGGGCATGGATGATGAACTGATTTGGTGGTGCAATGGGCCACTTGACTGGTTTTGCCCCCCAGGCCTAAAGCTGCCAGCTCTGCCCTGGTAGTTAGAAGGCATATTTTTGTTTTTATGGACTGGCCATCACCATGAAATGGCTATATGTGTCTGGAAACACATGATGGATGGATATAGCAGCCATGGATTTATACATGCTACCAAAACGTATGTAGAATTCACATGTTGGCAAAATAAATCAATTACTTATATAATCACCGTTTAATAAACAAACATCTCACTTGTAAAATGGACACCATCAACTGGATATAAATGTGTGGTAATTTATTTCTATAATATAAATGTATTTTGCAAATAAAAAAAAATAATGATGTCTAGTACTTTGTAAAGGATAAAAAAATGGATAAATGCATGGTACACTAAAATGTCTTGCTGTGAGTTAAACCATAACTTGTTAAAGTTGCCAGTATGAAGGTTTAGGTTGGGTGGCATTGTAGCAAGTAGGGGTATTTGTCCTTAGTAGGGGATTAATATCGTCTTTGTATTTCTGGCTCCAGTGTCAGCATTCTATTTTATTAAGTGTTCTTGCATGGCTAACTCCTCCCACAGTTTTTATACTACATAGATAGTAATATACCGAAACGTGCGGATTGTTCCCGATCGGTGTGCTATTACTATGTGGAACGTTTCGCTGAATGGTTCACAAAATATTGTTGTTTTTGTGGCGAAATTGGTCCCGTAGGAATGAATGGCGGAATGTTCAAAACTAGAGTGGGAGCTGACAAAAGCTGAAAAATCAGGATATGATTTCTAAACTGCCACCACTCCCTCATTTTCAAGCCAACCTACACAAATCTTATATCAAAACCTTCAGCTATCCCTGCTGCCACTAAAAATGTCTAAATGTCACGGCTAAGCCCTAGTCCAGATAGTTTTCACAATATGACCATTTGTTTGCAACTCACGCCGTCAATTGACATTCATTGAAACTCCACTCTAGCCACCACAAATTTGAAGGGCAATTTCTAAACTGCGACTGGGCCTTCATTTTTAATATTTCAAAGACAATGTAGGTCTGGGTCTTATGATTCTCACAATATAAAGCTCTTCACTGTAGGATTTATAGTTTTAAAACTACGATCGTTTGAAGATGGCAACCACCAGTGAAGTGAGCAATTTGGAGCAGTTTGTTTTTAACCGCTCTTCTCTGCCCTTGCTGTAAAGTGAGTTGCCATAGGAACCCAGGTGTGTGAGCAGCCAGCAGAGTGTTCCGGAACACAGAGGCTGCTAGAGTAAACACATTCACTAAACTGCTGTCATTCCTGCAGTTTTGATAACACAAAAGTGAGCACTATCACATTTAATAAATATATTTCCATGTTAATGAATTCGTTATACCTGTAACAGAAAAACAGTAACATACAATGTTACAACAATACAGCTAATCAATGTTTCATAAAGTTATTCTGCCCAGTCCAATTTTTCCACAGTTACTCCAGCCACTCCAACCACACAACAGTTACTCCAGCCACTCCAACCACACAACAGTTACTCCGCCCACTCCAGTTGTAGACTACTGGTGGAGGCAAGAACACTTCAATTTCCCCAGAAATTTTAGCTTTTCTAGTTAATCTTGCTTTCTCTCAGCTAAAATGAATTCAATAATGTGGATAATTACTGTTTTTAAGAAGAAGTAATACAGGGTAGGGCTAAATTCACAGTAATATTCAGGTATCAGTGAGGGGAAATAGATTTTTTTTTTTTTTAGTTCCTTGTAGTATTTCTGATGAAATGTTGTTTTGCCACTTATCGTTGGCTGCCACGCCTGACATCAATAACAAAGTGAATGAACCAAAGAGAAAGAGAAAATGTTCTCCACATTCCACTTGTAGGAGAACCCAAACTTGAAGGAGTAATTAAAAAATATATATATTCTTGGCATTTAAATTGGCCAATCAGTGTGCTGCAAAATATGAATATTATGTGTATATTTTTAAGTACACTGCTAGGAGCATGTTCAAGCCATTTGGTTCATAACCATAGAAAGAAAGACAGCGATATCTCAATTTATACAGATATATAGTAACATTTCTTTATATATATAATATGCAAACATATATATTTTAATGTTGCTAATTTTTCCCCCTCTATGGTCACCTTCCACTTCATTTTTTAATAAAATCTGCATTTAGTGGCTGTCCCATAACCATCAAGCATCTTCTTTTTTTTTTTTTTTGACAGAACTCTGAATCACAAAACAAACAAAACTATTTCTGCCGTTGTTTGTTTTGTGATTTGTTCATATAGCATTTTGGAGTTCAGGATTTCAGACGAATTGATGATGGGCTGAAATTCGGGCAGATTGCAATTAGTTTGAAACTGAATGCACAAGTCCGATGCCATGGACACAGCCTCTAACTAGTATTGTACCTAGGAATATTAACATACCTGATGGCAGGGAAATAGCATCTTCTTGATAATATACCTGGGGTGAATTGGGAACCATTAGTGGCACCACTGTATTTTCAAGCAAGGGGGTATGGGTACAAATAGGTCACTGGGACTGACTAGCAAATACATTCACTATATTCCACCATCCTGCTGGAAAATAGATATCAGGACACGCAACGTAAAGTCCCATCCTTCCATACTTTAACATCTCAATCATTGCAATAGACAGGATGAAACGGCAGTCCAGGAGACCGTGGCTATACTTATAATACAATTAGGCTTTTGTAATACAATGTAATCATTGTGCAGCAATGACCCAGGAAGCACCTCTAGTGGTTGTCTAAATGACTGCCACTAGCGATCTTCCGAGGCAGTAAAAGTCAGTGTTTACTTTAAAATGTCTGCAGGGGCTGAATATACCCACCAGAACAACTACCGGGTACATTAAGCTGTATTGTTCTGATGACTATAATTGTCCCTTTAACCCCTTAAGGACCAAACTTCTGGAATAAAAGGGAGTCATGACATGTCACACATGTCATGTGTCTTTAAGGGGTTAAGATAGTAAACACTTTAGTATAGTGGTTACCAACAAACAAGATGCTGCGGACATAACTACCATCATTCTTAGCCAAGGTGCTACACTTCCATTGTATAATATTATTATATTAAAGATATAAGATATAGTCAATATATAAAGTATAATATTCATATAATATTCATTGAAAAATAACCATGCTCGGGAAAAACAGTGCTATGCTGCACCCACACAGTCATTAGAATCCGGTGTCAAGAGCCCCATAGTATGAAGCGAGGTTACCACTTGTAACGCAGCCAGGTGCAATAATGGCAAAGGCACTCTGCTATTCTTTCAGTGAAGCAGTGACCATGGTGGTGACAGTACTGTGGGTGCAGAGGTTACTTCTCGACCCTCCATCCACTACAACACCTGGCACCCAGAATGTACTAAAGTAGAACACAAAGATATAAAAACTGTGGAATATAACCCAAAAACAAAATGTTACAATGAGTACAGTTACAAAGGACATACCACTAACAGCCAGAGACTAGGTTAATGTTCTGGAATGATATTGTCTGATCTGAGTTATTTGTTATAAGGCCTGATGCCCACTTACCATACTTTTTTTAACCAAAGTTAAAAAAACAAAGCATTTTCTCACGTTATTTTTTGTTTGTTACAGGTGCACAGTGGTGTTATGCAGTTGAACAATGCTCTGGATGCACAGGTAAAACCATGTTAATGTGATAAATATATGTACATGTTAAATGAGCTGTTTAGTGTTTGGAATAGTTCAACCATCTCTTTAACCCTCAACCAGTCATCATTCTGCAGTTTGTGTAATTAAAGAATAGAATAATAAACTAATTGATAACCAATGGAATTATTTGTTTTAACTATTTAAATCTTAGGCCAAAATAGTCAAGCAGGAAAAATAACCAAATTAAGAATTTTTCCAATGACTACTTTGGCATAAATCTTGTACATTTTTTTTTAACAGTTTCCAGCTATTCCTAGTTTAATGATTAATTGTGGAGTTCATTCACTAAACACTAAACTGTGGTGAATTGAATACTGAAATGTAAAATGTTGCCTAAATTGACACCCGGTGCCAAGATTTTTGGCTACAAAGTCATAGATGCATTTTTTGCCCCCCACACTTCAGACTCCTCACACCGTTCCCCCTTGCTTGTGCGGCCTGCAAACCGGCGTTACAAGCTCACTGCCCAGCATGGAGCCTTGCTGTGTAAGAGCTGCACATGACTCTTACACCCGAAATGTCCCCATTCAGGATTGGATTTACTTTTAAGGGGTTACTCCAACCAAAAACAACGTGTTTCAATATAACACTTTTTTTTAACCCTTTCTGGCAAGATCACCCGTCTCTTTTAAAATAAAGAAATAAAGCAAATTAAATGACACACTTGTAAAGAGTGTTTTACATGTGGGAGGTGGCTGCCTGTGTGTTTAGAGGCTGCTTGTGGGATTGTGTATGTAGAGAAGACTGTTTCTGGTATAGTTTGTGTGTTAAGTGGTCTGTTTGTGGTTTTCTATGTATGGGCTTTAGCGTGTGTATGTGCACACATATCTTAGGACTGTAGATATAGTGTGTGTAGTAAGAGCTTGTAGAGTGTGTATGTGTGTGTCATAGGGGCTGTACTGTGTGTTTAATGGGGCTTTAGAGTGCATATGTTTGTATCTGGGACTGCAGTGTGTGTACATGTGTATAGGTGTTACATTGTTTGTATATTAGAAGTTGTATTTTTATAGAGGTTGTAGTGTGCATGTGTTTGTGTACAGAAGTTATAGTCTTTGTCTACAGGGGTATACGAGCACGATATAACACGAGTGTGCACACAGGGAACGGCGCTCGGCTAGCTCCCATGACCAAAGTACTTACATTCCACATCTCCGGAGCACTATCCAATGAATGAGGGAACAACCAATCTCCCTATGCAAGAATCAAAGACACAAAAATTCTGAAAACTACAAACAGAGGCGTACCTAAAAAAACACCCCCAGCCCCTCCATATGTTTCATTCCTTCCAACCCAGCCCCTCCACATGTCTCATTCCCTCCCCCTCAGCTCCTCCATGTGTCCTAATCCCTCCCTCCTAACCCCTCCATGTGTCCCATTCCCTCCTATACCTTAATGTGTCTCTCCCCCTTCTCCTCCTGTACCTGCTCACCACGATACCAGGTCTGGTCGCCCACCCTACACACAGAGCCACATCCCCGGGCAGGTTTGGCAGTGTACCGGCCCTTAAATTATGTCAGAGGCCTGCAGTTGTAGTGGTTTACAGGGCAGCCAGTCCCTCTGCAGTAATGGGCACAGTCGCAGCTACGACCTTTGTGGCCGTGGTAGTTATGTCATTGGCACAGATGTTCAGTGTACTTAAAAGACCATGCTTTTTATTTGGTCCAAGGCAAAAGGATACCACTAAACAGTTTTACAACATTTCCACATAGCATTGATCAGAAAGCCTGCTCACTGGTGGGAAATGACCCACGCTAAAGGGCCCTGCAGTGCCATCGGATTTGATGCCCTCTTTGCGGGCAAGCCTCTAATTACAGTCTGTCCCAGTTACATGATTTAGTAGCACTACAATTCAGTGTTTGGTGAATACATTTTTTTTATATTTTAATATTTTTCCATTATATATATATATAGATAGATTAATATCTTTTTCATATATAATATATTTTCTGATATTTCAATATTTTGAAAAGATAATTTTAAAAGTTTATCCAAACACATTAAATCCTTTGTTAAGCGTTTCCAAAAATATTCAATAGAGGCCATAATGAGCAATGTGGTCACTACTCTCTATATATTATCTCTATTAGTTTTTTTTCCTCGTTTCTCTTCATGACTGTCTCTGTCTCTGTCTCTGTCCTACTTTACCATTCACCTCTCTCCTTATTACTTTAAACAACCATCTTGGCTGTAGTTCTGTCATGGTACCCACATACCACAGCCCTTACAATGCCTCCTCTATCAGTTACAGAACCTTAGCAGGCAAATCATACAGTTGTGTCTTATAATATAATATATAGACAATGTTTTTTCTAACCTATTTTTTTTTTGCACAGGACCCAGATACTGGCAGACAATAAATGGAACAAAATGTGGAGGGCTTGCTCAATCTCCAATTAATGTTGTTACAGACAATTTAAAATATAGTTCACAATTGAAGCCATTTACATTTGTAGGATACGATAAAGAGTATAACTACACCATGACAAATAATGGCCATTCTGGTAAGTTCTTATTAGGTTTGTCTAATCCATCGGGTGATAACACAAACAGGGTTATTTACCAAAATGTGAATTGCTGGGAATTCAAAGTAAATCCTAATTAATTTAAAATATTAAGACAAAATAGTTAAACTTCACAATTCTCCAAAATCAGCTGTATATTAATTTTATCTATTTTAGCAGAAGATTTGAAATCAACTTTCAATTCACTTTGAATTCTCCACTGTTCACACTGAATGAGTGAATAACCCTGTGTGCATATAATATAATACAGACTGTGAATTTGTTTTGGCAGCTAAGTAATGCTTGGATTCTTTATAAATGTGTTTTGTTACAAATATGTGGATATATATTTGCCCAATGCTGAGTTTTATTTAATAAAAACATGATCAAAATTAGTCTATGAGCATTATTATCCAGGATGTGCCATAGTTTAGTGATCTGTCACTGCTTGTGCAATAGGAGATACTTCTTAACTACTGTTGCCTTCAAGCTGCGTATATTTACAGTATGCATGAAAGAATACAAATATACTGATATTGGGTTTATGAGGAACCTTGATTACTTTAATTGTATTATGATAACATTTCCATATCGACTCCCCTTTAAAAGCAAATGAAATAAAAACGTTTTATTTAGTATATTTAGAATACTAGAGAGAATATAGTAATATTTATTTCTTAAAGGGACACTCCACTGCCCAAATACAAAATAAATAAAAATCACTGCTTAGTAGATATACCCCAAATGAAAACTTGTATGAATCTAATTATGTATCTTTTCATTGGGGATATATCTAAAAGCAGCTTGCAAAACCTACAGTTCTCTTGTCAGCTGCCTTTGCAAGCTCCCTTCTAACCCCGCCCAGACTTTCTGTGGCTGTCCAATCACAGACTTTCTAATACAGCTCAATGAGAAGTCTTTGTAAGTCAGGTGCACTGGGCAATTGCTGCGTCCTGAGGTCAGTTGCATTGAGATAACCAAACCAGGAAATAAAATGTCCTCTTGTCTGCTTGAAAGTCAAGGGGGTGTAACCAGGTTAATTTATAAAAGTGTCAATTTCTATTGAAATCTGCACTTTTTGCAAAATGAAAAAGGAGGACACCCTCTTCACACAAAGCTTTTCAGAAAGCTCAAGTAGTTTATGGGTCTGGAGTGACCATTTAATTTTGAAATGTACAATGGAGTCTTTGTCATTGCTATAAAACTTGATGGAAACACTACTCTAAAAAGGTCACCAGAGATGTCAGAGTCACTTCTTCTCTAATAGAATTATACCTCTCCTTTTTTACATTGCCCTTGCTTCCTTGTGCCTCTACTTTATATTATTTTCTCTGTGTACATTATTGGATTGGTACATATCACTCAAAACCAAATTCAGAATGCAGGTCCCAATAGTTCTTTTCCATGACTAACCCTAATATGTTTCTCTAGATTTCCTGCAGATTTTCTCTTATTTATTTATTTATTTATCTATTTATTTATTTATCTATTCACATTATACTTTCATCAAATATCTTGGTCCACTGTCACTTAATGGAAGAAGATTATTGGAAAAAGATTGTGTGACGTAGTGTTGCTCAAGATAATCTTATCATTTGTTTCTCTTCTTTGAGCTCTGCATCATTAAATTCACACCCTATAGCACTACAGTACTGGACTGGTAATATGCATAATATTACTGGTTAACATCAAACTACCAAGCAGTGTATACAGCTGCAAAACATTTTTCCACTTTCGATAAAAGATTCTATGAATGATGATAGTGTAAATGTTCTATTCATTCACTTCTATTCCTGTATCTTTCAAAGTTCTGTCTATTTTTCCACCAATAGGTTATTTTTAGTTATTAACACTTTAATCCATGTTTTACTCCTAGCATTCATAGATTTGGGTAGAACATCTATGAACATTAAGGATGGAGGGCTTACAGGAATTTATAATATAGTTCAGCTCCATTTCCACTGGGGAAGTGAAATGTCTGAAGGATCGGAGCATTCTATAAATGGCGAAAGATTCCCAATGGAGGTAAGAATAAATTCCTGAACCTTTGGCCAATATCCTTTTACTAAATATAAGATAACTAGTTTTCAAAGTCGCACTAGATGTCACTTGCTGCTACTTTTAGAGCACAGTTCTATCGCATAGATTAGTTTGGGATTTCGATAGTTTATCGAAATTGTACTTGACCCAGATATTTATATGTGATCCCTGTGGTGAGCTCTTTGTTTTGCATGAGTTCTCATGTGTATGGATATTTCTCACACTAAGAGTATCTAAGTATTGGGAAACATTTGCTGCTATTTTTTACAAATTTCTTCAATATCTATTGTACAATCTGACACAATTTGGAATGATGCCAGTGACATGGAAAAATGTGTGAGAAGCACCACAGTGTCACCGCCCATAGTCTCTAGAATTGACACTGTTTGTAAAACTATTGCACCCCTTTCTGGACTTGAAACTTTGTGTTCCCCAGTTGCATGATTCCAGTTCCAGTTTTTTTCCATCTTGTTCTCTTATTTTTGTGTTGCAAATTTAGACCAAGCACAGTGACCACTTCAAATCACTGAAGTGGTCATGGTGTTTTGAGTAACCATTTGAACTACTAACTTCTTCATAACTAAGGCTATGCAAATCCTTTTTTATTGAAAAAGTCTTGACATGTCATTGTTTTTTAACTGATTACCTTTCAAAATATTAACTTTAATAAAGGGACACTGTAGGCAACCAGACCACTTCAGTGATTTGAAGTGGTCTGGGTGCTGTGTCCCTATTGCTTACATTGCAGCTCTAAGTCTGCCCTCAGTGGCTGTCTACAAGACATCCACTGGGGGCTCTTCCGGAATCGAAACAGACCTTTGGCCAGCTATCTGACGCTGGACGTCCACACACTCTGCATTAGGACCTCCAGCATCAGATTTTCCCCATAGGAAAGCATTAAATAATAAAAAAATGCTTTCCTATGGGGAGCTGTAATGCGTGCGCGACCAGGAGCGTGGGCAGAGCCTGACCCAGCGCAGAGGGACATCGGCGCTGGATTCAGGTAAGTGGCTCAAGGGGTTTTAACCACTTCAGCCCACCGAGAGGGACGGGCGCAAGCGAGGGGGGGCCTATTAAACCTATAGTGCCAGGAAAATTGCTTTGTTTTCCTGGCACTATAGGATCCCTTTAACCTCCAATTACATTTTAACTCCAAAATTGTCGTAAACTTATTTTCAGTTAAATACAGATTTAACCTATTGTTTATCAATAAGCTGTCCTGTAGCATTACATCTATATGTTTTACATTATTATATTCGAGCAAATGCTAAATTGTACAGTTAATCAGTTAACCAAAAAACACAAAACATAAAAGCAAATCAAAACAGTGCTAGAACACATTCTTATGTAATTTAAATTACTCACCTTTCTGATCAGCCAAACTTAAATCATGTCTTGCTTATTCTCACAGTGCCATTGCTGAAACCATGCCTAATGCAAAAGTGTTAACATACTATCTATTTCTTTATAGCTTCATATTGTACACAATAATAGTAATGGACATCTGGCTGTCCTTGGATTCTTCTATGAAGTGAGTAAACATTGGAATATCTCTGCAGTTCCATTTGTTTTCATGGGGATTGCCACTACTTGAAATACTGTAGCCCACTTTTTAGAACATAATGCTACATAATGCTTCAGGATACATAGACATTTTCGACAATTGAGTGTTTTCAACCTTTATGGAAACATTTTGAGGAAGATCCTTTCCTGTTCCAGCATGACTATGTCCCTGTACACAATGTTAGGTCCACGAAGACATGGTTTAATGAGT
The DNA here is from genome assembly GCA_933207985.1 of Pelobates cultripes. Taxonomy (NCBI): domain Eukaryota; kingdom Metazoa; phylum Chordata; class Amphibia; order Anura; family Pelobatidae; genus Pelobates; species Pelobates cultripes. The sequence goes on along the minus strand of OW240912.1, from coordinate 213,821,429 downwards.
TTAGTTTGGAGGAACTTGAGTGACCAGCATAGAGCTTGGCATAAACCCAATGAAACACCTTTGGGATGAATGCTGATAGTACCTTTTTGGTTAACAACACCGTCTGATCTTTTGTGTGAAATTCCCACAGTCACAATACAAAATATAGAAGAGTGGCAACTGTTAAAGCTGAAAAGAGGAAGCGGCAACTCTATAATAATGCCCATAGTTTTGAAGCGTTAACATGCTTACCTCGATGTGACAGTCAGGTGTCTACATAAATGTAACCATATACTGTGTGTGTATATACTTTTATGCTGGGTTTGTTAGTGGTTGCCTGAAAGTTGGTGTGGGATGGCTTACCCATTAAAAAAAAAAATTCCTTCACCTTGATTACCTTGGGCAACTCACATTATCCGAGCCAGCTAAGCACAAGGAAAAAGTATAGTTGAAACTCCATTCCAGGAGAGGGGGAGTGATTTACAACTCCTGTTATTAATAGTCTGCTGGGACAAGAAATTCTTCTTTTCCAGGTCTGGTGAAATAGAATCCAGAACCTGATAACACAGATGCAAGGTTACCTCCAATTTCAGATGTGAACTGCAACAACTATCATGATGTCTCCGGATTACATTAAATTTTCTGTAAAATATATTTTCATAACAGAAGTAGAAGAGAATGGGAAACAATTGCATGAATGATGTCACCATCTATACAGTAAAGTATTGTAGAACATGGCCTGTCCACCTACAAAAACAAAATTAATCTATCTATGTATTAATTAAGGGTGTATGGCCTCTACTTAAAAACAAATGCACATTCATTTAATATGTTTTCATCCCAGGAGAATGCAGCAGAGAATAAACAATATGATGGTATCATCAAAGGCTTAGAAATGATCACAAGTAAAGGTAACTATATTGTAAAATGTTTCAAACAAAAAAAGATGGTTTTATTTAATAGCCTCTATATCTAACTCTATCAGGTTTAATATCCAAATTTCAAAACCAAGGCGAAAATAGTCAAGTTGTTACTATAGATAAGTTGAGGAATTTTTCCAGATCACATTTTTGTCTCACTTTTGCAATTTGGTTTTTAATACACTACAATTTGGAGTTTAGTGAATACCCTGTGAATTATATACAGTTGCAAGAAAAAGTATGTGAACCCAATGATATGGAATTCTGTACAAATTGGTCATAAAATGTGATCTGATCATGATCTAAGTCACAACAATAGACAATCACAGTCTGCTTAAACTAATAACACACAAAGAATGAAATGTTGCCATGTTTTTATTGAACACACCATGTAAACATTCACAGTGCAGGTGGAAAATGTATGTGAACCCTTAGACTAATGACATCTCCAAGAGCTAATTGGAGTGAGATGTCAGCCAACTGGAGTTCAATCAATGAGATGAGATTGGAGGTGTTGGTTACAGCTGCCCTGCCCTATAAAAAACACACACTAGTTCTGGGTTTGCTTTTCACAAGAAGCATTGCCTGATGTGAATGATGCCTCGCACAAAAGAGCTCTCAGAATACCTACGATTAAGAATTGTTGACTTGCATAAAGCTGGAAAGGGTTATAAAAGTATCTCCAAAAGCCTCGCTGTTCATCAGCCCACGGTAAGACAAAGTGTCTATAAATGGAGAAAGTTCAGCACTGCTGCTACTCTCCCTAGGAGTGGCTGTCCTGTAAAGATGACTGCAAGAGCACAGCGCAGACTGCTCAATGAGGTGAAGAAGAATCCTAGAGTGTCAGCTAAAGAATGACAAAAGTCACTGGCAAATGCTAACATCCCTGTTAGCGAATCTACAATACGTAAAACACTAAACAAGAATGGATTTCATGGGAGGATACCACAGAGAAAGCCACTGTGTCCAAACAAAACATTGCTGCACATTTACAGTTTGCACAAGAGCACCTGGATGTTCCACAGCAGTACTGGCAAAATATTCTGTCGACAGATGAAACCAAAGTTGAGTTGTTTGGAAGAAACACACAACACTTAGTGTGGTGAAACAAAGGCACAGCACACCAACATCAAAACCTCATCCCTACTGTGAAGTATGGTGGTGGGGGCATCATTGTTTGGGGCTGCTTTGCTGCATCAGGGCCTGGATGGATTGCTATCATCAAAGGAAAAATGAATTCCCAAGTTTATCAAGACATTTTGCAGAACTTAAGGCCATCTGTCTACCAGCTGAAGCTCAACATAAGATGGGTGTTGCAACAGGACAATGACCCAAAGCATAGAAGTAAATCAACAACAGAATGGCTTAAACAGAAGAAAATACGCCTTCTGAAGTGGCCCAGTCAGTCCTGACCTCAACCCGATTGAGATGCTGTAGCATGACCTCAAGAAAGGGATTCACACCAGACATCCCAAGAATATTGCTGAACTGAAACAGTTCTGTAAAGAAGAATGGTCAAGAATTACTCCTGACCGTTGTGCACGTCTGATCTGCAACTACAGGAAACTTTTGGTTGAAGTTATTGCTGCCAAAGGAGGTTCAACCAGTTATTAAATTCAAGGGTTCACATACTTTTTCCACCTGCACTGTGAAGGTTTACATGGCATGTTTAATAAAAACATGGCAACATTCATTCTTTGTGTGTTATTAGTTTAAGCAGACTGTGATTGTCTATTGTTGTGACTTAGATGATGATCAGATCACATTTTATGACCAATTTGTGCAGAAATCCATATCATTCCAAAGGGTTCACATACTTTTTCTTGCAACTGTATTTCATTAGTACCCATAATAGCTAAGTCCCAATACAAGCTACATATATTTGACTAATATCTGATGCATACATGGGCAGGGTTATTTACATTTTGTCCTGTCAACAGGGTGGACTGAAGTGGCTATCATGTTTCTAGTAACCCTTAACTAATGATAGAAAGGGTTATTCACTAATGTGAGAATTCAAAGTGAATTTCAAATTTAAGGTAAAAATAACCAAACTTCATGGACAGCCTCCACTGCCAAGTATCAAGACCTGTACTCAAGTGTGTCAATGGAAATATACAGTGCTTATTCAGGGATAACGTATTATAATGTGTGTCTACCCAATTTAGCAGCATTGGAATAGAACCTGGGACACCAATAAGACCCCACTGTTTGGGCTGATAATTGCAAAGTGACCTTTTCCATGTCCATGGAACAGTCCACCGGCACCACAATGTAGTGCATAAAGCAAACTTTGACAAAAATAAAATAAAATGTTTTGACCTACAGGCCTTTAAGATGCTCTTTAGGTGAAATTTGGTTCTTCTTAGACCATTGGAAGATGACAAGAAAACAAACTGAGTGGGCTCAAAGAGTAATAGCAAAGTTGTGGAATACCATTCTGATTCCCACAGCATAATTTGCACATCATAAAGGTACACATACTGTATATTAAAGAGGGATATGTTGATAAAGGCTGGCAAGTATTCACAATACTGCTAGACTGTTCCATAAGCTGGAATGTGTTCTTTGCAGAAGCATTTTCTAAGTCTCACAGATAAGAGCCCAATATGACATCTTCTCTTATCCATATTTACAGTTTGCATGAGGAAGAACAATTCGGAACAAACATAGAATAAAACACATTGTGATGTGAAAATCTGTGTAAAATGATTGATATGTTCTACACCCACTTTCTTAGCCTTCTTTTGTTTTCCTGACCATTCCTCCTCTTTTCCAGCTTTGTTAAAGTACTTCCTTTATGACTTGATTTTCTCTTCTCACCCATCTTTTCTTCACTACTCATTTTCTCCCCGTCACCAGACCTGTGCAGCTGAGTTATTAGCAATTTCAGCATGTATTACTTAGAAGACTACAGTAATATTTTTTTGTGTTTAACTGATGTATTTTTCTATTTATGCACCTTAGGTAGCATTGCAAATGTGACTAACCTTAGACTGATAGACCTTATTCCAGAAAGTGGAGAACTCGAACTATATTACAGATACAATGGATCACTCACAACTCCAAACTGTGATGAGATAGTCACCTGGACACTATTTCCAAATACAATTAAACTGAGTAAAGTACAGGTAAAATGCTTAATTATAGCTGTACAAATTATAGCAGTAGTTTTTTTGTCTAAATATTTAACTGATCTGTAACTGTAACTCTGTGCTTACAATTTTACTGAAACATACATTCTTTATAAATAAAAGGTGTAATTGTTATGTATGTTACTTTACATTACATGCAAGTGTTATTTCCACCATACACTGATCAACCACAACATAAAAAACTCCTCCCTAATATTGTGTAGGACCCCCTCATGCTGCTCTGATGCGTTGAGGCACGGACTCCACAAGACCTCTTAAAGGGACACTATAGTCACCAACACAACTTTATTTTAATGAAGCAGTTTGGGTGTATAGATCATGTCCCTGCAGTCTCACTGCTCAATTCTCTGCCATTTATGAGGTAAATCACTTTGTTTATGAAGGATTATGGTGCAGTGTAAGTGACAAAGACCTTCACCTATAAGTGGAGCGCTCAAACACATATACAGCTTACCAAACGTTTTTGTTCAATAGTGCAGTATGAAGTACATGTCAAAGAAATACAAAAGATAGAATCTAGTGCAGATGGTATTTACAGTGACAATGCAGGAATAATAATATTGTGGTGAACTGTACACTCACATTTCAAGGAGCCTGTATATAGAAACACTGGCTCCGTATTGAAGCTTGTGTGCTTATTATGGTAGCACCACCCTTCCACTTCAACTTGGAGTAGTTCTCAAAGACAAAAAGGGAGAACGAACCAATGTGTACATAGTTGCAATAAAAGCATGGATGTAGGGCAATAAATGTGGTGCTCACCTGGTCCTGAGCCTGTGGGTCCCGGCACTAGGTATATAAGTTTAGTGCCAATTAAAATGGGGATGGCACTACCCCTATGGAGATTCTTAGAGGCTCCAAAAAGGACTTGAGCAGGATCTTAGGTAGAGTAACAGATTTATTAGTATTTAATATAAATAAAAATAAATGTTAAAAAAGTCCTCAATAAAAGTCCTTTTAAAAGTATATAATATAAATAAAAATAAATGTTAAAAAAGTCCTCAATAAAAGTCCTTTTAAAAGGAGTTTTATTGAGGACTTTTTTAAAATTTATTTTTATTTATATTATATACTAATAAATCTGTTACTCTACTGAAGATCCTGCTCAAGTCCTTTTTGGAGCCTCTAAGAATCTCCATGGGGTAGTGCCATCCCCATTTTAAACAAAGTCATTTAACTCTTAAATAGCAGTGAATTGAGCAGTGAAACCTGAGAAGCATGATCTATACACTAAAGCTGCTTCATTAAGCTAAAGTTGTTTAGGTGACTATAGTGTTCTTTTAACGTGTCCTGTGGTATGTGCCATGAAGGGGTGTACGTGGTCTTCAACAGTGTCTAGGTAGCTGGTATGTGTCCAAGTAGAATCCAAAAGAATGCCAGGATCCAAGCAGAACATTGCTTGGAGCATAACACTGCCTCTGCCAGGCTGCCCTCTTCTCATAGTGCATCTCTTTCCCAGGTCTATGATGCGCATACACACACAGACCAGGCAACCTTCTTCCATTGCTCCATAGTGCAGAGTAGACTCTCACATCCCCACTGAAGGTGCTTTCAGCGGTGGACAGAGGACATAATAGGCATTCTGACTGGTCTCCGTCTGTGCAAACTGCGATGCACTTTGTGTTCTGACACCTTTCTATCATGGCCAGTAGTTTTTCAGCAATATGAGCTACAGTAGCTCTTCTGTGTGATCGCACTAGACGGGCTAGCTATCGCTCCCCACATGCATCAATGAGCCTTGGGTCCCCATGATCCTGATGTCGGTTCACTGGTTTTCCTTCCTTGCACCACTTTTGTAAGGTACTAACCACTGCATACTGGAAACAGCTCAATATATTTCTATTTTCATATTTACCTGCTTCTTCTTTCTTTGCTTTGCACACCCACTCCAGAGGGAGCACTAATTGAAGCAATCGGTGTCCTATCCCTAGGAATGCTGGAAAAGTTCATTGGGCATGCCTGACAGAGTCACACATGTGCAGTTGTAAGATCTCTGCAACTTACAACATTGTGACAGGAGAAGAGAGGGAGTCTGATCAGTGTGATTCATGCAGAGTAGGCTCTGGTGTTGGATTTCTCTCTCCTGCTGCTGCACAGTGATGCACTCTTTCTGTTATTAGTGGACTGGTCTGAATCTGAGAAGGCTGGGTAAGAGGGAGGGGAGGGAGGCTGAAGAACCTCTCCTAGCTGAGAGGTGTAACTGGCAATGCAACTTAACCAAATTTTTTGTAAGGTTATAAACGTGTATTACATACTTTTCAAAGTTTTCTTGCTTTGTTTTGGTTTGTATATTTGTTTAAAAGTGTCACTAGAAAGATCAAATCATATTTTTGTTAACATTCCCTAAAGACCTACACAAGCATATAATGTCCATCATGGAATATTCTTAATGGAATGTACAGCATAGAATGTTCTACATGGAATGTTCTGCATGGAATTTCCAGCATTAAATATCCTGCATAGAATGTCCCATGTTCTGTATGGATTGTCATACATTTAATGTTCTGCATGGGATGTTCTCCATATTTGACATTGGAAAGTTTATTCAGTCCTGTCAAATTTAAAAGAGTTTTACATGCAATTCAATATGGGTCCTAAATAGTTTAACAATATATTAAATGTTTTTCATACATGTTTTTTATACATGTTCTTCTGTTTTCTGATTATATCTCTTGCATTACATTTCCAGTTGGAGGCATTCTACAAAAACCTAAATCTTACTGCGACTGAGAAAATGGAGGAAAATTTCAGGCCTGTGCAGAAACTGAACGGACGGATAGTTCAAACATCGGATGCCATATCTGTATTGTCTCAGACAGTAGCCTTGATTATTCCGGTGCTGTTGTCATTCCTATTTTTCACATCATAAAAATAAATAATGAACTTTCTATCCTAAAACTAAGCCAACTCCTTTTCAGCTTGATTAGAGCTTTGTCGTTTCATTATTAAAAGACCATATTTACATATAATTATGCCAATATCTTGAGTAAAGCATTTCTGTCTAAAGTCAACTATTATATTTTAAATAAATAGTGTTGAAATATTTTTTTGTCCAAAGGTAGTAATAAGTGTACTGTATAAATAATTTTATTATAAAATTGTATAACTGTACATTGAAATGCCCAATTCTATGTGAAATGTTATTTTATATAAACAGCAAAAATGATGTTTCTATTGCTGTGATGTCACCGAGCTGCTAAGTGGTGGGTTTAACATGAGCAATAAATAGCTCTGGGTCAGTCAAGTAAAGCGAAATATTGCAAATTTAAAGTTCTGGATAGGGCCAAATCTTTGTAAAATAAATGCAATTTCAGAAGGTCCTTTGATGATTGACTTGGACTAATGGCTATTCTAAATCAGCATGAGAGGGTACCTGAAAAACAAAAAGTGACCTCACTGAGTATACGGGAAGAATATCAGTCAAATGCACTATAAAAAGGGTACTCGTATATACCCAGATTTAATATGTTTCTAAGGTTACCTTTCTAAGTAGGTGAACAGCATTAAGCAGTAAACCACTATTTCTGTATAGGCAAAGGGAGGTTTGTATTCAAAAGGTTAATATTTGATGTACTTCTTGGTTATCTAATTCGATAAATATGAAATGCAAGCTAGAAGTATACTCAAATCCTTTCTTCCATGAGTACACATTTTAAAGACCAAACCAACGGCGATATAAGCCCCATGGTAGTTTAAATAGCTGTGTGCATTTCAGTTTCCAAAGTCTAGTAACCTGCAGTTGACCACAGTCAGAAACCTGTAGAGACTTTTATGAATCTTGGAAAGATCATATACAATACCAGTCTACATGCTGCCTGAAGGAACCTTTACTTTTGCTTTGAGTTTAACTTGATTGTTATTGAGGGGGTTACTAAGCAGCCTAGGTTCATGGCTTATATGCTCAAAGCATTTTTAAGCCATGTAGCTGGTGACATTTGTGAGTTAGCTGGCCATTTGTCTGCCCCATCAGAAAGCCTTAAAGATATGATGAATTAGGAAAACATATGGGGTGACAATATATATATTCATAGAAGCATCTTACAACTACCAAACTTCCAGCTGTGAAAATACTCTTCAAATAGTCCAACATTTCTTAATAAAATAGGTCGATATTCAAAGCATTCTCTGGACATGGTTTGGGCTGTTTTGTGGATTTGGCTTCCTAATCAAATGCAAGATTATAATATATAATATATTAGAGTAAATCTAACATTTTTTTTGTTTAGTATATTGACTGGATAAATACTATATGCTTTTTATTAAAACTCTATTAAAGTCTATGATACTCCTATTAAATCCAGTGGGTGAGATCCATAAAAATGCTGTATGGAACATTATTTATATGTCAATCTAACGAATAAAATGACTCACATGCACAGATTTTAATGGATCACCCTAGTTATGGAGGAGTGAGACTTTCAGATTTAACTGTGTTGTTCATTAAAATTTCTTATCAATTTATAATATGCATTATAATATCTTTGAATGGGGTTACCTTAATGCACTGTGATTGGATTGTTTTAATGTGCAGACATTTAAATAACATCACATTATAAGATTACTCATCATTTTGCTTCCAAATTGCAAACTACCTGGTAACCTATTTACAAGTCAGTTTAGTTGTACATTGTACTTAACATTAGTATAAATTACAATTAATATATTTATTGCTGAGATGCAGCTGAACACAGTCATACATTTTATCTGATTGCTTTGTCAATACAAACATAATTAAATGTTTTAGAAATTGCAATACAATTGTTTTGAACCTAGGAGTGCCTTTTCTCCAGTCATGTATTGATGTGACAAAATATATTGCGTACATAGAGATATTAAGAATTCTACCTCTGCTACAATACCTCATCCATTTTTGAAGATTAATATGTCAATTTGCTATTATTTATGTAGCAGGTGAGTGGTGCAGGTGTTCCATCGGAAATGTCTACATTGTTTAGCTTTTCGCTGCTTGAAAGTCATTCTACCGTCTTTAAGCACCATTCTACTGTTAGTGAAATATAAATGTATTGCTTGAAAGGGCTGTTCCATTTGATCTGCAGGATAGAACTATTTCATAGGACGGTTATAGTCCTATAAATGTTCCATATTTGTTTTAAATTCACAATTCCTGCAATGGATTAATTATATAGCAATGTCACATTTTGCCCCTATTGATATTTTCAATTGTAAGGGTACATTTTAAAGCATAGTCATGTGACGTAGGTAAATTATTCTGACAGCGTGAAAGGCTGTAGCATAGAAACTGTCAAGTTATGAATTTTTTTTTTTTAAACTAGCAAGAAAGGAAAAAAGTAAAGCTGAATCAACCTATTAAACTGCTTTACATTTTAAAGCCCACCGTAAATGATTTAGCTAGGTGGAACAGCTCATTACAAGCAACAGAAAAAGCTATTAATATGAATTTATAAGGGTGACGTGGAGGATTATGTTTTTATTATTAGGGGAATGCACTGAAAATCAAGGCGATTATTGATTCTGTCATGTTTTTGGTTTTGTTTGCTGTTTGAAGCTTTGTTTAATATTAAATAATTTTTATTTAATCTTTTTTATATTGTGCAATATTAAGAATCAATAAAGTTTTCTACAAGAGGTGCCATGACTGTCCTTAAATATGTGGCGTGTACAATTATTAACAGTTAAAAATGTTAGCTATAAGATTGCTGGTGGTTAAAAATAAAAGGTAAATTCTTAGCGTTGGAGGGGCACTGGGTGAGAAAATCAAGCAGGGCACCGTCATCCATACAAACATATACATAACAGAGTCACACATATAATTTTCCAAACACACAAACCTAATTAATATCACCCTAAGGTAAGTGAGAAGTCCCCCTCCAGGTTCTCCACCTGCAATAACAAGACAGCCACTGACTACAATGCAATGCACAGCCAAAGAGGTGCGTTGCATGGCTCAATCAGTTTGCAGTTGTCTTGCCTGTGTAACAAGCACCCACACAATGCACCTTGAGGATGGTGCATTGGGAAATGACCCTGTTTGCCCAAATTGTGAGATGTTGGGGGGATTGCCTTTCTACCACTCACACATGCCGTGGGTCTCCTCAACCCATGAGACATAGTACAATAAGAATGTGCCATTTTCTTGCCTAAAGTGGTAATTTTATCCGATTTTGTAAAGACGTAATAAAAGGTGTCGATTGTTTTAGAACAGCAGAATATTGCAGGATACAATAATTAATGTGGGTGGTAACAGCATGTTGATCCAAGGAGGTATCTGATTACCTTGTTGGAATTAAGATCAATTTATTTTCCTTTTTGTGGCACTGTTGAAAAAAGGCTTCAAACTACAGCTTTGATATAATATTGTCGTATAGGCTTTCCATATGATTTATTATTTTCAAATTACATTTTTAACATATTAAAATAACCATACATATCATATATCAAAATAAATCACTATATCAAAAAATATCAAAATATTAATAGTTTTAGAATATTAAAGCATTTTAAAATTGTCTCCAGCAATATTAAATCATTTAGAAAGCTTACCCAACAATATTAAATTGAGGTCTATGTTTTTTGCCTTCTTGTGGATCATCCACAGAATCACATTTGTGGACTGTCGAACTTTATGACTTTGATTCTATTTCAACCAAACTTACTTACTATGCTCAGCCCGGCTTGCGCCACCCTAACAGTGGGCCAATGGAAAATAAATGAAAGCACAACATCTTTCACACTAATTAATATTATTTTTTATACTGGAAACATCATAGAAAACGTGTGTTGGAAAAAACTGCAGAATTCTATTACATAACTTTTTTCCTATTCTAATATAGTTTAGAAATAACCTCTATTCCCTCACCAATAATATATGCTAGATATTAATTGTAATATTTATTGATTAATTTATTGATATAAGCACAAGGTTCTTGAAGAGATAGGAAAAAAACTATAAAGGCAAGAGATAAAGCATGAAAAATATAAACTGCATTATGTATTGGAAAAAAAAAATTTGAATGTCTACATCTGTATATGCTATGGATCTGAAACTCATGCGTCACATGCAGGATGAAATCACGATGCCCTGCTTCCATACTATTGGCTTTACCCGTTGTTATCTGCAAACTCTCAATAAATTTTTTTGTTTTTTTAAAGGCATAGTTCCTTACGTACCTAACTAATTAAAAAACAGCTAGCCAAGATCACAAAGCCTTGACCATAGAAAAAAAGGGAGTTCTGGCCTGTGAAAACTGTAGTCCTGATTTGTCATGGCCAGTTAGTGAGAAGTCAGATAGAGGAATCAGGAGAGGTCACGTGACAGAAAAGATAACAGGGGACTGAGGGTGAAGAAGCGTGTATACTCTCTGCACATGAGCTGGACTGTGCTGTGTTGATCTGGACTGAATATTTGAAGTTTCTATATTATGCTGAACTGAATACCCTGAAGTATCTTTTTTGTGGGTACAGCCATGTTCGGAATGAAAAGTTACAGAAACATTAAAGTTTAGCATACTTTGCTGCAAATAGGAAAATCCATTACTGATACTGAAAGCGTTTTAATTGTTTCTATTTGGTAACACTACTCCAATGACAAAAGTACTTTGAACTATAAAGTTATACCATTGATATATGAAGAATACATAAAGAATACATAAAGATATTTATGAGATCCAAGTTGAGATATGAAGTTTAATTCAATTCAAGCATGTACATGATTTTATCAATTTTTTCTGAAAAAAAATAATATCACAGCATTTAACCAGGAAATGTTTCCATGTCAAGATGTGATTATTCTTCAAAATCTTGTTCCTTACATTATCAATTTTAAAAGAATGAAACACAATACTCTTCATAAACAGTACCGAAGCAAGTGTTAATTAATAAGTACTAGACTTATACAACAAGTGGAGAGCTATCAATAAAATCACATGCATGGGATTGCCTTACCCCTAATTAGATGTACATATGTTGATAATTTGGTACATAAAATAATAATAATATGAAATCTATATTATTATTATAATTAACATATTATTATTATCAAGTCCTCTACATATCTACATCTAATGCATGTGATTTTATTGATAGCGCTCCTATTGTTATATAAGTCTAGAACTTATTAATAGTACCCATCACAAGTGTTTTGAGTTGCTTGTAAAACCACTGTTGTTCACTTTTTTGGGTTGAAGAACATTTAGCACAACTCTTTTGTTTTGCATCTATTGTTATTTTGTTGTGCATCTATTTATAAACATGCCTATACTTAGGACATGTGGTCACGCATTTAGACTAGAAGATTGTTATGATGTCTAGAGAATCCCTTGATGGTATTATTTTCCCATAATTCCTATAATTTTCCCATAATGGATAAAACAAAATTAGTGAAAATACACTCACAACTAGCTCCTAGAGAGCAGTATCAAGTGGTATAATCCCTTGTTTGTCGATAGGAAATCCTGTGATATATATGTAGATAAAAAGAGAGAATAAACAAATCTAGTGCTCATTGTTGATTATAAAATCATAAAACAAATACTGGAGAGGTACTCACTGTCGTGGAGCAAAATAGGGCCCAGAAGGTATGTTCCCCACCCAACAAGTGATCTAGCTCCAGGAAAAGAAAACATGGTAAGTCCAGGGATATAGTGGAGTAGACTACTTTAGTAATGGTTTTGAATAATTATAAAGATAAAAGCAATATCATAAATTAATGACACTGAGACTATCCAACTTCAGTGAAGCTTTCTAAAAGTGTTACTTGGGTTTCCATATGTGTCACCTTTTGATATCACCTTATTCTTGCACAAATATAACTATACAGAAAAGGGGATAAAGCTGAGCTATATGCATACTAAACCTCTAGTTGACCTGCGTTGTGCATATCAAGGCTCTACAGTGTTACATCTTTATACTTATACTTTAGGAATTCTTATGGAAATTTGTAAATGTTCTGATATACTGAAGTGATAGTGGTATCACTATTTCAACTACATCTTAGGCCAAAATTACTACCTTAATCTGCTCAGCAGTGTCCAGTTTTAAATTTCCCCTCTTAACTTAAAGGAATACTCTGGGCACCATAACAGATTCTTTAGAATGAAGTTGTTATGGTGCCAGGAAGTCCCTGGCGCCGATCTACCTTTAGGGATTGTAAACAACTGATGTCCTTGCAAAGCTCACAAAGTCACCATGTTGTTTCTTGGTCACTGTGCAATTACAACATATCGATCCTGAGATTGAGCGATTTAATAGTTGTCAATAATTGTCAATTTTAGCAACATAAAAAACATTAAAGATATATTCTTGGATTGTGATCATGTTGAAAACAAACACACAATACCAGCCAAAATTGTGTGACTGTACACAAGTTCAATATGTGCTATAAAAGCTGGGAGGATAATTATAACCTGTTTATAAATGGACTGCTTCATTACCAGGCCCGGACTGGCCATCGGGCATACCGGGCAAATGCCCAGTGGGCCGCGATGGCCATGGGGCCGAGGCCGGCAGGGAGATCACAGGATCTCCCCTGCCAGCCCCTGCAGGGCCAACGCTATCCGAGCGCCGGCCCCGCTGTGTGCCTTCATGGGCCGGTGGGGAGATCAAAGATCTCCCTCACCGGCACACAGGCACTGTTACAGGCGGCCGCAGGCTGGGGAGGGAGGGAGGGAGGGAGGAGAGGACCGGTGGAGCTCTAACCAGCAGCTCCGCCGGGTCCTCTCACAGTATTCTGAGCGTTGCCGCGGTTACCGCAGCAACGCTCAGATCTCGCGAGAGTGAACAATAGCCTGCAGGCTAGAGTTCACTCTCACCACCAGGACCACCAGGGAAGGATGGCAGCACGGCTCCTCCACATGGCAACAAGGCTCCCCCCCTCCCAAGCTAAAGGTAAGAAGGGAGGGGGATATCACTTTTTTTTTTTAATTATTAAAAAATATATTTTAATTTAAATAAAAAATACATTCACACTCACACACACAGCACACCCAGACACACCCAGCACCCCAGACACACACAGCACCCTCAGACACACACACAGCAACCCCAGACACACACAGCACCCCAGACACACACAGCACCCAGACACACACAGCACCCCTGACACACACAGCACCCAGACACACACAGCACCCAGACACACACAGCACAGACACAGCAACCCCAGACACACACAGCACTCAGACACACACAGCACCCTCAGACACACACAGCACCCAGACAGACACAGCACCCAGATACACACAGCACCCAGATACACACAGCACCCAGACACACACCAGACACACACAGTGCACCCAGACACACACAGCACCCAGACACACACAGCACCCAGACACACACAGCACCCAGATACACACACAGTGCAACCAGACACACACAGTGCACCCAGACACACATAGCCCCCAGACACACACAGTGCACCCAGACACACACAGCACTCAGACACACACACAGCACCCAGACACACACACAGCACCCAGACACACACAGCCCCCAGACACACACAGTGCACCCAGACACACAGCCCCCAGACACACACAGCACCCAGACACACACAGCACCCCCAGACCCACACACAGCACCCAGACACACACACAGCACCCAGACACACACAGCACCCCCAGACACACACAGCACCCAAACACACACAGCGTACCCTCAGACAAACACAGCGAAACCTCAGACACACACAGAGCACCCTCAGACACACAGCACCCTCGCTCACACACACAGCACACTCCCACACACACATATATATATGTATATATATATATATACATATATAATGTGACGCAGATAAAAACACCCTCACACACAGCACCCCTCTTACATACACACACACTGCGCCCCTCACACATACAATACGTCCAAATATATATATATATATATGTACACACACACTACAGCACCCCTCACACTGCACCACTACACACATTAAGCTCCAGATACACGGTAGATCTCTTACCCTTTATGCACTCTTAATCCTCTATACACACACACACATACACACAATCTCCAATACACACTATGGGTCCTTTACACACTATATCTCCTACACACACACACACACACACACACACTGCACCACCTACACACACACTACATTCCTTGTCAGCAAACACATACAACATTCTCTAAACACACCCTCTCTACAACCCCTACACACACTATGTCACCTATACACACACACTACAGCCCGTATGCACACACTCGCTGCATCCCCTATAACACTATGCCCCCTATACACACACTGTCTACAGCCCCTAGCCACACATATTACACCACAAACACGAATGAAATTGACCTATTTACACAATACCACACTACACTCTACACACACGCAATCCCACAAGCATCCGCCAAACACATGCACCATACACTTTCCTGGCCCTTTTGTCCTCGGGTATCCCACTTATGGAGACACCAGAGACAATTTAAAAGCAAACACAGCGCAAGCATGTTATTAAATTATAATAGATAATGGTACTTCCTAAATAGGAAACCTAATAGGAAATACAGCGAGAAATGGGTTATAGGGGTGGCAACAAGGGCATAACCCTGCGTAGAACGCAAAAATATACAAAAAATAGAAGATGAAGGAGAGATCACCTCGTAACAAGACGTGCCCCTCTCCTTCAAACCACCACAAAAGTAATGTCTATAGAAAATAAATAAATTTTATTGAAAAATAGTATATAAAAATGCCAAATAGCCTTAGGACTCACAGAGAAATCTGATCTATTAGCTGCAAGGTATGTCAGTCACTAGAAAATGTAACAATTGTAGACTTAGACAGAGTAGTTACCAGAGGTGGTACTAACAATGTGAACCACTATTAAATGTGATCGTCTAAATAAACCTAATTGAATGCTAGGAGTAATAGTAGTGATATAGACTAAACCTTTCCAGACATCAGAAAGCACAAAGTTACTAGCATACGAAGAAATCAGAAAAATGGAGGGGTATAATGTATCAATCGCTTTCAAAAGGTAGCGAATAAAACTTAAGCAAACTCTTGCTAGAGAGTAAGTGCTAAAAGGTGATATTTCTAGTAAAGAAAAAACCAGAGAGTGCACAGTTAATGGCACATAATGGAAATCGAAAGGACAGAGGAGATCGTGTAGTGAAAGGAGAAAACATAAAGTAGGAATGAGTATTCGATTCGGATGCAAAGAAAACTGGAAAAGTCAACCTACTAATAGCTCCATACTACAAACTCAGATGCCCCAACGTAATAACCAAGTCTGGTCCCCCCCCAAAAAAGAAAAAAGAAAAATTGCTGTAATACACTAAAGAGTCGGCTATTGGTAAAATAAAATCAACGGTTACATCAGAAAAAAGAGAAGCTCGACGCGCGTTTCGGCGGGCTAACCGCCTTTCTCAAGGGCCAAAATAAAATGCATCAATTTGAATCTCGCCCCTCCTTCGTTTAAATACCTCCTATGAGTCTCCCATCAGCTGTTAGTAATCATCACAAGCCGGCATCATCTAGTCACCTGATCATCCTATCATTGCGCATGTCCCGTCCCGACGTCCGCACAGACCGAAGTGCAGCACTGCGCATGCTCCCCCGCGGCATCCGCGCATGCGCACGGACTTAGAGAGAAAACACTCTAAAACGTCTGCGCAAATTAAAATGTAATATAGCGCTTGTCATGATGTCCGTGCATGCGCACGGACTTAGAGAAAAAATAGCACTCCAAGACATTTGTGTGCATGTCAGGGTAGAGAGGGCAGCACATATACAGAGATGGATTAACCCAAAAATCTAATTTTAATTGTGCCACATTGTTTGTATGTATGTATATAACACAGGCATTCATATGTTTACCACATCATAAATATCATTAGATAGAATCCCATTACGTATGCTGATCATGGCATATTTATAGAAATACTAAAAAATCCGGACATGGGTGAAGGGACGAATAGGAAAAAAAAAGGAGGGAAAACGAAATAAAGCAGAGATAAAGCAAAAAGATAAGCAAAAAACCGTGTAGGTAACATAAAATACAATATATAACTTAATTAGAGACAAAGAAGAGAGTGGTAAATGATGAACACCTTCAATAAGGCTGGTGATAACAGGTACATATAAAGAAAATATAAAATATAAAAAGAAAAGAGAAGAGAACACTAGAGGAGGGCCAGAGATGTATACATATAAAAAATATATGTATATATATATATATATATATATATATTTGTGTTCGGGGCATTCTCATATGATATGGAATACTCTGGTGGAGAGTAATACAATAAAAGGAAAAAGTCGGTTGAGGTGTGCCGAAAACCGACGTATGCTGTAGGCCGGTAAATAAAGTGGGCCCACATGGAGGAAAGTATAGCTAATGGGAGTGGAGGGTGGGGCTGTTCGTCTGGACCAACGTAGGTAAGTGAGGGAAGGGGGGAGTCCCCTTTTAAGTAGATCTATTGCCCCTCCCACAAATTCAGGCCCTGCCTTCAAACTTGTGTTCGGGGCATTCTCATATGATATGGAATACTCTGGTGGAGAGTAATACAATAAAAGGAAAAAGTCGGTTGAGGTGTGCCGAAAACCGACGTATGCTGTAGGCCGGTAAATAAAGTGGGCAAAAAGATAAAGCAAGATAAACATTTATTCGGTAACATAAATACAAAGAAAATACAAATACATTATTAAGTAGACATATTAATGAAAGCCCTCCTAAGCTCTTGGACTGGGTGTGGGATGTAGGTAGCGTAAGCTGAGGACTTCCATCGACCCAATGTCTTAATGACATGCACGGGAACATTTTGGCTAGAGGCTGTGGAGGCTGCACCAATTCTGAAGGAGTGCCCCGAGTAGCTACTAGGGTTCAGGCCAAGCCTGGTGATAAGCATTCGAACGTAAAGCATGAATTTTGACGTGGTGAGAATGGTATCGTGCAGCATTAGTAGAGGCCTTGTGGGCTGTGTTTGTTTCGTGGTTAAAAAAACGTCTAGTGCTTTTACTGGGCACCAATTGTTACCCGTGGGGTAGTAGTTAATGTGAACTGGTTCCCCCCTCTGACTTGTCTTAGTCTTAGGTAGAGACAGGACGTAGTAGTCTGTGTGTTTCGTGAGATGTGACGTGAGGAGGCACCCTTGGTTGTGCAGTTGGCCACTAATGGTGAATTCTCGTGGTCTAAGAAATCCGTAAAAGGCCAGATACATGGCGGCTTTAATAACCGTGTTTGTATTGGGTTCAAAAGGTGCTTGGTCGAGTAGATTGGACAGGGATTTGAACATTCCTATGTCAATAGCCAATCTTTTGGGCGTAGCTGGACCGTCTGCCTTTGCTATACCCTTCAGTAGCGTGCGGATGGGGTATGAGGTTAAGAACCCTTTGTGGTTAGGGAGTGAGTAGTACATGTGGTGTTGTATCCCCGTGAGGTAAAGCTTAATGGTGTTATGTGTGAATTTTAACTTAAGGTGGCAAAAGGATGCAAAAGCCATTAGTGATGATACTTCGAACCAGTTGGTTAGGTGATGGTCAGTCATGAATCGTTTATATAGGTGAAATGCTCTGTTATATGAGTGTTGAGTGCTAGTGGACAAAGCTAATTTTGTGAGAGTGAGGCTGTGATGAAGTAGTTCATCTATTCCATGACAAGGTCTTGGAAGGTTGGCGCTGGGGTTGCCATACGAGCTGCCGAGGGTAGGGACCGTCTGAAAGCCTGAAATTGAAAGCGAGATAGCTGGTCAGCTGCCGTATTGTATATGCCGGGAACATGGGAGCATACAATGTGGAAGTGATGGGTGGCTGCCAGCCAAGTCAGTTTCCTAATGAAATTCATAATTATCAAGGAGGAAGAGCGGCCTTTGTTGATAATGTGGCATATTGCCATGTTGTCAGAGAAACAGCGTACTGACTGACCTTCCCACAACCTACACCAAGTGACAGCTGCGGCAACTATTGGGTATACCTCAAAAGGGCAGAGTTAGTGTGAAACCCCTCGATGCCCTGTGTTTCTGTTGGCCACGTCCCCCAGAGCCAATTTGTGCCAAAAATGGCCGCATATCCCGCGGATGATGCTGCATCTGTCCAAATGACAGGTGACTGAGAATCCAGCTGTGGAAGGAACATGCTTCTACCATTCCAGTCAGAGAGGAATCTGTACCACATCTGAAGGTCGGCAGTCGCAGGGCCGTTCAAAGATATGCGGGCATAGTCGTTGGTGAAGGTGGGGAACAGGGCGAGGAGCCTGGAAATGAAAGCCCTGCCCTGGGGGATTATGCGCATGGCGAAATTTAGTGAACCCAACAGAGATTGTAGTTCTTTACGGTTGCATGAGCCCCTGTGCATGTAGTGGTTAATGTCGTGTAGGATGTTATCAATCTTAGTTCTAGGGAGGCTGGCCATCATAGCTGCTGAATCGAGCAAAATACCTAGAAAGTTGATGACTGTGTCTGGACCTTCTGTCTTGGTGGGTGATACGGGGACGCCGAGTGCGGTGAATAGTTCGACAGCTTTGTGTAGGCTACACGGGGGGTTGGTGTTGGCTTCGATGAACAGAAAATCGTCCAGATAGTGTATCACATTTTGGCACCTACTGGTATTAAGGAGGAGCCAACACAAAGCCTCAGCGAACGTGTCAAAGATCCTTGGACTACTCTTGGCTCCAAAAGTGAGTTTTGTAAAAAAGTAGTAGGCTTCTTGCCACTTAACTCCGTGTAGGTGCCATAACGAGGGGTGTATAGGTAACAGTTTAAAAGCATTGACTATATCCGTCTTGCTGAGCCAGGCCCCCACCCCCGCTGACCTGATAGCTGCAATAGCGTGGTCAATAGTGGAGTACTGTAAGGAAAATTCTTCTGAAGGAATCAATGAGTTTAGGCTGGGGATGGCTGAAGAGTGGGGAGCGGATAGGTCAATGATGAGCCTTTGTTTGTCTGAATTTTTACTTGCGACCAGTCCGATAGGGTTAGTTCTCCAGCTGGAAAAGGGGGGATTACCAAAAGGACCGATGACAAATCCCTGGTCCACTTCCAGTTGTAGCAAGTTAGTAACTGCGGTAGGGTTATTAGAGGCTGACTGCAAATTGTGACATTCTAACACTCCTGTTGGCATGTAAATGAGCCCCGTGTGAAATCCGTGGGTGAGACCAGTGCATAAAAATTCCACCAGGTGTTTAGAGGGGTGAGTGGACAGCATGTGTTCAAGTACAGGAACGTTCACTGGAGACAAATAAGGTTTCTGGAACATTTTATTTGTGCACATGGATCTCGCATGTGCCCGAAAACAGTGTGAGCATACATGTAATAAGCGGCAAGCGCTGTAACCACAGGAGCCTTCATTGAAGTTATTGCAAATTTGTGATTTGCCTAGGTACACAACCGGACGACCCAATTTGTCTCTGGTCTGTTTCTCAGTTTTAAGGGGGTGCTGTAGGGACGTGCTGGGAGCGTTGTCCGGGCAGAGGGGGCACAAATAAGCTGTGTGAGCGGGTGACGTACATATGGCACAAGCTGGTGTCCTGAGCCCCGCAAAGTGTCTGAGGAACAATTCATTGTCCAGTTGGCTCCAATCCATCTGGATGCCATACTGGGACAATGTGGCTGACACTTTAGATGAAAAAGACTTGTGATAGTCATAAAAAGTGTAACCACCATATTTGTTACCCAGGTCCACCAGTTTATGCATATATAAGTCCAGTTCCTCTCTCCTGTGTGGATGAACTGAGCACAGGATGTCCCTATAGATACCAAAAGACAGGACAAAATCGGGAATGGTCAATTTCTTACTGAGTCTGGGGTCTCTGGCTTTTAAAACAACAGAGATATCCCCGTAGTCGTAAGAGCGATTTTCCACTACATCCTGGGAGGCAATGAGCAAGGAGACCAAGTTTACGTCCTTGCCCTCCAGGATGTCTTTTTTAAGATTGGCCGGAACCATGTGGGCAGGGTTAATAACGTGTGCCGCTGTCTTGTTAGGTATAGGATTACCCGCTGTTGCTGTGGATATGACCGGGGCTGTACCAGCGAGAGGCACAGGTGGCTCTATGGCGGAGCTGCGTGCCTCCAGCCTTTCCAGTCTGTCGTTGACCTTCCCCATAGAAGAGATTAGGGAGGCAACCATAGCATGGAGAGTCGGGTCTTGGGAGTTACTAGTGCCTTCCCCGGCGTCTGTCATAAGGGTGTTTGTTTTAAGCAGTTTAAACAGTTCTGCTTTCCTGGCCGTGGCCGGGAAAGGGATACTGCGTTTGCGCAATTCCGCCGTGATGCGAGGGATAGTCCACGATCTGATGGACGAGGGACTTCCTATGTCGTCCTTACATGTCGGGGTAAGTGACCTAGCCGGGGTGCTAGGGACTAACATGTCGTCGCCATCGTCTGGGAGCAGGGACATACTGAAAGTAATAACAGGCATAGTTGGAGGCTCGTTGGAATAGCCGGTAGCTAGTTAGTGCCATATGGCGAAAAACTTAACTCTAGGTTTTGTGGCAGGTGAGGCCCTACTAGTGCCAAGTGGCTAGAGAGGCTCTATCTATGAGTTGGCGCGAGGGGTATGGTAGCCTGCCCAGTGAACCGGGATGTTTGCCTCTCCAAGGGTAAGTAAGGAGGAAGAAAAAAGGGGGGGGGGTTTGGTAGTGACAGGTGTCGCCCTCTCTGTACAACTGCGAGGCGGCTAACTATGATTTGGCCCGAGGGGCGTAAAGTACCTCGAAGTGGAGGATGGGAGTTGGCCTCGCGGACCTCTATGATTAAGGGGCAGGGAATTAACTAACGTGGCGTTGTAGAAAAAGAGGCGTGTAACCGACATACCTGCAGAAAATTGAGCACTGGTTCTGTAAGAGAATTCAGGTGTCTCTTGAGTAGGGGGGTGGTTAGTTTAGGTGACCCGTCCGAGGTATGCGGATTCCTGGGGGTATGAGAATTAAGATAATGAACCCTTAAGTGGAACATATATAAATATGGCATAGTAAGAGTCCTGGGGGGGGGGGTTGCCGCGTATTACCATCCCCACCCCCCCCAATGTATATGATGTTAGTTAAGATTTAACGTTACCAATACTTGCAGAACATTCTTACCATATATTAACCAGCAATAAGTAAACATGTATGCATGTATCACATTTTAACCAGCAAGTCATACCTTATATATATATAATAACAAAGAAAAAATAAATTGTGTGAGGTTAATACAAACCAGCATCTTATTTAGCAGTATAAGTGTAAAACACAGCTGTATATGTATAACAGTACTTAAAAAAAAAATAATTGCTGTTAATTAGACATAGATAACCATTGTAACCATAATGACCAAAGGTATATGCATAATGAATGGTGGAGGCTGGCTGAACTAAGGGTCAACCAGCAGCAAAGAATGACCCCCTTTAAGCAAGGTACACCCCCCCCCACCCCCTTCCCAAGTGTGTAGTTGGTGGGAAACAGAGTCCCCTAACGTTATAGGGGTCTGGTTGTGGCTTGTGAGTGCCCTACCACATCCCCCTTCCACCCCCCCCCCTCCCCTCCCCTTCCCTGCGAAAAAGATTCCTCCCTGGTGGCCGAAAACAGAGACTCCTAGGTAGTAATGGAGTCTCTGTTCTGTGTGTGGGAGCTCCTCTTACCGCCCGGACCAGTTGGTAGGCGAGGAGGGTAGCCGAGACCTCCGTTCGGGAGCCGGTGGAGCCGCCGGAAGTTGGCGCGTGACGTCAGAAGAGGGCGCCGCGTCTCACCGGAAATGACGATTTCGACCCGGAAGTCGGGAGCGACGGAGGCCTGCGAGACAAGGCTGTTCGTCTGGACCAACGTAGGTAAGTGAGGGAAGGGGGGAGTCCCCTTTTAAGTAGATCTATTGCCCCTCCCACAAATTCAGGCCCTGCCTTCAAACATATGTTACTCAATGTGCCATATAAAAGACAACTCTGCTGGTTATATGAAGGGAGCAAAAGAGAAACCCTCATTTAAACCTAGAGGTTGAAGTGTTTTGAGTTCATATATCCATCTCGACTCCCTCTGTCTATGTATTTTGTCAAAATCTCCCCGTCTAGGGGTCCTTTTTACTAATTCCAATCCACAAAACCTGAGGTTATTCGAGTCCCCCTGGTGAGATTCTCTAAGGTGTCTCGAGATAGGTGTCTCGAGACGATTCCTAGGGGATCTCACGTGTTCCATGATCCTATCCTTAAAAGCCCTAAAAGTTTTCCCCACGTATTTCTGTCCACATGTACACGAAAGTAGGTATACAAGGCCCTTTGTATTACAATTAAAGAAACTTTTTACTTTAAAGGAACCTTGTCCTTGACTATCGCTAACGGTCTTGGAATTTTTGAGGATAAACTTACAGGCTACACATTTGCCACAGCTATACGTGCCCGTCGGGGGAGTACCCAGCCAAGTGGCACGCAGATGTGGTTTAGTAGAAAAGTGACTAGGTACCAGCAGATCACGAATTTCAGATATGCTAAGAGAATACCTACCCAAAATCCTATGGTGGGGTCGCTATATCGATGACATTTTGATTGTCTGGCAGGGTACCCCCCAGGAGTTTTCAGATATGGTAGGATTACTTAACGGTAACGACGAAAATCTTCGTTTTACATCCGAATTCGGAGGACGCTCCCTCAATTTTTTGGATGTGACCATTAGCATCAGTGAAGATGGTACATTCCATTCTACATTATACAGAAAATCTACGGCAACTAACTCTCTCCTACACTGGACTAGTCACCATCCCCGACCCCTCAAGGAGGGTATACCGGTGGGTCAATATCTCCGACTTCGGAGGAACTGTAGTGACATCCAGGACTTTACTATAAAAGCGAAACAACTTCGACAACATTTTAAGGAGAAGGGCTCTCCGAACCGCTGTCTGAAAAGAGCCTATAAGAGGGCACTACAGACTGAGAGGGGTGATCTATTATGTGACTCTCCAAAAAAGATCACTAATAAGGACGCAGGAAATATCCGTATGATCGCAACATTTGACATGGGGTGGCCAGAAGTACGAAAGTCACTTGAGAGATTCTGGCCTATCCTACTGAATGACACACATCTCAAGGGGGCCCTTAGCCCACATGTGGATATTACAGCTAGGAGGGGACGTAATATTCGTGATCTGCTGGTACCTAGTCACTTTTCTACTAAACCACAACTGCGTGCCACTTGGCTGGGTACTCCCCCGACGGGCACGTATAGCTGTGGCAAATGTGTAGCCTGTAAGTTTATCCTCAAAAATTCCAAGACTGTTAGCGATAGTCAAGGACAAGGTTCCTTTAAAGTAAAAAGTTTCTTTAATTGTAATACAAAGGGCCTTGTATACCTACTTTCGTGTACATGTGGACAGAAATACGTGGGGAAAACTTTTAGGGCTTTTAAGGATAGGATCATGGAACACGTGAGATCCCCTAGGAATCGTCTCGAGACACCTATATCCAGACACCTTAGAGAATCTCACCAGGGGGACTCCAATAACCTCAGGTTTTGTGGATTGGAATTAGTAAAAAGGACCCCTAGACGGGGAGATTTTGACAAAATACTTAGACAGAGGGAGTCGAGATGGATATATGAACTCAAAACACTTCAACCTCTAGGTTTAAATGAGGGTTTCTCTTTTGCTCCCTTCATATAACCAGCAGAGTTGTCTTTTATATGGCACATTGAGTAACATATATATATATATATATATATATACATATATTTTTTATATGTATACATCTCTGACCCTCCTCTAGTGTTCTCTTCTCTTTTCTTTTTATATTTTATATTTTCTTTATATGTACCTGTTATCACCAGCCTTATTGAAGGTGTTCATCATTTACCACTCTCTTCTTTGTCTCTAATTAAGTTATATATTGTATTTTATGTTACCTACACGGTTTTTTGCTTATCTTTTTGCTTTATCCCTGCTTTATTTCGTTTTCCCTCCTTTTTTTTTTTTTCCCTATTCGTCCCTTCACCCATGTCCGGATTTTTTAGTATTTCTATAAATATGCCATGATCAGCATACGTAATGGGATTCTATCTAATGATATTTATGATGTGGTAAACATATGAATGCCTGTGTTATATACATACATACAAACAATGTGGCACAATTAAAATTAGATTTTTGGGTTAATCCATCTCTGTATATGTGCTGCCCTCTCTGCCCTGACATGCACACAAATGTCTTGGAGTGCTTTTTTTTCTCTAAGTCCGTGCGCATGCACGGACATCATGACAAGCGCTATATTACATTTTAATTTGCGCAGACGTTTTAGAGTGTTTTCTCTCTAAGTCCATGCACATGCGCGGATGCCGCGGGGGAGCATGCGCAGTGCTGCACTTCGGTCTGTGCGGACGTCGGGACGGGACATGCGCAATGATAGGATGATCAGGTGACTAGATGATGCCGGCTTGTGATGATTACTAACAGCTGATGGGAGACTCATAGGAGGTATTTAAATGAAGGAGGGGCGAGATTCAAATTGATGCATTTTATTTTGGCCCTTGAGAAAGGCGGTTAGCCCGCCGAAACGCGCGTCGGGCTTCTCTTTTTTCTGATGTAACCGTTGATTTTATTTTACCAATAGCCGACTCTTTAGTGTATTACAGCAATTTTTCTTTTTTGGGGGGGGACCAGACTTGGTTATTACGTTGGGGCATCTGAGTTTGTAGTATGGAGCTATTAGTAGGTTGACTTTTCCAGTTTTCTTTGCATCCGAATCGAATACTCATTCCTACTTTATGTTTTCTCCTTTCACTACACGATCTCCTCTGTCCTTTCGATTTCCATTATGTGCCATTAACTGTGCACTCTCTGGTTTTTTCTTTACTAGAAATATCACCTTTTAGCACTTACTCTCTAGCAAGAGTTTGCTTAAGTTTTATTCGCTACCTTTTGAAAGCGATTGATACATTATACCCCTCCATTTTTCTGATTTCTTCGTATGCTAGTAACTTTGTGCTTTCTGATGTCTGGAAAGGTTTAGTCTATATCACTACTATTACTCCTAGCATTCAATTAGGTTTATTTAGACGATCACATTTAATAGTGGTTCACATTGTTAGTACCACCTCTGGTAACTACTCTGTCTAAGTCTACAATTGTTACATTTTCTAGTGACTGACATACCTTGCAGCTAATAGATCAGATTTCTCTGTGAGTCCTAAGGCTATTTGGCTTTTTTATATACTATTTTTCAATAAAATTTATTTATTTTCTATAGACATTACTTTTGGGGTGGTTTGAAGGAGAGGGGCACGTCTTGTTACGAGGTGATCTCTCCTTCATCTTCTATTTTTTGTATATTTTTGCGTTCTACGCAGGGTTATGCCCTTGTTGCCACCCCTATTAAATTAGCTTGCTCTGCGCAGAACAAATACAGGGCCTTTTTCTAATGCCAGAGTTCTTCAGTAGGACTCTGGGCATTGAACCAACATGCTCACTTTCAGAAGGGGCATGCTTGTAATTAGTGATGACAAAACACACCCTCTCTGGCCCCGCCCCCTTCTTAGGGGGCTGCTCTGATTGAAAAATGCCCGGGCCTAATTTTTTTCCCAGTCCGGCCCTGTTCATTACTATATTCAAACTGAAACATCTATTGAAAATATCATCAAGATATGAAATTATTATTATAAAGGTGTCTTGTGAGTCAAAGTCCTAGTAGTAAATCAATCACCTTTGAAAACATTGAAATGTCCTTGCTTCTATTATTGGTTTCCATGTTGTTTAGTGATTTTTGGGAGGAAGTTTGGTCAACTTTTCTAATAACATCACTTTTTATTACTACTCCCCACCCTTGTCTATTTTTGAATACCAATATGCTGCCTTAATTCAGATGTATTTTAACTGCAGTTTCTTTCTGAACAGGAGTTCTTCACCAAAATTATAAAATGCAGTCATGCCAACCCTCTATGACAGATGCTCAGCTTAATCTATTTTAACCTATGAAAGACAGAAGCATAACAATTTTTCTGATACACACAAAACGCACACACATTGCAAAGATGGATTTAAAGGAACACTGTAGTGTTAAGAAAACAAAGTTGTACTCCTAACACTACAGTGTCCCTCTACCCCTGTAGCTCTGCCCCCCATGGTAATGAAAGGGTTAAATAACTGTTTAAACACTCACCCAATTCCAGGGCTAAGTCCCTTGGTGCGGGCTCCATCTCCGCCTCCTTTAAGTGTCCTTGCGAGGGGGAACCTAATGTACATGTGGAGTGAGTGCCGAGCGCGCATTAGGCCTTCCCCATAGGAGAGTATTCTAAAGGTAGTCTTAACCCTGCCGTGAATACAGTTCAGTTCTCTAATACTGCAATGTTTTCAGCTGCAGGGTTAAAGGGATAGGGACAGTGCATCCACACCACTTCAATGAGACAAAATAGTACTAAAAGCCCCCATGACTTGAAAAT
The DNA here is from genome assembly GCA_933207985.1 of Pelobates cultripes. Taxonomy (NCBI): domain Eukaryota; kingdom Metazoa; phylum Chordata; class Amphibia; order Anura; family Pelobatidae; genus Pelobates; species Pelobates cultripes. Next base: position 213,794,057 of record OW240912.1, on the reverse strand, counting down.
TGATGAATATGTTGGCTGGTTCATTTTGCATTCATCTTCTGAAGCAGATAATAATTTGTGGGTGTTTTCATCAAAACACTGGGACCATCTAAAAAAAATCAGAGATGTTATACAAGCTATAACATTATCAATCAAAATGCATAGACCATACAGTCCCTTTAACTGCACTATGTGATGTATCTCAGGAATCTTTGCAATGTCCTCAGTCAGAGTTATTTAACTTATACAAATGAAGAGTAAAATAATGTATATTGATTAGCAGACACCACATAATTCAACAGGAGTTAAGTAAGATAACATACTGCTAGATGCCTCTGGAACTCATTGTTCTTCTGCCTATCACCATACTAGTAGACCATTCAGACTGAGATAATTTTTAAGCCATTTTATTGTGTTGGGACCTTAATCAAAGATCACGCTACTTCTATGAAACAGTATGGCACAATTACTTAATACATGAAAGGTGCAGTTATAAATTAACATTCTATAAAAATCGATGAGATCACTTCTTTCTTTTTTTGTTTGAAATTATTGTATTTTCTTTCATTAAGAATCCAAGGCCATTTAGTGAAGTAAGCTTGCATTCTCTTTGGAATGTGTTCTTGGCAACGCGTAGAAAGATATAGTAGTTGAATGCCAGGTTAGTATAATTCTTTGATAAACTTTCCATATTAATCTTGGAGACTCCCTTATATATAAGTGATAAATGAATGCTTTCATACATTCCACAATAAATTGTTCCTGTTTCCAGGGTGGTTCAATTCAAGGTTGGATATTTTACTTAAACATATCCTTTAGATAAAGTTATTATGTAAGATAAATGTAAACATTTTCAATGCATAATATTACTTTCAACAGCACATTAGGAATTTCGAACCAGGTGAATAGCTACCATGATTGGACCTGGTTGGCGTTCACTGTTTGGCACATGCTTAGTAAACCATTGTTCTTCTACCCTGTGATCACTTCCTACCAATAGGCCAAGATAAGAGGATATCTGTATAGGTGAATAGGTGTCACTAATTAAAACAGTTGTGCTCAGACATGTAGATAGAGGAATTGTATTCTTTTAGCAGGTCTTAAAGGCAAGCTGTAAGATTGTCAGGTATTTGCAAAATTAGCAATTTTACAAAATTAATAATTTTACAAAAGACTAGCCCCAATGCTTTGAACCACCTGGTATGTGCTTAAGGAGTGTGTAGTATATTCCAAAACCTGTTAGGCTTTCTTTAATACGCAATCCATGGTCCATTTTTTTATGGTTGTAAAGCTTTTTAATTTTCTTACAGTGAGCATTTTAGTATTTGCCATACCCCTTAGGGCCTCTTGTGTAGTCTTCTCTACATGGATTCAGACCTAAACTTCCACACTAGGCACCTCACAGAATTTTCTGCTTGTAGTGCAGTGGTCACCGGGGAAAGGGAATGGTGGGTATTACTTACCCGTATCTACCCCTCACACCTTTTGCCAGCTTATTTTGCAGGTTCTTATTAATGATAAAAGACTGAGCAAATTATCTGTAAGTGCGGGTGCAAAAATTACATCTTGCACATGTTGCTTAATGTCTGAACACATTTCAAGAAACTGTCTCCTCGTCCTTGTATAGACAGTCTGATGCTATTAGCAATGCTCACCATTTCTGTGAAGTTATTGTCTAATTTTGGGAAAAAAAATCAATCTTTGTATATGTGAATGTTGCTCCTGAATCAATAATCCAATGATTTTTTCATTTCATTATCTGTCTTTTCTTGAACAATGAAAGAATTTTCCTGTGTTCTCATCTACCACGTAGAAGCTTTTCATGTCTATTGCAGCCTTTTAAACATTTTATAGCAAGATGAGATTTATCTCCATACAAAAAACATTCTTTATTGTTGTCATTTTTGTATGCAGATAGAGTGCTTTGACCTATGTGATAAGTTGTTTTGTTTCCTATAATATCCTTCTTAAATGTTGAAATTTTGCAAAGTTGTATTAGCACAGTAACAACATGATTGTAAGCTGATAATGAGCAAGGTCCTCATCAACCTACTATACTTGACAACATTTGTAATCGTTTGTCTCATTTGTTGTTAAATTCCACCTTAATAATAAGTTGGCGCTATATAAATTTCAATAACAATATAGAAGTCAGAGCAGAGCACACATACAAAGTTAATTAATGAAGAATCTTCAGTCATTGGTTTGCTGAGACAGAAACACACTGATTTAATGAAACAACAAACAAATGTTAAGAATGTCATATGTGTCATATGAGTATTAAAATATCTTAATGGACCGGTTCATCTTAAACAAACGTTGTCAGCTGCCAGAGATCCCAGACTAGTAGACTATACAGATGAAGATTGGGCTATAGACAAATCAGATCTTAAAGCTTAAAGTGTCCACCTTTCTTGTGGGAATAATACTGTCATCTAGACTAGCCATAAGCTGGAATCCATGGTATTCTTCTGCAAAAACACAGAACATCTGCATAGCAGAAGCATGCAAGGAAGCAAAATGGCTTAACCAGCTTCTAGGGGACTAAAACCTATCCATCTGATGGAAAGCAACCAGAGCTGGATAAAGAAGGGGGAATACAGTCCTACACTGTCTGTCCAATCATTTTGTCAAAGATCAAATAGTACAGTAATTAAATAGCACAGTAATCAACAGAGAGAAAATGAGGAACAGTAAAACATTTATATATATATTAAATATTGGTTCAATGTCTAATATATAAATATAAAAATATATCTTTTTACTGCTCCTCCTAGAATCAGAGGATGAGAATTCCCTCAAGGGTCTGTGAGAAGAGTTAGGAAGTTGAGAAGAAAGAAAGGTTGCATGACAGTTCCAGGAGATCTGAGATTTGACTAGGCCAAAATGGAGTCATCATAGCTATGGACACTCGTTGCACATGAAAATGTTGAATCACCCTCTATATTATTGTAAAAGGGGTAAATGCACCTGCAATAAGTATGGGATGTGTAATGGATGTAGTGTGTGTATAGAGGATAAAGTGTGTGTGTATGTTGTGATCCTTGTTTGCAGGTAGCACGGTCCTCTAGGGTAAACAATAGGCACAGTCCTTGTAATTGCATATACTCCAGGCACTTTATTTGCAAATCCATACAGCAGTAAATGAAAAAACATAAATGTAACAGGTTTCCCTTTAAACAAAAACCTAGCTCGTCTGAGCACTGACTCACTTTGAATAACCCTCTCTATGAGGGTTAAACTAACAAAACATACTGCACCAACCTTATTAGATAGCAACACTCTGCTAGCTAGCCTGTTGCTTTTCTTTCTCCGCTCCAAGCCAGCCTTGCCCTGACTGTTTTCCTTTCTGCACTCCTAGTGCTCCAAGACAGCCTTGACTGCTTCCTCCTGCACTCCCAGTGCTCCAAGCCAGCCTTGACTGCTTCCTCCTGCACTCCCAGTGCTCCAAGCCAGCCTTGACTGCTTCCTTTCTGCACTCCCAGTGCCTAGTCTCCTTGACTCTCTATCTGGAGAGAACAGCCTCTCTCCTTCCTGCTTCCTGGGAGGAAGCCAGCAATCCCTCTCCTTTTCCTGCCTAGCCGGGAGGAGTTTATTCCCACTGCAACGGCTCATTAACTGCAGCTGAGCAGTGGGTTGGAGACGGTCCAAAAAACCCTGGCTTGGATCTATGTCCCCCCAGAAAACCACTAAACTGTGGAGTGGAGCATTGGCCCACCCTTCTCTCCAAATGCTCCACCCCAGGGGCCCATAACTAAACAATGCTTTGTGTTGTGCAACACACAAACTACACGTACTTCCCCTGGGGTTAAAAGGCCTATCTGCCTTCACTTTATCACAATGTGTATAGTGGGTGTAGAGTGTGTGTATGGTGGGTGTAGTGTATGTGTAAGGGATGCATTGTGTGGTCATAGAGGATGCAGTGATGCCACTTTGATATCAGCACTGCTCGGAGGAAGTGAGAACCTGTCACTGCCTCCCAGCTACAGACACTGAGGAGGTGGGTGTGAACTGGGAGATCCAGCCTCTGACTTCAGCCTCAGGCAGCAGATTCAACTGGACTCGAAGGAAGCCCAAAAGCACCAAAAAGGTAGGAAACAGGAGGGTGACTAAAAATGTGCAAATGTTGATCAGTATGGTTGTCTGTATATCTGCATGTGTGTAAGTGTTTGTATCTGTGTGTCTGTATGTATGTCAGTGTTTTTATCTGTGTGTCTGTGTATCTGCAGGTGTGTATCTGAATGTGTATCAGTGTTTGTATCTATGTGTCTGCATATCTATATGTGTGTCAGTGTTTGTATCTGCGTGTGTGTATCTGAATGTGTGTCAGTATGTGTACCTTTGTGTCTGTATGTGTGTCTATGTATCTGCATCTGTGTCAGTGTATGTATCTGTCTGTCTCGTTTATCTGCATCTGTGTTATTTTGTGGATCTGTGTGCCAGTGCCTTCTGTATTTGTGTCAGTGTGTGTATCAGTGTGTCTATGTATCTTTATGTGTGTCTGTATGTGTGCCAATGTATGTATATGTACGTGTCAGTATATCAGCAATGTTTGTCAATGTATGTATCTGTGTGGCTTGTGTATCTGCATCTGTGTCAGTGTATGCATCTGTACATCAGTGCACCTGCATGTGTATGTTTGTGTACCTGCATCTGTGTCTTTGTGGGTATATGTGTGTATATTTTTGTGTATGTGTATCAGTGTATGTGTGGCAGTGCATGTGTTTATATGCATACATCTCAGCATTCAAACGCCAACATTACATTCAAACACACCCCTCCATTCAAACCTCAATACTACATGCAAACACAACTCTGTATTAAAATCCCTTTATTATATATATATATATATATATATATATATATACATATATATATATATTTGTGTTAGGTGCTTAAGATAGTACAGTGTGAAATACCATGAATAAGCGTAGGATGATAAAAGGAGCAAGTCGGTTGTGGTGTGCCGAAACCGACGATGAGGTAGGCCTGAGAAAGAAGAGGGCCCACCCAGGAAAAGAAATAGAAAGGAAATAAATGTTAAAAGTGGTGTGGTGGGAGGGTCATTCAACGCTGACCTCGAACGGTAAGGAGCCAGGCAAGGGGAGTGCCTTAAGTAGGCTAGGGGTAGCAAACCAGCACCTCCCACAAATGCAGGCAAATTGCCTTAATACTTGTGTTAGGTGCTTAAGACAGTACAGTGTGAAATACCATGAATAAGCGTAGGATGATAAAAGGAGTAAGTCGGTTGTGGTGTGCCAAAACCGACGATGAGGTAGGCTTGAGAAAGAAGAGGGCAAAAATTAAGTAATCAAATTTATTAACAGACAACCAATACATATACATTTATCAACCAGACATGTTTATGAAAGCATCCCTTAATTCTTGTACTGGGTTCGGTATGTACCATGAATAAGCGGATGACTTCCAGTGCCCCAGTGTTTTGATAACATGAGTTGGGATGTTGACACTGGAGGCTGTGGACGCGGCTCCTATACGAAAGGAGTGTCCTGAGTAATTGTTTGCGTTGAGGCCCAGTTGTGTGAGCAAGGACCTGAAGTAGGTCATGAAGGTTGTCAGGGCCGTCTTTAACGCGGGGCAAACGGGGCAGCTGCCCCGGGCCCAGTTTCTCTTGGGGGGCCCGAGGCACCTGCCCCGTGGGCCCCGCTGACCCCGGCGGGCGGGTGGCCGGTCTGGCAGGAAGGCGGGCGCGCGAGGGAGCACTCACTGCTTCCTCTTCAGCTCCCTCGCGCACCGCACTGATGCCGGAGCCGGAAGATGACGTCAGCGGCGCGCGAGGGAGCTGAAGAGGAAGCAGCGAGTGCTCCCTCGCGCGCCTGCCTTCCTGCCCGACCGGCCACCCGCCCAGGAGCCCAGCAGCACCACTGGACCCCAGGGAATCCCCCCAGCACTCCAAAAGGTAAGGAGGCTGGGGGGATTACATTTTAAAAAAAATGTGTGTTTGTGTGTTAGTGTATATATGTGTGTATTAGTGTATGTGTGTTAGTGTGTGTTAGTGTATGTGTTTGTGTGTTAGTGTATGTGTGTGTAAGTGTATGTATGTGTTAGTGTATGTATGTGTGTGTGTGTGTGTTTGTGTGTGTATGTGTTTTGCTAGTTTGTCTCGTAAGTAGTGCCGTCTGTTCCGCGGCAACCCGTGCATGCCGCCCGTCGCCAGCGTCCAGCCAGCGGCGCGTGCCGCATATCTGTCTGTGTGCCAGTATGTTTGTGTGTGTGTGTGTCAGTATATCAGTCTGTGTGTGTCAGTGTATGTGCCTGTGTGTGTGTGTCAGTATTTCTCAGTGTATGTGGGTGTCAGTATATCTGTCAGTGTGTGGGTGTCAGTATTTCTGTCAGTGTATGTGTGTCAGCATGTTGATCAGTGTATGTGTCTGTGTGTGTGTGTCAGTATGTCGGTATATGTGTCTGTGTGTCAGTATGTCTGTATATGTGCCTGTGTCAGTATGTCTGTCAGTACGCCTACCAGTGTATGTACCTGTGTGTGTGTCAATATATGTACCTGTGTCAGTGTGTCTGTCAGTGTATGTGCCTGTTTATCTGTATGTAGTCAGTGTATGTATCTGTGTATCTGCTTGTGCGTCAGAGTGTGTACCTGTGCATCTGAGCCGCAACTTTAAATACAAATATACCCCTCCATTCAAACTTCAACACTACATATGAAACACACTCCTGCATTGAAACGTCAACACTACATACAAGCACACTCCTACATTCAAAAACAAACACTACACATAAATGCACACTTGCATTCAAACTCCAGTACCACATACAAACACATTCACACAAACATACCCCATACAAACACATGCTTACATTCAAACATACTAACATGGCTCAGTGCTAAATACAACCCTGCAAGCATGGGAAATTGGTAGAGTCCCAGCTGTCAAAGCATTGTTGGAGTTGCACGACAGATGGGGTTCTACCTTAGTCCAACCTTGCAATTGGGGGTCCCAATAAAATTCATTCTACTTTAGTACCGCCACTGCGTTGGGATGGATGCCGTGATTGCATACCAGGGAGTGAGGGGCGAGAGTGGCAGGGCACAGGGGACCCAAGCAAACACTTGCCCAGGGTCCATTCGTTATTAAAGAAAGCCCTGAAGGTTGTAGTGGTGAGTACTGCACCTTGTAGTTGTAATAATGGTTGCGAGGGCAGTAAGTGATGGTGCTGTATGTAGGCATCAAGAACCTTGACGGGACACCATCTGTTGTGCGTGGGATAGTACAGAATGTTTACAGGTATGTGCTGGCTGGTTTTGGAGTGAGGTAAAGACAGGATGTAATGATCCATATGTTTTGTCAAGTGGGAATAGAGGAGGAATGGAGTGGTTTGGGTCGTGGAGGTCGTAGTGAATTCTCTGGGTCGTAGAAATCCATAGAAAGCGATGTATATTGCTGTTTTGATGATAGAATTCGTATTAGTGTCAAACGGTTTTAGGTCGAGTAGGTTAGATAATGCTTTGAAGATATGGTTATCTATGGGTAGCCTCTGGGCCAAATGTGTGGGTTCTGATTTTTGAATACCTCTGAGTATGGTCTTAATTTGGTGAGAGGCCATGAAACTGTTGTTATTTGGGTGTAAGATGAGCATGTGGTGTAGAATGCCAGTGAGATAGAGTTTGATGGTGTTGTATGACATTTTGAGTTTAAGGTGGCAAAAGGAAGCAAACCCCAAAAAAGATGTCATAACAAACGGTTGTATGATGTTATGTTCCAGAAGGAATTGTTTGAATAGTGTGAAAGCCCTGCTGTATGTTTTGTTTGTATTGTGTGAAAGTGCCAACTGGGACAATGTCCTGCTATGCTGTATGATGACGTCTAGTCCAGTATGAGTTGTTGAAATGTTGGAGTGATGGTGGCTGTGGGTGCTGCTGACGGGAGTGCTTGATGAAACTCCTGAAATTTAAAGCGAGACAAATTGTCAGCAGCTGTGTTATATACACCTGGCACATGGAAACAACATAGGAAGAAATTATGACAAGCTGCCAACCAAGTGAGTTTCCTCAGAAATCTCATGATCGTAAGAGATTTGGAACGACCTTTGTTGATGATGTGACAGGTTGCCTGGTTGTCTGAGTAACAACGCACTGGCGTATTAGCCCATAAATGACCCCACGCTACGGCACCCGCCACTATGGGGTAGATCTCAAAAAGAGCTGAGGTAGTGGAAAAACCTTCCAAATCCAGAACTGCTGAAGGCCAGCTGCCTCAAAGCCATTCGTTCCCAAAAATTGCTGCAAAACCAGTGGTAGATGCCGCATCTGACCAAATGGTAGGAGATGGTTCAGTCAATTGAGGGAGGAACATACTTTTACCATTCCAAGTGGTTAAAAATCTCTTCCACATGTTTAGATCTGCCGTAGCTTGGGCATCTAAGGACAACCTGTGCTTGTCATGTAGAAAAAGTGGGAAAAGATGCAATAGTCGTGAAATAAAGGAGCGGCCTTGAGGTATGATGCGCATCGCAAAATTTAGTGACCCTAGCAGGGACTGTAGCTCTTTGCGGTTGCAAGTGCCGAGCTGTAGGTAGTTGTTTATGTAAGTGAGAATTTTCTCTATCTTATCGTATGGTAGGCTTGCTTGCATTGTGGCAGAGTCTAATTGGATACCCAGAAAAGTGATAACCGTGTCTGGCCCTTCTGTTTTCTTTGGGGAGATGGGTACACCTAGTTGCTCAAACAGCTTAGTGGTAGCTTTGAGGCTAGTGGGAGGTGCAGTATTCTCCTCGACCAGTAGGAAATCGTCCAAGTAATGTAATACTGTAGGGCATCCGGCTATGTTCAATAGTAACCAGCATAATGCTTCGGCAAATGTGTCGAAAATAGCTGGGCTACTTTTGGACCCAAAAGTTAACTGGGAGAAAAAATTTGTAGTTCCCGGACCACTTGATGCCATGCAGGTGCCACAGTGTGGGGTGGATAGGGAGTAATTTGAAGGCGTTAGTAATGTCAGTCTTACTGAGCCAGGCTCCAACCCCTGCTTGTATGATAGCTGTAATGGCGTGATCTATGGTGGTGTATTGCAGAGAGAATTCCTCAGAGGGTATGAGGGAATTAAGACTGGGGTTGGCCGATGAGTGGGGAGCCGATAAGTCAATGATGAGTCTCTGCTTTTGGGAAGATTTCCCTGTGACAATACCAATAGGGTTGGTGCGCCATTCTGTGAATGGAGGAGTTCTAAAAGGCCCCAATACAAAGCCCTCATCCACTTCTTGGTCTATGAGGGTGTCAACCACTGTGGGGTTGTGTTGGGCGGATTGTAGGTTAGGGCATTCCAGAGTTCCAGCTGGTATGTGTAGGATACCTGTGTGGAAGCCTTCTGTTAAACCAGAAATAAGAAAATCTACCAGGTGTCTAGATGGGTGCTGAGACATCAATGCTGTGAATACTGGCATATTAATGGACGTAAGGTAAGGCTTGGAATACATTTTATTTGGACACATGGTCTTTGCATGTGCCCTAAAACATTTTGAACAGACATGCAATAGTCTACATCCACTGTAATTACAAGACCCAACATTGAAATTATTACATATCTGGGACTTGCCCAGAAACTTGATTGAGCGTCCCAATTTGTCTTTGGATAGTTTCCCTGGATCCCCAGAGGAACTAGTTCCTTGTGTGGAGGCATGTCCGTCTGCCGTGTTGGGACAAAAATTAGTAGTATGGGCTGTGGAGGAGCAGTATACACAAGCTGGTGTTCTTAGACCTGCAAAGTGTCTGCAAAATAAGACGGTATCAATCCTTCCCCAGTTGGATAGTGTACCGTACTGGGAGAAGGCTCCAGCCACTTTTGCAGAAAAAGACCTATGGTAGTCATAGAATGCTGAACCACCATATTTGTTGCCCAGGTCTACCAGCTTGTGCATATAGAGATCAAACTCCTCTCTTCTGTTGGGATAAACCGCACAGACGACATCCCTGTAAATACCAAACGAATTCAGGGATAGTCAGTTTCCTGTTCAGGCGGGCATCCCTAGATCTGACAATAACAAACATCATCATAAGCATACGTCTTATGTTCCACAATGTCCTGGGAGGCAATCAACAGGGAAGCCAGGTTGACGTCTTTACCTTCCAGGATATCCCTTTTGATATGCTCAGGTATCATGTGGGCCGGGCTAACTTCCTGGTCATCCAGGGTGCTGGCTGGGGCGACTAATGGCAAGGCTGGTGTTTGTACCGCAGCCGCGGGTGGCCCTGCTAGAGTGAGGGCCGTGGTGACCGACTCAAGTTTCTCCAGCCTGGAGTTGACCTTGCCCATGGATGCCATGAGTGAGGATAACATGGCATGTATGTCCCCTAGGTTGGACTGGCTAGATCCTTCCCCGGCTTCCATGTTATTGGTTGATGTGCGTAGCAGTTTGAAAAGTTCTGCCTTCCTTGCTGTAGCGGGGTAGGGGATTTGTCGTCTCCTTAATTCCGTGGTTATGCGCGGGATTGTCCAGGATCTGATTGATGCTGGACTAGCTAGCTCTCCTCCTTGTGTAGGAGTGACAGCTCTAGCCGGGGTGCTAGGCAGGGAGAAATCCTCTACCCCTTCCTGAGACATACTATAAATAAAACAATAATTAGTATATAGAACCACCAAATTGTACTGGCAGGCTAGCTAGGCCGGATGGCGAAAGTATTATACTTGTTTGGTGACAGGTGAGGCCCTGCTAATTGCCAAGTGGCTTGAGAGGCTCTATCCATGCGTTGGCGCGAGGGGTTATTGAGGCCACTTGACGTAGTGGCAGGAGTTTTAGGCCTCTCGGTGACTGTACAACAGAAAACAGGGGAAGGGAGTGACAGGTGAGGCCCTCTCTTTGCAACATGAGAGGCGGCTAGCTAACGTGTGGCCCGATGGGTGTTTGCCTCCGAAACGTTTGAGGCGGGGTGTTGGCCTCGCGGGACCACTAACTGATGGCGACAGCCAAGGCGGGGTAAATACCTATTGGGAATCCTGTGACCCTATTGCCAGTACTCTAAACTAGGGGGATGAAATGAAATGTATGGTAGAATACCATATGAGCAGGTGTACGTGCCTGGTAGTATGACAAATCACAGGAATAAACCGTGTGGAGCAATTATATAAGCTTGACAGCCTAAAAATGGGTAAAAGAGAGTAGTATGATGAGTGTGGAGTGTGAAAAGAAACAGACTTATAGTCTGTAGCAGCAATGTATAAAATTATGTTGATACCATGGGAATAGCTATGAGTAGCTCAGAAATGTTTGCATGCTTGAATAAGACATCTGAGGGAGGCCGTGGCCTATGTACAAACAATCTATGTGTTACGTGATAATGGTGTGTAAAGGAAAACATGAAACGTAGGTTATATACATATGTATATGACTGTGCAGGGGGCGTATGATTGGTTGGATCAGTTCGTGTGATTCAACCCGAGTATGCATGCAAAAGGATTTAAGCCTTATGTGTCATCGTCATGACAGAGAAATGAGGCCTGTAATATAGGCTGAGTGAATTGAAATGAAATGGATAGTTATAAAACTCCTGGCGTGGGAGTTCAATGACCTGTACCGAAATGTAACTGGTTTTATAGAAAGGGACATGGATGAGGTCATGGCCTAATTAACACAGCGTTATGTATGATATGTAGCAGAATAACCAAAGGCAGGGATACCCCAAAATGATTTAAAATGATGTAAAGTGATGTATATCTATATGATATATTTGTATAGAAAAGACATATCAACCCGAGAATTATTGCTTAAATGAACCTATATCCTTTATATGTGTTGTATTAATAACCCAGAAGTGAGGCTGTAACATAGGCTGAGTCCATTTGTATAAATGGATAAGTAATGCAGACCCCTGAAAGCGTGGGAGTCAAATGGTATATACAGAGAAGTGGACTTGATTTGTGGACGTAATACAATACTGACAATATTTAAAAGTAATCAAAATAATCTATTTAAGCAAGCAATTCTTTAACCGAACGTTATATACACATGAAATGGTGAATATAATTCATGAAAGGATTATACATGAACACACAGAAAAGCAGAAAGCAAATGTGAGGGAAACACAGAAGTTAGAATAGTTTAACCGTATGACTTATGCGAACCAAAAGCGTGCATGAGCGTATGTAAAAATTTGCCGAACGGCAAAACAACCGAATGATAATTCATTTCAATAACATGAAATAGGATATGCGAAATGACTATTGAACGATTAAATATGTTCAGCCGAATGACCGTATGAATGAAAAAGCCCGCGAATGGCTTGAAACATTCGTGTCATAACCAGGGAAAAAGCCGTAAAGCGAGGACCCGTGCTGTACCGTACGCCGTGGGAACCGGTCCTGGAGTGACAGGAAGGTCTGACTTACAGTTTAGGAGTCCCTGGGACGCGATCTACGATGGAGACCGGAGTCAGAAGAAGCTGGACAGGCGGAAAGGCCTGAACAGGATTCCTGGACACAGCTTAACGTGGTGAAACCTCCTGGATACTGAAACCAAGATGGCGTCTGAGAGAACCCGGAAGTGGATCCTCATTCAACACTGACCTCGAACGGTAAGGAGCCAGGCAAGGGGAGTGCCTTAAGTAGGCTAGGGGTAGCAAACCAGCACCTCCCACAAATGCAGGCAAATTGCCTTAATACATATATATACAAATAAATACACCCCTGCATTCAGATGCTAGCACCACATACAAATGCACCCCTACATTCAAAGGCAAACACTACACACAAGTACAACATTGCTTTTAAATGGCAACAGTACATAAAAACACACAACTGCATTCAAATGCCAACACTACACACAAATACACCCATACATTCACATACTTCATACAAAAACATGCTTTCAGTCAAACACACAAACACAAACACTGCTCAGTGCTAAATACAACCTTGCAAGGATGGGAAAATGTTAGATCCCCAGCTGGCAAATAATTGTGGAAGATGTATGACAGATTTTAATGATAGCCATAAAGGTCTGAAGCCTTATTAATTTTTTATTATTTTAATTCATTATTTAGTTCTTCCATAATTATGAACTTGTTAAAGGCTATCCAGTGCTGCAATTCATTATTATTTGTAAGTCAATAAACACAAGGAGTAGATGAAAAAACTAGATGATTGTGCTTTATCTCTAAATGTTCACAACAATATCAAAGAGAGCACAATTGTGAACTATCAGCATGTGATAAAATAATAGGAGTACTATTTGTGCCGGCGATTTATACATATATTTAAATATGACGTCATATTTTCACTTCCACAATAACTATTATATAAAGTTGTTTTAAAATAAATATTTAAGATAAGAATTAACAGAATTCTGCCTCATGTACAGGTGATACTCGAAAAATTAGAATATCGTGCAAAAGTTCATTTATTTCAGTAATGAAACGTAAAAGGGGAAACTAATATATGAGATAGACGTATTACATGCAAAGCAAGATAGTTCAAGCCGTGATTTGTCATAAGTGCGATGATTATGGCTTACAGCTCATGAAAACCCCACAATCTCAGTAAATTAGAATATTGTGAAAAGGTGCAATATTCTAGGCTCACAGTGTCCCACTCTAATCAGCCTGCAAAGGGTTTCTGAGCCTTTAAATGGTCTCTCAGTCTGGTTCAGTAGGAATCACAATCATGGGGAAGACTGTTGTCCTGACAGTTGTGCAGAAAATCATCATTGACACCCTCCATAAGGAGGGAAAGCCTCAAATGGTAATTGCGAAGGAAGTTGGATGTTCCCAAAGTGCTGTATCAAAGCACATTAATAGAAAGTTATGTGGAAGGGAAAAGTGTGGAAGTGTGGAAGAAAAAGGTGCACACGCATGATACAGCACTTTGACTGCAGCCTGGAGAGGATTGTCAGGAAAAGGTTATTCAAAAGTGTTGGGGACTTTCACAAGGAGTGGACTGAGGCTGGAGTCAGAGGCACCACACACAGTTGTATCCTGGACATGGGCTTCAGATGTTGTATTCCTCTTGTCAAGCCGCTCCTGAACAACAAACAACGTCAGAAGCATCTTACCTGGGCTAAAGAAAAACAGACCTGGTCTGTTGCTCAGTGGTCCAAAGTCCTCTTTTCTGATGAGAGCAACTTTTGCATCTCATTTGGAAACCAAGAACCCAGAGTCTGGAGGAAGAATGGAGAGGCACACACTGCAAGATGCTTGAGGTCCAGTGTGAAGTTTCCACAGTCTGTGTTGATTTGGGGAGCCATGTCATCTGCTGGTGTTGGTCCACTGTGCTTCATTAAGTCCAGGGTCAACGCAGCCATCAACCAGGAGATTTTGGAGCATTTTATGCTTCCTTCCGCAGACGAGCTTTATGGGGATGCTGACTTCATTTTCCAGCAGGACTTAGCACCTGCCCACACTGCCAAAAGAACCAAAGCCTGGTTCAAAGACCGTGGGATTACTGTTCTTGATTGGCCAGCAAACTCACCTGACCTGAACCCTGTAGAGAATCTATGGGGCATTGCCAAGAGAAAGATGAGAGACATGAGACCGAACAATGCAGAAGAGCTGAAGGCCGCTAATGAAGCATCCTGGTCTTCCATAACACCTCAGCAGTGCCACAGGCTGATAGCTCCCATGCCTTGATGCATTGAGGCAGTAATTGCTGCAAAAGGGGCCCAAACCATATGCATGTTTATACTTTTCAGAGGTCCGATATTGTTCTATGTACACTCCTTGTTTTATTGATTGCATGTAATATTCTAATTTACTGAGATTTGGAGTTTTCATGAGATGTAAGCCATAATCATCGCACTTATGACAAATCACGGCTTGAACTATCTTGCTTTGCATGTAATGCATCTATCTCATATATTAGTTTCCCCTTTTACGTTGCATTACTGAAATAAATGAACTTTTTCACGATATTCTAATTTTTCGATCACCTGTATGTGAACATAAAGGAGTCTAATATTGCATCACAGTTCTATATTTTATAGTAGAAAACAGAAAGCAGAATCTTTCAAAGTTGATTACATATATTGTAACAAATTTGTGTGAATTTTAACCATTATTTTTAAAGAAATTGAGTTTTCATCAAATATGCATTTATTACATATGTACTCCAGAATACAGTGCTTTGCTCTTTATAACCAACTAAGTGAGTGCAGTTCATTACATTAGGGAGTACACCCAAAGATTATTACCTTGACAACTTACTTGAAAAATACAAATGTAACAAAAGTAGTGCAAAATGTACATTTTTGCTCTAGTGATAAAAATGTCTACAAGAGAATTTCTTTAAAACATCATAAACCATACCAAACTCACACAAAGGTATAAGCAGAAGGCTGTACTTGGGCACACCTGGCACGCCCCCCTGGCACATCAACGACTACCAACAAGATATTATATTTCACTTCTTAATAGCGCACTCAAAGAGTGTGTGTATCTCAATGCATCAGCGTTTATCTGCGTGTGTTTGTGTGTCTCCATAGCATAAAATGAATTGAAGATTTAACAATGTAGTAATAAAAATGCACTCACAATCATAAAACACGATTTAAACAGTGCAAATAAAGCTCGTCTTTAATACTCTTTATGTGAGTTCACTTTAGATCTTATCAAAAAGTGTTCATATGTTGCCGGTTTCTGGAATCTGCTAGAATTTATTGGTGACTCTTTATCCGCAGACAAATAGGACATCAGCCTTTTATGGTGTATTAGAGAGGCTCCAAGACCTTAGGAGTACCACAGCCCTAACCTCTATAGGTTGGTGATCATGTACATGGTATGTCTATTGGTAATTATTATTGTAGTTAGGAAGCTAAACTATATTTATTGTTACTCTCTTTTTGGCATTTTAGTTAGTCCATGGATTATTATGCTAAAAAATACAGAATGAGTTCAAGCATCATGAATTTGTTTCACACTTGTGTCCTCTCCCTTTGTGGATCTGCTAATTAAAGGGACACTGTAGGCACCCAGACCATTTCAGCTAATTGAAGTGGTGTTGTGTTTGTTTTTGCACCATGGGCTGCAATGTTAAACATTGCAGTTGCCGAGAACTAAGTCTGCCCTCAGTGGCTGTCTACCAGACAGCCACTGGGATCGCTTCCGGAATCGTAATGGACTTTTGGTCTGCATGAGGACCTTCAGCATCAGATTTTTCCTCATAGGAAAGCCTTGATTCAATGCTTTCCTAAGGGGAGGTCTAATGCATGCGTGGCACGCAGCATTTGCTGAGCATGCGCATTAGACCCCGCTTGTTACGGGACAGAGGAGGGGGCGGAGCTTTGACCCAGTGCTGAGGGACATGGCGCAAGGATCAGGTAAGTAAATGAAGGGTTTTTAACCCTTTATTTACTGGGGGCGTGAGGGAGGGGAGAGGCAGAGGGATCGCTAGTGCCAGGAATACAGCTTATTATTCCTGGCACTACAGTATCCCATTAAAACTTAGAGCCTAACATTGTATGCTTAATAATAACATCTGCTGGGTGTTCTTTGGTTTAGGAAAATTGACTATGTAGATCTTCATACCTTCCTGTCTCCCAACTGTGTATACTTTACCCTGTGTTCACTTCAATAAGTCAGTATTTGTTCCCGCTGCAAGTGTTTCTAGTGTTTGTCTTGAAAAGGGAAAATCAGCTTGCTACTTAATCAGAGTGATCCCACTGAAAGCCTGGCTACTAGTGATGTCCCGAACTGTTTGCCGAACGGTTCGCGAACGGTTCGCCACGGACTCCAGTCAGCAGACACATTACAGCCAATCAGCAGCAGACCCTCCATCCCAGACCCTCCCACTTCCTGGACAGCATCCATTTTGAAGCTGCATTCTTAGTGAGCTGTCCAGGAGGAGGGAGGGTCTGGGAGGGAGGGTCTGCTGCTGATTGGCTGGAATGTGTCTGCTGACTGGAATCCGCGGCGAACCGTTCGGGGCATCACTACTGGCTACTAAGAAGATAATCTTTGGAGACATGCAATGATGCAGCCATTCATGGTACTGAGAAGGGATAAACAGTGTGTTGAAACAGAACTTGGATCAGAAGATAGTGGCTAAACCTCCTGTTCTTGTTGCTATTTTCTCTGGGTAGTCTGAAGATAGATTTCCGAAATATCGTGAGATAGTGCCTTGCAGTTGTATGGACAAACCATAAAAAAAATTGATATGGTTATAGATGCAAGGATATTAAACTACAGATGTGAATTTCACTTGAATATTCTTCTATCGTTCTTCAAGGTGCCATTATTTTGCCAGCTGCCACTGTGACTGTCTGTCATGCAATGATACATTCTAGACATAATTATACAATATAAAATACAGTGCGGTATAAGGGACAAAGACCTACACCTATAAGTGGAGCGCTCAAACAGATGTAAAGCTTACCAAGCGTGACTTGATTCAATAGTACAATATATAGTACAAAAAACAAAAGATACAATATAGTTCAGATGGTATTTTAAAGTTGCAATTCAAAAAATAATAGCAATGTACCAAATTGTACACTCACATTTTAAGGAGCCTGTATATAAAAAACTGGCTCCGTATTTAGGCTTGTGTGCTTATTTTGGTAGCACCACCCTTCCACTTCGGCTTGAAGTAGTTCTCATAAATAAAACATAAAGGGAGAACAAACCAATGTGCAGACTGTAGCAATAAAAGGACGGATGTAAAATAGTAAATGTGGTGCTCACCTGGTCCTGAGCCTGTAAGTCCTGGCTCTAAGGTGTATAGATGTGGTGCCAATTTAAATAGGGATGGCACTGCCCACGTGGAGATTCCTAGAGGCTCCATAAAGGACTTGAGCAGGGTATCTTAAGGAAAATAACAAATTTATTGGTTTATAATAACAATAAAAAATAAATGGTAAAAAATATTGGCCATTTTAAAGGACTTTTATTAAGGACTTTTTTGCCATTTATTTTTTATTGTTAAGATACAAGATATTGTATCTTTTGTTTTTTGTATTTTTTGGCATGTACTTCATATTGTACTATTGAATCAAGTCACGCTTGGTAAGCTTTATATCTGTTTGAGCGCTCCACTTATAGGTGTAGGTCTTTGTCATTTATACCGCACTGTATTTTATATTATTGTTTAGTGGAAAAGAGGATATTTCCACATAAGTGTATAGAGCTGCTTTTTAATCACTCTTATTCACGTTTAGGCACTTTTTTGTTACACACATCCCTCCGAGTAAGGAGGTAACTTTGGATTGGTATTCCTAATTATACAATATTATACTCTGTCTTGATACGCTTTCCCCAAAAGTCTGCTAAGTTAGTCCTAAGTAATTAAAATAGACATGGCCTTGCTGCCTAGATGTCTCTTACATATGACTAAAATAAGAACCTGAATTCTTTGAATATTTGGCTCTTCACCTGTTTTGCTCACAAGATGATTTACAAAACAAGATGTCAGTCTGTCCTTGAAACCTTTATGATCATTTTTAACTCACATTTTATTGTCTTACAGACAAGTGTGGTTATTTCCTATTATGTTTTACTTTCCATTATGCTTTATGTAATGTGATAATTGTATGTATAACGTGTCTGTGCTTACCCCTGAGATATTTCTGCTTTAAAGCTCATTTTATTACCATTTTATGATCTACTTGTTAACACCTATTTGGCAGACTTTTTTATGGTTTGATTTTATTTGCACTAAGTCCAAGTTTTCAACTTTTCAGCTCATCAATAAAACAGAAAATTATGGAACCAGGTAGGCTTAAGATTCTTATAAGCTGCTTTGACAGCTTACAGGGGATATTCTGTTCATTTAATATTTAATATATTTTGTCATTCAGGTCAACAGATTCAGATACCTCAAGATAAAGCATGGCAGGAAAGTAATTGACTGTATCAATAAATTACCTCTCCATGCAACTATGAATTTATGAGTGCTGGATTTATTTGCAGTAAAATCAGAGCTTCCTAACCATTTTACTGTTAAGCATATTTGAGCTTGACCCCACTGACAAAGTGTGAGTAAAAGCCACAAAGGTGAAGCTGGGAGATGATCTCACTGCCAAGAGGGACTTTGTAAAATACCAAGGCCTTCCAATGGTTGTTCTTTCCTGACAGTGTCTGTCTTCTGCTACAACACCTTCTTTTAGATTACCAAACACTTCAAAGCCTTTTTCCCTGGGGTCCTCCACATTGTGTACTCTTCTCCTCCTTCCTTTCCCTAATACATGCTCCCATTACAGACTTTTGATATAGGGGAGTGTTTGTATGTAATGTTTGCATTTTATTGCAGGGGTGTGTTTGCATTTGGTGTTTGATAGCAGGGATGTATGCACATGCACACATACACAATCACCCTGACACACAGATGCACATAGTAACATACTCATTCCCTGACACACAAATATATGCACCATAGGCGTGCGCAGCCTATTGCATTAGGGTGTGCACCCTAAAGCACAAACACACGCCGCGTGTATATGTATGTGTGTGTATATATATATATATATACACACACACACACATACATACACTGCTGTGTGTGTGTGTGTGCTGCATGAGGGTGGTTTGAGGGTGTTGTGTGTGTAAGGGTGCTGTGTGTGTGTGTGAGGGTGCTGTTAGGGTGATGTGTGTGTGAGGGTTCTGTTTGTGTGCTGTGTGTGTGTGAGTTTTTTAGGGTTCTGTTAGTATGCTGTGTGTGTTTGTGAGGGTGTTGTTTCTGTGCTGTGTGTGAGAGGGTGCTGTGTGTTTGAGGGTGCTGTATGTGTGTGGGTGCTGTATGTGTGAGGGTGCTCTATGTGTGTGAGGTTGCTGTGTGTGTGAGGGTGCTGTGTGTGTGTGCTGTATGTGTGAAGGTGCTGTGTGTGTACTGTGTATGTGTGTGGGTGCTGTATGTGTGTGTGTGCTGTATGTGTGTGGGTGCTGTATGTGTGTGTATGCTGTGTATATGTGTGTGCTGTGTGTATGTGTGTGCTGTATGTATGTTAGTGCTGTGTATGTGGGTGCTGTGTGGGTGTGTGTGCTGTATGTGTATGTGTGCTGTATGTGTGTGGGTGATTGTGGGGGGTGGAGGTGGGGGTACATTGCTTAATATCCCCCTCCCTTCTTACCTTATGCCTCTGCTTTCCCTGGTGGTCCAGTGGAGAGTGAACTCTAGCCTGTGGGGCTAGAGTTCACTCTCGCGAGATCTGATCGTTGCCGTGGCAACGCTCCGACCTCGCGAGAGGAACCCGGCGGAGCTGCTGGTTGAGCTCCCCGGGTCCTCTCCTGCCTCCCTCCATGCTGCGGTGGGGAGGGAGGCTGAGAGCAGAGCCGGCGCTCGGATAGCGTCGGCTCTGCATGAGCCGACAGGGGAGATGCACATACTAACATACTCATTCCCTGACACACAAATATATGCACCCTGACACACATACACATACAGACACACACACACATACACACACGTACACATACACATGGGGACACATATACATAATGACATACAGATAAACACACTGACACACAAATACATTCACACACTGACAAATACATACACACATAAATGTCATCATTCTTACATTTTTAGCCACCAACCCATTAACTACCTGCCTAAGCTGGCTAAGGCTGATGGGAGTATAGGAATGCCCTCTCTCCCTCTCTGCAGCCTGTGCCTCCTCTTTGGTCTCCTTCCCTTGCGGCTTTCTCTTTGTATCTGGGAGGGAGTAACCAGCACTCACCAGCAGAACGCTGGATGTAGAAAAATGAATATTCCTCTGAATGATTCTTGTTCTGGTCTGAATAATGATACCCCAATGCTGCTACCAGAGGTGGAGTTACACTTTCACCAGCAACGTTTTTAAACTCAGTATGTGCAGTATATCATAGCAAAAAGCCACACATGCAGACTTTCAGGCACCTTTACCACTTCAAATCCCTGAAGTGACCACGGGGCATAGAGTAAATTTTTAATCAATTTTGTTATCACAACAGCTGTTTCATCTATAAAGAGAGTCAAGGATGTCTGGCCCCAGGACGAATCGGTGGTGTAGTAGTAATTTATGGGTGAGGTTAATTTCTTTAGGATGTAATGACTTCTCAGTAAAATGCACGTTGTGTTTTGGAAATATCCTGTTTCCTTTGGCAATCTGGATGATCTAAAAAAACTAGTTTGGCCAGCATGTCAGGAAAGATTTCAGGAACTTTTTCTACAGCTGTTTTTATGTTTAGTCAGAAAAAAACTTACTGTGAGGACTACTTAAGCCAGGAGTATACCACTTGCTCTGAATTGCAAAAAAAATAAACACGCTCATTGAATGCATTTATTATAGTGATCCTTAACAGATCTCTGCAATCCCTCTATGGTTTATTAAACACAACAAAAGTAAACATATTTATTAAAGAGTTACTCCAGGCAAAAGGATTGGTTAATAGACACACAAAGGTAGACGAATTGTGGGGGCGGCAAAATGTCTTTCCTTGTGTAGATGAAAACAATTGCAACAGACCTGCTTATATCACACACTAGTGACGCAGCCGGGGGTGGATTTACACCCTGGGCAACAGAGGATTAATCTCCATATCTGCAGTGTTTCATACAAATTCCAGGCACCATGATCGCTTCAGCTTCAAAGTGGTCATGGCGTCTGGATTAATCCTTTAAGAATATTGTTTCAGTCCCCATAGTATATTTAATTATAATTTTTCTAGCTTTCCAGCTTGAATTGATGTACATTTTCATAGATTATAAAATAAATCAGGGATCCAATATCTCCAATATCGAATATCCAATATCTCCAATAAAATGTGTAAATGCATTTGAATATGCATGCTATTTCTGAAATGTGGATTGATGTAGTTAATCTAGTACTAAAGAAAATAGCCAATCTAACATAGAAAGTGAACTGAGATAATACAGACAAACAGACAGATACACAGGACTAATAGAAAAATAGATCATAATATATATAGTAAAAATATAATAGATAACCATAATGTTCTCCATGTGGAATTATTCATAGCGTTATGCTATACACTATCTTGTCTGTTTTGTAAATCTTATGCTTGTGAAAAGGTGCCTATTCAATGATTTGTTGCTTCCAATAAATTTGGTTTTATTGCTTTTCTTGTTTTATCTCTTCTCCGTATTTTAAATGTATTTATAAACTTCCTTTTTTGCATCATTTTATCACAGGGTGTGTTTTAGGCTTTTGTATCTATATAACCATATTTTCATTATTTCATGTCAACATATCTTGCGTGGTGTTTGCGGTTATCTTCCTTGTCAATGACTGGAATCCACAGAGGACTAAAAACTAAGGTTTAAACTTTGGGAATGGACTTGAAAGTTCTGACCAACAATATCTGGAATTGAGGTTCTCACAATGTACAAATATGTAGTAACAGTTGGTATTTTAAGGGAATCTCTATGAATAGTTAATTATTTAACTGCTGTACCAGACATACCTAACAAGCTAGAAGTACTTCAGATTGTTAAAATCATGCATTAAATGATTGTGAGACCTTGAGTTAGTCATTTCAGTATTTGTACGTAATGGTGTTCTTTTTCAATCGATTTAGAATCCCTAGTAAAAAAATAAATAAAAATAAAAAAATAAATTCAGGTACTTTATAGCTTCACCAGTGTTGAAATCCTGTACTTTATAGTGGCTGATAAGTCATATGGAGGTTTACGCAGGGCTTTTATAGGTTCATACTTATCACGGTTTGATGATATATTGAATTTTAAGTGTTTTCATTATGGCAGTCACATGAAGACATCTCAAGGATTTTTAAACAAGATAAATGAGTCATCAAGATCAGTGTGGTCAAATTCAGCATTGTTCAGTGAAAACCGGATAGTGTATGTACATGATTATGCACATGTCCTTTAAAATGTTTACAATAACCTTTAAACTCTACAATCAGTTAAGAAATAACCACTGGTTGCCTCTTAATGTTCTCCCTTGTTTTCGCTTTCTCTTTATCTATAGAATTAAAGTAAAAACAAATAAACGTTCAGCCATAGACTCAAAAAACAAAAAATTAAATAAAGAACATATTGACGCAAATAAATATAGTCAGTTGCTTACAGGGTGAGAGCCTCAGCATCACAGGAAAAATTAGCTCATCGTAAAGTGCAAATTTGTGTTTGAACATTTTGATGTATATATTTATAAAATGTATTTATAACATTTTTTTTTATAAACATGACAGCTTTGTCTACTGTGTGACATACGTAACAGCAACAAATAAATCGAGAAACAAGAATTAAAAAGAACTTGCTCACATGAGTTTAAAATATAAAGGACTTTGGGTATAAAACGCAAGAAATATAAGAACATAGGGTATTAGGTATGAAAAGTGTCTAGTTTAAAAAGTACTGCAAACATGGAAGAGGGATAAAGTCGCCAATGCAATGTGCCTGCTGGTTCCACTGGTTTCCATGGTCACTGCCCCAATTTTTGAAAACATGATCCCTGTCGTGTCAGAGTGGAAATCCCCATGTTTGAACCTGAATGTTTCCTGAAGAAATCAGTTTTTCAAAGGGACACACTAAGCACCATGCCAACCTTGAAATGAAGCTGTTATAGTGCAAAGAGTTCCCTGGATGATGGGCTTCCTCATGGCGTTACATTGTTAACAAACAGTTTATACCCAACGTGTTGATTGCTCTCATAAGGTATTTCTGCTGCAATCCAAGACTTGAATCATAAAGGCTCTGACTCATCTAACACTCTCAAATATGTACATTTCTCAAGCTGTTTTGTAGATGGGGAGTTGCTGATACATTCTAGATAAGTTGTGATGGTGCCTGGAGTATTTTTAAAGGAGTATTAAATAATTTTTTAAAGGATTTGCGAGTGGAAGCAAGTCAGCAGTACCTCCACAGGCTCAGCTACTGGGAGCTACTTCCGCCAGACTTACCGCTCTACAGGCTCTGGCAATGTGGGTCCTACTTCCGAGTGTACACGCCGGCTCTACAAGCTCTGAAGACAACCCAGCCATCTGGCTAGAAAAGTATATACTAGTCGTCGGGCTAGACAAGTATGCCTCATGTCATAGAGGAATGCTGGAGAACGGAAACTCACTTACTTTACAAGTGGACCATATCCCTGAACTATTGGAGGACTACTCATATTAACCTTAAGTATATCTTTCAGCTATTTGTCTACAATATCATTTAATAATGAACTAATGCTTGCTTACTTACTCAAATCTTCATTGCTTCAAACTACTAATTATATGGAGGACAACTCCCATCATGCTTATTCACTATGAACTGTTTCTTGCTTTGCAAATACACTCAGTGCTTCAAGCTACTAATTATATGGAGGACAACTCCCATCATGCTTATTCACCATGAACTGTTTCTTGCTTTGCAAATACACTCAGTGTTTCAAGCTACTAATTGTATGGAGGACAACTCCCATCATGCTTATTCACTATGAACTGTTTCTTGCTTTGCAAATACACTCAGTGTTTCAAGCTACTAATTGTATGGAGGACAACTCCCATCATGCTTATTCACTATGAACTGCTTCTTGCTTTGCAAATACACTCAGTGTTTCAAGCTACTAATTGTATGGAGGACAACTCCCATCATGCTTATTAACTATGAACTGTTCTTGCTTTGCAAATATTCTCAGCTACTTGCTTAATGTTTCTATTGAAGATTATTCTCATGAACTTAAAGAATGTTATTTAATGTATCTCTGAGGAAATACTTATTAATGAACTTTGTGTTGTTGATTACTTGCATATCTTCTTTTTGGATTATTGCCTAAATGCAATTCATTTAAGTTTAACCCTTATTAAAACTTCGTTTGAATCAAGTTACCAGCGATTCCCTCTTTTCTTAAAGCTACAGTATTGATATTTTAAAGTTTCCCTGTATCTTCACTAATGTAATTAGGGAGGTTTACAAGCTGCAGTTGAGTTCCAATCCAAATCACCCAAGTAGCGTAATACTTACTGCTACTTTCTTGCAAACTGTGGAAACAGACATTTCAACCCTCCCCCTATTCTAACTTTCAGAAGAATGATTGAGTATGCAGCCCACAACCACCTTGCCAGCCCTCCCATGCTTACTCTCAGGGGGCAATTGTTCCCATGCTCTCCAACATACCCCCCAACAACAGTCTTTGAAGTAATCAGACACCAGTGGGAGGAGCTAAAAGTGGCAGGCCCACTTAGAGAGGTGTAAATCACCAGGCTGCCTACCAATCAAGCAGGTCGGCCCATTGAAGTAGGAAAATTCAGAGAGCAGTGTTTCAGATTTCCCTGCTAAAATCAGGATGGTTGGGAGGCATCTTACCATGTTAGATCTTGAGCACACACAGACATGTATATATTTAAAGCTTTCTTGTTTTCAAGTATTTCATGGAGAGCACACACTGACCACAACATTTAAACCACTCACAGGTGACGTGAATAACTAATTATATTGTTACAATGGCACCTGTGAAGGAGTGGGAAATATTAAACGCTCAGTTCTTGAATTCCATGTGTTGGAACCAGGAAAAATGGGCAAGCAAAAAGATCTGAGTGACTTTTACAAGGGCCAAAGAGTGATGGCTAGACAAATGGGTCAGAGCATCTCCAAAACGGCAAGTCTTGTTGGTTCCCGAAATGCAATGGTTAGTACCTACCAAGAGTGGTGCAAGCAGGGACAACCAGTGAAACGGCATCAGAGTCATAGTCACCCAAGGCTCATTGATGCACGTGGGGAGTGAAGGCTAGCCCATCTGGTCTGATCACACACAACAGCTACTGTAACTTACATTGCTGAAAAACGTAATGCGATCCATGATAGAAAGATGTCAGAACGCACAGTGCATAGCAGTTTACTCCCTATGGTGCTTCATGGCCCGTACTAGTCATAGTGCCCATGATGACCCCTGTCCACTGCCAAAAGCAACTTCAATGGGAACATGAGGGTCAGAACTGGACCATAGAGCAATGGAAGAAGGTTGCCTGGTCTGATGCATCATATTTTCTTTTAGATCAGGTGGATTGCCTGGAGTGTGTGCTTTACTTACCTGGGGTAAGAGATGATAGCAGGATGCATTATGGGAAGAGGCAGTGTTATGCTCTGGTCAATGTTCTGCTGGGAAAACGTAGCTCCTGGTATTCATGTGGATCTTACTTTGACAAGTGCCACCTACCTAGAGATTGTTGTAGACCATGTAAATTCCTTAAGGATCTGCTTCTAATGTCTTGGTGCCAGATACAACAAAACACATTCAGAGGTCATGTGGAGTCCATGCCTCAATGCATCAGAGTTTTTTTAGCAGCATGAGGGGGACCTATACAATATTAGGCAGGTGGTTTTAATGTTGTGGCTGATCAGTGTATACAATACAATATTACTTAAATGAATACTAAAGATTTTATCTTTTCCTGAGGCTCTCTTGGAGTTGCTTACCTCCTCACCTCCTGTGGTGTCATAGAGACATGGCCTTCTCCGACAGCGATTCAAACCAAAGTCCCTCATAAAACTGGAGGTGTGTATAAACATTGCTGTTTCTGGAAAATGACAATGTTTTACTTTGCATGGTTAAATTGACAGGGCCACTGCACCCAAGCCACTTCATTGAGATTAAGTGGTTTGGGTGACATTAGTGATCCTTAATATACTCAAGCATAGAACATTATAATATTTACACAGTAACAATAATTACACAAGAGCATGTTATGATACAGACAGTATGTATACTGAAATTGATAAATGTTTTCTCCCTCGTGCATAAATAATGCTGTAATATTGTTATACTGTACTAGCTGTTTTATTCATTTTTCCTTCAGCCTTGAAGCTTCTGAAAAAAAAAACCAATAGCTGCATTTTCATCCAAACAGCATCATCCTGTTTTGAAGCTGAATCTCACAGAAAAACTATAATATTGACTTTTTAGATATACTCCAGCCACGTTATATGCAGCATATTTTTTATTTATTTTTTGGTTTGTTTAAGATAGCTCAGACTCTACCAATTTCCATCTCTCTAGCACATTGATAAAAAAGCGGAAATCCTTCGGTTCGGAGTTGATAAAACAATAGGAAGCTGAACATGTAATTGTATAATTCTCCATAACAGGTCCCCTGGGAAAGAGGTTAAAATGGTCAGGTCATTCTTTGCTCTTGACATATTTAAAATATATTGTAATGGGTAAGTGCAAAAATTACAAGTTTTAGAATGAAAAGTTGTATTTCTTAAACTGTGTACTTTGTCTTTAAGAGACAACCAGACAAGTTGTTAGAAATGGAAAATATTGTTTTTTATAATGTTTCTTTAATAAATGACCTATATTCAGTGATTATGTCGTTCAGACTTTAGGACACCATCTTGTCCTAGGTTAGTGCAATTCCCTAAGTCAGGGAATTTCGCGTGTCATGTGCACCCTTACGTTTTAGTCTAAACATAGATAAGATGTTCCCATGTGAAATGACAAAGTTATGGCCTCATATCTTTGCCAAGCCTAAATTACCGAATTGAACATGTAAGGTATAAATATGTGTGCATATTAATATTAGGACACAGAGGTCTGGTACCTGGTTAGTCTTACCTTCGGTGGGGATGATATGTGGTGAATGTAACCTTGTCATGGGCTCCTGGGGGAGCCTGCTCACCAGCCTCTGACCCCAGGACTATGAGCCCTGCAAAAAGAACTGCAAAATACATTTTAAAAGACTCTGTTAGGTTGGGGTCTCTGTGCTGTTCGGGAACCGTACAAATTGACGAACTAAAGACTACCCGGGAGTTTGTTAAACATTATTGAAACCTTGTAACCATTCTCCAGCAGTATTCTAAGTGTTCCTCTTGTCCCCACGAACGCAGGCAACCGTGTTTGGTCGTCGAGTGAATGGAAATAAAATGGGACACTTGACCTCGCGAACACCACTGAACGTCCATCCCGCCTGCGTTCGGTACTGTACATCCTGGAAGAGCGATGTTCAGTGGAATCATTCGTCTGAATGAGGTGAACAAGCTCCACATTATACTTATGGATTAGGTTCGGTATATTGGTCGCATGGAGCTCCCGAACGGGACTGGCCGCAAACACTGAATTCATGAAACTGTTTTGGGCATAGGACCAAGTGTGCGGACGGTCAGAACTTTACCCCGGTGGTGATTTAGCTGTGTTCGTGGGATCTGAGCACTTTTAAGATATGTTGGGCGCTCCAATCCAGGCTATCCGGGGATGTATAGACTGTGGGGGTTCCTATGTGGGAAATATGTATTTTTTCTGTGGTTTTAATATTTAGTATTTTATGCTGAGTCACAGTGACACTGTATTTTGTGGCACATTGTGGGTGTGTTTATGGGTGTGTTTGGGGGTGTGTCACTGTGCTCAGATTCTGTATATAAGTGGGTCATTTGGCCGGATTAACACACTACCCCCAGTATTCAGTCTCGACTATGTCTGTGGGGGAAAGCTATCCCTGCTATAATCACTTGCTATACTGCTCTTTGGATTGCAATACAGCTATACTCTCTTGGAGGAGAGGTCTTCTCACTGGGAGCTGGATCCAGGTGTTGGTCCAGGGTGGGAAGGGACGGCGACCAATGGAAATACGGTGCTTATGGTGTCCAGTGCTGTGCTTATAGTACTCGGTGGACCTAGGAAGCAGCGATTGGCGGAGGTACCCAATGGGGGTGCCATGCGGTCCGCCACAGCCTTCTTTTGGATCAAGAGCAAAAACATATGTGAGGAAGGCTGAACTTGATGGACACAAGTATCTTTTCAGCTATGCAACTATGTAACCATGTAACTATGTAACAACTTTAATTGACCATTAAAACAGAATCTTTTACATAGAGCCTTACACTAATACAAAAAAGATTTGAATACTATCATAGAAAGGCATTTGCACCTCCAATTTACCTGAGTAGCTGTAGGTAATATCTTAATTGCATCCATACCGTCATGTAAAAGTCTCAAGACAGAAGAAAAGCCATTTTGCAGTGGGACGAAACTACATTTTGTCTGAAAGGATCTATATTTCTCAGTGACTTGGAAGAAGGCACTGAAGAAAACACAGGTGTTGGGTGACAAGATACCAATTTAATGGTAAAACCGCTGTATAATGGCTTAACCCTTAAAGATAAGAAGGCCCCTGTAAAAGCTTAATTGAGTTGAAGTTGTTATGGGGGTGGAAGTGTTTCTTAAAGGACCACTATAGGCACCCAGACCACTTCAGCTTAATGAAGTGGTCTGGGTGCCAGGTCCAGCTAGGATTAACCCTTTTTTCATAGAAACTGCTATGTTTATAATAGGGTTAATCCAGTGAGAAGGCGCCAGCGTCCACAGGAAAGCATTGTGAATGCTTTCCTATGGACTGGCTGAATGCGCGCGCGGCTCCTGCCGCGCATGCGCATTCAGTCGAAGAGGAGGCGGAGAGGAGGAGGAGAGCTCCCCACCTGGCGCTGGAGATAGAGGTAAGTTTAACCCCTTCCTCTCCATCCAGCCCGGCGGGAGGGGGACCCTGAGGATGGGGGCACCCTCAGGGCACTATAGTGCCAGGAAAACTTGTTTGTTTTCCTGGCACTATAGTGGTCCTTTAAGCTGTTAGAAAGGAGAGTGGCAGGGGTGGAATTAAAGCAGCCTGATCCCTTGAACTCATTTTCATCTATATTAGCATTTACAATGGCAAAATACAAAACCAATAGTTATATCTCTTCTTTAGAAAGTCAAGATAAATTTGGAGTGACTAAAACATAGTATAAATATTTCATGAACTCGCTCAGCATGTTCTGTTCTGTTTAAGGTGGTTATACTGAGTGTATGGTGAATAAAGTTAGTCTTAAAAGAAAAAACTGGTTGACCTGTCACATCCATATATCACATTCATTACCTGGCCAGACCACTAGGAGTATTCTGGATTGTGTGTCTGCCCTATTTCTCTCCTGCTAGTATTTTACACCTATGTTTGTGTCCATTGTATACATTGCACACTGATTGTGAGATAGAGAATTATTAGGTCTATACACAATGCATCCATAAACTCCATCCCCATATAAATCATACAATTTTTTTAAGCACAAGTAACTTTAACACAGTCTGAGACATTTAATTGTGTGTTTAATTGTGTGTTTAGTTGTTCCAGTATTTTTTGTATTTGCGACCAAACCCTTTCCAGTTACTCTGTATTTGTTCTTATTATATGCCTCCTAACTCCCAGTTTGTTAATTCCTGCTTATTCTACATTAGTTTTTTTCTGCTAGAGTAACAGGTAGAGTAACAGGTAGAGTTCATCTTTTACATATTTGGATCTGGTCTCTACTTGTTAGTAACCATGCCTCCTGCTGGGAATAAAATAGTATTATATTATATACTAAAGCCCACCTAACAAAGATCAAAACACAAAAAGCGAAAATTATTTCATGGGGGCAGGGACAGACAGTTAAGATGGCCGGAAACACTCTTTTACAGCTCCGACTCATATAAGCACGAACAGGGCTTTTCCAGGTGAGAAGCGTGTCAGACAGATGGGACAGCCCGAACCTGGACGGAGCTCTGAAGATGTCTAACTCACATGTCTGTACTAAATGCTCTCCAAATCCGGCCACGATGCCTAGTATACGGTGTGGCCTACAGCAGTAGAGGAGGGCATTCTTATGTTGGTTATATCAATGTTGTTCCGCTACCCTGACACCAGGGCTCCCATGGGTCCAATATCCTACTGCTTGGGATCCATGGCCACAGGAGCATGACCCAAAGCCAACTCATTGCCGAAAAGTCCAACATTTTTTCTTCAGCCCCACGGCTGCAAAATTACCAGATGACTGTCATAGCAGAATAGTTTCTCTTGTGGTCTGCTTGTGATAAAGGCTAAGTAACTGCAGATGCTATTACCCTAAGAGGCAGGGCCGGATTAAGAGCCAATTGGGACTTGTGCTGGCAATTATGAAGGGCCTAATTACGGAAAACACTTAAACAGTCATACCTCCCAAGCATCGTGTATCTAGTGGAAGTGTTGCTGGAGGGAAACCCAAAGGATATAGCAATCAGAAAACACATACCCTATGCTAAACCTTGCTTTCATCGTTCAAGTAGTGCCCGTGAATAGTAGTGTCCGTTGAAGCAGAATTCTGGTAGACTACTGATGTGAAACACATAACCAGAACCGCCCAAAAAGAACCAACATGCCCAAAAAGGCATGTCTGCAAGAAAAATTAGATAGTCAGCCTGGAGTGAATGCAGGATGACCAACCAAAGGGCATACTGTGCAGACAGCACCCTGAGCTTGTCATAAATGCGTCTAATGATGCGCTAGCTCTATGCTTTCTAAGCATTTAATATTCCACTCCTCTCCTAACCTTCTTGCTAGCAGGCACAAGCTCATCTTATATAGTCTGGGACAGAGAAAAAGTATATGTAGTGAGTGTAGAAGAAAGGGAACATGCCACAGTGTTAGAGAGACTAAAGCAGCAAGAGCATTTGCATAGTGCTCAAAGTCAGCTTTTCCTTAACTAATTTTATTGTCAGCCAGTCCACACCACTTTTGTTCCCATACATTCCTCTTACATTTCTATACGTAAGCAAGAGCATGTGAAGAGAAGTTAAAAAAAAAAAAAAAATGATTACAATTTTAAAATTTTATTTATTTATGTATTTTTTTAAATTAATGGGTCTATTCCTTTGGCATGGGCCTGGAGCTGCAGCTCCATCAGCCCCTATGTTAATCCGGTCCTGCTAATAGGGTCCTTACCAGCTCTTAGCTACACCATCAGTTTTTATTAGTGTTATTGAGTGGTACATCATCTCTCAGTTTAGCATAATGTTTACTTCATAGTATTGCTGGGTATATTTTATAACTCTTGCAATTATGGATAGGTTCTGCTTAATCTATTATCCTGAGCTTATCACTGACATTATCTGCCTGACTGACATATCAGCAAAGACTAAAGATAGAAGGAACAGCTGTACAGCCACAGCACTTGTTCTACAGCAACACTAAGAGGGGTGTTTGTTAGGTTGCTGTTTATTTGGCACACACCCTGTATTTGAACCACTTGCCTGAACATGCCCACTTCAACAACGCTCTTATATGCAGTCTATGATGTCTTAATTTGCCTACTTAGCCCATGTTTTACCAAGATGTACATTGCAGCACTCTTATTTTTTGCACATATTCAACTTTACTGAAAGTTTTCTTTTATTGAAGTGGCCACCTAAACCGCCTAATAAGAGAGCCGCCTCGGCTTTTTGCCTACAAAGGCTGTCATTTCTTAAGCAGTGTTATTTACTTTTTCATTGGGTTTTGAAGGACAAAACAATAAAAAAGAATTTAACACAAAAACATTTCACATATATATATAAAAAAGTACATGTAAAACCTAAAACAGTGTTTTACATTAAAAAGTCATGATGAAAGTTGAAAATGTCAAACTGAAACATTGACACA
Organism: Pelobates cultripes; assembly: GCA_933207985.1. NCBI lineage: Eukaryota > Metazoa > Chordata > Amphibia > Anura > Pelobatidae > Pelobates > Pelobates cultripes. The sequence continues at coordinate 213,761,782 of OW240912.1, read as the reverse complement.
CACACACACACACACACACACACACACACTCAAATAAAGTAAAAAGTCTCAGGAATTCTAAGTAAAATTGAAATTTTCTAATATAATGCCAAAGTATCCATAATGGAAGCAAGGCTGACCTGGAATTGTTTTCTTTACAGTTTATCTATTATGGTGTAAAATTTGGAATTTATTTTGGATTCCTTACAATTCCCACTTTAGTGAATAACCCTGAATCGTGACAATACACACATTTTAGTGAATGACCATATCAGCCTGTGGATATTCCGTGGTTGGCTCGTCTGACCATGGATTGTATTTAGCGTAAATAATTGTAATATTTACTTCTAGAGCACTTGATCAGCATTCACAGATCTTCTGGAAGATACTTGTTTTCAGACTTAAGGATATGTTCAGTTTACTCAACAAACGTGCTGTCTGTCTAAATACTTGACCTCTATCTATGAGCGTGAACAATACTCTACTTTTATTTAAACAGATTTTTTTCCTGTAACAGAAACATAACAATGGCTATTTTGGTTTCCACTTTAAATGGGAAATTATGAATGATTTCCCTGAGAAATGGACTGTCACTGAAAACAATCAGTGATGCCACTTGGATTTATTTTAAAATCCCACAGTTCCCACACTTCAGATATGAATACAATGTAAATAAACACTGTAAACTGGAAGGGTTTTTGCAGTTATGGATATTCTAATAAAAATAACAGTTTTGGAAGTGCTTCCTTCAAATGTTTTGCTGCCTGTTTTGGATAATATTTTAGGTTTGGCCTACATACAAACAGAATACTTAATTTGCTCACGAAATTATTGAAAACAAAGAAAATGAATGCATTTCTGAAAGTATCCTGATCCCCAAATACTGTTTTATATTTTTGTATTTGGTTTCTTTTTAAAACCTTAAGGACAGGTATCTTTCTTTTGGTAAGATGTTGCACTCTCATAAAGGGCTGTTTGAAGGAATTTGGGGGCCCGAAGCAAAATGAACATGGAGGCCCTCCCAAACCCCCTACCCCACCCCCACACACACACGCACGCACGCACGCAAAGCCTACAGGAACCACAGCATAGCCATACAGTTTAAGTTCACCCACACTTTATATAAATAAAAAAGGTTTACAGTGCAAATACTGCTGTTGCATATACTGTGCTCCCCCCCCCCTATGTTCTTCTTACTGCCCCTATGTTCTTCTTACTTCTCCCCCCATGTTTTTCTTACTACTCCCCCTCCCCCTCCCTATGTTCTTCTTACTCCTCCCACCCTCCTGTGTCATTCTTACTCCCCTCCCTATCCTTACTCCCCCACCCCCGTGTCCTTCTTACTCCCCCCTCCCCCTCCCTGTGTCCTTCTTACTCCCCCTCCCTGTGTCCTTCTTACTCCCCTTCCCCTGTCCTTCTTACTCCCCTCCCAGTGTCCTTCTTACTCCCCTCCCCCTGTGTCCTTCTTATTCCCCCATGTTTTACTCCCCCTCCCCCTCCCTTTATTTTTTTACTTCCCCCCAATGTTTTTTTTACTCCCCACTCCCCCCATGTTCTTCTCAATTCTCACCTCCCCTTCCCTGTAGCGAGGCCGAGCTCCTCTTCCTCCTGGCTGTCAGTCCGGCCGAGATTCAGTTTCCTGTTCCCGGCCGGACTGACAGTAAGTGCACACTGAGTGCTCCCTATGTTCTTCTTACTCCCCTCCCGCCTCCTGTGTCCTTCTTACTCCCCTCCCCCGTCTTCTTACTCCCCTCCCTCCCTGTGTCCTTCTTACTACCCTCCCCCCTCCCTGTGTCCTTCTTACTCCCCTCCCTGTGTCCTTCTTACTCCCTCACCCTGTCCTTCTTACTCCCCCCTCCCCATGTTTTTTACTCCCCCTCCCTGTGTTTTACTCCCTCCCCCTGTGTTTTTTTACTCCCCCCCACCCACCGATGTTCTTCTCAATTATCACCTCCCCTTCCCTGTAGCGTGGCTGAGCTCCTCTTCTTCCTGGCTGTCAGTCCGGCCGAGATTCAGTTTCCTGTTCCCGGCCGGACTGACAGGAAGTGTCACACTGAGTGCTCCCTATGTTCTTCTTACATAGCGGCCACACTACAGGGAAGGGGAGGTGACAAGAGAGGAGTGCTGCAGCCGCCTGAGGCTCTCTATAGAGCGCTCATGCGGCTTCAGCCTTATAGGAAGCGCCGGCCCTGCTTGGGGCCCCAGGCCAGCTCGGGGCCCCAAGTAATTGCTTGTTTTGCCTGTCCCGTAGCGACGGGCCTGCTCTCATACAAAATTGATTAAATGTCCTCATGCTTTTAATGCATTCTTACTGGTGACTCAATGCTCTATAAAAGTAAAGTATAAAATATTTGCGATAAACAAGGGCCATATTTAAGATGCGATTTTACTGTTCAGTGTATAAACAAGGATAACTAATAAATTATGTTATTTTAGTATAGAATTAAAACCCTATTAGTGCATTTTATCAGCATATCTCACAACTTGAGTATTGTGTGTAATTCACCACTTTCATAGTATCTTTTATTGGAAGAAGCATTGAGATGGCATGACTATGGAAGAACATTGAAGTAGTAATCAAAACTCCACCTAAAATCTAAAAAAAAACAGATGTTGTCTGTGGAATCCTGGATTAAAAAATAAACAGAGATGATGTGATGTGTATAAATATAACTAGAGATTAATAGTGGAAGTTAGTGGATGGAAATAATAATAATACTCTTGGATAGTGCAGATATATAACTTTACAGACATGCAGTTCCAAATTTTCCCAATCTTTAATCAAAGTAAACAGCCACTATAAGTGGCCAAAAAGGTACATAGTTAAGTCTAAGAAGACCTCCAGTATGTAGTCAAAATCTGATTCAAATGTTCCACTCAGTCTTGAATCTACTTGCCAATTCTGGGTTTGGATCCCTTATGTTAGTGGAAGGAATTGACCTGATGTGGATAGAGTTCCAGACTGGAGAATGTTAATAAACCACACAATTCTCCTGTTCTCACTGGTTCCATTCCTCTGAACTTCCTCAAAGTAGAGTTTGTGTCACATCCTGAGTGTCCTGCCTTTTAAACCTCATCAGTCATAAATAATGGGCTCCCACATGCTCATTTAACATGTATTTTATAGACAGCCTGACAGCCCATCAACAAAATGGCTGTTGGAATTCAGTGAGGCAACCAATATTTGGCTGCACACACAGATCAGAAGATGCGACTTAGTCCCATCTTCCGAAACCATATTCATCTCCCAGGTGGTCTACTATCGTTGGTGGCATAACTGTAATGTATTAGGATGCAGTTTGCAAGAAGATGCGTCCAACATCAGTGGGGCAATGATACAGCCAAAAACATGGCCGCCGAGGCTCATGCCGGCGACCCAAAAGTCACACATGCGCGTGGACTTAGCCGGCAGAGCCATGCTAAATCCAAAAATAGATCATCACCTAGGATAGAGCTCCATATAGCAGAAAATGTATTCAGACTTTCCTTTCTTGGTCATAGGCCATGGCAGCACGACAATGGGTAGCTTCTCCTATCCCTAGGTAGACAGGAATCTAATTAAAACAAAGGTATAAGTACCCCTTCCTACCTCCCTTTCCTCAGTCTAAGTTCCAAAGCAAAGTCCCAAGGTGGGATCATTGTTCTGCCATGGCCTGTGATCAGGAAAGGAAAATTACGGTATGAATACATTTTCTGCTTTCCTGGCCATATCCATGGCAGCACAACAATGGGTAATACCCAAGCTTAAACCGAGGTAGGGAAATAAATACATCAAATCCAATTAAATGCAAAACCAAAGTGTATTGAAAAAGCATATGTGAATACATAATACCAAACTTTTTGACAGAAAAAACACTTTTGACAAATGTATTAAATTGTGCAGCTCTCATGTCCAACTGGCAATGTTTAATAAAGGTATTGATAGATGACCATGTAGCTGCTTTACAGAATATCTCTGGAGAAAAAAAGTGATTTTTTTTTCTTCTATTTCTAAAAGAGGGCTTTTAGACCTTCGGGAACCAGTGTCTTAGCTACTTGATAAGATAGAATAATGGCAGAAACAATCCATCTGCTTAAAGCATTTTTAGATGCCTTGAGGCCTTTTCTTGTTCCATAAGGTATATCAAAAAGACTTTCTGAAGACTTCATGTCACAGAAATTTATGGAAAGAGGTTACCCTACACAAATCATTCAAACACAGAGAGAAATGGTTCAAAATTTGACACGACAGGAAGTCCTGTATGGCTCCCCTCAAAGATAACAAGATTAACAGAATTGCTTTCATATCCCCATACAATCCACTTAACAAAGAGATAAGCAAAATTATAATGAAATACTGGCAACTCTTTGCAGGAGACACGCAATTGCCTTTGGAGTTTCAGAACCCGCCACTCTTTTCATACCAAAGGGCACCCAACCTGAAAGACCTATTAGTCAAATCGGATATTGGCAGTTCAAAGAGGAAGACCACATTTTTTTCTGAACTCAAGAAGGGTACTTTCCCTTGTCTAGGTTGCTCACACTGTGGCAGTGTGATTAAGGGGGAACACTTTGTCCATCCTCGATCTGGCAAAAGATTCCCGGTTAATGGGTTTTATACCTGCAATTCTGATTTTGTAGTGTACATCCTAAAGTGTCCATGTGGGTGTGTATATGTGGGGGAGACCATCCGACCCATTAAAGAGTGAATAGGGGAGCACTAGTGAGGTGCCGGTAGCCAGACACTTTAAGACTCAAGGACATGGAGTTAACCAACTGAGATTTCAAGTTATCAATAGAGTACCTCCCTTGAGGAGAAAGGGTGACAGACAGAGACTCCTTCTCCAAAAGGAGACTAAGTGGATCAGTATCTTAGAAACGTTGTCATCCTCAGGACTCAATGAGGACTACGATTTGAAGCACTTTTTATGCCTTTAAGTCCTTCTGTCTTATGCTTGTAAGTCTTAGTATGGGTTAATACTCCTGTGTAAGTCTTATTATTCATTGTAATCTGACTTGTACCTTGTGCTACCTACAGTGCTCCCATTAGACCAATACTGGTCTGATTCCCTCTTGCGGCAACAATTCGACCTTCATAGGTCCGCTACCTGGCAATTTCGATACAGGGTCCCTCACATTAAATATCCGGGGATTCTTGGGGACACTACATCACACCAATACGGAAGTTGGCTGTTTGCCACGTTATTTGGTGATAGATACGCTGCCTTTTAGCTTTATGTATATGGGCCATTGAAGGGACTGGTTCGTCCCGAGCGCGCAGCCCAGCGGTTACATACTGAGCAGGACCTGAGAGAGAGCAGCCAAGCAGCTATACCCAGCTATACCCAGCACAGCCTAGCAACAAGAGGAGTTCTGATATTGGAAATACCCACTGTATGAGCCTACCCTGGTTTCCCGGTCAACAGATCAGTGGACTTTGGTGTCACACCCTATCTAACAACTACTGGACATCCTACTACTATTGGATAATTTGAAGTCTGGGATTGCAATCCTCAATTGGTGAGATCGAACCATCTTCTTTTCTGTATATACATTGAATATTCAATTATCATTTTTTTTTCAAATTTTTACAGTTTTTTGCCCTTTTTTCTATTTTTTTCATATATATTTTATTTTTTTCATATATTTATTTTTAAAATATTTTTAAATTTTTTTCACTTTTTTCATTTGTCTAAACATTTCAATTTTTCTGTGTTGTATATACATTTTTCTAAACATAGAGAACCATTTAGTGGTGGATCCACCTGAACATCAATGAACTATCGAACTCCATATATATTGTGTATATAGACTGTAAATAACTGTACATATTCTGGGATGTATATATGATGAAGTCTGTGAAATCAATGAATTCATAAGGTTATCATGAAATTACTATAGTGATTCGTATAATACCCATGAATTGATGTGCATAATTATTGTATAATAAATCAATTTTCCTTTTTTGCATATACATCAAGTCACATATTTGAGTGCGGTATTGAACTTATGGATTTTTAGTATATAATTTTGAGGTTGTTATGGGGAATACCTCCAATACCAGCACCATCCAGTAGAAGAGTGCCAGCACATTCTATGTTTTTTTGTATAGACTGTGTTTGGATGAGGAATCAGCTGTCCAGAATCTTCGCCAAAGGACCTTTCCTGGCCGAGACAGATAATACCATATTTCTTGCTAAAGTTCTGACCCTGTCTACTAATGCTTCTGATGTAAAAGCCACAGCCAGTTTAACATCTTGAAGACTGTCCATATTGTAGGACCTGCTTCTTCCATTTCTCAGATCCTCTTCAATATCCTCTATCCACACCTTGAGAGCTTGAGATACAGAAGTAAAGGCAATAGAGGGGTGGAGCCCAATGCCTGCTGCTACATGAGCGTTGGCCAAATTGAGATCCATTTTGTGATCCATGGAATCTCTGAGGGAGCCAGCATTGTCCACTGGTAAAGTGGTGCCTTTAGCCAATCTCACTATGGCCACGTCTACTTTGGGAGCTGTGTCCCAGGCTGCAGAATCTGATGATTCAAAACGGTATAGACTGTTAATTCTTACTTGAGGTAAAAGTTTTTTATCCGTCTTAGTTCATTCCTGAAGTATAAGTTCCCTAATGGTTTCATGAATGTAAATGTGATTTTCTTTCTTTTCAAATCTGCAAAATACCTGCTGGACGAAGACTCTTCCTTATTAGATTCCTTGAGGCTTAATGTTTTACGCACTCTGGAAATGAGGTGATTAATACTGGAGAGGTCCAGTGAGTTAGCTGTGGGCAGAGTTTCTTCTTCCGAGGAAAAGGTATCTTGAAAGGATTCTACTTCCATATTTGAACTGGATGAATCGTCTTTAGGCCAAACCAAATCTTTTTCCCCCATTGAACTAAAACGTAAGGGAAGTATGAATTTATATATACATATATATGCACTCTTGTTTAGCGTGATTATCCTGATTCTTGAGGAGAAGATTATTTAGGGCTTACCTATTACTCTTAGAGTGTGACCTGATGGACGTCCTGAAGAATGAAAAAAGAGACTCAACGAAGGAATTAGAAAAGGAATAAAAAGTAAATATTACTTAAAAGTTATAACCTAATACTTACAGTATATAGAAGAAACAACACAGAAGAAAAAAACAAATAGTGATGAAGATTTTCAATTCACAGAAGAATAGGACAATATTAGCATTCAGAATTAAACAAATAAAATTAACTGGTTTAAATTGGTGTGAAACATCATAGGCGACTTCAACGGAATTTGTGTCCTAGGGATAGGATAGGAACAAAAAGACTGAGGGCCAGGAGGTAGGAGGGGGTACTTATACCTTTGATTTAATTAGGTTCCTGTCTACCAGGGGATGGGAGGAGCTTACCCATTGTTTTTCTGTCATGGATATGGCCAGGAAAGTAAGATATACACCAGCTACACTGAATTGGGGAATATACAATAAAATAGGAAATAATAAAAAACATAGAGAACATCACATAAAAATGCTCTATAAATATATAGAAAAATCTTTCAAAAACAAAAAATATAAAATTATCCAACAATTATCCAAAAAGTAAAATAAAAATGAAGTTAAAAAGTATTAATAAAAATAAATATATATGAAATGTAAAATAAATAATTCATATAATGTAGCGGGGTAATCTATTTACAATAAATGAACTCTAAGTATCAAAATACAATATATAAGTAAAAATATATAATCAAAATCTACAGTATCCACATATAGAACAAAAACAGAAGAGAAGATGCTAAAGAAGGAAAGGGGAGGGGGGGTAGGAGGAGAGAGGAGGATTAATAGTGTGTTCACATTAAGGCCATAATAGCAAGGTTAAGACCTTTATTTTCATGTCTTCAACTTATAAATCCACATGGTCTTAGGTTCACAAACATTTTTTATAACATTTCCTCGTCTCACATTGATATCTAGTGCATCTGTTCCTAGGTGTAAAAAAAATCACTAAGATTAAAATGGAATCAGCCAATGCAATGTCTACATACACTGTGTGTGACACTATTGTTGGCTGTTGCTCTTAAATGCTCTAAAATTCTTTCCCTAAGAATCCTTATGGTTTGTCCAATATATTATGCTCCACATGGACACTGGAGTATATAGATCACATTCTTAGTTGTGCAATTAAAACCTGTTAGAGCATGTAAATTAATTTAGACATCTAGGGAGATATTTACACTTTTTCCAGTGGCCGCATTTATAAAAACCTGTGGGATTAGAAAAGTGACCTGAGACCCTTTGTTTTTACATGGCGCAAGAGACTAGGAAGTAAAACATATTTAATTTTTTTTTGCTTTTGTATAAACTATCTTTGGTTTTCATGGTAAAACATTTTTTAAACAGTAATACTGAGCATCAACATCTTCTGGCATATAATCCATTCTTCTAAATCTCTTGCTCTTTGTAAATTCCTGCTAATGAATAAGATACCAGAGAGCTGTGTGCATTGGCACTGTATATACAGTGGCAAGTAAAGGTATGTGAACCATTTAGAAATTACTGCATGTAAGTTACAGTAATCAACATGCACAAATTATTGCATTTTCCTTGTATATATTGAATATATCATTCAAACATTCACAGTATAGGTTAGAAAAAGTATGTGAATCTCTGGGCTAATGACATCAACAAAAGCTAAGTAGAGTTGGAAACTGGCAAACCTGGTGTTTAATGAAACAAGATTGGAGGTGTGGGTTAGAGCTACTTTGATTTAAGCACACAAATAATTTTAATTTGTTATTCACAAAAGCATCTGTTGATGTGAACCATGATTCAGTAGACCTGCGATCAAAAATTATTTTATTTTGCTGGAAATGGTTACAAAGTTATCTCAACGATCATTTATAAACTGTTTATAAATGAAGAGGATTTTAGTACTGTGTTTGCTCTCTCTAGAAGTGGCCATTCAGCCAAGATGTTTAAAGCTAAAGCTATTTAAAGCTAAGGACTTAAAGAAATTATTGAAACCGATTGACATCTCTGTCCATGAGTCCACTATATGGAAAACAGTTATAGAGTCAATGAAGGATACCATAAGGAAATCCACTGCTTTCCAAAAAACACTTCTTGTCTGAAGTTTGTCAAAGACCACCTTTGTAGACTGAGGAAACTATGGTTGAGTTGTTTAGAAAGAACATGCAGCTCTAGGTATGGCGTTAAAAGGACACTGCATACCAACATAAAAACATAATCCAAACAGTTAAGTATGGTGGAAGTGTTATGGATAGAAATTAATGTTAGTAAAATGTCTATTTACTGTGTATGCCTGTAATCAGTAGTTGCTCAAAATGGTCGCTGAGCACCACCTCCCATCGAGCAAAGAATGTAAAGAATGTCATGTACTAAGATGGCGTCTCCTTCCAGGATGCCTCACCCAGGATGCTGTTGACATCACACTTTGGAGGAAAGGCAATAGATAAGACACTTAACACTTGACCAATTAAAGATGTATTCACTAGACATGTGCAATTCGTTTCGGTCCGAATGTTAATTCTGACGAATTTCGGGTAATTCGGACATTCGGGGCCCCCACCCACAATAGGTCACCCCGTTATTGGTATTTAGGGCCCCCACCCACTGCTCAGGGGTGGGTGCCAGGGGGAGGACATTAGGTCCCCCCTTATTAGTATTTAGAGCCCCCACCCACCGCTCAGGGTGGGGGTTGGGGAGGACAAAAGGTCCCCCCCATCATTTTACTTTAGTGCCCCCACCCGCCGCTCACTGGTGGGGGCCAAGGGGGAGGACATTAGGTGTGTCCCCCTTATTAGTATTTAGCGCACCAACCCACCGTTCAGTGTTGGGCAGGGTTGGCCTTAGGGGTGTGCGAGGAGGGTGCCATGGCAACAAGGGCGCCGGGCGACCGACTCAGCCCGCACTCAGTCACTCACAGGCCAGCCCGAGTCATGTGCATAGCAAGTCAAGTGCATTGTGCTGTGCACTTGACTTGCAAATTATGAGATTAAGAGAGCAGCGGCCGGGAGAGAGAGGAGGTCAGGAGCACGGAGGAAGAGCATGCTCCGCCTCTACAGTCATTCGCGGAAGGATCCGCACAGTGAGTGTGAGGGATGAGGTCAGTGCTGGTATCAAGATTGGCAGACTGGGACACTGTCAGGAAGGTCCAGGGAGCAGCAAGCTTTAATGTGAGTCTGCTTATTCTTGTTGTAACTATTGCTTTTTTTAATTAAATAGATTGTTGTTTTTGTGTGTGGGGGGTTTGCAGAAGGGGGAGCAGAGGTTTTCTAGCTGGGATTTTGGGGAAGGGGTTTTGTAGAAGGGGAGGGGTTTTGGTTTAGGGAGGAGCAGAGGTTTTATAGAAGGGGTTAGAGGTTTTGTAAAAAGGGGGATAGGGGTTTTGGTGTAGAGGAGAGGTTTTGTAGAAGAGGGGGCAGGCATTTCTGGTGAAGTGGCAGGGGAAAGGATTTTGTGGAGGGGCATGGGTTTTGTTGAAGGGGGAGCAGGGGATTTGTAAAGGGGGCAGGAGTTTAGTATAAGGGGAGCAGGGGTTTGTAGAGGGGCAGGAGTTTAGTATAAGGGGAGCAGGGGCTTAGTATAAGGGTGGCAGGAGTTTAGTATAAGAGGGGCAGGAGTTTAGTATAAGAGGGGCAGGGGTTTAGTTGAAAGGGAGCAGGGGCTTAGTATAAGGGGGCAGTGATTTAGTATAAGGGGGGCAGGGGTTTTGTATAAGGGGGACAGGGGGGTTTAGTATAAGGGGAGCAGGGGCTTAGTATAAGGGGGACAGGAGTTTAGTATAAGGGGACAGGGGTTTAGTATAAGAGGGCAGGGGTTTAGTATAAGGGGAGCAGGAGTTTAGTAGAAGGGGAGCAGGGGTTTTGTATAAGGGGAGCAGGGGTTAATGTAGAAGAGGAGCAGAGGTTTATGTAGAATAAGTACAGGGCTTTTGTAGAGGGTGGCAGTGGTTTTTGCTCAGGGGTGGGGGCTGGGGGGGAGGACAATAGGTCCCCCCCATCATTTTACTTTAGAGCCCCCACCCACAGCTCAGGGTTGGGGGCCATGGGGGAGTACATTAGGTCCCCCCCTTATTCTAATTTAGGGCCCCCACCCACGGCTCAGGAATGGGGGCCAGGGGGAGGACATTAGGTCCCCCCCTAATTGGTATTTAGGGCCCCCTCAGGGGTGGGGGACAGGGAGGACATTAGGTCCCCCCTATTATACTTTAGGGCCCCCACCCACCGCTCAGGGGTGGGGGCCAGGGGTGAGGACATTAGGTCCCCCCCTTATTATAATTTAGGGCCCCCACCCACCGCTCAGGGGTGGGGGCTGTGGCGGGGCAATAGGACCGTTTTTTTTTCTTAACATTGAGCAGCCACAGGCTGCTCACTGTTTAATAGACATGCCCCTACTCGCAGTATAGTAAGTAGGGGCAAAATTTACTAATACTAAGTCATTTTTACTTAGTATTAGTAAATTTGGCTGAAAGACCAATTTAGGTCTTTCAGCCTTTTGGTAGATAACTCCCTAATAACGTGGGAATTAGGAAGTTACCTACTAAGCGACTGCAAGGAAGTCCCGAAGTGCTGAAGTACCGAAATTCCAAAATGCCGAATTTCTGAAATTCCGAAGTGCTGAAGTTGCTGAAGTTCCGAAGTGCCGAACCGCCGAAGTCCCGAATATCGGAATGCTGAACCGAACCGAAAATTTTCCCAATATCATCAAGGTGGCTGTGTACCTGATGAAGCTCAGTAGAAGTGAGGTGATATAGCAGGACAATGATCCTAAACATTGAAACAAGTCCATTACACACTTCAAAAAACAAAATGAAAAAAATCTGTCTTTTGGAGTTAGACCTTAATCCAAAAGAGATGCTCCTCAGACGGCCACTGGAGATGCACTGACATTAGTGTCTGCATGCTTTGCATGGAGCCGCTGAACTGTTCCCATAGGTATGCATTGATTCAGTGCATCTCTATGAAAAGATGCTGATTCATCAGGACAGCATTTGGCCCCGCGTCCTTGACGATCTGAGCCAATCCAATGCATTTCCTAATGGAAAGCACTGCATTGGCTAAGATCATCAATTCTGATTATGCCAGCCAAGACAGCAGATCAGGGGTGTGGCCAGCGCCAGCAAACCCATGCAGCACTGGATATAAGGTACGTTTTCTTACCTTTTAAGAGAGGTAAGGGGGATAAGTCACCTAAATGGTAGTTTTAGCACCATAATGTCAGGACTACACATTTGTGTTCCTGTTCCTATAGTGTTCCTTTAAATATGATTTGGTTTGTAGCAATGTAATGTGTTTAGCGCATGAGTGTGTGAGGGAAAGTTCATGTCAGGTGCATATACATCAGTTGTTCCTATTGTAGTCCGCAAGGTACACCAACAGTCCAGGTTTTGCCAGTGTCCCCATTGGAATAAGACTGGTAAATTACTAATTCCTGGGCAGCTGGTGTGCCTTAAGCGCTTAGGTGGGAGCCATTGATATAGAGAATACCTACTGAGAGCAGCTGAGCCAGACTTCTTGTATGCCCAACAAACTCTGTTTTTACTGTGTGCAATTCCTAGACAAATCAACACTCAAACTATAATAAGGCTTAAAAACTACTTTCAAATGTAATTATAATTGTTGTCTTAATCACTAAGGACTAAACTTGCATTTTGAATAGCATGTTTATATTTAAAACCGGCATTGCAATTTAAATAAGAGCAGCAGACTATCTTCTTACAGAAACAGTTGTACTAAACGTAACTCTGTGATGTATGATGATATAATGTGTCCAGTAGATTTACGTAAGTTATGTATTGCTGTAGTTATTGGCTAAAATCATAATTATGTGGAACTGACAACACAAATATATTATATTTATTGATCTCTTCCCTTGTAGAAGCGTACTTGTTAGTGGCTCTCTAAGAGCATACACCATTGGAACTCTAGCATTCTACGTGTCAGTTATGAAGGAGTAGATAAAGGTACTGCATTGCTTTAATAGGAAACTATTCCAAATATGTATCTGTTGTTAATCCTTACACATACCTAAGTTGTACTGTGTTATTCATTATCACTATGCAACAAAGGAATAGCCCTCTACAAAAATTTCATCCAGGATACTCCCATGTCAACAGACAATGCCTGGCTTCAAAATGAAAGGACAAAGGAAACCACGCAGACAGGCTACTTTTGGTATCACTTGGTCAAAATTTTACATTTTTTTCCTTTCTGATATTTTTACCTAATTTTCAGAATTCTTTTATATCAAAGTATTTGATTTTATGACCAAAAAGACATTCCAGCTTAAAAAAAAGCCAAGTATTTGTGAAAGTAGAAATAATACCCGTCTGCATGGGTTTTCTTTGTTTCCTATACAGAGTATTGTGAATATTGATGTGTATTTTGAAGCCGACAATGCTTTTCATCAATTAAAAATCTAATTTTGCTGCCAGGTTGAGGCAATCCTGTTCTTGTACTACACTGAACAAAATTATAAACGCAACACTTTTGTTTTTGCGCCCATTTTTCATGAGCTGAACTCAAAGATTTTTCTATGTACACAAAAGGCCTATTTCTCTCTAATATTGTTCACACATTTGCCTAAATTTGTGTTAGTGAGCACTTCTCCTTTGCCGAGATAATCCATCCACCTCACAGGTGTGGCATAACAAGTTGTTGATTAGACAGCATGATTATTGCAAAGGTGTGCCTTAGGCTAGCCACAATAAAAGGCCACTCTAAAATGTGCAGTTTTACTGTACTGAGCGGGTCCGGGTGGGTCTGAAAAACAGTCAGTTTCTGGTGTGACCCCCATTTGCCTCACGCAGTGCAACAAATCTCCTTCTGATAGAGTTGATCAGGTTGTTGATTGTGGCCTGTGGAATGTTGGTCGACTCCTCTTCAATGGCTGTGTGAAGTTGCTGGATATTGGCTGGACCTGAAACAAGCTGTCGTATACGCCGATTGAGTATGGCTGAGTATGATGCCTCAAATGTGAACCTGGGGGTTACAAAAAAAAAAATTATAATAAATATATATAGAAAAATAGAAAAAAAATATTGGTAAAAAGATAGAAATATAAAAGACCTGCTCCTGTTTCTGTCTGTTACAATCAGTTCAAAAAACACCATAGATCAATGTCTATATTTAGTCCTCTTGGTTGTAAAGTCTATCCAATAACTTTCTAAGGGGGGTGCAATAGTAATCATGACCCAAGATTACTATTTACACAAAGCCAGAAGAATCTTAGGAGATCGAGATACATATTCTACATTAGATCAAGATCCCACACTAAGCTTCAATCAAACCTTAAAATAAATATTATTTGTAGCATAACAAAAGGATTTAATCTCTAAAAAGAATGTAGATTATCTCATTAATCCATATCCAGTCATCCCAATTTTTTATTTTCTCCCAAAGTTGCACAAAAATCCAAAGGAACCACCAGGGAGACCCATCATAAGTGGGATCAACTCCATAACTGCACATCTATCTTTGTTCATAGATCACCATCTGCAGAAATATGCACAGAAGGCACCCTCACACTTGAGGGATTCCTCCCATATTGTTGAAATTATGGAAAATGTCAAATGGGAGAAGGATTTTATATGGGTAACAATTGACGTAACTTCTTTGTATACAGTAATCAAGCATAAAATGGGGGTTAAAGCGGTAGAAAAAATGATTAAAGAAGACATATTGGTATCTAATGATTTAAGGAATTTTTTAATTGATGGCATAAGTTTTTTTTAAATCTTAATTACTTTATATTTGATGGCACATTTTATTTACAACAAACAGGCATTGCCATGGGGACCAAGTTTGCCCCCAGCTATGCCAACATATAGAAGAGAGACTGGGAAGCCAACTCTGTGTGGAGGGGATATAGCTGGGTAGCAAACCTGTTCCTTTAGAAATGTTTTATAGACAATATCCTTTTAATTTGGAAAGGAACATCAAGTGAATTGATAAAATTTTTAGATTTTATCAATATTAACAAGTATGGTCTTACATTCACACACACTTTTCACACCGATAAAATTTATTTTTTGGATATCACTTTTTATGTAGAAGGTCAAGACATTCAATCTAAGTGTTTCTTTAAAGAAACAGAAGGCACAGTTTCATGCACAGAAAAAGTTGCCACCATCAAAACTGTCTAGATTCTATACCCAAAAGCCAGCTGGTCCATGTCTGAAGAAATTGCTCAAATGACTTTGATTATCAACATCTTTCAAGATTCTTTAATCTTTCAAGATTCTTTTCTTTCAGGAAGTGTTCTGGAGGATTGGAGGAAGGCAGATGTGGTTCCTATATTCAAAAAGGGTTCAAAATCCTTGCCTGGAAATTATAGACCTGTGAGCTTAACTTCTGTGGCTGGTAAAATATTTGTAAGGTTATTAAGGGATAATATTCAAGAATTCCTTGAGAAGAACATGGTTATCAGCAAAAATCAGCACGGTTTTATGAAGCACAGGTCATGTCAAAATAACTTGATTGCGCTCTATGAAGAAGTAAGTAGAAGTATAGATCAGGGTGTTGCAGTGGATGTGATCTATTTGGATTTTGCCAAGGCATTTGATTCAGTTCCACACAATAGATTAGTGTTCAAACTCAAGGAAATCGGTCTAGATGAAAATGCTTGTTCTTGGGTAGAACATTGGCTTAAAAACAGAGTACAAAGAGTTGTCATTAATGGTAAATGTTCAAGCTGGACAGAGGGGGCAAGTGGTGTCCCTCAGGGGTCTGTTCTGGGACTCCTTCTATTTAACATATTTATTAATGATCTTGAAGACAGCATTGAAAGTCATGTTTCAGTGTTTGCAGATGACACAAAACTTTGTAAAATAATACAATGTGAGCAAGATATTACTTTGCTGCTGAGGGATTTAGATAGACTGGGGGACTGGGCACTCAAATGGCAGATGAAATTTAATGTTGAAAAATGCAAAGTTATGCATTCGGCATAAAGAATACACAAGCAACATATACCCTTAATGGAAGCGAATTAGGGATAACAACACACGAAAAGGACTTGGGAATTGTTATAGACAACAAACTATGCAACAATGTGCAATGTCAATCAGCAGTGGCCAGGGCCAGTAAGGTATTGTCATGCATGAAAAAGGACATTCATTCTCGGGACGAGAATATAATTTTGCCTCTTTATAAATCACTGGTAAGACCACATATTGAATATGCTGTGCAATTTTGGGCACCTGTTCTAAAGAAGGATATTATGGCACTAGAAAAAGTGAAGAGGCGGGCTACAAAATTAATAAAAGGAATGGAACATATCAGCTATGAAGAAAGGTTAACACATTTAAACCTACATAGTTTAGAAAAACGTTGCCTGAGAGGGGATATGATAACATTATACAAATATATTAGGGGCCAATACAAACCATTGTGTGGAAATCTATTCACAAACTGGACATAGGACACAAGGCCATACGTTTAGACTGGAAGAAAGAAGATTTTGTCTAAGGCAAAGGAAAGGTTTTTTTACTGTAAGAACAATCAGGATGTGGAATTCTCTGCCCGAGGAAGTGGTTTTATCAGAGTCCATACAGATGTTCAAACAGCTACTAGATGCATACTTGCAAAAACAGAATATTCAAGGATATAATCTTTCAATGTAGGGTAATAACTGCTTGATCCAAGGATAAATCTGACTGCCATTCTGGGGTCAAGAAGGATTTTTTTTCCTAGCTTGTTGCAAAATTGTGCTTCAAACTGTTTTTTTTTGCCTTCTTTTGGATCAACAGCAAAAAACAAATGTGAGGAAGGCTGAACTTGATGGACGCAAGTTTCTTTTCAGCTATGTAACTATGTAACAACAGGCGAAAAAAATACGAGAAGAAAACCTTGGAGAGAGAAGCCCAAAAAATTTAAAATTTGGATAGAGGCAGGGCCGGTGCAAGGATTTTTGCCCCCTCCCTCCCATCAAATCATCTCCCCCCCTTATCTCCCCCCCATCAATCATCCCCCCCTCCCTCCCATCAAAACATCTCCCCCCCTCCCTCTCATCAAATCATCTCCCCCTCCCTCCCTCCCATCAATCTCCCCCATCATCTCCCCCCCCTCCCATCAATCATCTCCCTCCCATCAATCCCCCCATCAAATCATCTCCCCCTCCATCATCTCCCCCCCCCCCATCAATCTTCCCCCCCCCCTCCCATCAAATCATCTCCCCATCAAAACATCTCCCCCCCTCCCTCTCATCAAATCATCTCCCCCCCTCCATCATCTCCCCCCATCAAATCATCTCCCCCCCCTCCCTCCCATCAATCTTCCCCCCCACCCTTCCATCAATCTCCCCCCCCCTCAATCATCTCCCTCCCATCATCTTCTCCTCACCTCACCTCCCCTGCCCTGTAGCGTGGCCGAGCTCCTATCCGGTCCGCGACCCGGCGGGACTGACAGGAAGTGTGCACTTCCTGTCAGTCCGGCCGGGTCGCGGACCGGAAAGGAGCTCGGCCATGCTACAGCAGGGCAGGGGAGGTGAGGCACTGTGGCAGCTGCCTGAGCGCTCTCTATAGAGCGCTCAGGCGGCTGCAGAATTTAAAGGGCCGGCGATGGGGGCGCAGGGCGCCCCCTCCTATATGGCGCCCTAGTCGGCTGCCTAGTTCGCCTTATAGGAAGCGCCGGCCCTGGATAGAGGACACTTAATATACAATAAAAAAGAAAGATAAGGAAAGCAACAGTGTAAAATCTGGTTGGAACCGTCAATGTTAAATCTTCTTAATTTCTACATGTCTTCAGTTGACCGATAGATATACGTTTTTTGTATATATAGTCTTGGGCCAAATTTGCTTGCAACATTAATATATGTCTATATTAATGAAAAGTACTAGTACGCAATCTGACTTACGGTTTCTTCAGGTTTATTCTTAGTTACTGATACATAATAAAACAACAAATGATGTTACAGGATAATGGACATTCAACAGCAGATGGTAATTGCTGGACTTCTGATGGGAGAGTTACATCCTTACATCTTTACATCGAGAGAGAGCCAAGAGCCAAGAGACCTCAGACTATAACTCTAGCCATATAAGGACAAAACCCCCAACTTACATTCCAGAGCTCTCGGACAAAGAAAGCCTTGTGACTTATACCATCTGTTACTTATGTCAATCCACACATCCATATATAATCAATAGAAACATAGAATATGCAATATTCTACATTTCCTCTGTTTATGGTTTGTTTTAAAACCATAACACAATGTCACTAACCTGTCCATTCATACATCACTCGTATCACATTCATTGAGCATAGAACAAGATGTAGTCACAACTTTCTATTATATGAGAGTTCTTAGAAGGAAGAGTTTCTATCCCTCATACTGCTTACTTTACTTCAAACTCCCTCTGTTTCAGCTATGTATTGATATCCATATCCATGTTACATCATAACTACTTGAACATAATATATACATATATATAACAATAATAAATGAATAAAATAAAATATTTACAAATGTTGATCCAATAAACAATAACGCAATCAAAAAGATCTAGCTGCTCTGGTACAGTCATGTCATGTAGATAACAAAATCAAGATTATAACTTTCTAAATAATAACGGTGTATCACTATCATGTTCCTACAGACACATATAACAAAGTATTTTCATTCTTAAGAACTGATATTACCTAAGTACTAATACATGTATTACTTTTATATCCCATCCACTTATATTTCCATGAATCATGTGTTTTCTAGTGAACTTAAACTCTTTAGGTCATTTGTATTCATGAATTACATTCCTATACCATACCACCTAGTGATAACTGTATCAATACTTTACAATCATAGTATTTAATTTGTATATTCAGTAGGCTCTCACTACCTGAAATATATCAACACTACTTATAAATCTCATAATTTTCTTTTAAACATTCAAAGGTTGTGTTGTTATCAACCATGAAGTTCTCTAATAATTCTTCACATAATATTCATGTTGTTGACAATACTTATGGTTCTAGAAAATCTCCACCCAGAAATCTTTCTATCATAGATTGTTTTTTGTTTACATAATTATAATTTTCACTAAAATTCCCCCTTGTAGTAACACACTTTTCTTTCAACAGAAACATGGTTTAATTTAAAAGAACTTGGAAAGAATAATATAATTTAATTATCATCGCTCTCCTCATTAGACCTTAATTGTGATGACTTATTAATGTAATACATCTTAAAAGCAGGATTGTCCTAATGTTCTGACCAATCCGTATTCCTTAGTACACTTAAACTGCTTAAACTAAACTAAACTAAAATAAACTTGGGGTCATACTGCCCAGAAACTCGTATTCCTAGTATGTGTCTAACAAACTCAGGGAAATCATTACATCTTATAACAGCTTATTCAATTCGTTGGATACCGTCATATCCAGAAACCTATTCTCCCTAGTCCATACCTTTATAGACTTAGGTCAAATATAATTGTGTACTATACTCTTAACTAAACTTCAATTCAATTCCTCTTGGATCTCTGAACTCGTATATCCAAGGAATTCTTAATGTATATAATTACTTAACATTAATCAATATAAATTATCCTTCCTTAGTTTTCTTCCTTATGTTACCATTGTTTGTTTCACCATTACCATTACCATTATTGAAACTGATTGACATCTCTGTCCATGAGGCCACTATATGGAAAACAGGTATAGAGTCAATGAAGGATACCATAAGGAAATCCACTGCTTTCCAAAAAAACACTTCTTGCCTGAAGTTTGTCAAAGACCACCTTTGTAGACTGAGGAAACTATGGTTGTTTGGGAAGAACATGCAGCTCTAGGTATGGTGTTAAAAGGACACTGCATACCAATTTCGGGCAATTCGGACATTCGGGTACTTCGGAATGTCCAAATCGATGGATTGCCGAATTGTTGAAGTAATGATGTTCCGAAATTACCGAATTTCCGAAGTGTCAAAGTGCCGAAGTGTCAAAGTGCCGAAGCACAGTATTGCCTAAGAACTAATATACTTACCCAGTGGAAGATTGAAGAATGTTACACTGTATACAATTTTAAATAAAAATTATACAAATATAGCCAGGATTCACCTGTAAATATAAAATGTAAGTTACTTAGCCATTCAATGTAATGACAGGAATGAATAAGTAGATAGCTCCCTATTTTCCACGGTATTAGGGAGCTATCTACTAAAAGGCTGAAAGACCAATTAAGGTCTACTAAGGTGAAAGACCAACTTAGGTATACTAAAATTACTTAGTATTAGTAAATTATCTCCCTACTCACTATACCGTGAGAAGGGGCATGTCTAGTAAGCAGTGAGCAGCCAGTGACCTATTGCCCCCCTCCAGCCCCCACCCCTGAACGGCGGGTGGGGGTCCTACAGTAAAATAAGGGGGGGGACCTATTGTCCTCCACCCGGCCCCCACCCATGAGCGGCGGGTGGGGGCCCTAGAGTAAAATAATGGTGGGGGGACTATTGTCCTCCCCCTCAGCCCCCACCCCTGAGCGGCAGATGAGGACCCTAAATCAGAATGTTCTCCCCCCGGCCTCCACCACTGAACAGTGGGTGGGGGCCCTAAGTTAGAAAAGGGACCTAATGTCCTCCCCTCTGGTCCCCACCCCTGAGCGATGGGTGGGGGCCATAAATACTAATGGGGGGACCTAATGTCCTCCCCCCGACCCCCACCACTGAGCGGTGGGTGGGGGCCCTAAATTAGAATAAGGGGGGGACCTTATGTCCTCCCCCTGGCCATCACCCCTGAGAGGTGGGTGGGGGCCCTAAATACTAATAGGGGGGACCTAAATTAGAGCGGTGGGTGGGGGCCCTAAATTAGAATAGGGGGGGACCTAATGTCCTCCCCCATGGCCCCCATCCCTAAGCGGTGGGTTGGGGCCCTAAATACTAATAAGGGGGGACCCAATGTCCTCCCCCTGGCCCCCACCCCTGAGCGGTGGGTGGGAGCCATAAAAACCAATAAGGGGGAACCTATTGTCCTCCCCCCTGGCACCCACTCCTGAGCGACAGATGGGGGCCCTAAATTAGAATTAGTGGGAGTACCCAATGTCCTTCCCACCTGGCCCCCACCCCTGAGTGGTGGGTGGAGGCCCTAAATACTAAAAAAGGGGGGGGACCTAATGTCCTCCCCCTGGCCCCCACCCCTGAGCGGTGGGTGGGGGCCCTAAATACCTATAAGGGGGGGAACCTATTGTCCTCCCCCCTAGGCCCCCACCCCTGAGCAGTGGGTGGGGGCCCTAAATAAAAAATTAACCCCGCCACCCCCAGGTGACTAGGGGTGGATTGAAAGTAACCAATCAGAGAGTAATGAGTCAAATTACACAGCATGGGAAAATTCGAAAGAACTTTCCCACGCTGTGTAAAATGACACAGAGCACTCTGATTGGTAGATTTCAAGCCAACCAATCAGAGTGCTGTGACAGGTAAATGTAGAGACTTACCTGTCAGTCTCTTCATTTACCTGTCAGAGTACTCTGATTGGATGACTTAAACCAACCAACCAGAGTGCTTTGAGCCTAATTGCAGGGTGGGGCAAGTCTTTATATGCCTTCCATGGGTGAAGAAGGATTATTTTTTTTGGCGCTCGTTTTTTGTTTTTTTGTAAGTGCGTCGGTTTTTATGGATTTTTTATTTGGCCTTTTTTGGGGCTGAAAAAAAAAGATTTTGGAAGAAATTTTTTTTTTACAGGTACTTAGTTAATGGTCCCCACCCTGATTATTTTTAGGGTGAGGGGGGTAGGTAGGGGTTAGTTTTTTTTGGGAGGGGGTGACTAGGGGTTTGGAGACCTGAGGGGGTAAATTTTTATTTAGGGCCACCACCCGCCGCTTAGGGGTGGGGGCCAGTGGGGAGGACAATAGGTCACCCCCCTTATTGGTATTTAGGGCCCCCACCCACCGCTCAGGGGTGGTGCCAGGGGGAGGACATTAGGTCCCCCCCTTATTAGTATTTAGGGCCCCCACCGCTCAGGGGTGGGGGCCGGGGGGTAGGACAAAAGGTCCCACCCATAATTTTACTTTAGGGCCCCCACCCGCCGCTCAGTGGTGGGGGCCAAGGGGGAGGACATTAGGTGTGTCCCCCTTATTAATATTTAGGGCCCCCACCCACCACTCAGGGTGGGCAGGGCCGGCCTTAGGGGTGTGCAAGCAGGTTGCTATGGCGACAAGGGCGCCAGGCGACCAACACAGCTCGCACTCAGTCACGCACAGGCCAGCCCGAGTCATGTGCATAGCAAGTCAAGTGCATTGTGCTGTGCACTTGACTTGCAAATTATGAAGAGAGCAGCGGCCGGGAGAGAGAGGAGGTCAGGAGCACGGAGGAAGAGCATGCTCCGCCTCCACAGTCATTCGTGGAAGGATCCGCACAGTGAGTGTGAGGGAGGAGGTCAGTGCTGGTATCAAGATTGGCAGACTGGGACACTGTCAGGAGGGTCCAGGGAGCAGCAAGCTTTAATGTGAGTCTGCTTATTCTTGTTGTAACTATTGCTTTTTTTTTTATTAAATAGATTGTTGTTTTTGTGTGTGGGGGGTTTGCAGAAGGGGAAGCAGAGGTTTTCTATCTGGGATTTTGGGGAAGGGGTTTTGTAGAAGGGGAGGTGTTTTGGTATAGGGAGTGGGGGCTAAGGAGGACATTAGGTCCCCCCCTAATTGGTATTTAGGGCCGCCTCAGGGGTGGGGGACAGGGAGGACATTAGGTCCCCACAATTATAATTTAGGGCCCCCACCCACCGTTCAGGGGTGGGGGCCAGGCGGGAGGACATTAGGTCCCCCCCTTATTATAATTTAGGGCCCCCACCCACCGCTCAGGGGTGGGGGCCAGGGAGGAGGACAATAGATCCCCCCCTTATTCTGATTTAGGGCCCCCACCCGCCGCTCAGGGGTGGGGGCCAGGGGGAGGACAATAGGTCCTCCCCATTATTTTACTTTAGGGCCCCCACCCGCAGCTCAGGGGTGGGGGCTGGGAGGGCAATAGGTCAGGTTTTTTTTCTTAACATTGAGCAGCCACAGGCTGCTCACTGTTTAATAGACATGCCCCTACTCGCGGTATAGTGAGTAGGGGCAAAATTTACTAATACTAAGTCATTTTTACTTAGTATTAGTAAATTTGGCTGAAAGACCAATTTAGGTCTTTCAGCCTTTTGGTAGATAACTCCCTAATACCGTGGGACTTAGGAAGTTACCTACTAAGCGGCTGTAAGAGAAGTCCCGAAGTGCCGAAATTCCAAAATGTCGAAGTTCTGAAATTCCGAAGTGCCAAAGTTGCCGAAGTGTCGAAGTTCTGAAGTGCTGAAGTGCAGAACCACCGAAGTCCCGAATTGCTGAAGTCCCGAATTGCCGAATTCCCGAATATCGGAATGCTGAACCGAACCGAAAATTTTCCCCAGGCACATGCCTAGTATTCTCTCTGCTATCTTTCTTTCTGCATATGATGTATTTCTGCCTTTATAAGGGATTTGCCGCCCCCCTGATTAAACATTCCAAAGTGTTTCATTAACCTGAAACCTGTGTCTCAGTGTGACTTACTTCAGAGCGTGCACCCTTTCTATTTAAACAATTTGGACAGGAGCAGATACTCAGATGATCAAACACTTGGTTTTGATGTAAAACAGAAGGAGCATCATAATGTGGACCTGCTTCATGTCCAGGACCACAGTGTCTGCATGCTTTGTCCTTGACGATCTCAGCCAATCCAATGCATTTTCTAATGGAAAGCACTGCATTGGTGATCATCAATTCTGATTATGCCAGCCAAGACAGCAGATCAGCACTGGATATAAGGTTACGTTTTCTTACCTTTTAAGAGGGGTAAGGGGGATAAGTCACCTAAATGGTAGTTTTAACACCATAGTGTCAAGACTACACATTTGTGTTCCTGTCCCTATAGTGTTCCTTTAAATACGATTTGGTTTGTAGCAGTGTAATGTGTTTAGAGCATGAGTGTGTGCGGGAAAGTTCATGTCAGGTGCATATAGATCAGTTGTTCCTATTGCAGTCCGCAAGGTACACCAACAGTCCAGGTTTTGCCAGTGTCCCCATTGGAATAAGACTGGTAAATTACTAATTCCTGGACAGCTGGTGTGCCTTAAGCGCTTAGGTGGGAGCCATTGATATGGAGAATACCTACTGAGAGCAGCTGAGCCAGACTTCTTGTATGCCCAACAAACTCTGTTTTTACTGTGTGCAATTCCTAGACAAATCATCACTCAAACTATAATTAGGCTGAAAAACTACTTTCAAATGTAATTATAATTGTTGTCTTAATCACTAAGGACTAAACTTGCATTTTGAATAGCATGTTTATATTTAAAACCGGCATTGCAATTTAAATAAGAGCAGCAGACTATCTTCTTACAGAAACAGTTGTACTAAACGTAACACTGTGATGTATGATGATATAATGTGTCCAGTAGATTTACGTAAGTTATGTATTGCTGTAGTTATTGGCAAAAAATAATAATTTTGCGGAACTGACAACACAAATATATTATATTTATTGATATCTTCTTTTGTAGAAGCGTACTTGTTAGTGGCTCTCTAAGAGCATACACCATTGGAACTCTAGCATTCTACGTGTCAGTTATGAAGGAGTAGATAAAGGTACTGCATTGCTTTAATAGGAAACTATTGCAAATATGTATCTGTTGTTAATCCTTACACATACAACATAAGTTGTACTGTGTTATTCATTATCTCTATGCAACAATGGAATAGCCCTCTACAAAAATGTCATCCAGGATACTCCCATGTCAACAGACAATGCCTGGCTTCAAAATGAAAGGACAAAGGAAACCACGCAGACAGGCTACTTTTGGTATCACTTGGTCAAAATTTTACATTTTTTTCCTTTCTGATATTTTTACCTAATTTTAAGAATTATTTTATATCAAAGTATTTGATTTTATGACCAAAAAGGACATTCAAGCTTAAAAAAAAAAAAACAACAAGTATTTGTGAAAGTAGAAATAATACCCGTCTGCATGGGTTTTCTTTGTTTCCTATACAGAGTATTGTGAATATTGATGTGTATTTTGAAGCCGACAATGCTTTTCATCAATTAAAAATCTAATTTTGCTGCCAGGTTGAGGCAATCCTGTTCTTGTACTACACTGAACAAAATTATAAACGCAACACTTTTGTTTTTGCGCCCATTTTTCATGAGCTGAACTCAAAGATTTTTCTATGTACACAAAAGGCCTATTTCTCTCTAATATTGTTCACACATTTGCCTAAATTTGTGTTAGTGAGCACTTCTCCTTTGCCGAGATAATCCATCCACCTCACAGGTGTGGCATAACAAGTTGTTGATTAGACAGCATGATTATTGCAAAGGTGTGCCTTAGGCTAGCCACAATAAAAGGCCACTCTAAAATGTGCAGTTTTACTGTACTGAGCGGGTCCGGGTGGGTCTGAAAAACAGTCAGTTTCTGGTGTGACCCCCATTTGCCTCACGCAGTGCAACAAATCTCCTTCTGATAGAGTTGATCAGGTTGTTGATTGTGGCCTGTGGAATGTTGGTCGACTCCTCTTCAATGGCTGTGTGAAGTTGCTGGATATTGGCTGGACCTGAAACAAGCTGTCGTATACGCCGATTGAGTATGGCTGAGTATGATGCCTCAAATGTGAACCTGGGGGTTACCAAAAAAAAATTATAATAAATATATATAGAAAAATAGAAAAAAAATATTGGAAAAAAGATAGAAATATAAAAGACCTGCTCCTGTTTCTGTCTGTTACAATCAGTTCAAAAAACACCATAGATCAATGTCTATATTTAGTCCTCTTGGTTTAGTCCTCAATGTCCTCTTGGTTGTAAAGTCTATCCAATAACTTTCTAAGGGGGGTGCAATAGTAATCATGACCCAAAGCCAGAAGAATCTTAGGAGATCGAGATACATATTCTACATTAGATCAAGATCCCACACTAAGCTTCAATCAAACCTTAAAATAAATATTATTTGTAGCATAACAAAAGGATTTAATCTCTAAAAAGAATGTAGATTATCTCATTAATCCATATCCAGTCATCCCAATTTTTTATTTTCTCCCAAAGTTGCACAAAAATCCAAAGGAACCACCAGGGAGACCCATCATAAGTGGGATCAACTCCATAACTGCACATCTATCTTTGTTCATAGATCACCATCTGCAGAAATATGCACAGAAGGCACCCTCACACTTGAGGGATTCCTCCCATATTGTTGAAATTATGGAAAATGTCAAATGGGAGAAGGATTTTATATGGGTAACAATTGACATAACTTCTTTGTATACAGTAATCAAGCATAAAATGGGGGTTAAAGCGGTAGAAAAAATGATTAAAGAAGACATATTGGTATCTAATGATTTAAGGAATTTTTTAATTGATGGCATAAGTTTTATTTTAAATCTTAATTATATTTGATGGCACATTTTATTTACAACAAACAGGCATTGCCATGGGGACCAAGTTTGCCCCCAGCTATGCCAACATATAGAAGAGAGACTGGGAAGCCAACTCTGTGTGGAGGGGACATAGCTGGGTAGCAAACCTTTTCCTTTAGAAATGTTTTATAGACAATATCCTTTTAATTTGGAAAGGAACATCAAGTGAATTGATAACATTTTTAGATTTTATCAATATTAGCAAGTATGGTCTTACATTCACACACACTTTTCATACCGAGAAAATTAATTTTTTGAATATCACTTTTTATGTAGAAGGTCAAGACATTCAATCTAAGTGTTTCTTTAAAAAAACAGAAGGCACAGTTTCATGCACAGAAAAAGTTGCCACCATCAAAACTGGCTAGATTCTATACCCAAAAGCATCTTTCAACATCTTTCAAGATTCTTTAATCTTTCAAGATTCTTTTCTTTCAGGAAGTCTGTTGGAGGATTGGAGGAAGGCAGATGTGGTTCCTATTTTCAAAAAGGGGTCAAAATCCTTGCCTGGAAATTATAGACCTGTGAGCTTAACTTCTGTGGCTGGTAAAATATTTGTAAGGTTATTAAGGGATAATATTCAAGAATTCCTTGAGAAGAACATGGTTATCAGGAAAAATCAGCACGGTTTTATGAAGCACAGGTCATGTCAAAATAACTTGATTGCGTTCTACGAAGAAGTAAGTAGAAGTATAGCTCAGGGTGTTGCAGTGGATGTGATCTATTTGGATTTTGTCAAGGCTTTTGATTCAGTTCCACACAATAGATTAGTGTTCAAACTCAAGGAAATCGGTCTAGATGAAAATGCTTGTTCTTGGGTAGAACATTGGCTTAAAAACCGAGTACAAAGAGTTGTCATTAATGGTAAATGTTCAAGCTGGACAGAGGTGGCAAGTGGTGTCCCTTGGGGGTCTGTTCTGGGACTCCTTCTATTTAACATATTTATAAATGATCTTGAAGACAGCATTGAAAGTCATGTTTCAGTGTTTGCAGATGACACAAAACTTTGTAAAATAATACAATGTGAGCAAGATATTACTTTGCTGCAGAGGGATTTAGATAGACTGGGGACTGGGCACTCAAATGGCAGATGAAATTTAATGTTGAAAAATGCAAAGTTATGCACTTCGGCGTAAAGAATACACAAGCAACATATACCCTTAATGGAAGCGAATTAGGGATAACAACACACGAAAAGGACTTGGGAATTGTTATAGACAACAAACTATGCAACAATGTGCAATGTCAATCAGCAGTGGCCAAGGCCAGTAAGGTATTGTCATGCATGAAAAGGGCATTCATTCTCGGGACGAGAATATCATTTTGCCTCTTTATAAATCACTGGTAAGACCCCATATTGAATATGCTGTGCAATTTTGGGCACCTGTTCTAAAGAAGGATATTATGGCACTAGAAAAAGTGCAGAGGCGGGCTACAAAAATTAATAAAAGGAATGGAACATATCGGCTATGAAGAAAGGTTAACAAATTTAAACCTATTTAGTTTAGAAAAACGTCGCCTGAGAGGGGATATGATAACATTATTCAAATATATTCGGGGCCAATACAAACCATTGTGTGGAAATCTATTCACAAACCGGACTTTACATAGGACACAAGGCCATGCGTTTAGACTGGAAGAAAGAAGATTTCGTCTAAGGCAAAGGAAAGGTTTTTTTACTGTAAGAACAATCAGGACACACACATCCATTGGTCACATCACCTGGTCGGATCATGCCGACATCTCCCTAACCCTCTCCATCCCAAACATGTTACGCCCATGGACATGGAAACTCAACTCACAACTTCTTCAAGACAAACTAGTGACCATATCCATTGCAAAAGACATCACAGAATACTTCACCCTAAATGACCCCTCTGTATCCTCCACAATCACGTTATGGGCGGCCCATAAACCGGTAATAAGGGGCAAATTGATAGCTCTAGCGACTGCACGTAAAAAACAACACAACAAACTATTAATGGAAACCATAACCGAAATAGGCCGACTAGAAACCCTCCACAAACGCAACCCGACCCCTTTACACCTTGAACAACTCACAACAGCCAGGTCCCTGCTCAAAAGCCTCTCTCTTGCAGCTACCACTAAAGCTCTAGCATGGACCAAACAAAAATACTACGAGAAAAGCAATAAAGCAGACTCCATGCTAGCAAAGCGCCTCAAAAACTTGACCGAAACAAAGCGTATCACAAAAATCCGCACTTCAAACGGTGCGATGAGCGACATACCACACACGATAGGGGAAGTCTTCCGACACTACTTCACCTCTCTATACAACCATACCCCAGAACCCCCAACAGAATTGATCCAATCCCAAACGGATAACCTCCTTAGGAGGCTCTCCCTCCCCTCCCTCACCGAAGACGCCAGATCGAGGATAGCAGCAGACATCTCTCCAGAGGAAATAATAGCGGCAATAAAGACCCTGAAACCTAATAAAAGCCCAGGCCCCGACGGGTTAATGGCCATCTACTATAAATCCTTCGGGGACATACTTACACCCAGACTAAGCAAAGTCTTTAATGCGATGCTACAAGGGGAGCCACTACCCGCTGACATGACACAAGCTAACATCACTCTCTTACCCAAACCAGGAAAACCCCACGACGAACCAGGCCACTACCGCCCCATTTCCCTCCTAAACATTGACCTAAAAATACTGACCAAAGTCATGACAACTAGACTTAACCCCTACCTACCGAAACTCATTAATCCGGACCAGGTAGGCTTCATACCACAAAGACAAGCACAAGACAACACGCGGAGAACCATTGACCTAATATGGTACGCCAACCAAAAACGCCTCCCAGCGATCATACTATCCCTGGACGCCGAAAAGGCGTTTGATCGCCTCCTCTGGCCCTACCTTTATGCAGTACTCCATAAATTCGGATTCCCGCCAGAATTTACCCAATTCCTGAAAGCCATGTATCATACGCCTACTGCCCAACTTCTAATCCCCAACATCACCCCCCCCTCCTTCCCGATACTAAACGGCACCCGTCAAGGATGCCCCCTCTCCCCCCTCTTATTCGCCATTTCCCTCGAACCCCTCCTAGAGGCCATACGGATCAACCCACAAATCGAGGGAATCAGGATAAGGGACGAAACATTCACCGTCGCTGCATACGCAGACGACATCCTCCTAACCCTAACTAACCCCCTCCCAACCCTAGAGGCCCTAATGTCAACCCTACAAGAATACTCAACGATTTCAGGATATCAATTAAATGCCACAAAATCAGACCTCATGCCGCTAAACCTCAACAATATCACTACCTCCACCTTGAGAAGTAACTTCCCCTTCCATATCTGCCCAACAGAGATCACATACCTAGGTATCCAAATCACCAACGACACCACCACTCTATACACTGCCAACTATCCCCCCCTCCTGCACAAAGCGTACTCGGACCTAGAACGCTGGAAACCGATGTCCATCTCCTGGCTCGGAAGAATAGCGTCGGTCAAAATGAATCTCCTACCTAAATTCCTTTATGCCTTCCAAGCGCTTCCCATCCCCTGTAAAAAATCAGACCTCAAACACTTGCAAACAGCCATAGACCGA
The DNA here is from genome assembly GCA_933207985.1 of Pelobates cultripes. Classification (NCBI taxonomy): domain Eukaryota; kingdom Metazoa; phylum Chordata; class Amphibia; order Anura; family Pelobatidae; genus Pelobates; species Pelobates cultripes. The sequence continues at coordinate 213,731,840 of OW240912.1, read as the reverse complement.
TACATCTGGAATGGAATGAGACCCCGAGTCCGCAGATCCACACTATACGTACCCAAGCCTTCCGGAGGGCTAGGCCTCCCTAATCTCACACACTACCTACACGCCGCACACCTAACACAAATACAGCACTGGCACCTCCCCCCTGCCCACAAACGATGGGTAGACCTGGAACACCTCATCTTCGGCTGGGACCATCCCTCCCAATATATGTGGACCCCAAAACCATACAGACCACTGCCACCACCCACGTCACCAACGATCACTCACTCCCTAGATCTCTGGGATCGCCTCAGCGATAAGTTTGATCTCTCCACGGGCCTATCGCCCCTCACACCGATTCTCCGCAACAAAATGTTCCCACCAGGCCTCACACCAAGACACTACGCCCACTTCGAGGACAGAGACATAGTCCGACTAGGACATCTCTACCCCAATGGTAAGCTCCTACAATACTCAGAAATCCCCAACCCTGAATCCCTAACCACCTACGACTACTTTCGATATCTCCAACTCCGAAGCTTTGCAGCAACGGATACGGTACGCATGGCAGCCACCTCGACCCTAACTGAGTTTGAGAGGGATACCCTCCGCTCTCCAGCCAGAAAGAGCCAAATTTCAAACCTATACATAACATTAACCACACACCACACTCAGGTGGCCCTTCCTTACATAGCAGCATGGGAAAACGACCTGGGACCTCTTGAGGATCCCACCGAATGGGCAGACATATGGGCATCCATAAAATCCATATCAATCTGTGTCACCCACAAAGAGCAAGCTTACAAAATGCTCTTTAGGTGGTACCTCACCCCCCTCCGCCTGAAGGCAATGAACCGATTACCCAATAACCTTTGCTGGAAATTGTGTGGCGAAACCGGCACTTTCCTCCACTGCTGGTGGACATGCCCCAAACTCACTCCTCTATGGAAAACAATTACAACACTCTTAACCAGAATCCTTAACAAGCCAATACCCCTGGACCCCTGGGCCCTCCTACTCTCTAAGCCCATTGATACCTTCACCCGCAATGAAAACAAACTCATAGCTAGAATAGCACTGGCCACACGCAGAGCTATAGCGGAAACTTGGTCCACACCACACATACCCACTCAACCCCAAATAAACACTAAAATAACTGACAACATAGCCATGGATAAGCTGACAGCACAGGTCCATGACACCCCAAACTCATTTCATAAAGTATGGGACCCATGGCTGGAAGGATACAACGCACTCCCATGGTGATACAAGGCTACCACACAACCCACTCCACCAACATCAGCCCATAACAAAAGACAAAATGCAGCCCATCTACCCAACCCCCAACCCAATCCACCAAATCGGAGCTCCGGGGGGTAACCAGGAGGGCAGCACCCTACCACCAGCCCCATCGAACACCCCCTCTTTCCCCCTCCCCCCACCCCCCCTTCCCTACCCATCCCCTGACTTGTGACCTTACTCACGAGTCAGGTACTGCTGCCCAATGCCACACAACTAACCACCCTGCAGCAGCAACCTACACTGACGCCAACCCCCACCTAAAAACGACCATCCACGACAACCCTGGCGGAACAGATATACAAGCGCCATACTATCCTCAGACAGTTAACTAATAAGACCAACACAACGCTCAGCACCCCAACTACGACCTCCTCATTGAAGCATGAATACTAACAACACAAACAGAGGAGCTGAATATACGACTCCCTACAAACAGGGATCCGCGACAGACGGGATAGTAATGATGCTTCGGCCCAAAGTGCCAGACACGAAAGCAAACGAACTAATGTCGTACCCAACTAGTTTCTCCCAAATAACCACCCCGTTCTTTTCTTCTTTCTGTACAAAATGTTCAAATGTGCAAATGAAACCTGAAAATGAAAATAAAGAATCTTTAAAAAAAAAAAGAACAATCAGGATGTGGAATTCTCTGCCTGAAGAAGTGGTTTTATCAGAGTCCATACAGATGTTCAAACAACTACTAGATGCATACTTGCAAAAACAGAATATTCAAGGATATAATCTTTCAATGTAGGGTAATAACTGCTTGATCCAAGAATAAATCTGACTGCCATTCTGGGTCAAGAAGGATTTTTTTTCCTAGCTTGTTGCAAAATTGTGCTTCAAACTTTTTTGTTTTGCCTTCTTTTGGATCAACAGCAAAAAACAAATGTGAGGAAGGCTGAACTTGATGGACGCAAGTTTCTTTTCAGCTATGTAACTATGTAACTATGTAACAACAGGCGAAACATTTGTATGATAAACTTATATCAATAAAATATGAGAAGAAAACCTTGGAGAGAGAAGCCCAAAAAATTTAAAATATAGATAGAGGACACTTAATATACAATAAAAAAGAAAGATAAGGAAAGCAACAGTGTAAAATCTGGTTGGAACCGTCAATGTTAAATTTTCTTAAAGCGGCACTGTCATGCCGAATCCCGGTTTTTTTTTAACCCCCCTCCCGCCTCCACTACATCCAATTGACCCACTAGTCACCCCCAAATGCCCCTAAGCCCCCCACATTACCTATTTTTTAATCCTTATTTTCTGCCCCGATCTTTATTCAGGGCGCCGCCATCTTTGTGTGGGTAGGTGAAGTCCCTCAGGGACACGTCATCAGCCCACACTAGGCAGACACTGAGATTCCCGCACATGCCCAGTGAAACACCTGGGCATGCGAACGGGAATTTCAGCTATTCATTCATTCATCAGACAGACGAATGCGTGAATAGAAATATCAGCCGAACAAACTAACACAATGTATCAGTGTTAGTTTGTTCGTTTAGTTTATTACAAGGAGGGAGCTACCGGCACGCAGCTCCCTCCTTGTAATATGTAACTATAGAAGCGGCAGGGAGCAGTGCTCCCCACCACTTCATAAGCCCCCCCCAGTACCCCCTTTCACTCTGTGGGGGTCAATATGACCCCCATAATAGCACAAGGGAGATTAAAATCTCCCAAATGCCCCTACTCACTATACCGCGAGTAGGGGTATGTCTACTAAACAGTGAGCAGCCTATGGCTGCTCACTGTTTACAAAAAAGACATAAATTACAATAAGGGGGGGCGGACCTATTGTCCTCCCCCCCTCCCCCACCCTGAGCGGCGGGTGGGGGCCATGAAGATAATGAGGGGTGGGGGACCTACTGTCCTCCCCCCCGGCCCCCACCCCTGAGCGGTGGGTGGGGGCCCTAATAAAACAATAAGGGGGGGGACCTACTGTCCTCCCCCCCTGGCCCCCACCCCTGAGCGGTGGGTGGGGGCCCTAATAAAACAATAAGGGGGGGACCTACTGTCCTCCCCCCCCTGGCCCCCACCCCTGAGCGGTGGGTGGGGGCCCTAAATGAAACACCCCCCCAATCAAGGTGACTAGGGGTCCCAAGCCCCTAGTCACCAACCCCCCACCCAAAAAAACCTATCCCCTACCTACCCCCCCTCACCCTACAAATAGTGAGGGGGGCATAAAATAACCTGTAAAAAAAAAAATTAAACTTACCATTTGACGTCTTCTTTTTTCTAAAATCTTCTTTCTTCAGCCCCCAAAAAGGCCAAATAAAAATCCATTACACCCGTCGCAAAAAGAGCGCAAAAAAATAATAATCCATGTTCGCCCTTCGAGGGCACGCCGCATACTGAGCTCCGCAGGGCGGGTCAAGGCTTATAAAGCCTTGCCCCGCCCTGCAATTAGGCTTAGAACACTCTGATTGGTGGGTGTAAGCCAATCAGAGTGCTCTGAGTCATTTTACACAGCGTGGGAAAATTC
>OW240912.1:213683707-213727974 GCA_933207985.1 Pelobates cultripes | reverse complement strand
GAGGACAGTAGGTCCCCCCCCCTTATTGTTTTACTAGGGCCCCCACCCACCGCGCAGGGGTGGGGGCCGGGGGGGGAGGACAGTAGGTCCCCCCCCTTATTGTTTTATTAGGGCCCCCACCCACCGCGCAGGGGTGGGGGCCGGGGGGGACAGAAGTTCCCCCCCATATCTTTATTTAGGGCCCCCACCCACCGCTCAGGGTGGGGGCCAGGGGCCAGGTTCCCCCCCATCTTTATTTAGGGCCCCCACGGGCATGGGGGGAGTGGGGGGGGGTTATTAGTTTTTTTTTGTTTTACAGTGAGCAGCTATACGCTGCTCACTGCTTACTACACATGCCCCTACTCGCGTATAGCGAGTAGGGGCATTTAAGTTACTAATACTAAGTAATCTTTACTTAGTATTAGTAAAGTTGGCAACCAATTTAGGTCTTTCAGCCTTTTAGTAGATAGCTCCCTGATACCGTGGGAATTAGGGAGTTATCTACTAAGCGGCTGCAAGATGCAGCCACAGCAATGAATAGGATCAGAGTTTCATTCATTAGAATGAAATTCCGATCCGAATAAAGTGCCGAATTGCGTTCTAAAAGAAACGAACAGACTGTTCTCATTCAGTTAGAACGCAATTCGGCAGTTTAGTGTAAAGTGACAGGAAGCATTGTGGGAACACAGAGGGAAGGTAAGGATCATGGGAAAATTGCTCTGACCAGCGGAAATGAAGCACACTTTGCTCCTCCGCTGGTCAGAGCTGGTCAAGCGGAGGAATCCTCCATAAGGCAAAGAGTCCCTACTTTGTCTTATGATTTTAAAGAAAACTAAAGAAGACAGGAAGAAAAGAATAACAGATCCTGAGAGAGGGGGAGAAGAGGAAGAGATTGAGGAAAGGTAAGTTCGGCATGACAGTGCCGCTTTAATTTCTACATGTCTTCAGTTGACTGATAGATATACGTTTTTTGTATATATAGTCTTGGGCCAAATTTGCTTGCAACATTAATATATATCTATATTAATGAAAAGTACTAGTACGCAATCTGACTTACGGTTTCTTCAGGTTTATTCTTGACTGATACATAATAAAACAACAAATGATGTTACAGGATAATGGACATTCAACAGCAGATGGTAATTGCTGGACTTCTGATGGGAGAGTTACATCCTTACATCTTTACATCGAGAGAGAGCCAAGAGCCAAGAGACCTCGTCTCAGTTACTAAATAGATATGACCATAATGACATCAGACTATAACTCTAGCCATATAAGGACAAAACCCCCAAATTACATTCCAGAGCTCTCAGACAAAGAACGCCTTGTGACTTATATCATCTGTTACTTATGTCAATCCACACATCCATATATAATCAATAGAAACATAGAATATGCAATATTCTACAAACAGTGATTTTAAATACGCTTTCGTAACTAAATATAATATACAATATCAAGAAATAAGGACCATTTTGAACAACCACTGGAAAATATTATTAAGAGACCCAGTGTTGGGCAAAGTTCTCCCCCCTGGAAAAGCACCTGTGATTTTTAGAAAAGCAAAAAATTTCAAAAGTATTTTGGCACCAAGTGACGCACTTAAATACGCACATAAAAGCACCTTGAGGAAAGAAAACAAAGGTTTTCATTCTTGCAATAAATTTAAAGCATGTAGAACACAAAGGTTTTTTAAAATAAAACAATTCCAAAGAACAATAACAAAAAAATACCAAAAATTTAATTTATTTTCTCCACTGCCCATGCGGTAAACAATATGTAGGCAGAACCTGTAGAAAATTAAAGGAACGCATTTAAGAACACCAAAATAACATTAGAAAATCTTTCAAAAAGCATATAGTCCCCATCCACTGTAACATGTGTCAGAAATTTCATTGGAAGGATTTTGACTACATAGGTTTAGAACAAGTAGAAAATCACTGGAGGGGAGGCAATCTTACTAAAAAAATTAGCACAGCGAGAAACTTATTGGATAAATACCCTCAAGACTTTACAACCAGGAGGACTAAATATTGATATTGACCTAAAGTGTTTTTTGGACTGATTGTAACAGACAGAAACAGGAGCAGGTCTTTTATATTTCTATCTTTTTTCCAATTTTTTTTTTCTACTTTTCTATATATATTTATTATACTTTTTTTTGGTAAACCCCAGGTTCACATTTGAGGCATCATACTCAGCCATGTAATACTATGGGACATATTCCCTGTTTTCCATTTGGACACCCATAAATTTAGAATTTTTTTCATTATTTTCTAATTTTTATTACTATTTTTATTTGTATGGAATCTTTAATACAGAGGTATTTTATTCAAACATACATATCAAACCTAAAAGGTTCAAAACTAATATTTGGGCATTCCAGATAGAAAAAGGGGAGGAGCCTATGAAGCCTTTTTCAAAGTTTTTAAAAAGTTACTATGCATTATTATGAAACATTTTGACATATTTCCACACCCACTCCCCTCCACCTTCTTCATGACATATCCTAATGAACCAATGGATATTAATCATACATGGAGCTGAAAAAGAAAAGGGAAAAAGACAAAAAAAAATAATGAAATGCAAGTGGAACGCTTTCTGCATAACACCATCGGATGAACCCGATGAATAGCGGTAGAACGCACAGGTGGAACGCACAGGGACACCACATGAAGGCGTGATGATGTCAGAAAGCCGGAACTAGGAAGTGAAAGGAGAGGTCATAGAAAACAGCTAAATGGAGAACGGAGGACCTATCACAAGAGACATAGAAGCCAGGAAAAGGGAATTTAAAGATTTTTTTGGGGGGAGATGGAATTTATGAACTTTGTAATTGTTTAAAATTTGTTGAATTGTCCCTGATGAAGTCCTTGAAGGGGATGAAATGTGTAGGACTACACTTTTCATGCTGACATCCATATCTGATCATGATAACTTGAATGTAAGTTAATAAATTTGCATTGTGCACTTTATCTTGGTTGCCTTATAATTGGATTGTTTGCAGTTTCTTCTCATTCTGAGTGATAAAACACAAAAGCAATATTATGGCGCTGAATTTAAAACTATAATATATACCAATAAGCAGCACTATATATCGTGAAAAAGCTCAATCACCTATGTAAAACAATGCAGCGATATTTTTTAAAGAAACAATAAAGGATTTAACTTCACCACAGTTTCCAGTCTACATTATTGCAATAGAAGTCTACAAAGTTTAGAGCAGACTTATATTGCTTTACCCTTGTGAGTGTTTTGGTTTACATTTTCCTTGTCCCTGTGTATGTACATATTACCCTATGACTGTATATTTTCTTTCTCTTTTGAGACATATATTGGAGTGCTGATAGAAGTTCAAAAGCATATTCCATAATTGGGAAAGTTAAGTATTGTCTTTTGCACACAATTGGTTGCACAAAGAAATATTTTTTGCACAATTTGTATATGTGACGAAGTGCCCTTCGCCACTTGTGCCTGGAGAGGACTGCTTGCCCACCTCTTACCCTGTGACTATGGACCCTGGGAGATTTGGCCCGTTCAATTCAGTATGTTAGGAGTTATGTATTTTTGTATCCTTTTGTGTTTTACTGGGAACATGTGCTCAATGGAGTCTGCTTCTATCCCTGGATAAATGGATTACTTTCCCCATTGTCTCCAGGCTAGAGGGCTCTGTAAAACCAATTTGGGCCAGATATCCATGCTGACAGCCAGGCCCCAAAATATACTTTACTAACTTCTGAACCCCTGGTCTGATTCATGCCATTTTTTGATATGTTTTTTTTTTGGATAAATATATAATTTTATGTGAATGTGATGTATATTTTAGAAGTTATGAATGCTGTAAAAACTGTATTATTTCTGGCCAGCAGATAATTGAGCTTTGTGTATTGTAGAAACTCAATTATCTTGCCTGGCCCAGAGGAGGAGTTTTGTGTTGCATACATTGTGAGTTCTGTGTGCCAGTAAATCAGTCTTGTTCCAGCATTAAGCCTTGGCTCATGTTTGGGGAATTGGAGAAATACACTCTGGGGATTGCTATAATCACTATACTCCCCAGGGTATGATCACTAAGTTCTGCTAAGAGCTTGTTCCTCTGGGGGAAAGAGAGGTTCACCCACTGGAAGCTGGATCCTGGCCTTGGGTCCAGGGTGGGTGGAGACAGCAGAGACCCCGGCGCAGTTGCATCGCTGGAAGTGGGGTCTGCAGTGCTGATGGTGTTGGTTGGAGTGCTTGGAGTCCTTAGCGAGCACTAGGAGCATTGATTGGCGGAGGTACTCAGTCGGAGTGCCAGCGGTCCGTCACAGTATATATATATATTGAAGTGAGTTGCACATTGATGCACTTGATCACTTTATTTGCACAATATTGCACAAATTATTTTCACTGTTTTGAGTCTTAAAGGCACAGCGCACTTTAATTTTTCAGTTTTACATAGGTGATTGAGCTTTTTCTTCTCATTCTGAGACACTGAAAACTCAGGACCACGAACAGACCTGTATCTACAAAAACTACATTGAAAGCTTTTTTACTACCTACAATTGTGAGTGGCCATTTGACCAACATTTAAATCATTTAAACATGTTGTGCCATTTTTTTCCCTAATAGGATATTCCCGATTTGTGTACATTGGTCATTTTTGAGGATTATGCTGAGGAAATCTTCCGGTTTATTATCCTTAAAGGGAAGTGCATTTATTCATTCACTTTGCTTATATAAACCACTATATTTATTGCACTTGGATCACTTTATTTAGCTGTGGAAGGCACTATTGTACTATAACATAATTGTATGGCTGCAGCTTTTAGAGGGCCCACACCACCGCCAGACACTCCTTTTCAATGGCGGTGTAGCTCACCTCCCTGGGTAGTAAATTTCTCCTGAGGTAAGCTGCTGGATGGTCTCCGCCATCATCCCCGACCTGCCTCAGCACTGCTCCTAATCAAAACATAGAAGCATCTGTGTGGATGAGAAAATGTTTATTTGGATTAGGAGCAGCCTGGACGGGTGCATCTACAATAGCGCTCTTAAAGGTCTGAAATGCATGCTCGCAATCTGGTGTCCAGTTTACTTGTCGTGGCAAGTTCTTTCGGGTCAGATCAGTGAGGGGCTTGACTAGGGCGCTGTAATTGGGGACAAATTTCTGGTAATAGCCAGCAGTCCCTAAAAAGACCATCACCTGGGTTTTAGTGCGGAGAGTGGGCCAATTAGCTACTGCCTCAATCTTGGCTGGCTAGGGCTTCTGCATCCCACACCCTACTCGGTGGCCCAGGTACTATACTGCCATCCCTATACTGGACTTGCTGGGCTTCAACGTTAACCCTGCCTCTCTGATCTAATCTATTATGGCTCGTACATGTATCAGATGCTCTTCCCAAGTGTTCCTGTACACGGCAATGTAATCCAGGTATGAGCAAGCATCATCCTGGAGGCCATCTAACAGTTGGTCCACCATCCTTTGGAAAGTGGCCAGGGCATTCTTCATTCCAAATGGCATTACCTTAAATTTATATAGACCAAATGGAGTGACAAATGCTGACTTAGGAATAGCATCTGCCACTAACTGAATCTGCCAGTACCCCTTACATATATCTATAGTAGTAAGGTACTGACCGCGAGCCATCCTATCCAGTAGCCCGTCTATACGAGGCATGAGGTACGCATCTGAGACAGTCTTGTCATTTATCCTCCTGTAGTCCACGCATAACCTGGTGGTGCCGTCATGTTTTGGAACTAGAACTACTGGCGAATCCCCAGGACTCTTAGATGGTTCAATATTTTTGTGGACCCAGGACATACTTGAAAACGAGAGGCTTAATGCTGGAACAAGACTGATTTACTGGCACACAGAACTCACAATGTATGCAACACAAAACTCCTCCTCTGGGCCAGCAGATAATTGAGCTTTGTGTATTGTAGAAACTCAATTATCTTGCCTGGCCCAGAGGAGTAGTTTTGTGTTGCATACATTGTGAGTTCTGTGTGCCAGTAAATCAGTCTTGTTCCAGCATTAAGCCTTGGCTCATGTTTGGGGAATTGGAGAAATACACTCTGGGGATTGCTATAATCACTATACTCTCCAGGGTATGATCACTAAGTTCTGCTAAGAGCTTGTTCCTGTTCCTGCTCTCTGGGGAAAGAGAGGTTCACCCACTGGAAGCTGGATCCTGGCCTTGGGTCCAGGGTGGGTGGAGACAGCAGAGACCCCGGCGCAGTTGCATCGCTGGAAGTGGGGTCTGCAGTGCTGATGGTGTTGGTTGGAGTGCTTGGAGTCCTTAGCGAGCACTAGGAGCATTGATTGGCGGAGGTACTCAGTCGGAGTGCCAGCGGTCCGTCACAGTATATATATATATTGAAGTGAGTTGCACATTGATGCACTTGATCACTTTATTTGCACAATATTGCACAAATTATTTTCACTGTTTTGAGTCTTAAAGGCACAGCGCACTTTAATTTTTCAGTTTTACATAGGTGATTGAGCTTTTTCTTCTCATTCTGAGACACTGAAAACTCAGGACCACGAACAGACCTGTATCTACAAAAACTACATTGAAAGCTTTTTTACTACCTACAATTGTGAGTGGCCATTTGACCAACATTTAAATCATTTAAACATGTTGTGCCATTTTTTTCCCTAATAGGATATTCCCGATTTGTGTACATTGGTCATTTTTGAGGATTATGCTGAGGAAATCTTCCGGTTTATTATCCTTAAAGGGAAGTGCATTTATTCATTCACTTTGCTTATATAAACCACTATATTTATTGCACTTGGATCACTTTATTTAGCTGTGGAAGGCACTATTGTACTATAACATAATTGTATGGCTGCAGCTTTTAGAGGGCCCACACCACCACCAGACACTCCTTTTTAATGGCGGTGTAGCTCACCTCCCTGGGTAGTAAATTTCTCCTGAGGTAAGCTGCTGGATGGTCTCCGCCATCATCCCCGACCTGCCTCAGCACTGCTCCTAATCAAAACATAGAAGCATCTGTGTGGATGAGAAAATGTTTATTTGGATTAGGAGCAGCCTGGACGGGTGCATCTACAATAGCGCTCTTAAAGGTCTGAAATGCATGCTCGCACTCTGGTGTCCAGTTTACTTGTCGTGGCAAGTTCTTTCGAGTCAGATCAGTGAGGGGCTTGACTAGGGCGCTGTAATTGGGGACAAATTTCTGGTAATAGCCAGCAGTCCCTATAAAGACCATCACCTGGGTTTTAGTGCGGAGAGTGGGCCAATTAGCTACTGCCTCAATCTTGGCTGGCTCGGGCTTCTGCATCCCACACCCTACTCGGTGGCCCAGGTACTATACTGCCATCCCTATACTGGACTTGCTGGGCTTCAACGTTAACCCTGCCTCTCTGATCTAATCTATTATGGCTCGTACATGTATCAGATGCTCTTCCCAAGTGTTCCTGTACACGGCAATGTAATCCAGGTATGAGCAAGCATCATCCTGGAGGCCATCTAACAGTTGGTCCACCATCCTTTGGAAAGTGGCCAGGGCATTCTTCATTCCAAATGGCATTACCTTAAATTTATATAGACCAAATGGAGTGACAAATGCTGACTTAGGAATAGCATCTGCCACTAACTGAATCTGCCAGTACCCCTTACATATATCTATAGTAGTAAGGTACTGACCGCGAGCCATCCTATCCAGTAGCCCGTCTATACGAGGCATGAGGTACGCATCTGAGACAGTCTTGTCATTTATCCTCCTGTAGTCCACGCATAACCTGGTGGTGCCGTCACGTTTTGGAACTAGAACTACTGGCGAATCCCCAGGACTCTTAGATGGTTCAATATTTTTGTGGACCCAGGACATACTTGAAAACGAGAGAAATCTCAATGTATGTTTCCTGGTAAAATATTTTATAAATAAATAAAATAAATAAATAATTACCCCCAGTTGGAGCATCTCTTGGATCTCCTGCCTCATATTCTCCCGAACTGCCTCTGGTATTTGGTACAGGGTCTGTTGCAGAGGTTGTTAGCCAGGAGTCTCTACTCTATGGGTGGTGAGTGGCATAAACCCTGGTAAAGTAGAGAATGTGTCCTTCTTTGCAGACAGCATCTGCTGCGTTTGCCTGCGTTCGTCCCTGGTTAGTCGGTCCCCTAAGTGGACCTCATCGATAGGTCCTGCATGAACTCCATCCTCTAGGAGTTCAGGAAAGGGAAGATTATCAGAATCTTCCAAGGCTGGAGCACAGATAGTGACTACATCCTCCGTCAGCTTCTGGTAGGGCTTCAGCATGTTAACATGTACTATGCGTCGGACTCCTTCTCCAGAGCATTGACTAATAACGTAGGTAGTGTCACATTTCTGCTCCACTACCTGATATGAGCCCTGCCAAGCAGCTTGTAGCCTGTCATGTCGGACGTGTTTCAAAACCAAAACATTCTGACCAACTTGAAATCTACAGCTCCTGGATCCTCGATCATACCACGTGTGCTGACGCTCCTAAGCTGCCTAGAGATTCTCACGTACTAGATGAGTGAGTTCTTCTAGTCAGTCCCAAAGCTCCAGCACATGTAGGATCATGGGGGTTCTTCCTGATCCACCTACCAGTGTTCTCTTACTAAGTCCAGGGGTTCTCTAACTCTCCGCCCGAATAATAACTTGAACAGAGAGAAGCCTCTAGATTCCTGTGGAACCTCCCAATATGCAAACAGGAGGTGTGGCAGGAATCTTTCCCAGTCTTTGCGAGTCGCTGGAATGTACGGACCATCTGCTTTAATGTGCCGTTGAAGCGTTCGTACAGGCCTTTAGTTTGTGGGTGGTAGGGGGAACTCAAGATGGGTTTAATGCTGCGTAACCTCCACAGTTGGTGGGTTATTTTGGTAGTAAACTGGGTGCCCTGATCCGAGACAATTTCCAATAGAAAACCCATACAGGAAAATACTCGCATCAGTGCCTCCACTACAGTCTCAGCTTGAATATTATTTGGAGCCACTGCCTCAGGATACCTAGTAGCATAGTCCATAATGGTCAGAATATATTTCTTTCCAGAGGGACTAGGCTTAGCCAGGGGCCCAATGATGTCAAAAGCTACTCTGCAGAAGGGGTTTCAAAGACTGGGAGGGGATGGAGTTTGGCCTTGCCATTTCCCTACTTTCTGACAGACATCACAAGACTGACAATACTGTCCCAAGTCTTTAGAGATGCCGGACCAGAAAAATTTTTGCGTGAGACGATGCTTAGTACTCCCAAATGTCCAGGTAGGGGAATATCATGGGCTATTTAACAGCTCTTACCTATCTTTTCTGGGTACTACCAGCTGTTTGGTCCATGAACCTATCGGCTCTGCTATCCTATATAACAAACACCTTTACCAGGTAAACTTTTCCCCCTCCAACCCTGCCTGGCTATTGGCTACCTTGTCCCTATACCTTGTACGGTGTGCCCATTCAATTTCACTGACTGCCTGTGATGACTTTGCTTATCTACCACAGCTTCTACAAGGTTGACGTTGTGCAGGAACCCTCAGGCTTCCTCGGTGTGCATTGGTCGGGAGGTGGGGGTGGCCTGATAGCAGTGGACTGTTCCAATAGGACCGGTCTCTCTGCTGGGCGCAGTCTCTCCTCATGTGCCCATATGTAAAAGACTGGTGGCACTGTGTGTTCATCCGGTTTGGTGTTCTCTGGGTTGCGACCGGGGTCTGCTGGCTTCGGTGTTGTGGTGCTGGAATAGGAATATATACGGAAGTGCTGGACGACTGGTGGGTCGGTAGCTCGGTCATTGGGGTTTCTGGGCATCCAAATACTCTGGTTAGGGTTAAGGGTTGTCTGTCCCTTACCCATTCGTAAACTTTGGTGGGGAAGCCATTGTAGAACTGCTCCAGAAGAAAGACTTGGAGTATCTCCTTTGTGGTTTTTGCCTGTTGTGCCTGCATCCAATTATGGGCTGCTCTGGTGAGACGGCAAGCCCATTTCGCATGAGAATCCTTGTAATTTTTTTGAATTAGTTGAATTTCCTGCGATATGCCTCTGGTGTAATGGCATATCGGGCCAGCAGGACTTATTTCACCCTAACACAATTCCTCTGTTCAGTATCTGGCATGGCTCGGTAAGTGTCTGCAGTTCTGCCTGTTAACTTCCCTGCTAAGAGGGGGACCTAGCCTGTGATCGCAATTTAGTGTAACAGGAATAGACGTTCAAAATCCTGTAGAAATTCGTCTATGTCTTCTTCCGTTTCTGTGAAGTTCCTAAATGTATTATAGGGAACTTTGGGTTTGTGTTTCGGAACTGCAGAACCCACTGGAGATACTTCCACTGCCCGATGTTTGGTCAATTTCAGTTGGTTGGCACAGTCCCCTTTCGCAAACAGATATGCCTGTACCTCTGAAATGGTTTGGGCCACAATTTCCTCCAAAAGATTCCCTCCGTAATAGGCAAGACAAATCCGCATCTCCTTCTGTAGCTCAGTCTATTGGCATAGGAGCCCCGTTGTGTACTCTGTCATCCTCCATGAGGGCTGTGATCAGTGCTCACTTTGAGTGTTTTCCGCTTCAAATTTGTATAATTCACTAGGTTTCCCTAGTGGTTGTCCGAAAATGTGTTCCTGAGCGTTTATTTCTGTTTTTTTACTTTTGCTTCATTTGACTTCCGTGTTTTCTGGTATCCGTGACTTCTGGCTTTCCCTTATCGTTGTGTCCCATTCTGTGCCCCCCCCTGACCTTGGCAAGTATCCTGACTATTCTTTGGTATGTTAAGTATAACCATCCTAAGGCCTGTTAAGACATTACCTTCTAGTCCTAGGTGTGATACAATTCTACGTGCGGGATCAATTAGTAATCCTGACACTAGGAAGTCTTCTACCTGAAAGTATAATCTCCTTTCGAAGTTCCTATCTGGCTGGGGAGAAACAAACTGTTGCTAAATATATCTTAAACATCCAGTCTTGTGACTTAGGGTTTGCAGGCTGATTATCTGGGTTTCTGTACAGCAATAGACTTGTTCCCAGCTGTGTGGGGTATGTGAAATAATTACATTTTAATCTCTATGTCTCACAGGACTCCCACATGCAATAAAATACTTTATTAACTGTATAAATTAGGCTTTGCATGAGATGTAATTAGTTACTACACAATCACTTTTTTTTTTAGAAATTTTGTTCTCTTTATTCCTCATGAAACACCAATTTGAAATAAATAAAGAGTAATAGTTTATCAAAGGTGATAAAGAAGCTTAAATTCTTGGTGTAATTAAGATTTCAAACCCTTTAATCTGTGAATGCTGTCAGTGTGTGTGTGTGTCATTATAACTATGTCAATGTGTGTGGTCCAGTGAGTGTGTATAGGTGTCTGTATGTGTATGGATCACTGTCTGTACAAGAGTGTGCCCATCAGTGTGTCTGCGTGTTTATGGATCTGTATCTGTGTGTGTGTATAGGTCAGGGTGAGTGAGTGTATGTGGGCCAGTTTTGTGTGTCAGTGTAGGTATTGGTCAAAAGCAGGAATGTAGACTTTTGGTGCCTTAACGTGTATGTGGTGGAAGGGATTGGGTGAGACACAAATAAAAGAATTGCCATTGGGTCCCTTATTTGTGTACATCTCCTCTGATGTGCCATTTACCTATTTATTTTTACCAAATGTTACATTGTTTAAAGGAAAAATAACATGAAAATTAAAAGGTTAATATCTAGATGTTAGCAGAGTCTCAAATATTAGAAGCTTTGACAATTATATTGCAATAACCAAAATTGGTTGTACGTTTCACACAGAAGTATAATTAGTGTTCTGTACAATGCATGTACCCACGCTTGTCTTACATCTGATTAACAGCATACATCTGCATCCGTTGAAGATTCCTGGCGGGAGTCATATAATAACCAATAATATTGCCTTTGTCTAAGTGTAAGTAAAACAGAGCAATTAAACATTAGGAGTCCTTCCTCACAACAAGGTCTTCTCAGCAGGTGTTTAAAGGCAAGGCATTAATGTTAAGATCAAGTTAGGACAGACTGCTTTACCCGACTCTGTTAGAAATACTCAAACAAACAAACAATATGTTGGTATTTGTAGTCACTATTTGAATTTAATTATATTCAGTCTAGGTTTTAAATATATTCATTGTTGTTATGCAAATGCTAACCTCACATTACTTGAAAGCAGACTCTATTAAGTAGACTCTTTCAAGTAGGAGTTAGAAAACAAGGAGTTGAAACAAGCAAGGGGTTTAAACCAACAAGGTAATTGTTTTTTTGTTCTGTATCTGGGGGAATGAGTGTTAGCAAGATTGCTGGTTTGACTCAATGCACATCTTGTTGCATGTATGGATGCCTGGATACACCCGTCCAGGGTCCATACCTCTGTGATGATTGTGTGCGAGTGGCTTCTCTGGAAGCTCAGATTGGAGATCTCGATAAGCAAATCGCAACTTTGAGGGAGATTGACAATCTTGAGAGGAGTCTGCTGCTCACTGAGCAGAGTTTAGTGGGGACAGGTAGTGGAGAGGGAGGAGATAATACAGATGGGGAACAGGCATGTAGCTGGGTGACAGTGGGGTGAGGAAGCAGGGTGGGAGGGAAGAGTCCTGATTTGGTGCTAGCTAGTCCTGATTTGGTGCAACCTAGCAGATTTGCCGTTTGAGGGAAGATGTTGGGAGCATCAGCTCAGGAGTAGCTGTATTAGAGGAAGCTGTTACTTCTAACAGCCGAGCTAACAGCCCCCCTAGTACGGGTGAGGATCAAACTGTAAGGAAGGCAAGACAGGTTGTGGTGGTAGGGGACTCTATCATTAGGAGAGCAGATAGGGCAATCTGCCACTCTGATTGGCTCAACCGGACAGTTTGCTGTCTCCCGGGTGCTCGGGTCCGGCATGTTGCTGACAGAATGGATGGATTATTGGGAGGGGCTGAGGATGACCCAGCGGTCATGGTCCATGTTGGTACCAATGACAAAGTAAGAGGAAGATGGAAGGTCCTAAAGAATGATTTCAGGGAATTAGGTAGCAAACTTAAGAAAAGGACCTCCAAGGTGGTATTCTCTGAGATATCACCTGTTCCATGCGCTACAGTGGAAAGGCAGCGGGAGATTAGAGAGGTCAATGCATGGCTTAAGTCTTGGTGCAGGAAGGAGGGTTTTGGGTTTTTAGAGCACTGGGCCGACTTTGCGATTGGATACAACCTTTATAGTAGTGATGGATTGCACTGAAATGGGAGAGGGTCTGCAGTGCTGTGGATAGGATGGCTAGAAGGTTGGAGGAGATTTTAAACTAGTAGTAGGGGGGGGAGGGTCATAGCAATCTACAAAATGGAGATAGGACAGAAAGGAGATGGGCTTTAGCACAGTATCAGGGGGGTGGAGACGGGGAGAGGGGCAAGCTCAGAACAAAGAAGCTATGTAATGTTGATAATTCACAAAATATTCAAGTGACGCATGATATTAAATGTATGCTTACTAATGCAAGGAGCGTAAATAACAAAATGGGGGAACTAGAGGCATTAGCATACACTAAACAATATGATATAAGAGGCATAACTGAAACATGGTGGGATGAGACACATGACAGTTAACTTAAATGGGTACATGTTATTTAGGAAGGATAGGGAAAAACAAGAAGGGTGGTGGGGTATGTTTGTATGTCAACCATGATTTAAAGCCAAATCTTAAGCAAATGGAATGCGATGAGGAAAATGTGGAAGCTTTATGGGTAAATATCTTCTTGAGGGAAAAGAAGAGAAACGTATATGTTATAAACTACCTAATGTTAATATTGACGATGAACAACAGCTGTTGAGCAAATTAAGAAAGCTGCAAATCTGAGTAACACTTTAATTATTGGAGATTTTAATTACCCGGACATAAATTGGGACAGAGGGACTAGTAGCTCAGCAAAAGGAATTAGGTTTTTAAACTTGTTAAATGACACCTTCATGTCACAACTTGTACGAGCACCAACTAGAATGGACGCTTGTCTGGAGCTGGTTTTATCAAACAACGTTGATCTTTTAGGTGGATCACACTTCTGGCAATATCTAACAACAGTAATAGTATTGTCGGGTAACGACGTTAAGATGTAGTAGTCATTAAACCGAGAGCCAGTCATTGGTTTCATGGGGAATATATTGGGAGTTTAGATGTCCTTCGTGGCGCTACCAGACGTAAAAGCGAAAACACTATTGTGCAGCAAGTTTATTTCCGGGAATATATTGTGGTAAAAGATAAAATAAACACTATTAAACATATATATTGAATAAAATAAATATTCAAGTAAAGTTCTAATAAAACGCGTTACCGCGTCATTTTCAGCTTTCCTACCATATAGCAGAACGTTAAACAAGGGTGGAATCCATCTTCGCCGCTTTTCCGATGTCGGCGCTACTCCTCCTTCTGATTCCCGCATGCAGGCGGAGGGAGATGACGCCGACATCCGGAAACGACGAAACCGGAAGTGCGTTCCACCGCGAACTTTTGCGTTCCAAAGACCGGCGAAACACATATAAAAGAACAGGAAAGCAGAAAGGAAGCATTACCGACTGAGGAAGCCCCTGGCACGGGGCGAAATGCGTTTTGGTAGAGACTTTTACTTGGACTCTTTTATTTTATTCAAGTATATATGTTTTATTGGAGAACCTCTCCTTATTTTTATCTTTTACCACCAATATTGGAAATAAACACTTTACTTTCTAGTAAGTGTTTTCAGCTGCATTTCTTTGGGTAAACAGAAGATCCACAGAAGGAGAGGGACATCCTACAAATAGTCCCAATGCTGTTCCCATGAGAGCCACATGTCTTTGTTTGGCTCTCGGTTTGTGAGTACCTGACCACTTTTACTTACATCTTGGCCATTAAGTTGCCGACAATATTACACTATATTGCTGTTTATTTATTCTTTATTTAGATATTGCCAGAAGTGTGATCCACCTACTGTATGTATTGCTTTTTGTTTATTTAAGAGTGGTATAAGGGGTTCCCCACTCAGGTGTTAGATCACACTTGCACTTTTCGCACTGTATTTACTATATTCTTTATTGCTGAACGTTGATCTTTTGACCAACATTCAAGTAGGTGAGTGAAAAATTATCTTACAAAATATATTGTAGATAAATAGAGGGAAAAAGACCTAGCGCAGAAAAGCTCTAAAACTGGATAGAAAATAGGAATCCACCAAAAACCTATTAAAACAATATCAATGGAGTATGCTACACTGAAATGGTAGCAGTAGGAACCCAGGAGCTAATTAATAGGTATCAGAAAGAACAAATAATACAAGATCGCAGACTGGATACAAAAATATTAAAAGTCTACAAAAAATATAAAATGTATATAAAATATATAAAATCGATAATTGTGTGGCAGGATTATCTTGTAACCCAGGAAACAAAAAATCCCTGGGCAAAGGTAATTTATGCCAAGTAATATGCTTTCATTCACTGCATAAGATGAAAGGTAAAAAGGTTTACCTCCTTTCACTTGAACGTTCACACAGCGATAAAGAAAGGAGGTATCAGCACAACAGCCCGGTGATCTGCTTGGAGTACAGGTGTCTGAACCGCAAGATCCGATCAGCAGTGCAGCTCCCCTGAGGTGAGGCTCGAGGTGGAACGCACTGTGACACGCAAACCGACCTCACCGGTCACCAGATTTCAGCTACTGTATCAGGATTACCATCTATATCCATCTGTGCCGGCGCTTAAGGTTTTTGTGCATATTTTACCTCCCAGCATCTATTGCCCTGTATGTGAACTTATCTTTTATCATATTTTTATATTTCCAATAAAATAAACTTTGTTATTCTTAGTTATTTGTGGGCGATACATTTTTTACATTGCTTATGGCAACCAGTTTTATGTACTGTTTTTTTTGCCCAATAATATACATTCTATACCATATTACACTTTATATGATGGCAGTTTATATATCCTATAGGATTTATACCATCTAAACCTTTTTACCTTTCATCTTATGCAGTGAATGAAAGCATATTACTTGGCATAAATTACCTTTGCCCAGGGATTTTTTGTTTCCTGGGTTACAAGATAATCCTGCCACACAATTATCGATTTTATATACATTTTATATTTTTTGTAGACTTTTAATATTTTAGTCTCCAGTCTCCGATCTTGTATTATTTGTTCTTTCTGATACCTATTAATTAGCTCCTGGGTTCCTATTGCTACCATTTCAGTGTAGCATACTCCATTCATTCAAGTAGGTGAGCACTTGGGAAATAGTGATCACAATATAATGTCCTTTGAAATAAACTTAAAAAAACAAAAGCACATGGGGTATACTAAAACATATAATTTTTAAAAGGCCAATTTCAATAAGTTAAGGGAAGCTTTACAATATATTGACTGGCATAAACTCTTTAGTGAAAAGAACACTGAGGATAAATGGATCATCTTCCAACAAATATTACAAAGAGACATTTCTCAGTATGTGTTATTGTGAAATAAATATAAAAGAAACAAATTAAAACCAATGTGGCTTAGTAGAGAAGTAAAACAAGAGATTAAAAATAAGAAAAGGGCATTTAAAGCATTTAAATCGGACAAATCAGATGCATCTTATAAAAGATATAAGGAAGCAAATATTGCGTGCAAAAAGGCAATTAGACTTGCTAAACTTAAAAATGAAAAAATGATAGCTAAAGAGAGCAAAACCAACCCCAAAGCATTTTTTAAGTACGTAAATTCTAAAAAACCCAAAAATGAAAGTGTAGGTACACTAAAAACTGAAACGGGGGTGTTAGCTAATGAAGACCAGGAAAACGCAGGAATTTTTAATAACTATTTCTCTACTAAAAACTTGCAGAATAATTGTAATTGGTTAACTCAAGACAAGGTGCTGCAGCAACTAAAGAAAGTTAATATAAGTTAATATAAATAAAGCTCCAGGGCCTGATGGTATCCATCCACGTGTACTTAAGGAAGTGTAGAAATAAGTGAACCTCTGTTTTTAATCTTTCAAGATTCTTTTCTTTCAGGAAGTGTTCCGGAGGATTGGAGGAAGGCAGATGTG
The DNA here is from genome assembly GCA_933207985.1 of Pelobates cultripes. Lineage (NCBI taxonomy): Eukaryota > Metazoa > Chordata > Amphibia > Anura > Pelobatidae > Pelobates > Pelobates cultripes. The sequence continues at coordinate 213,711,027 of OW240912.1, read as the reverse complement.
GTTCCTATATTCAAAAAGGGTTCAAAATCCTTGCCTGGAAATTATAGACCTGTGAGCTTAACTTCTGTGGCTGGTAAAATATTTGAAAAGTTATTAAGGGATAATATTCAAGAATTCCTTGAGAAGAACATGGTTATCAGCAAAAATCAGCATGGTTTTATGAAGCACAGGTCATGTCAAACTAACTTGATTGCGTTCTACGAAGAAGTAAGTAGAAGTATAGATCAGGGTGTTGCAGTGGATGTGATCTATTTGGATTTTGCTAAGGCATTTGATACAGTTCCACACAATAGATTAGTGCTCAAACTCAAGGAAATCAGTCTAGATGAAAATGCTTGTTCTTGGGTAGAACATTGGCTTAAAAACAGAGTACAAAGAGTTGTCATTAATGGTAAATGTTCAAGCTGGACAGAGGTGGCAAGTGGTGTCCCTCATGGGTCTGTTCTGGGACTCCTTCTATTTAACATATTTATAAATGATCTTGAAGACAGCATTGAAAGTCATGTTTCACTGTTTGCAGATGACACAAAACTTTGTAAAATAATACAATGTGAGCAAGATATTACTTTGCTGCAGAGGGATTTAGATAGACTGGGGGACTGGGCACTCAAATGGAATATGACATTTAATGTTGAAAAATGCAAAGTTATGCACTTCGGCGTAAAGAATACACAAGCAACGTATACCCTTAATGGAAGCGAATTAGGGATAACAATACACGAAAAGAACTTGGGAATTGTTATATACAATAAACTATGCAACAATGTGCAATGTCAAACAGCAGTGGCCAAGGCCAGTAAGGTATTGTCATGCATGAAAAAGGGCATTTATTCTCGGGACGAGAATATCATTTTGCCTCTTTATAAATCACTGGTAAGACCACATATTGAATATGCTGTGCAATTTTGGGCACCTGTTCTAAAAAAGGATATTATGGCACTAGAAAAAGTGCAGATGCGGGCTACAAAATTAATAAAAGGAATGGAACACATCAGCTATGAAGAAAGGTTAACACATTTAAACCTATTTAGTTTAGAAAAACATCGCCTGAGAGGGGATATGATAACATTATACAAATATATTCGGGGCTAATACAAACCATTGTGTGGAAATCTATTGCGTTTAGGCTGGAAGAAAGAAGATTTCGTCTAAGGCAAAGGAAAGTTTTTTTACTGTAAGAGCAATCAGGATGTGGAATTCTCTGCCTGAAGAAGTGGTTTTATCAGAGTCTATACAGATGTTCAAACAGCTACTAGATGCATACTTGCAAAAACAGAATATTCAAGGATATAATCTTTCAATGTAGGGTAATAACTGCTTGATCCAAGGATAAATCTGACTGCCATTCTGGGGTCAAGAAGGAATTTTTTTCCTAACTTGTTGCAAAATTGTGCTTCAAACTGGGTTTTTTGCCTTCTTTTGGATCAACAGCAAAAAAAAAATGTGAGGAAGGCTGAACTTGATGGACGCAAGTCTCTTTTCAGCTATGTAACTATGTAACTATGTAACCTACCTAATATACCTACAGAGAACCTGTAACAAAGCCTGTACAGTTTAAATCTGAGTCATAGTCACCTATGAGATTTTCACAAAGAATCATTATAAAAGATTTATGTATAGTGTGTGGGCAATCCAGTGTAACTCCATTGCAATTAGGAAATATACAAATAACTTGTCGTTTCCAATCAACCTTTGATTTTAACAGCTGATGGGAACATCTTCTTGTGTGATGGAATGGTATCAACCCACTTTTAACAAAACTATCCCAGTGATGTTGGCTTAGGGCAGATGGAGTCACAACTAGAAAAGAAACATGATTTACCTTGAGAGAGAGAGAAATCCAAGTAAATACATTTGCCCATTTCTGAAAAGAGGCTTGCATAATATTTTAGGAATATAAAATGTTGTTTTTTCTAATTTCTATTAGCCCTTTCTATATCATATCAGAGGGGCGGCCATTTTGTTAGCCTTTACATAAGTGGTGCCCAAAAGGTAGATCCCCATATGTTGCAGAACTATAACTCCCATGATGATTTGCATGCCTTTAGAAAACATATCATGGAAGTTGTAGTTTTAAAACATCTGAGGATCTACCTTTTGGGCACCCCTGCTGTATAAAAATAGAATGCTTAAAACAATGTATTTATGATAGGTGTTAACTCAACCACAACTGTGGGTAAAGCAGCACAAAAAAAGAGAGACAAGTCCTATGCCTACGATTAAGGAACACTATTGACACCCAGACCACTTCATCTCAATGTAGTGGTCTGGGTGATATGTGCCCCCCTCCCTTTACCCGTTTTAACCCTGCAGCTGAAATCATTGCCAGTCTGCAGGGATGGCAATGTTTTCATTGCAGGGTTAACTTGCTTCTCTTGGTTGTCATTATGACAGCTGTTAGATGTGCTTCTGGGATACATAGTAATATGGTCTTAGAGAGACCATCTATTTTGCACAGAACAGCATCCTGCATGAAAAGCAGATTGGATTGGTTGTGGTGATTGATTCTAATGATCTCAGCAAAGGAGGTAGAGCTTAACAGAGGAGACCAGTGGGGCAAGGAAGAAAAGTTTGTGAAATAACTTTTTTAACCCTGGCAGCGCAGGATCGGTCACGTAAATGGTGACTAGGGCACTATAGCACTATGAATACATATTTGTATTCCTAATGCTATAGTGTTCCTTTAAAGCTCTTCTAAAAATATATTGAAGTATAGGTTGGTCTCTCACAACCCATAGAAAGAAGTCGCAGGATCAGTAGACAGTGGCCATCCTTGAGGCATTTAATACACTTCCAATTTTGGCAACCTCTCAGCCAGCAGCTACATGGCCTTAATGAGATTACAGCAGCAGGAAATACCTCTGGGGGAATCACAGTGTATTTTGTCCTACCTGGTCCTAGAGTCTCAAGGAATACTTACACTGGACTCAATCCACAATGTCGAGGAGATTCTCTCTTGTTTCTCATCAGATGATCCAGATGAATCTGCCTGGTAACATCGACTAACGCTTCAGAGACGGAAGGGTCTGTGGACTATGGGTCATGGTTCATATTCAGACCTTGGGCTGGAGGTGTAAAGGTCAAGAGATGCACTGGGATGCTTAAACACTCTCAAACACGGGATCCCAACCATTGTTCAAGCTGAGGAAGCACTACAGAGGGCTCACATTACAATTGTTAATTGACTAAAGATATTTTTTTTGTTTGGAGTGTTAGATTCTCCAGCTATGGGTTTCTGTTTATTGGCACTTCATGCATGCTTTTATATAGGTTTTCTCTTTTTGTTCCAATGGTGGAAATCCTGCCCATATAACTCATATGCCTTTCTGGTGATTGTTTACTCACCTTATGCAACATGGCTTATTCAAACAGCACAATTCTATTCTCTAGTATTCTATCTGCTAGTTTACCCCTACTGTTTACTGATCATCCTCATAATATTTAATGTTATTTAACTGAGTAATACAGTGCATGGTGATACTGCCTCGGCAATTAGCTATGTCTTTGTGCTAATGCTTTTATACTAATTAACATATCCATGTTCAGATTATTTCTATTACTTCCTAAACCTTTCTATAATCAAACATGTGGTGCCTTACTCTTGCATATACAGTTTTAATGTATATTGATTATGAAAAAAGAGAGAAAATTAATTGTACAGCAAACCTTTGACCCTATAATCCTATATTGTTAATGCATAGATAATAGGTTACAAGCCAAAATTAAATATTATAACATTTCATATTATCCAAGCCCTTTCACAGTTCCCACTATTGTATGGATAGTGTAAAATGTGTTCAGCCTTTGTCCCCCTTCTTTTCAGTGAAATTTATATTTTATTTGCTGTTTTTATGAAGTGATATATATATATATATATATATATATATATATATTACACACAGAAATACTTGGTACTCACTCATTCTTTATTCCAGGTACTATATGTCTTGGTGCAATCCCACATTAAATATATAAATACTTGAAAGAAGGGTGCACTCACAGGTCTTTTCAGTGAAAGACCCTGAGGGGTCAAAACATCAATTGAGTATATTTTTTTGTGATTTAACGTTGGAATAAAACTACATCCTTTTTTTCACCGAAAAGACCTGTGAGTGCACCCTTCTTTCAAGTGTGTGTGTATATACATACAAGTAGACTGTGTACAGAACTGAACATCTCATTCTTTCTATATGCCACAATTGATCAGTAGATATTAAAGGGGGGGCAGGATTTATACAGAGTGTATCATTAAACAGTACTTCTGAAGAAAACTATGCATAGTGCACTGCCCAGGCTGATAGCATGAATGATAGTTACAAAACTATCTATATTTTGATTTGCAGAGCCTTTTGGCTTGAACTAAAACTGCCAACAGGTCATATTTGTTGTTTTTTTTCATTTGTGAAGATTGACTTCCTTGGTACAAAAGAAAAACAAATAGAACATTTTTAAAAGGACCCTGTATTTTAAATGCATTATGTTAAAAAATGCATAAAAAAATATGACAGGAAATAGAGAAAGCATTGAGAGAAAAGGGAAAATATTTTTTTCTAATTTTCCACTTTATTTGCAATATTTATCCTGTCTTTGCCTTGTATGAACTAAATGAGATGATCCAATCACTCCTGTCTATAAGGACAGAGCCCTTAAATATTGGTTCATATTGGTTCTGATATACATTGATCAGCCCCAACATTAAAACCACCCGACTAATATTGTGTAGGTCCCACTTGTGCTGCCAAAACAGCTCTGACCTGCAAGATGTGAGGTGCTGCCACCATGTATCAGTGGTAGTTCCAGCACATCCCACAGATGCTCAATCAGATTGATATTCAGGACATTTGGAAGCCAAGGCAGCAACTTGAACTCCTTGTGATACTCGTAAAACCATTCCTGAACAATATTTGCACTAGCAAGAGAATAACCCTGCTTCTGTCAGTCTGCCTTTTTCCCATAATGCATCCAGCTGCCATCTCTTCACCAGGTAAACAACGAACACGCACCCAGCCATCCATCTGATCTAAAATAAAATGTGAATCATCAGACCAGGAAACCATCTTCCATTGCTTCATGGTCCAGTTCTGATGCTCACATCACCATTGAAGGCCTTTTCAGTGGTGGACAGGGGTCATCATGCACTCTGACCAGTCTCCAGTTACACAGCCCATATGCAGCAAACTGAGATTTACTGTGTGTTCCGACACCTTTCTATCATTACCAGCATTACATTTTTCAGAAATTGAGCTAAAGTAACTCTATTTTGTGATCATACCAGATGGGCTAGCCTTCGCCCCTACTTTCATCAAAGAGACTTGGGTGTCCATGATCCTGATTCACTGGTTGTCCTTCTTTTCACCACTTTTGGTACTAACCACTGCATACCAGGAATACTCCATAAGACTTGCCCTTTTGGACGTGCTCTGACCCAGTCTTCTAGACACCACTATTTGGCCTTTGTCAAACTCACTCTGATCTTTTCACTTGCCCATTTATCCTGCTTACAACACATGAAATTCAGTGTTGAGTGTTCACTTGCTGTCTGATATATTAGATGCCATTCTAACAATATAATAAATGTTATTCACTTCCCATGTCAGTGTTTTTTTTTTTTAATTCTTTATTTTTTTCTGTGCAGAAAATAATACAAGGTTTCACGATGCCACGACAGCATAGGCAAACCACGATAACAGCGAAGAAACTTGAACATGGCATGATACAGTGGCACAGATTTTGTAGAACATTTAAATGACATTATTTGATGACAAGGATTTGCAACTGGGCTTGTGTTTAGGCTTATATGTTAAAAAAATAACATAACAGTGGTACAAGGCTAGAGTATATGCAAGTCATGGCAATAGTTGAGTCAGCCCAATAAACTTGTCACTTAAGAAGGTCTATTAACTCAGGTCAACTTCATAGACGTGCCATTGATTCACAAGTTGAATGTTGTCCTTGTCGCAGATGGTGGGGTTGTTGTAGGGCGTAGGTTTATTACCTTGGGTGGTGTGCTCCAGTGTAAATGTGATGGTTGAGCTATTTCTTGCACCTTCCCCTCCCTTCTGTTGTCAATTTCCTTCCATCCATCTTTTCCCCGCCCCACTACTTCTATCATATCTTGTGACCATGAATGCCCTATGAGGAAGCTTTTGTGAGCTTCTGTGTGCATTCTATGCTTATGGATGCTATATTTGTATATAGTGTGCCCTCTGCAAGAACGAGGGCCTAAGTGAAAGTAAGAAAGAGATATGATGAAAGGAAGGAAGTAGGAGGAATGCCGGGGGGAGGAATAGGGGAGGGAGGTAATCCCAGCTCCGGGGGGTAGGGGAAGGGGGCGGGCCGGAAAGGCTGCGGGTGGACGGGCACGGAGGAAAGGATGGGGCAGAGGCAGGGCCAGGGGCAAGCGGGAGGAAGCCACGCCAGCAACGCCTCGTCCACCCCACCTAGTCCGCTAGGTGACTCTCTCTCCACAGCCCCCAAATTCTACCCTTGCTGTAAGGTCGTCTATAAGGCAGCTGTCCTTTATCTTCCTGATCACTATTGACCTGGAAGGGGGTTGAATCTTTAGCCAGTGTTGAGCTATAGCTCTTCTTGCAGCTAGTGTAATTTGTTTGGAGTAGTCGTTGGTCCTGTCTTGGCCATTCGTCAATTGACCTGTTCAAAAAGTAAATCCACGGGTTAAGGGCGGGGGCTCATTGGAATACCTGCTCTAGTATGTCCCTAATATCCTCCCAGAATGGTCTGAGCTTAGGGCACTCCCACCACATATGGATATTTGTGCCTCTGAGGCCACAGTTCCTCCAACACAGGTCAGATGGTGACTTATGCATTCCATGCAATTGTACTGGGGTGGTATACCACCTGAACAGGGTCTTGAAGGACTGTTCCTGTATGGAGACACAGATTGAGGAGGTGGTACTTGCCTCCCAAATCTCCTGCCATTCCACCTCCTCCAGGACTTCCCCCGGGTCCCTTTCCCAGTGCGATGCGTATGTTAAGTTACTCCATTCAGAGGTGTTGGAGCAAAGGTGGGCATATAGCTGTGTGATGAGGCCTTTGGGGTTTTTTTCTTTTAGACATATGTTTTCAAAAAATGTACGGGTAGTCAGTGCGGCCTTTTTTGTGTGTGGTTGTCTGGCATAGTCGGCTATCTGGAGATATCTGAAGAAGTCTGCTGGGGTAAGGTGATGTCCCTGTCTGACTGTGTCGAAAGGTATAATTGCGCCCCCTATATAAAGGTGACAAATTCACTGTAGGCCTGCTTGTTCTAATCGTTTGAAGTTACGTGCCTTCAGCCATGGGACAAACGCCCTGTTTCTTAAGAATGGCATGAGCGGGAATGGCTCAGAGGAGAGCTGAAATTTCTGGGCCGTCCTGTCCCATATGTGTATGGAGTTGGTGATGGCGGGACAGTCGGTCCTCAGGAGGGGTCTGAGATCCCTTGGGACCCATATGTTGTATTGTGGTAGGTCAGCTCCCATGAGGAGTGACTCCAACTCTACCCACTTTCTTTTCCCTACTGGGGAGTGCCACAATGCGATTTGTGTTAGTTGGGCCGCATGGTAGTAATAATACAAGTTAGGCATACCCAGTCCACCCATTCGCTTCGGGCGGTATAGAATGTGTCTCGTCATACGGTGTCTTTTGTTGTGCCAAATAAAATTGCCAATAGCTTTTTGTGCGCCAGGTCTGCCTTTGTGAGCGGTAGGGGGAGGGCCTGAAATAGAAATAGGATCATAGGGAGGACATTCATCTTGACTGAAGCATCCATCCCATCCATGAGATGGGTTTGTCTGTCCAATTGTCCATATCTCGAGTAAGGGCTCTAATCATGGGGGGGTGGGGGGTAGTTGTATTTATGCATATCGTCTGGGTCTGCTGTCAGCTGGATACCCAGGTAAGTGATAGAGTGTGTTGCACATTTAATGATGTAATTCTTGCGGATGTGAGTTATGTCTTTCATGGGCAACCTTATAGGGAGGGTACTGGTCTTGGACATGTTAATCTTGTATCCCGAAAGTGGGCTAAATCTCAACAGGATCTCCTAGACCCCTGCCATGAAGGCGATCGGGGATATGAGGGACAGGAGCACGTTGTTGGAATTTGCCGACACTAGGAACTCCTGACCCCCCACCTTCACCCCCTAATATCTGGATGCTCTCTGGAGGCCTGCAGTAGAGGTTCTAAGGCCAGGGCAAAAAGGAGGGGAGACAGGGGGCACCCCTGCCTAGTGCCATTCGAGAGTGAAAAATGGCGTGCGGAGGCACCAGGGATCCTCACCTGGGCCGAGACTTCATGGTATAAGGCCTGTATGGCTTTTATAAATGTGCTTGGAAATTTTAAGTGTTCCAGGAGGGTGAACAGGTACGGCCATTTGATCCTGTCAAAAGCTTTTTCCGGGTCAAGGGAAACTACGAGAGTGGGAGTGTTCATGTGGTGTTGACGCCATATGATGTCGCAGTTTCGTCTTGTGTTTTTGAATAATTGCCTGTCAGGGATAAAGCCCATCTGGCCGGGTCTATTAACGCGCTTAGATAGGGGTTAAGTCTTTCTGCTAGAATCTTAGCCAGTAGCTTTGCATCGTGGTTAATAAGTGTGTAACGGATCGCCTGGCACCCCGACTGGATACCTCCGTTAAAGGATGCTCCTAGCGTATACCTTCTCTCAAGCATTTGAATGCTGTAGACAGTTGAATAGGAAACCATACGAATAGGTTTACCCTCCTAGCAGTCAAACTGGAACAGCATACAATAAATCCTTCCCCCAATAATGAGACGACACTTCACTTTGAAGGTTAAACAGGAACTCACTGTACTGTCACATACAGTCTCTTTTATTCCCAATCCACAAACATAGTACAGCCCACAGGGCATTACAAAACAACCAATCAATCCGTACAATACACCCAGACACTCCCACACAAAATCCTCCCCTCTGCATGTGATATGATTACTGAACACAATGGGTAATCTCATTATCACCGGCAGAGGAATACAGTTTTTACACAATATTTATAACTTCTAAAATATACATGTCACAAACATAAAACATACCTTTTCATAATCAATCCATTCAGGGGAACAACATATTAAAAAATGGCACGAATCAGACCAGGGGTTCAAAAGTTAAGGGAAAGTCCTTTGTGACTAAATGAAGCATGGCTTTCCGGCCCAAACCAGTTTCAGAGTCTTCTATCCTGGAGATAATTGAGAATAATTCAATTATCTCACAGGACAGACACAAGACTCCATTAAGCACATGGTTGCAAAAAGACATAAAACACTTTAAAATACATAAAGTCACATTTTACACATAAGACACAGACATTTCACATATCCCCAGATAGCTGGGATCTGAGCGCACAAAACTACCGAATAGCGCTCAGATCCTATTCACACAGTTCAATTGCCATGGAGCCGAAGTCTTTAACTACACGAATGGGCTCCATGGCATAGCTATCTGGGTTAACACATTCACATAAAGTCTGGTCCATAGTCCAAAGGCAAGAGGCGGGCAAGCAGCCCCCTCCAAGGACACGTGGCGAGGCCGGTTTCGCCACATTTCTCCCCTTTACCATCCAGACTAACAGGGTATCTGACCTCCTGCCGGTCAGTGCCCTGGTTAGTCCAGCAACCCACCCACGAAGCACAAACAGCAATACAGCCCACCCACAATAACTGGTTACTACACCTGGATAAAATAGCAACTTGTCCATGTCCAGGTGCCTCACCACGGCTGTGCGGGGGGCTGGTAGACTGCCTTGGTGGGTTGCTGAGTGGGCAGAGACCAGCGGTACTCTGCCCGGGTGCCAGCACTACCACTGAAGTAGCCTGGTTGGAGCCTGGTTGTGGGAGGGGGAGAATGACTGTCTCCCCTGTGGCTGGGGGACAGGACCGACTGTCCCTACCCCTGGTGCTGCAAGTGCAGAGACTACGGTCCCATCTGCATAGTTGTGGGGCTTAACATCTCCCCTTGGTGGGTTAGGCTGCCACTGGAGAGAGGGTGTAACAAGCTCCTCTCTCTGAATTGTAGACTGCCGCTGGGGAGAGGGGGTAACCTGCTCCTCTCCCTGACACTCTCTTTGCTGGTGGAGAGGGGGACCAACTGTCTTTCCTTTCAATATTTTGTCCTGCTGCTGGGGAGAAAGACAGACTGTCTCCGCTTCCTGCAGGACACACTGCCGCTGGGGAGGAAGGACTGCACCTTCCGTTCCCTGGGAAACAGACTGCCGCTGGGGAGGAAGGACCGCACCTTCAGCTCCCTGGGACTCATACTGCCTCTGGGGAGGAAGGACAGCACCTTTGGCTCCCTGGAACTCACACTGTCGCTGGGGAGGAAGGACAGCACCTTCGGCTCCCTGGAACGCACACTGCCGCTGGGGAGGAAGGACGACCCCTTCGGCTCCCTGGGACTCACACTGCCGCTGGGGAGGAAGGACAGCACCTTCAGCTCCCTGTGATACATACTGCGGCTGGAGATCTGGGCCGACTGCCCAGCATCCCTGTAGGGCCGGTAGAGAGACCGCCGTCCCATCTCCACCTGCCATCTGTGGGTCTTCCCAGGACCAGTCTGTGAGGTCCCTCAACATTTGTGAGTAAGGACCACCTGCTTCCGCACCTGGCAACTCCGGCTGCTGCTGGGGATCTGGGCCAGTCCCATCTCCACCTGCCTGTTGTGGTTCCTCACAGGACCAGTCTATGAGGACCCCTACTTCGGGTTCCTGCGGCCGCCTCAGGGGGAGACAGCTAGCCTCCTCGGATGCAGCCTCTACTCGGCTGCTGTAACACTCCTTCCCCTGAGTATACTCTCTCTCTTTCGCCAGCCGGAATTCTCGGGCCAGCCTTGTGTTTCGCTCGGCCGTGACCTGGTTCCAGATCACCCGGCGTACCTCCATGGGTAAATCATCCCCATACTGGGCCACTCGCTGCCTCACCTCGGCCATCCAATCATCGCCAGAGCCTTCCATGCTTGTCTGCTCCAAGTCGCTGGATACCTCTGCTCCCAGGGGCGCTGCACGTGTGCTAGCGTTGCCCTCAATTTGTAACTCCACGAACGGTGTCTCTGAGCTGCTTTACCTCACCCTAGGACGCCATCCCACCGCTTGCCACCAATGTAACAGATCGCCTGGCACCCCGACTGGATACCTCCGTTAAAGCATGCTCCTAGCGTTTCCTGAGGACTCCAAGCACTCTGGGAGACACCACAATCACCGAACCAGAGAAGCGTATACCTTCTCTCAAGCATATGAATGATGTAGACAGTTGAATAGGAAACCATACGAATAGGTTTACCCTCCTAGCAGTCAAACTGGAACAGCATACAATAAATCCTTCCCCCAATAATGAGACGACACTTCACTTTGAGGGTTAAACAGGAACTCTCTGTACTGTCACATACAGTCTCTTTTATTCCCAATCCACAAACATAGTACAGCCCACAGGGCATTACAAAACAACCAATCAATCCGTACAATACACCCAGACACTCCCACACAAAATCCTCCCCTCTGCATGTGATATGATTACTGAACACAATGGGTAATCTCATTATCACCGGCAGAGGAATACAGTTTTTACACAATATTTATAACTTCTAAAATATACATGTCACAAACATAAAACATACATTTTCATAATCAATCCATTCAGGGGAACAACATATTAAAAAATGGCACGAATCAGACCAGGGGTTCAAAAGTTAAGGGAAAGTCCTTTGTGACTAAATGAAGCATGGCTTTCTGGCCCAAACCAGTTTCAGAGTCTTCTATCCTGGAGATTGAATTGAGAAGTAATTCAATTATCTCCCAGGACAGACACAAGACTCCATTAAGCACATGGTTGCAAAAAGACACAAAACACTTTAAAATACATAAAGTCACCTTTTACACATAAGACACAGACATTTCACATATCCCCAGATAGCTGGGATCTGAGCGCAAAAACTACCGAATAGCGCTCAGATCCTATTCACACAGTTCAATTGCCATGGAGCTGAAGTCTTTAACTACACGAATGGGCTCCATGGCATAGCTATCTGGGTTAACACATTCACATAAAGTCTGGTCCATAGTCCAAAGGCAAGAGGTGGGCAAACAGCCCCCTCCAAGGACACGTGGCGAGGCCGGTTTCGCCACAAAGGGAAATGGGTCTGTAGTTTCCTGGTTGTTGTGGGTCCTTCCCAGGTTTAGGTATCAGCACTATGTTAGCTAAAGTCATGTCTTTGTTGGGTAGGCTGCCTGTGCAGAAGTCATTAAATAGGGTCACCAGTTGGGGAGTTAGTACTTTGCGAAAAGTTTTGTAATAGGCTCCTCCGAAGCCGTCTAGACTTGGAGCTTTGTTACCATTGAGCTTAGAAATGGCCCTGTCGACTTCGTCAGTTGTTATGTCTTGGTCTAGTGTTGCTATCACCTCGGGGGAAAGACTGGGTAGGTTCAATTGTCGCAAGAAGGTAGTAGTCTGGTTAGCTTCGTCATGTTGTTGGGTCATGGCTGTGGGTGAGTGATTATATAGGGCTTTATAATAGTTGGTGAAGACTGCAGCTATGTCTACAGGGGTTGTCTTTATGGATCCGTCTGGATGTTTCAGGGAGGTGATATGGTGTCGTGCCTGTCTCTGCTTCAGTGTGCGCACCAGGTATGTGTCCATTCTATTCGCCTTCTCATAGAAGGTCTGTTTAGACCAGAGGAGGCTGCGGGCCGCGTCCTCCAGAAGGAGTTCCTTCACTGCACGTCTCGCTGTTTCCAATTGGGCATATAGGGTCTCGTTGGGGGCCGTTTTATGTTTTTGTTCAGCAGTCCTTAAGGCGGTCATAAGTTCCTGCAGTCTTTGCATCTTAACCCTTTTTTTGTGTGTAGCTATTTTTATAAGTTGGCCTCTGATTACTGCTTTGTGCGCTGCCCAAAGTGTTCCCCTAGTCAATTCAGGAGAATTGTTCATGTCAAAGTAAGCGGATAAGTCCTCTGTGATAGCGGCGACTATCTGTGGGTCTTTAAGGAGGGACGTGTTGAGTCTCCACGTCCAAGGGACCATCCCGCCCATTTTGCCCAGCATCAAGTGTACATCTGAGTGATCCGACCAAGTTGTAGAACCAATGCTAGTTCTCACAGCTTCCGGTATGGTGGTGCTATTAACTAAAAACAGGTCTATGCGTAAGTATGTGTGATGGGGGGCAGAAAAGAAGGTATAGTCATGGTCGCCTGGGTGTTGTGCCCGCCATATGTCTATGAGTCCCGTTGACTTCAGAAAGCTGTAGAAGGCTTTGTCTTGGGCACCCCTGCCATGGGATCTAGTTCCCCCATGAACTCTGGGTTATGCTATCCCCTTCAGATCCGATTGCATACACGATTGGCTGGTCGCCATGACTACATGTGGTGCACACGCCCCCTTGCATTCCAGCCGATCTCCTTGACAACCGCTGGAACTCAAGGGTCACACAGCAGCAGATACCTCAGCTGCTGCATACACTTAGCAGGGTCAAATTTACTCGCGGTTTCTGGCGTCTGGGAGGTGATCAAACACAGAATCATGGGTAAGCCTCAGCTGCATACAATGTACTTTATTTGATTTACTATGTTATTTATTTTGTGTAAATTGTATTGCACATGTATCCTGACGAAAGTCCTGACATAGGACTGAAACGTTGATCACTCGTGGCAGTTGCTGAATAAAGTTGTTATTTTTTTTCATCCTTTAAATGAAGTCCTTGGAGTGATTTTCCTATCCTATTTCTATAAATTTTTGCTGACAAGCACCGGGCTATATCTACATTTTTACTGGAGTGCAAGCATTGGACAATGGTGTATGTGTGTATGTGTGTGCGTGTATGTGTGTGTGTGTGTGTGTATCTGTGTGTGTGTGTGTGTACACACATACACACCCCCTCCCCTCCTGTGGTCATCTCCAAAGGGGCCTCTGATACTGGGGGCCTGAGTGGGGCGCTGAACACCAAAGGGAATCTTGTCTGGATTCCAAACTTGCATAGCAAAGACAAAAAGAATTCGGGGCACACCCAAAATCTGCATTCTGCAATGAATGGTGCTGCCGTAGTGACCAATATTCATGTATGATACAGATTAGGTTACGGAGCACATATGAAAATACACTAATAATCTTTCAGAATACTTAAAATCACCTAAGAAAACAAATATGGGGATTCAGTTTTACCATATGACCATATCCAGGATTTATGTGTTTCCCTTTTTTATTTCAATGGAGATACTGACAAAACCTGCACTGTTGCTGAGTTGTGAGGACTAGTTTAGGAACCATTGTTCTAGAGGTTGGTGAGGTCAGTAGATCAATTTGACCATCACTCTTTTTCAGATAAAACCTGAGCATTGATTTGAGCATTGCATTGTGATTACTTTTTTGTGTTGCATCATGCCATTTACATTTCATGTTCTACAACAAAATATGTTGGAATGAAAGAAACATGAGTTTATTGCATCTGTACTTAAATTTTTGACTGGTGCTATTTAAGCAAAGAAAGTGTTTGGAAGAGTATTGCATGTAAATAAGGGAAAAGGTGAAGTTATTTACATGGTCATATAAAAAAACATGATATACAACTGCAATTATTGTTTATGGAACAGTCATTTCTTGTACTGTCCAACTGATCTTTGTCTTTCAATATGACACATAGATATAGTGACACAGTATAAATAATACTCTACTCTGCAATGTTATAGTACATAGTTCACTGTTTGTCATATCAGAGGTCTCAAGTTCTGTAAGACATGTAAATGTCTTTCAAGAAGGAATGTGTACGAAAATAAAGAATCTTAAAAAAAGTGTACAATAGTAAACTGTACTGCATATTCACTTTTAATGGCAGGACATGTACTGACTAACCAACCATAAACAAACTGCTATATACCATAATAATGTAAGAATGTTTAACTTTAATCCTAGTCATATGTTTATAGGAATAACAAATAAACATTTGATTGACATCTGTTGTTGACACATTAAGGGGTGATATACACTCTGCAAATTGTTTTACCAAGGTCATACTCTGCTTTATTGGTAGTATTGAATGCAATAAACAAATTCTATCTTATACACCAAGACATTTAGGAAGCACATAGGCATGCATTTGTCTACTCACTTCTTATCCTTCATTCAACAGTAGAATTATTTCAATAATGTTGGTGTCTCCTCAATCTTTGCATACCTTTTTGGTATTTTTGGTATATTTGCAGGTGTTGCTTCATCCTGGCACAAGTGAGATCACCCCTCAGTTGTCTCAACGTATTTCTTTGCCACACAATTTGCACTTCTTTGCAAGTTAGCATTCTTGAGGGACCTTAAAGTGATATCAGAATTTGCTATATCAATGCAACACTTTAGCCCCCACCCTTTGCCTTGCTGAAGATGCCGGTGGAATTGCATCAGTGGCAGTGGAAGCTGTTGCAACACTAGCCTGTACATCAGAACTTGGTTGATTAATGCTAAAGGAAATGTTGATGGCGCCATAACGATTGATAGTGATGGTGATGTTAACATTAACAGTGGGTGAGCTGCTTGTGCCAGTATCAGAAGGTGCAGGTGATGTTGCAACTGTTTCTATTGGATGAGGTGATTCTATAGCAGATAAAGATGGACTTGGCAATGGTGGAGAAAATACAGATACAGGTAACAGGGCCGGACTGGGAAATAATTGGGCCGGGGCATTTTTTTAGCACAGCGACCCACTAAGTAGGGGGTGGGGCAGAGAGGGTGTGTTTTGTCATCACTCATGACAAACACGCCCCCTCTCAAAGTGAGCATGTTGGTTCAATGCTCTTCCAGGGTAGACCATGCGCAGAGCTCTGCTGGAGAGCTCTAGCATGAGGAAAAAAGCCCTGTATTTGTTCTGCACAGTGCAAGCAAATTGAATAACATGCTTGCACTGTGTTTCCTTGCAACTTGTCTCTGGTGTCTCTATAAATGGATACCAGTAGACAAAAGGGCCAGGAAAGAGTATTGTGCATGTGTTTGGAGCCTGCTTGTGGTATTGCGTGTGTGTAGAGTGACTGGTCGTGGTGTGGTATTGTGTAATAAGGTCGGTTTTAGTCGTGTTGTGTTTGTGGTGTAATGTAATGCATATGTGGCTAGGGGCTGTAGAGAATGTGTGTATAGGGGATGTAGCAAGTGTGTGCATATAGGCTAGAGTGTGTGTGTGTGTGTGTGTGTGTGTGTGTATAGGTGATGTAGTATTTGTAGAGAGTGTGTGTTCAGGGAATGTAGTATGTGTTTGCTTACAAGGAATCTAGTGTGCGTATAGGGGATCCAGAGTGTGTGTGTGTGTATATATATATATATATATATATATATAAAAGTCTTGTGTGTGTTTGAAGGACCCAGACTATGTATAGGAGATCTAGTGAGCGTGCGTATATAATGGATTCAGAGTGTATATAGGGATCTAGTGTGTGTATGTGTGTAGATGATCCAGAGTTGGGTAAAGGATCTAGTGTGTGTCTGGAATGTAATATGTTTAGGGGTGCAGTGTGTGTGTGAGGGGTGCTTTGTGTGTGAGGGGTGCTGTGTGTATATATATATATATATATATATATATTTTATATAAATATGTTTGGAAGTATTGTGTATGTGTGTGATGCAGTGTATCGGGGGTTGTGTGTGTATGTGAGGGGTGCAGCATGTGTGTGTGATGGATGCTGTGTGTGAGGTGTGATGTGTGTGAGGGTGCTGTGTGTGTGTGAGGGTGCTGTATGTGATTGATTTGTGTGAGGGTGCTGTGTTTGTGGGTGCTGTGTATGATGTGTGTGAGTGCTGAGTGTGATGTGTGTGAGAGTGATGTGTGAGAGTGCTGAGTGCTGTGTGTGATGTGTGTGAGTGCTGAGTGTGATAGTGCTGTGTATGATGTGTGAGAGAGTGCTGAGTGTGAGAGTGCTGAGTGTGAGAGTGCTGTGTGTGTTGTGTGTAAGAGTGCTGAGTGTGTTGTGTGTGAGAGTTCTGAGTGTGATGTGTGTGAGATTGCTGAGAGTGCTGCGTGTGAGAGTGCTGAGAGTGCTGTGATGTGTGAGATTGCTGTGTATGATGTGTGTGAGAGTGCTGTGTGAGAGTGTTTTGTGTGATGTGTGTGAGTGCTGAGAGTGCTGAGTGTGATGTGTGTGAGAGTGCTGAGTGTGAGAGTGCTGTGTATGATGTGTGTGAGAGTGCTGAGTGTGAGAGTGCTGTGTATAAATGTTGTGTGTTGGGGTAAATAAACAAATAAAAAATTAAGTGGGGTTAAATATACAAATAAAAAAAACTATGGGGGGGGTAAATAAACAATGAAAAAAAAACTAAGCAGGCATTAAATCCCCTCCTCCCTTCTTACCTTTAGCCTGGGAGGAGGGACAGGCACGTGGTGTCTGGGAGGGGAGGGACCGGCACTCGCACACCAGCCCTGGTGGTCCAGTGGTGAGTGAACTCTAGCCTGAGGGCTAGAGTTCACTCTCGCGAGATCAGGGCGTTGCCATGGCAACGCTCCCGATCTCGCGAGAGGAGCCCAGCGGAGCTGCAAGATAGTTCTCCACCGGGCCCTCTCCCTCCCCAGCCGCAGGTCTAGTTAAATGGGCCGGTGAGGGAGATCTTTGATCTCCCCACCGGCCCTCCATGTAAAACAGAGGGGCCGGCGCTCGGATAGTGCCGGCCCTGCATTGACTGGCAGGGGAGATCCTGGGACCTCCCCTGCCGGCTTCCGCCCATGGCCACCGCGGCCCACCGGGCATTTGCCCGGTGTGCCCAATGGCCAGTCCGGGCCTGGTAGGTAAGTGCATACTAGCTGCCAGAGCAAATACTGGGCTGTTGCCTGTCCTTTCTACACTCTCCTCTTCTAACTTCTTTGGCTAATCCTAGTCAGGTAACTCCTGGGCTAGATGTAAATGTGCTATGTCTACAGGCCGACACAGGAAAGGGGCCCAGCGGCTTGTCCATTATGCTGCTTGGTCCGAGGCCCCCCAACACAGTGTGCCCGTAGAGGGATAGAGCCAGTGCACCCTGTTACAGCTCCCACACACACCCTGTAACAGCCCCCATACCCTCTCAGTGCCCCCTAAAAGAGCACTTCCTGTCTGACAAAGAACTGTGGCAGTGAACAGAAGGAAAGGGTGTCACGACTACCAGTGTGGTCCAACACGCAAAACTATGTAACATCTACATAGTCTATAGAAGATAGACAGAACATAAACTGGTCCTTAGAATGGCCGGGTTAATACGTTGAAAGACAGAGAATGGTCAAGGGAAAGCCGAGGTCAAGGAAGCCAGAAATACATAAGATCAATAAGGAAAGCCAAGTCAGGGAAACCAGAGATAAGAATAGTCAGGAATAGCCAAAGTCAAAATACCGGGAAGATCAAATAATAAAAACAAGTAAAATGAACCAGGAACTGAAACCACGACAGGGCAATGGGCTAGGGAACTTCAAGGGTTTAAATACCCCTCCTTGTGCTATGATTGGTCAGATGTGATGTAACACAGATGTGATGTAACACGCACATTCGTATGGCCCTTGGAGGTGGAGCTACAAATGGTTGCGACCTCATGGTCAGCGCCATTTTGTTTTCCGCTTGTGGAGGGGACGGACGCCCCAGCGGACGGCTCTCAGCTCGCTGCTGAACAGGTAGGTTCACTAACCTGTCAGCGTGGTTGCATATATCGGGTGCGACCACGTGCAGCCATGAGCTAGGGGCCGTGACAATACCCTCCACTCGAAGACCACCCACCCGGCAGGAAGGAGCACGCTTGTTAGGAAACCGGTTGTGATATGACCAGACAAGACGAGGAGCATGGACTCTGTCAGGAGCGATCCAAGAGCGTTCCTCAGGGCTGTAACCCTTCCAATTCACCAAATAAGACAACACACCTCTAGACATCCTGGAATCTAGTACGGACCTCAAATTCCTCTTGTCCACCAAGAACCAGAGGAGGAGAAGGCAGGAATTGCTTCATTTACAGGTTGCAAGTAAGCTGTTTCAATAAAGACACATGGAATGTGTTTGATATCAGCAAATGCGCAGGAAGGGCAAGCAAGTATGTTACAGGATTAATGCATGGAAAGGACCTATGAATCGAGACCTACACTATCACCATCCCCAAACACATTAACCCCCCCACAAACTGTCACCCTTTTCATTAACACCAAACTCATCTGACCTCGCTTTGCAGCACTCTCCCTATTACATTTACCCTCCAATCCTGTCACACTTACTTTTCCTCCACTGTCACATTCACCCTCTACCATTCTTCCCCACCCAGCCCCTTCACCCTACCACACTCACCATACCACATTAACTCCTCCAATCCTGTCCTCTAACTGTGCCACTCACCCCACACCCTGTCAAATTCTACCTCCCAACCCTGCCACACTCACCCTATCACATTAATGCCTCTAACCCTGTCACACTCTGCCACACTCATCCGATCACATTAACTCCCCTTAATCTTGTCACTCATCTCCCCTCATTCTATCACACTCCCTCCTCCAATCATGGCACATTCACTCCAACCTGGTGATACACACACCCCCAATCATGTCACACTCACCCTTACTTAGTTACATAGTTACATAGCTGAAAAGAGACTTGCGTCCAACAAGTTCAGCCTTCCTCACATATGTTTTTCCTGTTGATCCAAAAGAAGGCAAAAAACCCAATCTGAAGCACTTCCAATTTTGCAACAAATTAGGAAAAAATTCCTTCTTGACTTCAAAATAGCAGTCAGATGTCTCCTTGGATCAAGCCGCTATTATCCCACTAATTAGAAATTATATCCCTGTATGTTATGTCACATTAACCTCCTCCAATCCTGTCACAGTTACCTCTCATTGTCACCATGCCACAGTTACCCTTTTCCTCACCCTGTCACACTCACCAGATGAAGACATTCATTATACACACAGTCATGAAACATAGCTTTGCCATAACACAATGCACAAAGGTTACAGGCAGCCCCCATACACACATCACACAGCAAGCAGCTACCTATCCCACACATAAACGGTCCCAGACAAAAAGACATACATTCACACACAAGGATACTCTCTGTCAGACACACACAGGAAGACCATGCCAGACACACTCAGAAATTCACACAGCCAGATACACATTGTGACAGAATGTTTGGATTTGTCAATGTGTGTGTCTCCTCATCAGTGTGTTTGTGTGTGCATGTATCAGAGTATGTATATGTGTGCATGTATTAGTGTGTTTGTGTCTATTGCTGCAATGTGAGGGTATGTATGGTATGGGCAATGCAAAGGTAAAATGGATATATGGAGATATATATATATTTCAAAGAAATATTGTGAAAAAACTGTTTCTCTAATGGAAATTTCGTCAGGAACTGAAACGTTGATCTACTACTGGCAGATGCCTGAATAAAAGCTAAGTTTTTTCACAATATATTTCTTTGAAGTCCTTGGAGTGCTATCATTACTACATTTCTATTATTTGGCTGTTAAGCACTGAGCTATAACTCCCTATACCGGAGTGCAAGCAATTGGAATATATATATATATATATATATATATATATATATATATATGTATATATATATATATATATATAATTTTTTATTTATTTATTTATTTATTTTAACATGGGACAACATAAATATATTATATATGATAATAAATCGTGGACTAGCCACTTATGCCTACCTGAATCACTCTCCCTTCCTAGTCTAAAAGAAAAAATAAATAAAACTTTACTAAGCTAGTGCATATTAGTGCTACCAAGTGTAGCAAGTGAGAAAATAAAAAATAGTTTGACGTGTGTTTGGGTCCACGGTGCCCATGTGATATAGGGTCAGACTCCTTTTGAGTTTTTGGCTTGGGGAATCTGTGTGTGGTTTGGGCTTAGGCTCCTACACTTTTACCCCAGCAGCTTCCACCTCAGTATATACCTGATTTTTGTATACTTGCTGGCAGATACTTGAGTTTATGTTAATCCCTACTTAGTAGCTCTGTTTATTTTAGCTAATCTAGCGGTATGTATGTCAGGGCCGTCTATAATATGATTAGGACCCTGGGCAATGCATTTTCTTGGGCCCCATGGGCCCTGTCCCTGCCACTGCCTCACCCCCCAATTACGTCCAACCCGCAATCACACTGACAGACGTTCTGGCACATACACACACAGACAGACATTAAGACATTCACAGATACATACTGACACACACAGTCACTACACACAAATATATACTGGCAGACATACTGACACACACACAGACATACATACATACATACACAGACACATACATTAACAGATATACTGACACACACACAAACACACACACTGACAGATATACTAAAACACACAGACACATACACTGACAGACACATTGACACACACACACAGGCATACTGACATACACACTGACACACACACACACAGGCATACTGACATATACACAGACAGACGTAATAGCTGATACAGACAGACATTAAAACATTCACAGATATATACTGACACACACATACACTGACATACAAATATATCCTGGCAGACATACTGACACACACACAGACATACATACATACATACACACACAGACAGACACATACACTGACAGACATACTGACTGACACACATACACACACAGACATACTTACATACACACACAGACATACTGACACACAAAGACATGCTGACACACACACACAGACATACTGACATACACACAGACAGATGTACTGGCACATACACACAGACAGACATTAAAACATTCACAGATACATACTGACACACACATACACTGACACACAAATATATCCTGGCAGACATACTGACACACAAGTACACACAAACACAGAGACATACCTACATACACACACACACACACAGACATACTGGCATACACACAGACATACTGACACACACACACTGACATACTGGCATACACACAGACATACTGACACACACACACACACACAGACATATACACACACACAGACATACTGACACACACACACACACACAGACATACTGGCATACACACAGACATACTGACACACACACAGAGACATACTGACACACACACACAGACATACTGACACACACACACAGACATATACACACACAGACATACTGACACACACACACACAGACATACTGGCATACACACAGACATACTGACACACACACACACACAGACATACTGGCATACACACACAGACACACTGACATACACACACAGACATACTGGCATACACACAGACATACTGACACACACACACACACACAGACATACTGGCATACACACACAGACATACACAAACACACAGACCTACTGACATACATTTAGCCACCCTCCAGGTTCTTACCTTTTTCTGGAGGGTGGTTTCCCTGGTCCAGTGGCAGGCTGAGGCAGATGGGAGTTCTCCTCTGGAACTCCCTTCCTCCCTGCCTTCCTCCTCCCGCGCGGCTATCTCCGGTGGGAGGAAGTGACGTCACTTCCTCCCAGCCGGCTGCAGAACCGGAAGAGGGGCCCGGTCGCGCTGTTTAAGCGCCACAGCGCCCTCCGGGCCCCTGCTGACACATGCTCCCCGGGTGTCCCTTAGTGCATGGGCCACCCGGGGAGCCTCCTCAGTGTGCGGGAGCCGCACCGCCCGGTCCACAGGGGCTGCGCAAATCGCGGGGCCCACAGAGCAGCTGCTCTGGGCCCCCAGAAGCACCTGGGCCCGGGGCAGCTGCCCCGTTTGCCCCGCGTTAAAGACGGCCCTGATGTATGTATGTATGATCTTAACAGCGCCCCCTTCATCCATGTATGATGTAATGTTTGTGTTGTCTGTGTATGTGATAGGTGTGATGTGTATTAATAGTGTGTGATGGTTATTTAATTCAGATAAAAACATGCATTTAAGCCTGTGTGTGAATGCAGGTGTATATTTTTGCAGAGTTATGTGCACACAGTCCCACAATCAGATGCACACAGTTATACATTTACACTGTCAAATCCACCACATGCACATAGTCGCAGGCAGATAGTCAAATACACAGGATCAGACAGAAACACAGGTACAGGCAGTAACACACAGTTACAGGTAGATAAACACAATCACACACAAGTACAGGCAGACAACCACACAGACAGGCAGGCAGACAGCCACACATACAGTTTTACACACAAACTTTTACACACATACTTTTTGCAGACACAGGCAGCCACACAGACATGCAGACAGTCACACACAATCACATAGGCATACAGCCACACACACACAGGCACAGTCATTCACACAGACGCACACAGGCACAGTCATTCACAGACACACACACAGGCATACAGTCATGCACACATATACAGGCAGACAGACACACAGACAGGCAGTCATACACACAGACACAGACACACACGCACATGCACACAGACAAAAAATACACATAGGCAGACAGTCACACACACACAAGCAGTCATACACACACAGACACACACACACGCAGTCACACATAGACACAGCCACACACACACAAAGGCAGACAGTCACACACACACACACACACAGGCAGTCATATACACACACACAGACACACACACAAAGGCAGACAGTCATACACACACACAGGCAGACAGTCATACATACATACAGGTACAGTCACACACACACGTAGACAGTCACACACACACACACAGGCAGACAGTCACACACACACAGGCAGTCAGTCATACACACACACACACACAGGCAGACAGTCATACGCACACACACACAAACACACACACACACACACACACAGGGAGACAGTCATACACACTGACAATCACACATAGTTACCTCTGTTCATTGTGGAGGCAGTGCAGCTTCTGGAGACTGTTTGTTGGGGAAGCAGGGACTCCTTCCTACTTCCCCTGCAGCAGTTATCTGGCACTTATGGCTCCGCCCTGCTGCACGGGAAGCTCCGCCCCTGCTGCAAATTATTATTATTATTTTTTTATGCCTGCCATCTGTGAGCTGTCTCGGCCACATGGCGCCCCCTGCTCCATGGCGCCCTGTGCGGCCGCACAGCTCGCACACCCCTAAGGCCGGCCCTGTATAGCCTGTCCTTCTCCCTTTCCTTTCTTTTACAATTCCCCGTTTTTCTCCTTAGGAAATTAAAGGTAGGGACCCCATTTCTTAATTTTTTGCCACTCTCATTTTGAACTCTTTAGTCCTTTTCAGTTTGTTTTATATTATATAGAATAATGTATATGTGAAAGTATTATAGAATATCTATGACACTGTTTTCTTACAGGCAACTTTAGTTTGGGAAATTATTATTTATTTTTTTTTAAAGCGTTTTTTTGCTCAACCAAAATTTTCATTTATGATTCCAATAATCCCTTCACACCGGCATACCCCGCAATCGCGTATAAACCATTAGCATAATTGCTAGTTACATTTTTTTATTGTAAATTAATTTAGTTTGTAAATTATTCCATAATTACAGTCAGAGAGCTAGCAGCACAGGGAGCCATAGCACTGCAAGCCTCTCTCAATCTGTGTCCAGCTCTGCAAGCCCACCACTCAATATAACTACAGCTCCTTATACACACAATGCAACCCCTATTTATTTATTCACTTTGGGTGTTAGTGGGTGGCCTCATGTTTGAGTTTCACCTAACGTCTCACAAAGTCTAAGCAGTCATTGTTTACATCATCAGATTGAGGTGGGCAGCAGCATTGTAACATGGCTGTGTAAAACAAAAGCAAATATAAATATACAAAAAAAGTCCTGTGCTCAAACTCCCATTACTCCTCGGTGGCAGCAATGACTATAGTACACATCAGCCTCAATACATACAATAAAAACCAAAGAAAAGACTTGTGTACTCTATCAAATCCCTATACACATTTAAATAAGTGTTTTTTGTATCCCTCCAGTGGCTACTTGAGTGTAAGCTCCTCTGCCACATCAAGGCAAATCTTGCCTTGGAGTGTAAAAAAAAAAAAAAAAAATCGGTTATTTAAATGTTCATAATGATTTGGGATAGTGCGCAAGTAACTTTTTCCTTTTTTTTTTTGTTTGTTTTTTTCTTTTATATTCCCCATACATTTCTGTAGTGCAAAATGTAATATTTGAGAGTACTAGTTTCTCCCAGTGACAGCTCTAAATTCCTGTTTTGAATAGCCTGCAGTTAATAGGTAAAAAAAAAGAAAAGAAACAATTGATTGAAACATTCACGGTTTACTGAATTCTATTTAATTTATACTAAAACACTTGAAAGGACCTTGACTACTTTAAAACACAATTTAATTACAGCAGACTTTTACATATATTTGGTTCTATTAAAACAAAAACTACTGTGCTACAACATGTATAATGATTATAATCTTGGGGTATAACTGCAACATACAGCCTGGCCATTTACACACGGTAAATGCTTGTCAACTAATTAAGATAAAAAGTACATTGTGCATGACTAACTATAACTTTGGACATTGCTCATTCTCACACTAATCTGAAGAGTATACACACATCAGGGGATGAATGTTTGCATTCATTTTATGCAAAACAATGCTTGTTCCCAAGAGCAATCATTCAGTGGATGCTGTCAGACATAATTATACTGCCACAGCCAGCGGTAATAAGTCAAAGTCTTAGCAATAGCTCTTCATAAAACACCAAATCTCTCCTATCTTAGGTGTTTTTTCTTCCGCCATATGACATTTCTGGGAAATCTCTCATGGCTCTATATTGCATTGAGAAGCTTAATCACGAATTAATGTGATGGATTCACACAGTGACATTTTAAACATGACTTTGCCCGGTCAATTTTATGGTTATTGCATGAGAACTCATGTTCCTTCAGTCATTTCCAAAGCCAAACCTTACTGTGAATTATTATTACTAAGATTTATATAGCGCCAACATAACCCGTCATGCCAGGGGCGTACCTAGAGCATTTGGCACCCGGGGCGGATCCTGTGCTTGGCACCCCCCCCAAAAAAAAAAAAAAAAAAAACCTGTAAAAAATGTTAAAGGTTTTATTTCTTTTATTTTTACAATTTGTAAACTTTGCAAAACCGCTGTCAGCCCCTCCTACAAAACCCTTGTCCTGCCCTGCCCCTCCTACAAAACCTCTGTCCTGCCCCTTCTACAAATCCTGTACTGCCCCATCTACAAAACCCCGCAACCCCCTTCCACAAATCCCCTGCTTATCCCCCCTTATAAAGACTCCTGTCCCAATACAAAACCCCCACCCCCTTCTACAAAATCCCTGCAGCCCTACACACACATTTACAGGCAGACAGTCACACACTCAGTTACAGACAGACAGTCACACACTCAGTTACAGGCAGACAGTCACACACAGTCACAGGCAGACAGTCACACATACACATTTCCTCCGTGTGGCCAGTTTATCAGCTGTTTGCTTGAGTGAGCTGTACTGGCCGCACGGCACCCTAACTACCATAGGACACTGTGCGGCCACAGCTCACACAGCCCCCTCCAGCCAGGGCCGGTACAAGGATTTTTGCCGCCCTAGGCAAAAGTAAAGTTTGCCGCCCCCCATGTGACATCACAATGCCCCAACCATATGATTTACCATGTTAACTAACGCCAGTGCTGCAGTGCCGCCGTGTTTACATTAAAAGGCCTGCAGGGACAGGCTATAGACACCAGAACCACTATATTAAGCTGAAGTGGTTCTGGGGACTATAGTGTTTCTTTAATGTGAGGTAAATTAGAGCTTAGTGCCACAAATAATATACTAGATTGCCTACTTACAACCAGATGAGGATGATGATGGGCTCTAGCTGCAGTCTGGCTCCACTGGTCTGGTGCAGAACAGGCTCTCTGGAGGCGGTTTGTAACTGTGGTCACAAAAATCAATGTTCTGGGAGAACTGGAAGCAGCTCCATTTTTTGGGGGTCCTTTACACAGATCAAAGTCTGGGTCCCAGGGTCCACCTTCATGTTCCACCAATGAGTTTGTTCACAGGGGGTGGAGTGTGTAGGGGATGTCCTGATATGTGTGTAAGGGATGCATTGTGTGAAATTGTGTTTGTATGTGTAAGGACTGCAAGGTGTGTTTCTGTGTATGTATGGGATGCATTGAATGTGTGTAAGGGGTGCATTGAGTGTGTGTAATGAATGCATTGTGTGTTTCTGTGTGTGTAAGGGATGCATTGTGTGTAACGGTTGCATTGCTTGTATATGTGTGTCTGTGTGTGTAATGCATTGTGTGTTTTTCTGTGTGCAAGGGGTGCATTGTGTGTATGTGATGAATGTCAATCTCTCCTCCCGCTCCAATTTCCTTCTCCTCCTCCCAATTTCTCTTTCTCACCCCCCTCCTAATTTCTCTCACCCCCGCTCCTATTTTCTCTCACCCCCCTCCTTTCTCTCTCACCCACCTT
>OW240912.1:213671125-213683607 GCA_933207985.1 Pelobates cultripes | reverse complement strand
GCCCCCTTTCTCAGGCTGCGCCGGGGCGGTGCGGTCCGCTCTCATGGACGCACCGCCCGGGCAAAGCTGCAGCCGCCTGAGGCTCTATACAGAGCGCTCGGGCGGCTGCAGCATGGGGGGGGCGGGGGGCTGGCCATGGCACCCCCCACCCGGCTGGCACCCGGGGCGGACCGCCCCCCCCGCCCCCCCTTAGTACGCCACTGCGTCATGCTTTACAATGATAAAAAGCGGACATTTGGTAACAAGTAATTTGCATAGATAATGTAACAGAGGCGAAAAAGGCACTGCTCAAGCAAGTTTACACTGTATTAGCAATGTGTAAAGACACAAGAGAGGTAATAGCATGTCAGAAGAGGTAGGGATTGATGGGTAAGATGCCTGTGTTGAAGATCAGAAAGTGCACACAAAATCACACAAGATCTACAGGGTTATTCACTAAAGTGAGCATTCAAACTGAATTTCAAATGTAAGGCCAAATGTAAGGCCTGGGTAGCCAAATTGAAAGTATAGTTGACTTGGAGAATTTTTCCAGTTTGGCTATATTGACTTTAAAAATACTTGTGAATTCTTACTTTAGTGAATAACTCTGTAAGACTCAGTTTGTGCAAATAAATAGTAAATATTCTATGTTTGCAAAACAGTATGTTTGTATGGTAAAAACAAAACAGAAAAAAACGCACTGTTAGAGTGGGCTATTTGCACGAACGGCCCCGTTCGTGCATTCGAATGGGACTTAGAAATTTTTCTGGGTGAAATTGACCGACCGCACAGCCCAAATCTATGGAACTCTTTTGGGCATGAAAATGTGCTTGCGGTCGGTCAAATAGGGCTTTCCCTTAACTTTTTAACCCCTGAGCCGATTGCCCTGATTTTTGAGTATGTGTATATTTCAAGCATGCTAATTCTGAAAATGTATGTTTTATGTGAATGGCATGTATATTTTGGAAGTTATTAATATTTTGTAAAAACTGTATTTCTCTGCCTGTGATAATTATATTAACCATTGTGTTCAGTAATTATATCACAGGGAGGGGGGAGGATTTTGTGTGGGAGTGTCTGTGTGTATTGTAGGGATTGATTGGTTGTATTTCAAAACCCTGTGGGCAGTACTATGTTTGTAGATTGTGAATAAAAGAGGCTGTATGTGCCAGTACAGTCAGTTCTACTTCACCCTCAATTTGGAGTGCCGTCTCTTATTGGGGGAATCTGCTACAAGGGATTGCTATGCTCTGCATACTCTCTTGCTGTATTCACTGCTAAGCTCTTGTAAGAGCTTGTTCCTGTTTTGCTCTCTGGAGGAGTCTACGGTGGTTATGGTGTCTGCTGCAGTGCTTGGAGCCCTCAGGAAGTGCTAGGAGCATCCTTCAATGGAGGTACCCAGTCGGGGTGCAAGGTGATCCGTTACAGTCACTTTGTTAAATTTTTAATATTTTTAATAGTACAGTGCTAAAAGATCAATCCATAATACTGCCTAGTTAATAGGGAATTTATAACAAACTATAAATGTTACAGATACATCTCATTCCACACATAACATACTTATGCAGACACCTAATCACTTCAAGTATGGAGAGTGCTGATAGGTATCTAAAGAATGCCTATAAATTCGTTCTTAATAGTAAAAGCAGCTTCTGGTTATTGTCAGCATTACACAATAAGCGGAATGTTATGATGTGAGTTTTATAAACAGGTCATATATAAACGTATTATATAACGAACCTGTCTGAAAACATTAACATGTAGTAAAAACATTCACTGATGCATATAGTTGAAAAAAGGAAAATGTTGATACTTAGAAATAAGGAAGGAACCCAACGTTATCTAATAAGATATAGGACCAATAATTACCTCACTTCTCCCATGAGAATATATATTTAAATAATGGACTGGGGTAAATACAAAATCGCTTCGGAGAATTCTTTCACTGGTCAAAAGCATGAGATATGCGTACTGCAGGGCCTTGTTTAAAGCGGGGCAGCTTCCCCGGGCCCAGTTACTCCTGATGTCTGCAAAAAATGTTTTATCTGCCACATGGGCCCACCAGTGCTGCAGCTGCACCGGGGGCCCACACACTAAAGGGGTCCAGTCGGGTGCTGTAGCCTTTTAACAGCCTGACCAGGCCCCCTTGCTTTACGGCAGCAGGCTGGGAGGGAGTGACTACCGTGAGTCACTTCCTCCCTGATAGAGTGAAGCTGCATGGGAGGGAGAAGGCCGTCAGGAGGGGGCTCGAGTCTCATACTCCCAACTAACTCAACCTGCCACTGGACCCCAGGGAAGCCACCCTCCTGAACCCAGGTAGGAAACTGGAGGGTGGCTTTAAAAATATAAAGCTTACATGTGTGTCAGTATAATTGTCTGTATGTGTGTGTCAGTATGTCTGTCTGTGTTTATCAGTATGTTAGTGTTTCAGTATGTCTGTTGGTGTGTCAGTATATATGTCTGTGTGTCAGTGTTTGTCATTACGTCTGTGTATGTCCATATGTCTGTCAGTGTGTGTCACTGTGTCTCAATATGTATGTGTTTGTCAATATGTCTGTGTATGTCAGTTTGTCTGTCAGTGTGTGTGTTCATGTGTATCACAGTGTGTGTGGCAATGTATGTGTACATGTGCATACATCTCAGCATTCAAATCGACAACACTTCACACAAGTAGACCCCTGCATTCAAACTTCAACACTACATATAAACACAGTCCTTCATGGAAACATCAACACTACATACAAACACACCTTTTTGTTAAACACCAAAAA
Source organism: Pelobates cultripes (assembly GCA_933207985.1). NCBI lineage: Eukaryota > Metazoa > Chordata > Amphibia > Anura > Pelobatidae > Pelobates > Pelobates cultripes. The sequence goes on along the minus strand of OW240912.1, from coordinate 213,680,857 downwards.
GATATATAAACGGACCCCTGCATTGAAAAATAAACACTACACATAAATGCATGGTTGCATTCAAATGCCAACATCACATATGAACACACACCCCTACATTTACACGAACATACTCCATACAAAACCATGCTTACATTCAGTGCCAGGCAAAGGCACCTCGAGTGCCATGCATGGTACAAGTGCCAGAGGTTGCTGACCCGTCGTCTAGATGAAAACCTATAGGGAAGACATGATCACCTGACTCTATTGACCACTTTAAACTAGTGACTTAAGAAAGTTTAGGGAAGCTAGTCCTTTAAAACTTGAGGATAGCAGAGAACAGAAACTTAGGTCTGAGATCTGAAGCACTAAATGGACACACCTAACACTGTCTTCTTCCAACTAAATCTGGAACTCTGAAAAATTGAACACTCCAACTGAAACTTTGACATTCTTAATAATCGGAACTCTGATAACTTTCCTATTTTCACAATTCTTTACTAATACTTGCATACACCATTTTATGGGAATGTTTTCAAACCTAAGAATTTCTACCAGGAAAGCTGGTAAATATGCTGGTTTTGTTTAATTTATTTTAATGTAATTAATACTTTTACTCAAAGCTGAAATATACCTGGATAAAAGCTAGTCAGATTTCTAACTTAGAAATCATAAATAGCTAAGTAAATATATGGTTATGTAAGTTCCATTCCTGCAGGTGGAATAAATAAACAATATATTTACTGGTAAGTTGCCAAGTTTAGCATTTCAAGCTACTATCCAGAGATACTGACTTATCTGAATTTAGGGATAATTATCTTTAATGAGGAAAGCTAATCTTCTGCAAATGTAAAATCTGGTTAGAATTATTCTTATTGGTTATTGGATGAGAAGGAATGGTTAAACTGATCTGGTATGAGAAATATTGTATTACCAATTGCAATATAAATGTATTTTTTTCCTGTAAGAATTGTAGCCAGCAGTGAGTAAGTCAACGCAGTGTGATTTAAACTGCCAGCCAAAGTGTTTTTTTTTTTTGTTTTTTGTTTTTTTATTACTATTAGCTGTGCTGTTGTGAGAGGCTGTGAAAAGTTCAGTGTTAAGAAATGCCTAGTTGATTTCAAAGTGTAGTGTCCTGTCATAAATCTTGTTGAAATTGCATTAATGTGGATATGTTGCTATTGAGCTATCTGTGATTGTGTCATAACTGTTGCCATATGTATACTTATATTATACCTATATATTCACTGATTATTGTCACTCATGTTACATATTATTTTTATTATTAATTATTTGTCACAATAAACTATATTTTTATAAATAGCTTGTGATCAATGTGTGAAATACAAATTCTCTAATAAAACATATTCAAGGGTCTATAAGAGTTAAAATAGTGGGTAACTCTTCGCTTTAAATCAATCAAGGGGAACAGTGCCAATATATCTTTTTTTTATATATCTATATAATAAAAATTATTAAATTAATATTTGATAATTTTAATGAAATATTTTTTTATATTTATCATTCTATAAATATCCTCACATTCTAGACCTAAATTTCGCATATACCCCATAATTAATATGCATTTCTTTACATACTGCATTTCAATTAAATAATCTTACATGGTCTCTCTTGAGATTGGGCTTTGCACCCTCCGTTGGGATATATACAGTGCCCTCCTCTAATATTGGCAATCCTTGATATAAGCAAAGATGGAGAGTCCACCAACGTTGACTTCAAAATTTGAAGTATCTGGAGAAAAAGCATTATGGGAGGAAACTCTTGACAAAGTGAGGCAGCACAAGTATTGATTAAAATGGTGCCAATAATAGTGTCACATATATAATTAACAAAACTTTTTTTATAAACCTGTGTTGTGTTTGCAATTGTTTAATATCCATTGGAGCATTTTGTGTCTTTTGTGTATTTGTTTGAACAAAAGATCAAAAGGTTAACCAATAAAGAAATATTTTTCACATCCTTCTTTGTTCATATTTACCAAAGATGTCAATATTAGGGCAAGACATGAGAGAGAGAAACAAAGAAATGGACAAGGAAGTAGGGACAAACTACTACTAGGATCTAGAAAATTGCCGCAGACTTTGCTGACATAGCATGGGAAAACCTATTTAAGGGCTTTCTCCACTAGCAGAGCTCAGTGTGTGCAGATCCCTCAATGGCAAAGATGGATTGCTTTTGAGGTTTTTTTCCGAAATTGTTTTGCAGTTAGGCTTTTTTTTTTTTTTTGGAGGAAAGAGAGGGTATGCCATGCCACTATTTGGAAGGGTAGACAATAGAATATCCAACGCCCTATGCTGTTTAATTCTGCTCCCTACTCACTGCCTATCTTACCCCCAATTATTATTATTGTGACTAGCCGCCACATAATTAACCCTCTCGCTGCAGAGGACTTTTACATATTTACCAGTTGTCTGCTAGTGCTGCCAGTAGGCAAATGGTTTAGATATTTGTTTTTATAACCCAAATGCGGATTTACAGCATTAGGCCTTGATTTCAGCCGTGCAGTGGAGTTCAGTATGGCAGAAATCTGGACTCATTTAGGCACATTTGGAGCTTGAATTAAAAACTCAGGACATTGTTAAATTGCAAGGTCCAGATTTTGCTGTCCGAATGGCCCTGTACGCTGCCAGATGGTCTGGCCTTGTTTGGTATGGTAAAGGAGCTAATATAAAGGCTAGGAAATCCCTGCTATCTTTGGGATCATGCATGATCACATACAAAGTATTTTGTTTGCACTGTGAACAGGCCATCCACAGGGCAATGCATTGCAGAGACAGAGTCGCAATACAGTCATTGACAAAATTGCATGCAAACACATACCTTATCTCTTAATTGTATCAACAAATATGGGGAATCTGGGCCTCACTACAGGAGGCAAGTAAAAGCATATGGCTTGTTCTTCTAGAGTAATGGCTGAATAATTATGTTACTTAGTAAGAAAGAAGCAAAGCTAATGAAAGATTTGACTAGCTCAGAAATATATGATTGGTAATGGGTGCTCTACTAAATTAAACAAACTTTATTTTGCCAGGTCAGTTTTGCCATTTCAGTGCAGTTTTTGCAGAATATATTTCTATTCATTTTCATTCATACAGACTGTGTTCACATTTATGTTTGGCTTATCAATAAGCCAGGATAATAGGAGTAAGAACGTAGTTTCCAAGAGAGGAATTTTATTTATTAATGGATATCCATTTATAGTAACAAACTCAGAGATGCCATGTATTATTTATTGGGCTGTGTCCACAATGACAATCCTAGGATCTAATATTTACACTGTGTTTAATGAAGTAGCAGCAATTTGAGGATTTTGCTTTTTTAAACTCTGGCTTCCCCATCACGCTCTCTCCTGTATCGGAGAGTATAGATAAGGACATAATAGACATGTTAACCTTGTCACAATAAGCCAGAAAAAATAGATATCTCATTTGACAGAAGCCGTGAAGAACAAGATAATAAAAACATTACATTGAAAGCAGTATACCAATATTACAGATTTGATTTAGATATTACAGATTTTATTTGTGTTTTTTGTGTGCAGTGATACAAACACAGATAGTAGTATTACTCCCGGTATCTTCAGTGCAATTTACACAAGACAAGATATCTGCACAATTTTAAGTAAATATAAAAAAAATAACGTATTGAAAGATATCACATATAATAAACTGACAGCAGTAAATGCACTAGTTGCAAGATCAGACAATAGTGTATGAAGTGAGATGAGACAAAACAATCACAAAGCATAACATACAACTGATACCACTTAGACTCTAGAGGATATAACCAAGGCCTAGGGAGGGAGCCATTAGATCATTCAGAAGAGATATGTTATGCCCCGGCAAGGTAGTGGCCATAGATTCTTAAAATGGGGTATCACAATGGAGCCAAGGAGAAGCGCCATACCCTCCTAGGCCTGACGCAGAGCTGGCCCCTTGTCCCATAGACCCAGTAACTCAAGGAGCTTATATCATATATCCTATGGAAGGGCCATGCACTTTGCCATTGACTGTGACCAGTGGCTCTCCTCCAACATGGATGGTGTGTTGGGAGAAGACCCATAGAGGCTGTCAACCCAGGTTGGCATTGTAGTAGAAAAACTTTGCTTTTATCAGTAGGTTTACCAGTAAAAGTCTCCAAGGCAACTTTTTGCCATATTTCACATCTGTCCCCTTTTGCAAAGTAGCAGGCTGTTGCCAGATCAATCGCTGAGACAACTTGGCCCAAAAATTGCTCACAAATAATATCAAACTTAACTGATGAAAAATGTCAAGCTGTGAGCAACAAGTTGAATAACCGGATCTCTAAGCCATCCTGCATTTCTAACCTGTGATCTTAAACAGACCATACTTGCATTTGGGACCAGCATGACCCCCGCAACTGTATGCCAGGAGACTGGTATGTTGTAGAGTGAGGGGGTGGCCACTTCCTGCCCTTGATCCCAGACTAGGTTGTAACCCACAGAGCTGCAGTAAGTACCGCGATAGACTCAATATCAGTGTACTGGGACTCCAGATTCTCCAACCCAGCAGCATATGTCTCCAGGTGAGAAAAAAAAGGCTCAGCAGCACTGTGAAAGGAATAAATTGGCTAGGCAGCAGTAAATCTAGTGGGGCAGAAAAGGAATGCATCTGTCTGCAATGGAGGCAGGCAGTTACTGAAATTGGCAGTGTGAAATCCACATTAAACCATAAACAGATTTATTTAACCAATCATTGTTAACAGGAGTAGTCCCAGAAGATTGGAAGTTAGCAAATGGTGTGCCCATTCACAAGAAAGGTAGTAGGGAGGAGTCGGGCAACTATAGGCTAGTAAGTCTTACTTCAGTAGTGGGGAAAGTGATGGAAACCATGTTATAGGATTGTTGAACATCTAAAATTACATAGATTTCAAGAGCAGAGACAACATGGGTTTAATTCAGGGAGATCATACCAAACTATATAGATTTATAGATTTTTTTTGATTGGGTAACTAAAATAATAGATCAGGGTGGTGCAGTAGACATTGCTTACCTAGATTTCAGTAAGGCTTTTGACACTGTTGCACAGAGAAAGCTTATCAATAAACTGCAATCTTTAAGTTTGGGTTCCAAAATTGTTGAATGGGTAAGGGAGTGGCTGAGTGGCTGACAGGCAACAGAGGGTAGTAGTCAATGGAGTATATTCGAAGCATGGTCTTGTCACCAGTGGGGTACCTCAGGGATCTGTACTTGGACCCATTCTCTTTAAAAAAAATGTATTACTGTTATTGCAGAAGGTCTTGATGGTAAGGTTTGTCTTTTTGCTGATGATACTGAGATATGTAACAAGGTTGATGTTCCAGGAGGGATAAGCCAAATGACAAATGATTTAGGTAAACTAGAAAAATGGTTGGAGTTGTGGCAGCTAACATTTAATGTGGATAAATGCAAGATAATGCATCTTGGACGTAAAAAAATAGTACAGAATATTTATAGAGTCCTAACCTCAACATTTGTAATTATTTCTGATGACTTAAAGGTAGGCAGACAATATAATAGAGCAGAAAGTAATGCTAACAGAATGCTTGATTATATAGGGAGAGGTGTAATGGACTGCCTGGCACCCCGACTGGGTACCTCCATTGATGGATGCTCCTAGTGCTTCCCGAGGGCTACAAGCACTCCACCAGACACCATAACCACCACAGACCCCACGAACCGCCATAGCTTGGTTGGGGTCTCGCCTTCTCCTGACAAGGCTCCAGGTTCCAGTGGGTGAACCTCTCCTCCAAGAGAGTGAAGCAGGAACAAGCTCTTAAAAGAGCTTAGTAGTGATTATCCAAGGGAATATGCAGAGCATAGCAATCCCTTGTAGTGATATAGCAATTTCCCCCAATAAGAGACAAGACTTTAGATTGAGGGTTAAGCAGGAACAGAATGCACTGAGGCTTTATTGCTTCTTTTATACACATGAAAACATAAACATAACAACCAATCATAAACAGACACACAGTTAAACACTCCCATTCATTACAGCAAAATCCTCCCCTCTGCCTGTGATATAATTACTGAACACAATGGGCTAACATAATTATCATAGGCAGGAAAATATACAGTTTTTACACAATTCTTATAACTTTAAAACTGTACATCCAATATTAATAAATTAATATTTTCTGAACCAGCATACTTAGGGGACAAACCTATCCAAAAATCATTCGAATCTGTTCAGCTGTTCGGGAGTTAGCTGTAAGTCCATTTTTGACCGACCGCACGCACATTTTCATGCCCATAACAGTTCCACAGATTTGGGCTGTGGGGCCGGTCTATTCATCCCAGTTCAAATGTCATTTGAATGCACGAACGGGTGCCGTTCACGCAAATAGCAATGTCAATGTGGCGTTTGAATGGTCGAACGCCGTTTGACTCCATTTGAATGTGCAAGTTCCAAAAGAAGGTAAAACTTCAGCGTTTGTGCCGTCGAGCAATTTTAGTAACATGAACTCGTTGTCAAAACACCGCTGACCGCGTTCGACTGAATTAAAATGGCCGCCGCCACATGATTGTTTGTCGAATGGCGTCCACTTCGACTACTTCGGCTGTATCCGAAGTGCCAATTTAAAGTTGCAGAACTACTCCAATACAATTTTTAAAGGGGCAGAAAGAGTCTTTTAAAATCCAATCTGCTAAAATAGAGTTTTTAACAGGCAATATATGCCAGGGGCCATAGTCAGAAGGCAGGAAGCTGGCAATTAGTCCTCTCCAGGCACAAGTGGCGGAGGACGCTTCGTCACGAAAGGTATTAGCAGTAGAAAGAGGGAAGTGCTTATGCCATTGTACAGAACACTGCTGAGACCTCACTTGGAGCATTGTATGCAGTACTGGAGACCGCATCTCCAGAAGGATATTGATACTTGAGAGAGTTCAGAGAAGGGCTACTAAACTGGTTCATGGATTGCAGGCAGGGGTGGACTGACCACTCACAGGGCCCTCGGGCAGTGGGTGATCAAAGGCCCCCCCTCTTGGTCCTGGTATAGGGTTTTCTGGTCCCCTGCTACTCTTCTCCCCCTTCTTCCTGCTGCTTTTACACATATATTATGTGTAGGCTGCACAGCACACAGAATGGCTGTGTTAGAGCCACACAGCCCTGACTCCAACACTAGCAGAGCCCACAAAAATGGCCAGATTTACTTTAAAGGAGTTAATCCAACCAAAAACAGTGTATTAATAAACACTGTTTTTAGATGGAGTAACCCTTGCTGGCGTGCCTTCTCAGCAATTAAAGGATCACTATAGTGTCAGGAAAACAAATAGGTTTTCCTGACACTATAGTGCCCTGAGGGTGCCCCCACCCTCAGGGTCCCCCTCCCGTGGCGCTGAAGGGGTTAAAACCCCCTTCAGCCACTTACCTTAATCCAGCGCTGGGCTCCCTCGGTGCTGGTGACCGCTCCTCCCCCGTCTGACGTCAGCGGAGCCGAATGCACATGCACGGCAGTGCCGCGCACGCATTCAAAGTATCCATAGGAAAGCATTTCTCAATGCTTTCCTATGGACGATCTGCGTGATGGAGGCAGAATGCGCCCCAGCGTCGCAGGGATTGGATTATTCCCAAATGTAAACATAGCAGTTTCTCTGAAACTGCTATGTTTGCATCTGAAGGGTTAAAACCTGAGGGACCTGGCCCCCAGACCACTTAATTGAGCTGAAGTGGTCTGGGTGACTATAGTGTCCCTTGAAAATAAAAAAATAAAGCAACTTTAATAACACACTTCCACTGATTTTGCTGAGGCAATCACAAGCAGCAACCCCACATGTACAACCATACAAGTAGCCACATGTGTTTGGAGTCTACTTGTGGGGTTGCGTGTGTGGGGATGTTGCTAGTGATGTTGTGTTCCTGTATGTCAAAGTGTTGTGTTAGATTAATCATTTCTCTTGTTTTACCTATTGTACAGCGCTGCAGAATATGTTGGTGCTATATAAGTGATATGTGTGTGGAGGCTGTGTGCAGTATTGCAATGGTGGGTATGATGTTTGTGATGTGTATGTGTAGGGAGGCAGCATGTGGTTTTGTATGTGTGGGGATGCTGCTTGTGGGACTGTGTCTATACAGTGAGGCTCCTTGTGGATTTTTGTGTGTGTGTGAATGGGGCGATTTGCAGTGCATTATGTGAGTGGAGATGGCTGGCTGTGTTGCAGTGTCTGTGGGATAGACTATGTAGTAGGCATCTGGTGGTTACTGGGGCTGTAGTGTGTGCGTGTTTGGATAATAGAGGCTCTACTGTGTATAAGTTGGATAGTAGCTGTAGTGTGTGCGTGGGGGGATATATGCTGAAATAGGTGCAGGGAGGCACAGGGGCTGTGGTGGGCACTGTGAGGCACAGGGACTGAGGTGGGCACGGGGAGGCTCTGGGACTTAGGTGGGGGTGGGACTGGACAGGGTATGAGGTGGGACATAGAGGTCATGGTGAGCGCAGGAGGGGACATAGGAGCTGTGTTGGGTACTGAAAGGGATAGGGACTATGGTAGTTGGAGGTGGCAGAAGGGATGTGGTGGGAACATGGATAGGTAGATCCTGGGGTGAGTGTTGGGAGGAATGGTGGCTGAGGTGAGTGCAGGGGAATGAGGTGGGTGCAGGAGCAGCTGTGGTGGATGCAGACAGGGCTGAGGTGGGTGCGGGGGGAGCTGTGGTGGGTGCAGGGGGAGATGTGGAGGGGGACCTGTGGTTAGTACAGGGGGCTGTGGTGGGTGCAGGGAGACAGGGAGCTGAGGTGGGTGCAAGGGGAGATGTGGTGTGTGGAGGAGCTGAAGTGGGTACGGGGGGGGCTGAGGTGGGTACGGGGGGGGCTGAGGTGGGAGCAGAGGTGGGTACTGGGGGCTGAGGTGGGTGCAGGGGGGCTGAGGTTGGTGCAGGGAGACAGGAGGCTAAAGTGGGTAAAAGGAGAGCTGAGGTCGGTGCAGCGGGAGATGTGATGTGTGCAGAAGGAGCTGTGGTGGGTGCGGGTAGACAAGGGGCTGTTGTGGGCACAGGATGGACATAGAGGCTGTAGTGGGGACAGGGAGGGACATAGTGGCTGTGGTGGGTACTGGAAGGCATAGGAGCTATGGTAGGTGGAGGTGGTATATGGGCTGTGGTGGGTGCATAGGGAAATAGGTGGGTACAGGGACAGGTAGATCCTGGGCAGAGTGTAAGGAGGAATGGTGGCTGAGGTAAATGCATGGGAACTGAGGTAGGTGCAGGGGTAGCTGTGGTTAGTACAGGGGGGCTGGGGTGGGTGCAGGGGGAGCTGTGGTTAGTACAGGGGGGCTGAGGTGGTGCAAGGGGAGATGTGGAGGGGGACCTGTGGTTAGTACAGGGGCTGAGGTGGGTGCAGGGAGACAGGGAGCTGAGGGGCAAGGGGAGATGTGGTGTGTGGAGGGAGGAGCTGAAGTGGCACGGGGCCGAGGGTACAGGGGCTTGAGGGTACAGTGGGGCCACGTGTGGGTAACAGGGATGGGTTGTGGGAGCAGAGGTGGGCACTGGGACTGAGGTGGGTACTGGGGGCTGAGGTGGGTACAGGGGGGCTGAGGTGGGTGCAGGGGGCTGAGATGGGTACAGTGGGGCTGAGGTGGGAGCAGATGTGGGTACTGGGGGCTGAGGTGGATCAGAGGTGGGTACTTGGGGGCTGACGGGTATTGGGGCTGACGTGGGTATTGGGGGCCGGAGGTGGGTCTCAGGGGGGCTGAGGGGTGGGTCCAGGGGGGCTGAGGTGGGTACTGGGGGCTAAGGTGGG
>OW240912.1:213636125-213666125 GCA_933207985.1 Pelobates cultripes | reverse complement strand
TCTGTATTCTCATGATCCTCTCTTGGGAGAGTTGAACCGTCCCTGCTGAAGTTTTGAACAGAGCACCCAGGTACATCATGGACTACTCGGGCAAAGATGGCTCTTTTTGACATTGATCCTCCAGCCGTGACATTGTAGGAACGGAAGGCAAATGGTCGCGTGGGAGGACAAAGTATCCTTGTCGTCTGCCACAATCAGGATGTGGTCCAGAGAATGGAAGATGGATATGCTCTGTTTTCTCAGCTCTGCAATGAGAACAAGCATTTTCATAAAGATCCTTGGAGCTGTGCTGAGACCAAAGGGCAAGGCTCTGAATTGGAAATGAGCCTCTCCCACTGCGAGCCTTAGGAATTTCTGATGAATCTGGGCTATAGGGATGTGGAATTGGCATCCAACAAGTCTATTGACAACACCTACTGATTGGGAAAGACAGCCTTCACGATAGATTGAAGGGACTCCATCTTGAACCTGAGGATATGCAAGTATCGATTCAGTCTGTGTAAATTTAGAATGGGTCTCCACCCTCCTGATGACTTTTTGGTCAGAAATAGGTGAGAATAGAAGCCGTGAGTCCTTTCTGACTCCGGGACTGATACAATGACCCCTTCTCTTTGCAGAGAAGAAGTGAAGACCTGGAGAGCAAGCTTTTTCTCTTTGTCTCCCAGCCACTTCTTGATTTGCAAGGAACTGGAAGGGGGTTTTCTGCAAAACTCTAGAAGATATCCCCTACGGATGATATCCAGAACCCAGTTGTCACTTAAGGATTCCTCCACACGGAACTGGAGCAAGCGAGCTCTAACCTCACCTGACAGGGAGATGAGCCCGTCATGGATTCCTGGGGTTCTTGGATGATGTCGACCCTTGGGACTTGCCGCCCCTAGTGCCAGGCTTGCCACTCCTCCAGGATTAATTTCTTCCATATTCCCTACCTGGTCTGTAGGATCTACTGTCACGAAATGGGTAATAGTCCCTTTTTGCATGAAAGGGACCTTTGGGCCTGTGGTCCTGAGGCAGAAAGGCCCTTTTACCTTTGGCGGCTCGTTTAATACAATCATCCAGATTCTTGCCGAATAACATGTCGCCATGAAAAGGAAGGGAGCACAAGCTGCCTTTGGAGAAAGCATCAGCAGACCATGATCTGAGCCATAGCCCTCTCCTGGCCGAAACTGAGAGAGCCATATTTCTGGCTAAGGACCTCAGCAGATCTACTGCAGCCTCAGACGAGAAGTCAACAGCCAAATTCATATCTTTCAGGCTGTCCAATATGGAGGGACAGCTCCTGCAATTTTAAATGTCCTCCTCCAAATTCTCCATCCAAACCTTAAGCGCCCTGGATACTGACATAAGGGCCGCAGCTGGGTGCAGGCCAGTACCTGAAGCCACATATGCTTTGGAAAGACTGAAATCCATCTTTCTGTCCATATGGTCTTTGAAGGAACCCGCATCATCAACAGGTAAAGTGGTACGTTAGGCCAGCATCAACCACTTGATATCCATGGCAGCATCGACCACTTCTCCTTAATGAGGTCTTTTATAGTCTTATGGACTGAGGTCAGAGAAGTGGGGACTTGAGGTGGAAGGTTCCTCCTGAGAAGATTCCTTCATACTGAGGGTCTTGCGGACCATGGATATCAAGTGGTCAACTTTTGCAGGTTCCAGGAAATCTGGAGCTGGGAACACATCATCCTCTGAAGAAGAATCCAGGTCTCTCAGGGGTTCCATATACTCCATATCAGAGACATCTGGAGAACACTCTGAAGGTACTGAACACCGTGGCCGCTTGCGGGGCTTCCCAGCTTCTTTACTACCCAGAGCAACTCCTTGTGAAATATATTGCATTATGTCAATCACAGGTTGGATGGAGGACTGCCTTTGAGATGGGCCTGCAGCCACAGACAGGCAAGAAAAACAGACATTTTCCCTCCAGGGCTCTGTTATCACAGAATTCACATTGTGTCCTTTTGGTCGACTTACCTTTGGATGACACTGAAGTTCTAGTACCCCTAGAACTGTAGAAAACCGAAACGGAACAGTGTATCAATAAACCGCACTCTTTTTTTTAAATACCAGTACCCAAAAAAACCCAGAAAAAACATGGCTTACCTAGAAGTCTTAGGCTGTGACCTTTTTGTGTGGTGAGGAAGAATCAGAATTTGAGGAATCTGAAACTTCCATATCCATCTGCAGAACCAAAGTCAAGAAAGAATCTCAAATTGAAATTCAGAACAAATTGAAGGATGCCACTTTAAGAAATAAAGTCACATGAAAGCAAAATACAGGGACTTACCCCTCCAGGAGGATGGCGGAAACGGCAGAGGGAAGATGGTAACAAGGAGACTTCTAAGCCAGCGAGGTACACATGTCCAGGTCCATATTCAACTGCCCACTGCTACCTCTAGGGTCACTGCAGCATGAGGGAACCAGGCAGAACAACTTGCTACTCCTCGGGTTACAGCAAGTACCAGACCCCCGGTCACTAAAGGGGTTTTTATTCAGGGGGTTACCTTTGCGCAGGGCCGTATACTGGAGACTTCCCAGGGGAGAGAGGCTGAACTCCCAAGGGGCCAGGGGAACAAATCCCCAGGTAAGCCATAAAAGAAAAAGAATAGTTCCAAGAAAAAACACATGTCCTATAGGGATAGGACAGGAGCAAAAAGAGGGAGGAGGGGATAGGACGTGGTACTTATTCATTTATTTTAATTAGTTCCTGTCTAATTAGGGATAGGAAGGAGCTACCCATTGTTGTGTTAACATGGATATGGACAGGATATATATATATATATGTATGTATGTATGTATGTATATGTATGTGTGTATATGTGTGTGTGTATATGTATGTATGTATGTATGTATGTATGTGTATATGTGTATGTATATACACAGACAAGGTTTTGTTACTTTTATATACACGTAAGTTCTTCTTTCAGATTCTTCCTTTATGAAAAACTCAGAAGCCTCAGTGCAGTTTTAACGTGATTTTAAAATGACTGTAAACTATTTCTCCCACAAGATCTGAAATTCAATGCAACCTGAAAACATTTTGATAAAATTATTTTGTTTTCATAAATTTTAGACTTTAGTGCTTAAATGTACTTAAATATAGAATAAATGTGTGGGTTTTTTTTAATACAAGATGTATTAAGAATTTGCAGTAGTTAACTTTTTCTTTACACTTAGATGACAGAAGTGAACTTTTTTTTGTTAAACTAATTTTTATTGATGTTCTTGACAAATGCAATTTTGACAGGGATATTAACTAAAGTGAATTTCAAATTTGAGACCAGAGTAGCTGAACTGAAAGAATAGCTGATTTACAGGGTTATTCAGTAAGGTGAGAATTCAAATGGAGAGTCATTAAAAAAAAATCGTCAATAAATGATTGCATTATAAAAAAAGAAAGTACGCCACACTAATTTATAAATAATTTTATTCTAATCTTGATGAAAATGAAAACAGAAAAATGATGTAATGCCATCTTGTGGATTTTAAGGATATGATTGTTTTTGAGATTTTGTAACAAGACTTGGAGGTGCCTGTTATGCATGCATCTTTCTTTATTTAAAACAGCAGCAAAAATAACTTCAATAAGTGAAAATAAATATAAATTCAGTTCTGTCCCAGCTCCCCCACTGTCTGTGTGTGAGGCTATACAGGAAGTGGAAGGGATCACTTTCTATTTGCCCACTGGTAACCTCTCACACAGGAGATGCCTAGCAGGAGGAGAAGGGGAAACTTTACAGTGATTCACACTGTATAACAGCTCCTGCAGCTCTAATATAATCAATCTGACTGGTCTACAGAGGTAGGTAAGTGTAAAGGGTATGCCGAGTGTGCCTGGGGATACCCTAATGCCACCAGGTTCAGATTGAACTTGGTAACTGAGGCTGACCGCAAGAACTTGATTGTCTGGCCACCCATGTATTCTATTATAAGGATCCAAAGGGAAACCGCAACATATTCTACCAATCTTATTATCACTTAATAACCCTACCCCAGCCTATCCCAGCACACGTAGTCGTTAATACCCATACCCCAGCACACTGTGTATTAACACTATGTGTGCCGTGGTAGGGGTATTAAGGACTAGGACTACGGGTATTAGGGGGTAGGTGTATTAGTGGCTAGGGGTATTAAGGACTAGGGCTACGGGTATTAGGTGCCCCAAGTCCTTCACTTACCTTTCGTGAGATGGACTTTCTAAGGGTTCTTCAATAGCTTCAGTAGAGTGGCGAGCGGTCCAAGATGGCGCCCGCATTCCTTGCCGCTCAGCACACAATGCAGCGTCTAGGTATTCTATGTCTATGGTCTGAACTCTCTGTGCTGTGTAGCTCCTCCCCCGTGGATCAGTGAGTAGAGAGACAGGGAGGGATACTGGCCGGCGCTGGTATTGCAGAGTTATCTCTGTTTATACTGAGAAAAATATCTGCATTTGTATTGCGATATTACTGCAATACTGACATGGCCAGGCAGCCTCAAATACCATCTGTGCCAGTAAAATACCAGTCAGGAGGAAAACCTAAGAGTAGGGTGGGCCTATTCCATGGGCCTGGAGCTGCAGCTCCATCAGCCCCTATGTTAATCCAGCCCTGCCTACATCCAGATTTCACTAAAGAATGGGAATTAGCAGCAGGCACATGCTCAACGAGATTTATGGAAATTATCTGTACTTTTGAAAAGGAAAAACTTAATAATATCAATTTGAAACTAGAAGAGGAAATTGACAAACTTAACCAATTTAAAAGTGACCCCACGTTCCCGACCTTAGAGAATAGATTGAAACAGAATCTTGATAGGTATCAAAATTCCATTAAACTCAGAAAACACCAGAAGTTTATTAGGGACTCTAAGGATTACCAAACGGGTAATATTTACAAATTTCCAAACCGTCTAAGACAGAACTCTGAAAATAACATAACTTCGGAGTATGATTCCTCAGACACGCATTTGAGTAACACACCTCCCTCACAATCTCAAACCCCCACCACACCTAACACCAGCAACCCCCACAGTATCCTCAAAAAAAGGTGTAAATTTTTTAGAAATGGGACAACAGGAGGATTTTCCAAACTACCAGACATGATACCAATCTCGGAACCAGGGGAGGAAGAAGAGGGGGGTGAGGAAGAGACGGTACTAGCCAATAACCAAACCATGGCAGTTTCCGGCACCCCTAAGCTTCAAATAATTAACCTGTCTACGTTCCAATTAGATGAGTATCACCTTAAAGTCCTTGAAAGGGGCCTTTCTTTTGTGCCAATTCCCGCATTGTGCGTAAGCTGGCACTACATAAGTACCATGCACTAAATAAAGAAAAGAAAGCAAAATCCCTTGGTTTCTCCAATAAGGACTATGAATGTCTCAATACACTACTGTCACTCATTGATGAGAATAATATGCAGGTTCCAAAGAGATATACCGAATTCAAACCCAATTTGTTCACTCCGAATTTTTCCAGCTTTAGAATGATTTATTCCTTGAAGCTGTAAGGAGTGAGATTGAAGGTATAAGGGATAAAAAGCTTGAATTCTCTCCTAACCAAAATCTCCCTAAAAAAGAACAGGCAGCACTGAAATCGCGTAGGGAAAATGACAGCCTGACTATTAAGCCGGCCAACAAAGGGGGCAATGTGGTAGTCATGAACACCAGTGACTACGAGAAAATGGTCCTAAGAGTCCTAAGTAATGAGGACACATACAGGATCATTAAATCTGATCCGACCAACATGTTCCTTAACAGTTATAAGGATATTCTGGACGAGGGCCGCAGTGGAGGGTTGCTATCCGATGACGAGTACAAGTTTATCTTAAATCGTCATCCCAGGATAGCAACCTTCTACTGCCTGCCAAAAGTCCACAAAAACCTGCAAGACTCCCCGGGCCGACCTATTGTATCAGGGAGAGAACATAACGCAGCATGACAGTCTCTATGTTGACAGGATTCTAAGACCATTTGTTGAACCACTGCCTTCATACATAAGAGACCCAAAACAAGCCCTTTCACTTCTCTCAATTCTTCGTATCCCACCTACAGCTAACATTTGTAGCTTAGATGTAGAAGCTCTGTATTCTTCCATCCCCCATCAACATGGGATTGAACATATTGAATTTTTCCTGAATAAAAGAGGCCCTGAACATCAGGCACATACCACATTCACACTGAGACTCCTGAGTTTCATCTTAACACACAATTACTTCCTGTTTCACAATAAGTTTTATCATCAGATACGGGGCACAGGAATGGGTACGGCGTGTGTGCCATCCTATGCCAATCTCCACCTGGGTTTGTGGGAGGAACAAATCAACACATCAAATATCCTGTCTACATTTCGGCCCAAGATAGTCTCCTGGTATAGATATATCGATGACATCTTGATCATCTGGCAGGGTGACAATAAGGAATTTGATGATTTTGTTTCCTTAACGTAAATGATGAATATCTAACTTTCACAGCAGACTTTGGAGGGGTATCCCTGAATTTCATGGACCTCACTATCTCCATCTGTGAGGATGGTTCCCTGAAAACAACTTTATTTAATAAACCATCAGCATCTAACGCACTATTGAAATGGGACAGTTTCCACCCGCGATCACTTAAACAAGGTATTCCAGTCGGTCAGTACCTTAGGGTACGTAGAAACTGTACGGACATACGAGAATTCCAAACCAAAGCTAAGGTTCTAAGATAACAATTTAGAGAAAAGGGATACCCTAACAAGTGTTTAAAAAGAGCATACAGGAGGGCACTTGAGACCGAGCGAACGGATCTCCTGGGAGACCCCCCAAAAACTCAGAGTACCATCAATAAGACAATTAGGATGATTGGGACCTTTGATACAGGCTGGAATGAAGTTAAACGTTCCCTTCAGAGGTTCTGGCTGATCCTAATGAAAGATAATCACCTGAAGGATGTCCTGAGTCCTCAAGTGACCATTACAGCACGAAGAGGCAGGAACCTCCGAGATATTCTGGTCCCTAGCCATTTTACAACTAAACCAAAGCCACTAACTTGGTTGGGACGGAATACCCCGTCAGGGTCATACAGATGTGGCAGGTGCGTTGCGTGCAGGTATATACTTTGAGACTCCAAAAGGGTGACTGACAGTGAGAGTGTACAGTCCTACAACATCACACATTTCTTCAACTGTAACTCTGCAGGGCTTGTCTACCTCCTTACCTGCAGTTGTAATTTGATGTATGTAGGGAAAACTTTTAGGCCGTTTAAGGAACATGTGAGGTCCCCAAAAAAGTCTGTATACTCCCATCTCCAGACATCACAAGGAGTCCCATGGGGGTTCATCAAGTGAGATAAGATTCTGCGGTCTTGAACTAGTCAGAAGGGAACAAAGGCGTGGAGATTTTGATAGAACCCTGCGCCAAAGGGAGTGTAGGTGGATATACAAATTAAAAACCCTGAACCCAAGAGGTCTTAATGAGGGTTTTTCATTCTCTCCCTTTATTTGAACCATGTATATATCTTGGATTTACTATGATTATTATTATTATTATATGTATATAAAGTATATTGTATAATGTTTTATTTTGTATATAGATTTTTGTATATGTTTTCAGAAATTGTTTGAGGAACATGACAGAGAGTTCAAGGTGTTGCCTGGGCCTCCAAATTCTCCAGATCTCAATCCAGTTGACCATCTGTAGGATGTGCTGGAACAACACATATGACCGTGGTGCCAGATACCACAGGACATGTTCAGAGGTCTTATGGAATCCATGCCTCAACACATCAGAGGTGTTTGGCAGCACAAGGGGGAACTACAAAGTATTAGGCAAGTACTTTTTTAAAAATTCTTTATTTTATGTTGTGCATAGGTATACAAACAGGCTTGCACAGCCACAACAGCTAACTCAAGTATTATGAAACAACATAGTAATACATGTGTGTGGAATAACGGGAAAACTGCACATTTGATAATAGTATTGTAATGAGGGCTAAGTCACAGGGATCAGAGAAGGTTAGTTATGTCGTGTGACAACCATTAGAAAGGAACCCTCTGTGACCAAGATTGATGAGTGCTGCCACTAGTGACACTGACAATAAAGTAAAAAGTTAGATAAGGAGGTTAGTGCGAAAGAATTGTGTTGAGCTTAGTATTGCTAGATCAACATAGTGTGAACACCCCATAGACCCCCACCCTAGGTAGATGGATAGTAAGGCCCAGAAAAAAAAATTAGTCATGATATAAACATAAGATTAGGTTCAGAACATAAATTTGAAAAATTTCTAAGGTTTGCAATGTGAAGGCTGAGGGGGGAGCTCAATTCAGCCGATACCCTCTTGGGGTCTGGTATAGTCTGCTGTAATCTGGCTGTCTTCAATAGGATCGGGAGCGACATCTCTCTGTGCGAGCCAGCTGCTCGGGCAGGCACAAGGGTAAGTCCTCTAGGGTTGATGTATGTTGGCTGTTTCTGTGCCGAATTCACCGAACTGCAGTACCTCCACCTTCTTTGCCAACTGTGGGACTAGTCTGGCATTTTCTGGGATGGGATACTCTTTTGTTTCTGCTGAATAGTCTGCCACAGATATGTAGTGAGCTTCTGTCATAAGTCCATGTGGGTTTTTCCTAGCAAGGAGAGAAGGTTGGTGTCCACCTTGGTGCGAGCTGTGGGAGTCGCGGCTTTTGCCATTTTAAGTGAGACTCCTGGTTTGAATAGTGGTATAATGGTACATTGGGGCTGGGGAGTCACTGTCATGGTAGGGGGAGGGGTCAGGATCACCCCCACCAGTCCAGAGGTGGGGGGGTGGGGGGGAGAACAGGGCCAGGTGCACACTGCTGTGGGAGTCAAGCTTGATATAGTCAGGCAGGATAGCAGGGCAGCGGCTGTCCACCCTATTTACTGCCTGAGTAGGCCTCATTCTAGGAAGACGACAAATATCCTCCTGAGGGACCAGTACTCCCTTGTGTCCAGGACCACTGCTTCTGGCTGCCAGGTAGGTACAGGATCAACTTTAGTGGGCTAAAAAGTTGAAAGATTGTTGGAGCTGCTGTCTCATGCAGCCTTTCACAATGGCAGTCAGGCCCCACCCCAAGGCAAGTACTTTTAATGTTATGGCTGTTTCATTTATAAATAACGGAGTAGTTACTATATGTAGGCACAAAAACAGAAATATACAACCACCTACAAAAGTGTACCTCACGAACAATGTAATTTAAGGTTGCACTTACATATAAAAAGGAAAAGCAGGCTTATCTCCACTATCAAGTGGATCAAATAAAGAATCCTCCAATCCTGGGAGATAGAATGGTTTGCTAAACAATGGTACAAATAAATAAAATACAAACAAAAATGGACATAAAAACATAAATGTAAAAGTCCAGAAAAGAATAGTTCATGCAACGCATTTCGTCATGAATATCCTCAGGGATATGTATTTCATCAAAACCTCACGGTTTTTATAGCGGTCCATCTTGGCTTCCAGGTGTTGCCTGCTGATCACGTGCATTCCACCGTGGAACGCAATATCCGGATTTGCCGTGAGGGAGACTTCCGGTCTTCCTCTGTGGAACGCAAGCCGGGACTTTTCTATTCCGGCATCGATAAGGTGAAGGTGATATTCTGCGTTTCTCCGTGGAATGAAAGCCGGAAATTCCTGTTCCGGCATTGATATGGGAAACATAACGAGAATATAGTATCTACATACAGATAGTGTGGCACTATATCTCGGTATACAGAAACAATAATATAAAACCATAGTTCCTAGTAAGGATACAATGTGCATTTATGAGATGCCTAACATCCTATAGGCTGAAACCATATATACTATAAAAAAAATCTAATCTGGGATGGTCCTATGGGAGACCATGATACTATAAAGAAGAAAAAATATATAAAAAGAAAATTATACAGAAAAAACAATATATAAGGACCAACTAGGGTCCAAAAAGGGGTATATACATATAAAAAAAATATATAAAATATGGAATCTTATAAAAATAAAAAAGTGTGGTATGGGTGAAGATTCTGCCTATGTATCCATCGGCATCTCATCTACTAAATATATAGTATAAATATGCACACAAGCACAGAATGGAAATAGTTATCCATGTGTGATGAAGATGTCCATTATTTAGTGGATTTGGGGCTGAAATATTTTTTTATTTTAGCAGCCAATAAATACATGGTCTTCCCACCACCTAGCCAATAAGCACTTTGTGTATATACCCTTTCTGTGATCCCAAACAAATGGAGCAGGTTTTTCTCTAAGCTACATACCTATTAGTGTAAAAATGTACCCATGATGTAAAGGAATTAATCATTTACACTAGCCTCGCACTAAAGTGATAAAATGATGGCATATATAGTCAATCACTCTTTGCATATCTTTAATAAAACTTGACAACTGTTTTTAAAAAAAATACATTAGGGTTTACTTACTAAAGTGAAAATTCAAAGTGAATTGGAAAAATAATCTACTTTCATTTCACATACTGTGACCTTAAATTTGAAATTCACTTTTAATTCACTTTAATTCATTGAGATTTAGTATTAAAGGCTTTTGTTATAGTTGCATTAATCTGATTATAAAAAAAAAAAAATTCTCATCACCTCCCAATCATTTCTCAGATCTGTTTTTGCAGTTCACCTTTGAATTCTCTCTGATGTATATATAATTATGAATATCACAATTTAAAACAAAATATATGCTTTCTGACCATACATGTCAAATTATAAATTCTCTATAAATAGTAAATGCTAAATCCACAAGAATGACTAGATTACATTGTGATATGCATTGGCTCCATCTAGTGGCTACAAGAGGACTTGTGAACAGATCGCAAGATTTTGATATGAGTTCACATCTGTTAGGTTGCTGTCAAAGAGTCTTGTAAAGTCTTGCTGTTTGTATGACATGAGAAAGCGCTAGTCACTTTTCATTATGTAACACATATTAGATATTTTGGCATATTTGGGGTCTATTTACTTACCTCGGCCCCCTATTACTAATGTTGCATACCAAACTATATACACAAGTTACAGCAAATCATGGTCATGCTTCAAGCCTAGCAGTCTTTGTAGCAGTTTCTGCAAATCTAATTAATTTATGCTATAGGTTTTTCTGGTTTTCCATGTCTATATGTTTTGTGGATTACTTGCAAGTTTTGGTTTTCTATTGTACTGTTCTTCAGAATACAATAATGCTTTATACATAATTTACATATCATACAAGTCACTCATGACAATATTAAATGTATTGTATGCTTATTAATGCAAGGAATCTAAATGACAAAATGGGGGAACCAGAGGCAATAGCATACACTGAACAATATGATGACATCATGGAAACATGGTGGGATGAGACACATGACTGGCCAGTTAACGTAAATGGTTATACATTTATAGTAGGGATAGAAAAAATAGGAAAGGTTGCATCAGAGGCATCTTCTATAAGATATAAGGCAGCCAATAATGCATGCAAAAATGTGATTAGATGAGCTAAGCTAGAAAATGAGAACGTAATAGCCAAAAAGAGCAAAACCAACGATATATATATATATATATGAGAAAAATGTAACCCCTTAACGCGTTCTATGCCATCCCCATTTAAATTGGCTTTAAAGCTGTTGCGGCGGCATAGAACGACGTAACAGCTTTCTGCCCCAGGAGCTTGGCAGTACTTACCTCCTCCGCGATCCTCTTCGGGAAGACTGCCTGACAGCCCAGGCAGCCCTCCCCCGGCAAATCAGGCCCCCGGGGGCCATGTGATCGCTCTCAAAGAGCGACAGATGGCCCCCTATAGCTGGCTGCGGATCTGCCAGCAGGTCAGACAGTCCCCCTGCTTGTGGGAAGTATAAAAAAATAATAAATTAAACATGTTTAAAATAAATTACAAGTATTTATATATATTAAAAATTAGATTCCTGAACATTGTTTTTGCAAGGCCTAGTTGTATTCACTCCACTGCCCAAATGTAAAATAAATAAAAAATCACTGTTTAGTAGATATACCCCAAATGAAAACTTGCATGCATTTAATTATGCATTTTTATTTAAATACCTATATCTAAATACAGCTTCGAAAACCTACAGTGCTCTTGTCTGCAGACTTTGCAATCCATCCTTTTCTCACCCCACCCAGATTGTCTGTGGCTGTCCAATCAGAGACATCCTTATGCTGCTCAATAAGAGTTTTTGCAAGTCAGGTGCTCTGAGCAGTTGCTGCTTCCTGAATTTAGCTAACCAATCCAGGAAGTAACAGGGTATGTTGTCTGCTTGAAACCATTTAAATTTATAAAATTGGCACTTTTTGCAAAATGAGAGAAAGAGGACATGCTCTTCATTCACAAACCTTTTCAGCAAGCTAAAGTGGTCTGGAGTGTCCCTTTAAGGAACAAGTATGGAAATAAGTAAACCTCTGATTTTAATCTTTCAGGATTCCTTTCTTTCAAGAATTGTACTGGATGGGAAAGTCAAATGTAGTTCCTATATCCAAAACGTGTTCAAGATCTTTTCCTGGAAATTATAGACCTGTAAGTGTAACTTCTGTGGCTGGGAATGTATTTGAATGGTTATTAACAGATAATATTCATGAATTAATTGGGAAGAACATTGTTCTTAGCAACAATCAACGTTTTATGAAACATGAATGATCTCAAATTAACTTAATTGCACTCTACAATTAGGCTGCTCACTGTTGTAAAATTTGACCCTCACCCAATACAATAAAGTGGGACTTTTCACAGGGGGGCCCATTGCTACAGCCAGCCCCCTCAGGTGACTAGGAGTCCCCAATCCCCTAGTCATCCTTCCAAGTGACTAGAGGTCCACAAGCCATTAGTTACCCCACCCCCAATAAATAAATGCGCTACCTACCCCCTCACCTTAATAGTGAGGGAAGGAGCAATAAACAAATTAACTGGAAAATACAAAAAATAAATACTTATTAGATGTCTTCTTTTTTCTAACATCTTTTTATTAGCCCCAACCAAGGCCAAATAAAAATGACTTAAGGTCCCCACCTGCCGCTAATGGGTGGAGGTTGGGGGTGGGACCCAAGGTCCCCCCCTTATCATTTAGGGCCCACACACGCTACCAATGGGTGGGGGCTGGGGGAGACACTAGGTTACCCCCATTGTCACTTAGGGCCCCCACTAGGTTCCCCCCAATGTCACCTAGGGCGCCATATGCTGGTAATGTGTGGGAGTTGGACACTAGGCGGCCACTGACTGCTCATTGTTTAGTAGACATTGCCCTACTCCCAGCACAGCCAGTGTGGGCAGGAGGGGTCATATTGAACCCCATAGAGTGAATGAAGCCATGGGGGTAAGTTAGGAGCTGCTACTATTTTTACATATTACAAGGAAGGAGTCATGAGCCAGAAGCTCTCTATCTCAAACACTGAATTGCAAGTCAGTCTTTGTTTTTTCTTTGTAATTTCTATTGGTTCATTCACCTTTCTGAAGAATGAACAAATGTTCAGCCTGATATTCAAACAATTGTGCATGAGCAAGTGTTCAACTGGGCATGCGCGTGAATTTCACACACAAGTTAGTATGGACAGATGACGTGTCTCGTAGGGCCTTCATCTGGGAACACTAAGATGTTGGCGCCTAGGAGAAGAAATAAAGAGGTAAAAAAAAAAATTGAAAACAGGGACCTAGAGGCGTTTGGGGGTGACTAAGGGGACATTTAAATGTAGAGGAAGGAGGCGGGTTAAACACAAAACATATGCAGCCATGATGAGTCTTCACTTGAACTAAGGAGCCTAGCTCTAACAGTGAAAAACATCCCTCCTCCAGTGCAATTGATTAACGAGCACCTGTAGGCAAAAGATTCTCATGAGCCCAACCCCTCCAAAATAATAATAAAAACTTGACCTTTAATCATTTAAGGACCACGTGATGGTCTATGCCATGCAGTAAAATTACCAGCAGGGGATAACCACTGCTGGTACAAAGGTACCACGGATATCTTCCAGTAACTATACACCAAGATAGAACTCAGTGTATAAGGCGCTTGATAATATAGTAAGAATAATTTTGAAAGAAAAGCCGCTACACACTTAAGTGGATATCTCTCTCACCCACTCCCATGTAGTATATACACAAAATTATAGAATAGCAAGGATCGGGGCAAACCCAATCCTTATGCTAGTTATAAAAGTAGAGCGCTGAATATAGATAGGAGGTATACACTTACCACAAGTGTATAGTCAATATCAAATGTTGACATATATAGGGAAAATAGGAAAAATAATAATATAACGTAAATCTGTGTATACGGGTAGGTATCTTAACAAGTAGTGTGTATCAACTCACATGGATAAGAGCCTCAGAAGGGACAGGCTCAAATCACGTCAGCAGTAGTGTCGTATGGTGACACTATACTTATTCACTCCCAAGGAAAGATATACTCAGGAGGAGGAGATAAAAAAATTACAGGAAGCAGACAGGCTTCTAATGTAGTAGGTCTTGGCATAAAATATATCAAACTTAGTGCAATATTGCTCACCCTATTCAGAGTCAATGAAACCTGGCTCCGTATAACCACTTGAGTGCCTGTAAAGGGGGCACTACCCTTCTTTAACAGCAGGTGGAGCAAGAATGGACTTAAAAAAGGATTTATTTACTTTGTGATATAAAAACACATAAATAAAATAAAAAATAATTAATTCATCAAATCAAGTACAGTTCCAAATTGTCCTAAAGGACTTCTTTGTCTAAGACATGTTTCACCCAAGCAACTGAGCTTACTCAATCGGCATACAGTTTCTGCTTCTTCCTGTTGTTTTTAAATATCCCAGTCTTCGCTATCATTAGTCCGTTTTTCTAATTTCATCCAATCATGGACCAAAGTTCTGGAGGGAGGTTGTTTCAACCATCTGTGGAGGATTATCATTGCACTAATGACCCAGAAGTGACGTGACGTCCTGGATCGTCTCACTTCCTGTACTCCATCCTCCATCTTGTTTAAAGGCAAAGACCTATCCTAGTCCTATCCTTCAGCTGGTAGACAGATGGCCTTAAGTTCTCCTGCAAAATGTCTTGATAAACTTAAGAATTAATTTTTTCTTCGATGATCACAATCCGTCCAGGGCCTGACTCAGCAAAGCAGCCCCAAACCATGATGCCCCAACCACCATACTTCACAGTTGAGATGAGGTTTTGATGTTGGTGTGCTGTGCCTTTTTTTCGCCACACATAGTGTTGTGTATTTCTTCCAAACAACTCAACTTTGGTTTCATCTGTCCACAGAATATTTTACCAGTACTGCTGTTGAACATCCAGGTGCTCTTGTGCAAACTGTACACATGCAGCAATGTTTTGTTTGGACAGCAGTGGCTTCCTCTGTGGTATCCTCCCATGAAATCCATTCTTGTTTAGTGTTTTACGTATTGTAGATTCGCTAACAGGGATGTTAGCATTTGCCAGTGACGTTTGTAAGTCTTTAGCTGACACTCTAGGATTCTTCTTCACCTCATTGAGCAGTCTGCGCTGTGCTCTTGCAGTCATCTTTACAGGACGGCCACTCCTAGGGAGAGTAGCAGCAGTGCTGAACTTTCTCCATTTATAGACAATTTGTCTTACTGCGGACTGATGAACAGCAAGGCTTTTGAAAATACTTTTATAACCCTTTCAAGCTTTATGCAAGTCAACAATTCTTAATCATAGGTCTTCTGAGAGCTCTTTTGTGCAAGGCATCATTCACATCAGGCAATGCTTCTTGTGAAAAGCAAACCCACAACAGGTGTGTGTTTTTTATAGGGCAGGTTAGCTGTAACCAACACCTCCAATCTCATCTCATTGATTGGACTCCACTTGGCTGACATCTCACTCCAATTAGCTCTTGGAGATGTCATTAGTCTAGGGGTTCACATACTTTTTCCATCTGCACTGTAAATGTTTACATGGTGTGTTCAATAAAAACATGGCAACATTTCATTCTTTGTGTGTTATTAGTTTAAGCAGATTGTGATTGTCTATTGTTGTGACTTAGATGATGATCACATCACATTTTATGACCAATTTGTGCAGAAATCCATATCATTCCAAAGGGTTCACATACTTTTTCTTGCAACTGTACATAATACAGATGTGTATATATATATATATATATATATATATATATATATATATATATATATATATATATATATATATATATATATATATATATATATATATATACACATACACACACACACACACACACACACACCAACCAAATGGGGGAGTAGGAGAAACAAAAAAAAAAAATACATATCTGATTATCATGTCAAAACAAACAGTATATTCTAGTGCAGAATTGGCAATGTCTCTGTTTTCTTGATAATTAATAGATATATACAAGATATATCCACAGATGATTTCAAGAATATTGATTGAAAAAAAAGAGGAAAAAAATGTAAAAACATAAATATAGGTAATTCTGTGATTTAACATTAATTTTACAGAGGCATTCTTAATGTACAAAAAATCCACTTACGCCTTTTAAAGTGCATAAGTTAGATGATCAGATAACATCACCAAAAATAAAAAGGATTATTAAAAAATGTCATATCTCAAAGACTATTTAGACCAAATGATGACCAAGTTTCCAAATCAAAAATCAATTTCATCTCACATTTGCCCATTTTTCTAAGAATGCAAAACCAACCCCAATTTTTTTTTCAAGTACCTCAATTCTAAAAAAAAAATAATTCAAAGTGTAGGTACACTGGAAACAGAGATGGGTCTGTTAGCTAATGAAGACCAGGAAAAGGCAGACATTTTAAATAACTATTTTTCTTCAGTATATATTAATGAGGATCCTATGGCAAGAGATATGCAAACGATTGCTGCAAAAAACTTGCAGATAAATTGTGATTGGATGACTCAAGACAAGGTGCTACAGCAGTTAAAGAAACTTAATGTAAAAAAAAGCTTTGGGGCCTGACGGTATTCACCCACAAGTACTTAAGGAGCTAAGTGGGGAAATAAGTGAACCTCTGTAATTAATGTTTCAAGATTTCTTTGTTTCAGGTATTGTACAGGAGGATTGGAGGAAGTCAGATGTCGTTCCTATATTTAAAAAGGGTTCAAAACCCTTGCCTGGAAATTATAGACCTGATCGCTTAACTTCTGTGACTGGGAAAATATTTGAAGGGCTATTAAGGTATAATATTCAGGAAGGAGAGGGTCGTACGTGATAATGTGATGACGTAATACGTGCGAGAGGTGGGAGTGTCCGGAGGAACGGTGAGCGGGCGGAGAGGCGTGGAGGAAGGTGGCCACGCCGAACATGTTTGGCGGCTGGGAGAAAACGCTGCTGTGACAGAAGCCGAGAAGGAGAATATTGATCTGCATTTGAGCTGCATTCCGTTCAACAAATCATAGTGCAGAAAAATTAACGAAAAAAGAGAGAAAAACGGAGAAAAAAAAAGGAAATAGAAACGGAAAAAATTTGGTTTTCGAAACGTCCCTTTGAGCTGCTGGTATGTCGGAAAGGCAGATAAAAGGTAAAGGAAAGGATGACTTTTTATAATAATGAGATGGAAGCTGAAAATCCTGTGAGTACCTCAAAGTAAATTTTAGCCTAATCTATTGATAAGCTGTCTATAACTAAGATATATTTAAGAACATACATAATCTGTTTGA
Organism: Pelobates cultripes; assembly: GCA_933207985.1. Taxonomy (NCBI): domain Eukaryota; kingdom Metazoa; phylum Chordata; class Amphibia; order Anura; family Pelobatidae; genus Pelobates; species Pelobates cultripes. The sequence goes on along the minus strand of OW240912.1, from coordinate 213,648,536 downwards.
CAATTGAGAGCTGCAATCAATGTAAATGATAAGTCGAGGCTGATATATAAGCCTAATTAAGCCAATATAAAATAAAGGCAGAAAAAAAAAAGAAGGCAAAAAGAGAGGAAGAAAAAAAAATAAAAATTAACAGAACAAACATCAAAATATGCTACAGTAATAGCAATTAAGCTAAAATAACTGCTATAATAATTGAATTGAGTTTACAGACTGCTATAAGCTGGAAAAAGTGAAAAGGTGCCGAGAGCTATAAGTAGTGAAATTGCCAGTATATACTTTTTCGGAAAAAAAATAAATAAACAAGCTGTGGCTGAAAATAAAAAATACCAATATTTGAGATTGATTAGAATGTTTTTTCATAAGCTGCTATAAGTGGCTATAAGTTGAAAATCATTAAGAAGCTGTCAAAAAAAAAGGGAAAGAAAAAAAGGAAAGAGGAGAAAAGAGAGAAGTAGAAGGAAATAGGAAGAAAAAGGAAGGAGAGAAAGAAAGTGAGAAAAAAAAGGAGCAAAATAGAGTTTGACAACCTTCGTAAGAACAACAAAATGGCAACTAGAAAAACTGCTTTGGAGAAAAAGAAGGAAAATAAGTCAGTATATCCAGCAGAAAAAAGGATGTCCGATTTCTTTTCGACCCCTTCTAAAGATATACAAGAACGCAAAAGTGAGAATGAAACAAATCCAGTAAACATTCCTAACACCAATATGGATCTTCTAATGACGCAAGAATCATCATTAGTTCCTGAAACAACGAAAGAAAATCTACAGGATCAGCTTAAATCACTACTAGAAGCACAATTCAACATGCTAAAACAAGATATGCTTAAGAGTCTTGAAGACATAAAACAAGATACTAATAGAATTGCTATATCAGTGCAAGCCTTGGAAAAAAAACTTGTCTTGTTTGATAATCAATTAGGCACAGTTAATGAAACAGTGCAGTCATTAACAAATAAAACTCTAATCTTGGAACATAAAATAGCAGCTCTAGAAGACAGATCAAGACAATTTAATTTAAGACTTAGAGGAATACCTGAAGATATAACAACGGAGAAACTAAAAGACTATCTATGCAGCTTATTTAAAGAAGTCTCTCCTGAAATAACTGACCATCAAATAGAAAAATTCCATCGGATACGAAAACCTAATATAATTGCAGCACATTTTCCAAGAGACGTTATAGTGAGCTTCTGTTCACTTTCAGCTAAAAACAACTTGATTAAAGCCAGACGTATCAACCCTCTAGAAAATTCTGCCTATAAAGATATATACTTTTTGCAAGATCCATCTTATTTTACTAGAACATGGAGGAAGTCTTTCTCAACTCTTACGGATTTTTTGAGGAAAAATTACATTAGATTTCAGTGGAATACTCCGGCTTCCTTGAAATTCACTTGGAGACAAGAAAGACTTTCCTTTACCGATTCAGATGAAGCAAAGAGTTGGTTAGCAAGAATTCAAATATGAAAACAACTAGACTGTGGAAGTGGAATGGAAAAAGGAGGAAAAAAAGAGAGAAAAATTATATATATATTTTTTTTTTCAGAAGAACCTATTTAAATCTTATGATATATGTAATTTTTAAACAATAACTATAAGAAGGAAGGGAATTTATCATTATAAGGATATATTAGAAAAGTAGTTCTTATGTGCATACGGTTGGAGCTTAGGTTATTTGTAATGCACAAAAAAATACATGAAGATAATGTGTTGTAGGATAGAAGGTTGTTGGAAAGAAGAGAGAAAAAAAGAGAGAGAAGGAAAAACTTTTTTTTTCTCTCTCTTCTGTGATAAAATCAGTAGATTGGTTTAAGATAACAAAAGGTTATTACAGATATTTTTATACAAATTAAGTAGAGAAAGTACTTTAAAAAGTTTTTATTTATTATAAGATTATATTAGAAAGGTACCTCTTATATCTCTATGTACATATTGTTGTAGTCTAGGATATCTGTAACGCACAAAGATACATGAAAACAATGTGAAGTTGATGAAGTAAAAGGAGACATAAAAGTTATTATAAATATCTGTTCGCATTCTAGTTAGGAGGGGAGGAAGGAAGAAAAAAGAAAGAAAAAAGGGAAAAGGGAATTATTCACTAGGGTGTTAATATAGGGATGTATGGGAACAATGTGATAGATCATGTTGATAAAAAGGATGCTTGTAACATTCTTCACTTAACTCTTATTTATTTTGGATTGATTTCATTCAAGCTGTTTATTAAGGTTTTTTATTTTATGTTTAATTAGAAGAATCTGACTAAGATGTGCGATAGATAAAAAAGATGTATATTGAGATGGGTCTTTCAAGATTTGAAGATTGTTTAGGTATACTTTAGGAATTAGAAGTAAAGAAAAAAGTGGTGTGTTTTTTTTTTTTTGTAGTTTATGATTTATAAAGACTTGAAGTAAAAGAGGATAAAAATTTGCTAAAATTATTTGCACCTATATTAGTAAGAAAAAAAATATTCACTAAGGAGTTTATTTTTAGAAATAAAGGAAGTTATCTTTAGTTTATGACACATGCAGTTTATAAACAATATTAATAAGAAATAATGAGATGGTTTAATAAGGACAAATTTGATAGAAACTAAATATGTTTGTATGTGCACAAGATTGAACTAGAAAAATTGTATGGATCGGGTTGTTTATTATTGCACACGAAGGGAACGAAAAGAGGATAGAGAAAGGAGAGAAAGGGAAAAAGAAAGGACACTTGGAAACAATGTAATAGAACACGTTGATAAACAGGTTATTATAAATATTTTTCACTTAACCGACACTTATTTTAGATTAACTTTATTCAATTGATTGATTAGGGTTTTTTTTTTTTTATGTTTATACTAGGAAGACCCGTTCAAAATGCGCGACAGATAAAATAGATGAATATTGAGATGAGTCTTTTAAGATTGAAGATCACTCGTTTATACTTTATTGTACATAGGACAGAACAACTGGAAGTGATGAGGGAGGAAAAAAAGGGGGTAAAGAGAAGAGAGGCCTTTTTTTTTTTTTTTTTCTCCTTCTTGTTGTAAAATAGATTAAGGGGTTTCATTATGCAGTATCGCCCTAATCCGGACAGACCTACTTAGTGTCTATTAAATAGACACAGGATTAGACAGACTCCCCTGTTGGTGAGTTAACAGTCTATGTGCTTAAGGAGGATGATATCCTCCTATAGTTTTAGATATATGTTTTTTCATTTTATGTATGTCTGTGCAGCAATGGAGGAAAAAAAGGGAAGATTACTATGTCGAGATGAAAGGAAAGAGGTTTGAGAAACTCTAATGATAAGAATGTTAACTCTTAATGTCCAAGGTATGAACACAATAACAAAAAGGTCTTTAATATATAAATATTTAGTCACCGAACATATTGATTTGGGATTTTTGCAAGAAACCCATTGGAGGCAATCAGATAAACAAACGTGGGGTGGAAAAAAATTCCCGCTTATTATACAGGCCTCAAATAGAGATAAAAAAAAATGCGGTGTAGCTATAATATTTGGTGAAATAATAGAGGTAGAAATAATTCAACAAATACAAGATGTAGAAGGCAGATTTTTGATAATAATATGTAAAATTAATTCTAAGATATTTACACTTTGTAATGTTTATCTCCCAAATTATTCACCAGCTTCTTACTTAAGATCTATTCTAGAAAAAATAGAAGAAGTAAAAGTAAGAAATTTAATATTGGCTGGAGATTTCAATGCAGTCATTGATCCACAATTAGACAAAAAAACTATGAAAGGAGTTAAAATAAATAAGATGGTAGTTAAACAAGCTAAATCCTTAAAAAACATAAAAGATGAATTTAATTTGTTCGATATCTGGAGAATCCATAATCCAAATCTGAGAGATTATACACACTTCTCTAAAGTCCACTTTTCTTATTCAAGGTTGGACATGATCTGGACTGATCCTAATCTTATCGATAAAGTTCAAAAAGTAAATATAAACGAAACAGTTTGGACAGATCATAACGGTGTAGTATGTGTAATTGAAGTAGGAAAAAATTTAAAAGAGCCATACAGTTGGCGTTTAAATGATAGTTTGCTCCGTTTTGAAGCGAATAAAAAATCTATGGAAATAGAGGATATCGATCCATCCATTTTGTGGTGCGCCTTTAAGGCAGTAATAAGATGTCATTTTATTAAACTCCAAAGCCAAACTGATAAAAGTATTAGTCTATCTTACCTTTATGGTCAGTTAGGGAAGCTGACTCAAAACAACAAACATAACCCAACAGTTGAAAATTCTGAAGAAATATTAGCAATAAAGGATAAAATTAACCAAAAATTAATGGAAAGAACGGTTAAAAGTTTAGATAGATTAAAATTAAAATATTATTCTAAGGGTAACAGAGCTGATAAATTGCTATCACAAAAACTAAGAAAACAAAAGGGTATAAATAAAGTAGAAAAACTTACAAACAATGGAATAACTGCAGTAATTCCAAAACAGATAGGACAACAATTTAATGATTTTTATAGTAAGTTATATAATATCCCTCAAACTACGACAGTTGAATATATAAATAAATATCTAGAAAAAATAAATAACTTTAAATTAACAGAATTACAAAGTGAAGCAATAAATAAAGATATAACTACAGATGAAATAATGAAAGTTATAAATAACTTGCAGGAGTATAAAACCCCAGGTCCAGATGGATTTAGTAATTTATTTTATAAAATATTTAAAGAACTAATTTGCCCTTATATGACTAATGCTTTTAACAGTGCAGCTAAAAGAGGATCCCTTCCAACAGAGATGCTAAAAGCTAACATCTTACCAATTCTAAAACAAAATAAAAACCCTACTGATGTTAAGAACTATCATCCAATATCCTTGATAGATGTTGACACTAAATTATATACTTCAGTGTTGGCCGCTAGAGTTAAAAAACTTATACCATTGATCATACACCAAGACCAAATAGGTTATGTCCCTGGCAGAAACTCTTATACAAGTATTAGGAAAATTGTTAACATCTTAGATGATGCTAAAAGAAATAGGGTTCCAGTTTTGGCTCTGTCGATTGATGCTGAAAAAGCATTCGACAGAGTCAACTGGATCTATTTAGATGCGGTATTGTCGCATTATGGTCTTGATGGTTGGATTAAGAAAGCCATCATGGCCCTTTATGCAAATCCATCAGCACATACTAAAGGACCAAATATTACTGCACCATGGTTCCAACTGAAAAATGGCACACGACAGGGGTGTCCACTTTCACCGTTATTGTATTTGCTTTCCATTGAACCATTAGCTGAGACTATCAGAAATAATAAAAAAATCTATGGCTATAAAATACTAGATGTAGAACAGAAATTAAGTCTATATGCTGATGACATCTTAATTACCATAACAAAACCGGAAATTTCATTAGATTTTTTAATGTCAGAAATCGACAGTTACAGTAAAATATCTAATTATAAATTAAATATAAATAAATCTATGATTCTGGACATTAATCTGGATGAGCAAACTAAAAATAAGATCAAGGATAGATATAATTTTTTATGGGTCGAAAACAGCATGGACTATTTGAGAGTTAAACTGACTAGAGATGTAAATAGAATAATGGAGATAAATTTCTTGGATTTATTACAAAATCTTAACAAATGGTTGAAAAACCGAAGAAAATTAGAAATATCTTTCTGGGGAAGGATAAATGTAGTCAATTCATACGTCATTCCAAAATGGAACTATATGTTCCAAATGTTGCCATTACATATTTCTAACCATTGGTTGGAATTGATACAGAAAAGTTTCATTCAGTATATTTGGAAAGGTAAAAAAACAAGATTGAGCCAGTCAACATTAACACAAAAATTAAACAGAGGAGGACTGGCCTATCCTCTAATATCAAATAACTACAGGGCAGCTGTAATTTTACATATATACAGGATGCAAGTAGAAGAAAATAAAAATGAAAGTTGGTATAAAACAGAACTTATTGCAGGAGGAGTTCCCAGTTTGGATTTTTTAATTTGGAATACCACCAAATTCTCTCAAAAAAAAGATTATTCCAACATAACGTTAACACACTTAATGAATAGTTGGCTTAAAATTAAAGAGACCTTAAAAATAGAAAACAAAATTCCAACATATTCAAAATTAGATTTTGTAGAACAACAAGTCGCAGATATAAATCTAAAAAATTGGAATCAAGTAGGAATTTTGCGACTGTCTCAACTACTTGTAAAAGATAAAATTAAAACCTTTGCTCAATTAACACAGGAATATAATTTACCATCAAAAGAGTTGTTTAATTATTTAAGACTTAAAAAATTTTTGACGTCACATCTAATAGTATCAAACACTAATTTGAATAATGTGTTAAATATACTTTTTAATACAGACAAGATAAATAAACCACTCTCAAAAGCTTTGGTACTAAGCAAAATGTGCAATAAAGTAAAAACTCCAACAGCTATAACTGCCTGGAAAGAATAATTAAACATGGATATAAATATTAAGCATTGGGGTTCCTCATTGATAGAAGTTTCGAAGTACATACACTCGCTAATTTTATTAGAAACTCATTTTAAAGTCCTAAATAGATGGTACTTAGTACCAGACAAACTGAATAAAATGTACTCTTCAGCAAACCATCTATGCTGGAGATGTGGCATAAATACAGGCACCTTTAAGCATATTTGGTGGGAGTGTAGTAAATTGAACAATTTGTGGTTTAATATTCAAAAGTTTGTGTCCGTAGATTTGAACCTTGAGTTGAGGCTCTCTCCGGAGATTGTTCTGCTCCATTTAAACTGGCCGGCAATGACAAATGATTCGAAAATTATTCTTATTCATCTTTTTTTAGCAGCAAAAATTGTGATTGCGAGAAGATGGAAAAATGATAGAGAAGTTCCTTGGGATCAAGTTAGAGTCCAGCTTAAGTTTCAAATAAAAATGGAATAGTTATTGAGCAAACAAAAATTAAGTAGGAAAACAACAATTTGGATGAAATGTTGGGAGAAGATTGATAAATAGAGGTTTTTTTTTTGTTTGTTTTTTCTCTATATATGAGGCTTGATAGAAACAGAGGGAAAGAAAGAAAAAGAAAAAAAAAATCCCTACATAAATTTAAAGTGAAACTGAGATTGACTGTTAATGCTTTGGACAGTATAATATAATATATATAATATATAATATAAGACACAAAATATACATTTTTACTCGATAGGTTTCTTCCCTTCTCTCTTGCTGCACTGTCTTGTTTATGTAGATGTGTAAGTCTAAAGTATTGTTTGTTCTTGGTTAATTGAAATGTATAAAGAAACATCTTATGGATGAATATTTCAAATAGGAAAATTGTTTCTTTACCATTTGTATGTAACTGTTGTATTGTATTCTTTTTTTTATGGAAAAAAAAAAAAGGGGGGAAACCCTTTAAATAAAGATTATATTAAAAAAAAAACATATATAGAAGGAGAGACTGAAAAGGGGTACTGTCACTTCTCTAGAATTTACACCATTGATCATTGAAAATCATCTACAACCTGCGTTTACTTTTTTCCTCGAGATGTTGTGATTTCTTTTAAATTTATATTAAATATTTGACAAACAACATTACAATCGAGTTCAAATAAGGCAAGGCCTTCTGTATATATACGGCTAGGTGAAAAAGACAGCTTATAACATTGACTGACAGGGAGCCAAGATGAAGTCACACAGTTTGTGTAGATTTCTGGATTAAATTTTATTTTTCATACCTCACAAATACATATTTGTTAAATATAGAGCTATTTATACATAATATAAAAAATCTAAAAAGGTATACAGGGAGTGCAGAATTATTAGGCAAGTTGTATTTTTGAGGATTAATTTTATTATTGAACAACAACCATGTTCTCAATGAACCCAAAAAACTCATTAATATCAAAGCTGAATATTTTTGGAAGTAGTTTTTAGTTATAGCTATGTTAGGGGGATATCTATGTGTGCAGGTGACTATTACTGTGCATAATTATTAGGCAACTTAACAAAAAACAAATATATACCCATTTCAATTATTTATTATTACCAGTGAAACCAATATAACATCTCAACATTCACAAATATACATTTCTGACATTCAAAAACAAAACAAAAACAAATCAGTGACCAATATAGCCACCTTTCTTTGCAAGGACACTCAAAAGCCTGCCATCCATGGATTCTGTCAGTGTTTTGATCTGTTCACCATCAACATTGCGTGCAGCAGCAACCACAGCCTCCCAGACACTGTTCAGAGAGGTGTACTGTTTTCCCTCCTTGTAAATCTCACATTTGATGATGGACCACAGGTTCTCAATGGGGTTCAGATCAGGTGAACAAGGAGGCCATGTCATTAGATTTTCTTCTTTTATACCCTTTCTAAAATCATGTTTTTCTTGAAGAATGCAGACTTCTTCCTGTACCACTGCTTGAAGAAGGTGTCTTCCAGGAACTGGCAGTAGGACTGGAAGTTGAGCTTGACTCCATCCTCAACCCGAAAAGGCCCCACAAGCTCATCTTTGATGATACCAGCCCAAACCAGTACTCCACCTCCACCTTGCTGGCGTCTGAGTCGGACTGGAGCTCTCTGCCCTTTACCAATCCAGCCACGGGCCCATCCATCTGGCCCATCAAGACTCACTCTCATTTCATCAGTCCATAAAACCTTAGAAAAATCAGTCTTGAGATATTTCTTGGCCCAGTCTTGACGTTTCAGCTTGTGTGTCTTGTTCAGTGGTGGTCGTCTTTCAGCCTTTCTTACCTTGGCCATGTCTCTGAGTATTGCACACCTTGTGCTTTTGGGCACTCCAGTGATGTTGCAGCTCTGAAATATGGCCAAACTGGTGGCAAGTGGCATCGTGGCAGCTGCACGCTTGACTTTTCTCAGTTCATGAGCAGTTATTTTGCGCCTTGGTTTTCCACACGCTTCTTGCGACCCTGTTGACTATTTTGAATGAAACGCTTGATTGTTCGATGATCACGCTTCAGAAGCTTTGCAATTTTAAGAGTGCTGCATCCCTCTGCAAGATATCTCACTATTTTTGACTTTTCTGAGCCTGTCAAGTCCTTCTTTTGACCCATTTTGCCAAAGGAAAGGAAGCTGCCTAATAATTATGCACACCTGATATAGGGTGTTGATGTCATTAGACCACACCCCTTCTCATTACAGAGATGCACATCACCTAATATGCTTAATTGTAGTAGGCTTTCGAGCCTATACAGCTTGGAGTAAGACAACATGCATAAAGAGGATGATGTGGTCAAAATACTCATTTGCCTAATAATTCTGCACTCCCTGTAATATTCAGGAATTCATTGGAAAGAACTTTATTAGCAATAATCAGCATGGTTTTATGAAACATAGGTCATGTCAAACTAACCTATTTGCATTCTACGAAGAAGTAAGTAGAAGTATAGATCAGGGTGTTGCAGTGGATGTGATCTACTTGGATTTTGCCAAGGCATTTGATACCGTTCCTCACAATAGGTTAGTCTTCAAACTAAAAGAAATTGGTCTAGATGATTATTCTTGTTCTTGGGTAGAATATTGGCTTAAGGATAGAATACAACAAGTTTTTTCATTAATGGTAAATTTTCAGGCCTGACAAAAATGGTTTCCCTCAGGGTTCTGTTTTGGGACTGCTTCTATTTAACATATTTATAAATGATCTTGACATAGGCATTGAAAGCCATATTTAACTGTTTGCAGATGACACAAAACTTTGTAAAGTAAGAAAATGTGAGCAGGATATTGCTTTGCTGCAGAGGGATTTGGATAGATTGAGGGACTGGGCACTAAAATGGCAGATGAACTTTAACGTAGAGAAATGCAAAATTATGCACTTTGGGGGGCAAGAATGCACAAGCAACTTACACCCTAAATGGTAGTGAATTAGGGATAACCACACACGAGAAGGATTTGGGAATTGTTATAGACAACAAATTAGGCAGCAATATGCAATGTCAATCTGCAGTTGCTAAGGCCAGTAAGGTTTTGTCATGTATAAATAGGGGCATAAATTCTCGGGATGAAAATATAATTTTGCCTCTTTATAAATCGCTGGCCAAGGAGGCGAAGTGGGATGATAGTTTGACACCCTTTTAAGGGCAGGAGACAGGGCAAGACATCTAAACAGTATTTACTTTTTTTTAAATTATTTTTGGTCAGCCAAAATAAAAGTTGAAATACAGGCAAGACATTTGACATACAGAGCTGGCTATCATCCCATCCACTGGCCTGGCTAACGAAAAGGTACAAGGGTCCCATGTGATAGGTTTTTCCCTCTGACCAGCAGGGCCCAAGCGGCTTTGGTTTCTCACATGCCCATCACATGTGGACGCATGTGCCTCTTTCCCCACAACCCTGCCAACATAGGTCAGGAGCTCCCTACCCATGCAGTATAGTTTGTTCGGAGTAGTGTATCAGCTCAACCTCATTTTCACTGCCTGCTCCTGTAGCCCTACACTGATGGACACTTTACTGGTTGCCTCCCAGATGTCATGTAACATTCTGCTCTCCTAAACCTCTCCCAGCTCTACCTCTCACTGGCTCATGTAGGTTAGGTTGCCACAGCTTGTAGACTCCAAACTTATGAAGTTGTAAAAAATGGAAATCAGTACTTTCCTGTCTCCGCCTCACATGGATGCAGGAAGAAAGTCCATTCCGTACCCCACTGGACTCTGTGTTTTAGTGCTACAAGTGAAATATTTAACTTGTAAATAGCAAAAGAAATCCCAAGGGCACAGAAAGTAGACCTGGGATGACAACTCAAAAGTGATGAAAGTGCAGTTGGGGCAGAGGTGTTTGAATCGTTAAAGATCTGCCCTCTCTAGACCAGTGAAAGTCCTTGTGTACATACTCAGGGAAAAGGCCCTATTTCATAGGAATGTGGTCATTGGTGATGGGCTACAAGTCAGGGCCATCTTTCCTTTAATTCTGTCCCAGAGAGTCATCGTGGCCAGACCAGCTGGACAGTCAATGCGTATTAGGGCGATGGGTTTATATATATAATTTTGGGGAAGGTCCGAGCACATCAGGCAAAACTCCAGATCAATCCACCTCCACTCTTCCGGTGGCATGTGCCATTGGACAATCTGTGCCAATTGGGCTTCTACATAGTATAAGTTGGGCAGGCCCAGACCTCGCATATTTCTAGAGTGATAAAGTATATGTCTTGATATTCTATGCCTCCTCCCATCCCACATAAACTCATTTATGGATGTCTGAAGAACCGCCAGATCTCATCTAGAAAGCAGGGCCAGGAGACCTGAAAGAAAAATGGTATGAGGGGTAATACATACATCTTAAAGGCGTGGGTCCTGCCCATCCAAGAAATGGGTTTGGCCGTCCAGTTTATTAGGTTGGCTTTAAGTGTGCGTGAGTTATAATTCACGGGACCTAGCTGTGTTGGGTCAGAGGTCAGTTGGATACTCAAGAATCGGAAGGAGTGTGTCTGGATTTTCAGTCTGTAACAAGACTGCAGAAGCACCACATCCTGGGCTCCCATATGGAAGAGCATGGCACAGGACTTGTCAAGGTTGACATAACGGTAGTCACCATCACCTGGACCTTCATAGACAGACTATGTAGATTGTTGGACCTTTCTTATGTTTTAGTCACACTGTACCCATTATAGGTGTGTGTATATATATATATATATATATATATACATATATTGTTAAATGTTTTGCCTGCTCTCCTGTACTACTGAGGATTGCTACCAACTAGGTGGATTTGGCTATGGAGCCTGTGTAGTGCCCTCTGTTGGTAGCAACCAGATATTTTCTGGTAATTAAGATCTTCCCAGCCCTTTTAAAAATATGTAATTGTGTTATAATAAGTTGTTGTATGTTGTCTGCTATGATTTGACTTTGTATTTTTATTGAGCTGTCACAGCAATCTTTATGTAATAATCACTTGGGCTAGTCTCAAGAAAAATAAAGTTTTGTTTGTCAGCTCCTTTTGGAATTTGTGTCCTGTGTGGATTTGTAGGGATCCCAATGACAGTCTTTGGACCTATTTGCTGGATCTCTCTAGCCATGGGATAAAGCAAGTGAGCCAGGCCTGAGAGCCATAATTGACTTTGTACTATAATCACTGTAAGCAGAGCTGCAGCGGAATAGGCAGAGGGTATAATACCTGCCTGGAAGAAGAGCTGCAGCCTGGTAGGGGAAAAGAGCACCCGATAGACTCAAGTCAAGCTTTGGTGACTGGGGCTGAAGCGTTCTAGGGTCCCTGCAAGCAGCTATGAAGCGAACTGAGCGGAGGTACTCGGTCAAAGTACAAGAGCTCCGCCACACCCGATAAAGATCCAAAATGCTTGAGGAGGTGAATAAAATGCTTGAGGAGGTGAATAAGTGCAGGGAGAGTGTTTGTGTGTGTGTGTGTGTGTGTGTGTGTGTATATATATACACACATATATA
>OW240912.1:213565542-213636025 GCA_933207985.1 Pelobates cultripes | reverse complement strand
ATATATATATACATACACACACATATATATATATATATATATATATATATATATATACACACACATATTATATATGTATTAAGGCAATTTGCCTGCATTTGTGGGAGGTGCTGGTTTTCTACCCCTAGCCTACTTAAGGCACTCCCCTTGCCTGGCTCCTTACCGTTCGAGGTCAGCGTTGAATGAGGATCCACTTCCGGGTTCTCTCAGACTCCATCTTGGTTTCAGTATCCAGGAGGTTTCACCACGTTAAGCTGTGTCCAGGAATCCTGTTCAGGCCTTTCCGCCCGACCAGCTTCTTCTGACTCCGTTTCTCCGTCGTAGATCGCGTCCCAGGGACTCCTAAACCGTAAGTCAGACCTTCCTGTCACGCCAGGACTGGTTCCCACGGCGTACGGTACAGCACGGGTCCTCGCATTACGGCTTTTTCCTGGTTATGACACGAATGTTTTCAAGCCATTCGCGGGCTTTTCATTTCGTACGGTCATTCGGCTGAACATGTTTTCAATCGTTCAATAGTCATTTCGCATATCCTATTCATGTTATTTAAACGAATGTTCATTCGGTTGTTTTGCCGTTTGGCAAATATTACATACGCTCACACACACTTTGGTTCGCATAAATCATACGGTTAAACTATTCTAACTTCTGTGTTCCCCTCACATTTGCTTTCGGCTGTTCTGTGTGTTCACGTTTTAATCCTTTCATGAATTATATTCACCATTTCATGTGTATATAACATTCGGTTAAAGGACCACTCTAGGCACCCAGACCACTTCAGCTTAATGAAGTGGTCTGGGTGCCAGGTCCTTCTAGGGTTAACCCATTTTTTCATAATTATAGCAGTTTCAGAGAAACTGCTATAATTATGAATGGGTTAAGCTTTCCCCCTAATCCTCTAGTGGCTGTCTCATTGACAGCCACTAGAGGCGCTTGCGTGCTTCTCACTGTGAAAATCACAGTGAGAGCACGCCAGCGTCCATAGGAAAGTATTGTAAATGCTTTCCTATGAGACCGGCTGAATGCGCGCGCAGCTCTTGCCGCGCGTGCGCATTCAGCCGGCGGGGCGTAACGGAGGCGGAGAGGAGGAGGAGAGCTCTCCGCCCAGCGCTGGAAAAAGGTAAGTTTTTACCCCTTTCCCCTTCCAGAGCCGGGCGGGAGGGGGTCCCTGAGGGTGGGGGCACCCTCAGGGCACTATAGTGCCAGGAAAACGAGTATGTTTTCCTGGCACTATAGTGGTCCTTTAAGTATTGCTTGCTTAAATAGATTGTTGATTACTTTTAACAATTGTCAGTATTGTATTACGTCCACAAACCAAGTCCACTTCTCTGTGTATACCATTTGACTCCCACGCTTTCAGGGGTCTGCATTACTTATCCATTCATACGTATGGACTCAGCCATGTCACAAGCCTCATTTCTGGGTTATTAATACAATACATACAAGGATAGGTTCATTTAAGCAATAATTCTCGGGTTGATACGTCTTTGCTATACATACATATCATATAGATCTACATCACTTTACATCATGCTAAATCATTTTGGGGTATCCCTGCCTTTGGTCTTTCTGCTACATATCATACACAACGATGTGTTAATTAGGCCATGACCTCATCCATGTCCCTTTCTATAAAACCAGTTACATTTCGGTACAGGTCATTGAACTCCCACGCCAGGAGTTTTATAACTATCCATTTCATTTCAATTTACTCAGCCTACATTACAGGCCTCATTTCTCTGTCATGACGATGACACACAAGGCATAAATCCTTTTGCATGCATACTCGGGTTGGATCACACGTCCTGATCCAACCAATCATACGTCCCCTACACAGTCATATACATATGTATATAACCTACGTTTCATGTTTTCCTTTACACACCATTATCACGTAACACATAGATTGTTTGTACATAGGCCACGGCCTCCCTCAGATGTCTTTTTCAAGCATGCAAACATTTCTGAGCCACTCATAGCTATTCCCATGGTATCAACATAATTTTATACATTGCTGCTACAGACTATAAGTCTGGTTCTTGTTACACCCCACACTCATCGTACTACTCTCTTTTACCCATTTTTAGGCTGTCGCGCTTATATAATTGCTCCACACGGTTTATTCCTGTGATTTATCATACTACCAGGTACGTACACCTGCTCATATGGTATTCTACCATACATTTCATTTCATCCCCCTAGTTTAGAGTACTGGCAATAGGGTCACAGGCTTCCCAATAGATATTTACCCCATCTTGGCTGTCGCCATTAGTTAGTGGTCCCGCGAGGCCAACACCCCGCCTCAAACGTTTCGGAGGCAAACACCCATCGGGCCACACGCTAGCTAGCCGCCTCGCATGTTGCAAAGAGAGGGCCTCACCTGTCACTCCCTTCCCCTGTTTTCTGTCGTACAGTCACCGAGAGGCCTAAAACTCCTGCCACTACGTCAAGTGGCCTCAATAACCCCTCGCGCCAACGCATAGATAGAGCCTCTCAAGCCGCTTGGCAATTAGTAGGGCCTCACCTGTCACCAAACAAGCATAATACTTTCGCCATCCGGCCTAGCTAGCCTGCCAGTACAATTTGGTGGTTCTATATACTAATTATTGTTTTATTTATAGTATGTCTCAGGAAGGGGTAGAGGATTTCTCCCTGCCTAGCACCCCGGCTAGAGCTGTCACTCCCACACAAGGAGGAGAGCTAGCTAGTCCAGCATCAATTAGATCCTGGACAATCCCGCGCATAACCACGGAATTAAGGAGACGACAAATCCCCTACCCCGCTACAGCAAGGAAGGCAGAACTTTTCAAACTGCTACGCACATCAACCAATAACATGGAAGCCGGGGAAGGATCTAGCCAGTCCAACCCAGGGGACATACATGCCATGTTATCCTCACTCATGGCATCCATGGGCAAGGTCAACTCCAGGCTGGAGAAACTTGAGTCGGTCACCACGGCCCTCACTCTAGCAGGGCCACCCGCGGCTGCGGTACAAACACCAGCCTTGCCATTAGTCGCTCCAGCCAGCCCCCTGGATGACCAGGAAGTTAGCCCGGCCCACATGATACCTGAGCATATCAAAAGGGATATCCTGGAAGGTAAAGACGTCAACCTGGCTTCCCTGTTGATTGCCTCCCAGGACATTGTGGAACATAAGACGTATGCTTATGATGATGTTTCTGTTATTGTCAGATCTAGGGATGCCCGCCTGAACAGGAAACTGACTATCCCTGAATTTGTACTAGCGTTTGGTATTTACAGGGATGTCGTCTGTGCGGTTTATCCCAACAGAAGAGAGGAGTTTGATCTCTATATGCACAAGCTGGTAGACCTGGGCAACAAATATGGTGGTTCAGCATTCTATGACTACCATAGGTCTTTTTCTGCAAAAGTGGCTGGAGCCTTCTCCCAGTACGGTACACGATCCAACTGGGGAAGGATTGATACCGTCTTATTCTGCAGACACTTTGCAGGTCTAAGAACACCAGCTTGTGCATACTGCTCCTCCACAGCCCATACTACTAATTTTTGTCCCAACACGGCAGACGGACATGCCTCCACACAAGGAACTAGTTCCTCTGGGGATCCAGGGAAACTATCCAAAGACAAATTGGGACGCCCAATCAAGTTTCTGGGCAAGTCCCAGATATGTAATAATTTCAATGTTGGGTCTTGTAATTACAGTGGATGTAGACTATTGCATGTCTGTTCAAAATGTTTTAGGGCACATGCTAAGACCATGTGTCCAAATAAAATGTATTCTAAGCCTTACCTTACGTCCATTAATATGCCAGTATTCACAGCATTGATGTCTCAGCACCCATCTAGACACCTGGTAGATTTTCTTATTTCTGGTTTAACAGAAGGCTTCCACACAGGTATCCTACACATACCAGCTGGCACTCTGGAATGCCCAAACCTACAATCCGCCCAACACAACCCCACAGTGGTTGACACCCTCATAAACCAAGAAGTGGAGGAGGGCTTTGTATTGGGGCCTTTTAGAACTCCCCCATTCACAGAATGGCGCACCAACCCTATTGGTATTGTCACAGGGAAATCTTCCCAAAAACAGAGACTCATCATTGACTTATCGGCTCCCCACTCATCGGCCAACCCCAGTCTTAATTCCCTCATACCCTCTGAGGAATTCTCTCTGCAATACACCACCATAGATCACGCCATTACAGCCATCATACAAGCAGGGGTGGGAGCCTGGCTCAGTAAGACCGACATTACTAACGCCTTCAAATTACTCCCTATCCACCCCACACTGTGGCACCTGCATGGCATCAAGTGGTCCGAGAACTACTATTTTTTCTCCCGGTTAACTTTTGGGTCCAAAAGTAGCCCAGCTATTTTCGACACATTTGCCGAAGCACTATGCTGGTTACTATTGAACATAGCCGGATGCCCTACAGTATTACATTACTTTGGACGATTTCCTACTGGTCGAGGAGAATACTGCACCTCCCACTAGCCTCAAAGCTACCACTAAGCTGTTTGAGCAACTAGGTGTACCCATCTCCCCAAAGAAAACAGAAGGGCCAGACACGGTTATCACTTTTCTGGGTATCCAGTTAGACTCTGCCACAATGCAAGCAAGCCTACCTTACGAAAAGATAGACAATATTCTCACTTACATAAACAACTACCTACAGCTCGGCACTTGCAACCGCAAAGAACTACAGTCCCTGCTGGGGTCACTAAATTTTGCAATGCGCATCATACCTCAAGGCCGCTCCTTTATTTCACGACTATTGCATCTTTTCCCACTTTTTCTACATGACACGCACAGGTTGTCCTTAGATGCCCAAGCTACGGCAGATCTAAACATGTGGAAGAGGTTTTTAACCACTTGGAATGGTAAAAGTATGTTCCTCCCTCAATTGACTGAATCATCTCCTACCATTTGGTCAGATGCGGCATCTACCACTGGTTTTGCAGCAATTTTTGGGAACGAATGGCTTTGGGGCAGCTGGCCTTCAGCAGTTCTGGATTTGGAAGGTTTTTCCACTACCTCAGCTCTTTTTGAGATCTACCCCATAGTGGCGGCTGCCGTAGCGTGGGGTCATTTATGGGCTAATACGCCAGTGCGTTGTTACTCAGACAACCAGGCGACCTGTCACATCATCAACAAAGGTCGTTCCAAATCTCTTACGATTATGAGATTTCTGAGGAAACTCACTTGGTTGGCAGCTTGTCATAATTTCTTCCTATGTTGTTTCCATGTGCCAGGTGTATACAACACAGCTGCTGACAGTTTGTCTCGCTTTAAATTTCAGGAGTTTCATCAAGCACTCCCGTCAGCAGCACCCACAGCCACCATCACTCCAACATTTCAACAACTCATACTGGACTAGACGTCATCATGCAGCATAGCAGGACATTGTCTCAGTTGGCACTTTCACACAATACAAACAAAACATACAACAGGGCTTTCACACTATTCAAACGATTCCTTCTGGAACATAACATCATACAACCGTTTGTTATGACATCTTTTTTGGGGTTTGCTTCCTTTTGCCACCTTAAACTCAAATTGTCATATAACACCATCAAACTCTCTCACTGGCATTCAACACCACATGCTCATCTTACACCCAAATAACAACAGTTTCATGGCCTCTCACCAAATTAAGACCATACTCAGAGGTATTCAAAAATCAGAACCCACACATTTGGCCCAGAGGCTACCCATAGATAACCATATCTTCAAAGCTTTATCTAACCTACTCGACCTGAAACCGTTTGACACTAATACGAATTCTATCATCAAAACAGCAATATACATCGCTTTCTATGGATTTCTACGACCCAGAGAATTCACTACGACCTCCACGACCCAAACCACTCCATTCCTCCTCTATTCCCACTTGACAAAACATATATGGATCATTACATCCTGTCTTTACCTCACTCCAAAACCAGCCAGCACATACCTGTAAACATTCCGTACTACCCCACGCACAACAGATGGTGTCCCGTAAAAGTTCTTGATGCCTACATACAGCACCATCACTTACTGCCCTCGCAACCGTTATTACAACTACAAGGTGCAGTACTCACCACTACAACCTTCATGACCTACGTCAGGTCCTTGCTCACACAACTGGGCCTCAACGCAAACAATTACTCAGGACACTCCTTTCGTATAGGAGCCGCGTCCACAGCCTCCAGTTTCAACGTCCCAACTCATGTTATCAAAACACTGGGGCGCTGGAAGTCATCCGCTTACTCACGGTACATACCGAACCCAGTACAAGAGTTAAGAGATGCTTTCATAAACATGTCTGGTTGATAAATGTATATGTATTGGTTGTCTGTTAATAAATTGGATTACTTAATTTTTGCCCTCTTCTTTCTCAGGCCTACCTCATCGTCGGTTTCGGCACACCACAACCGACTTGCTCCTTTTATCATCCTACGCTTATTCATGGTATTTCACACTGTACTATCTTAAGCACCTAACACAAGTATTAAGGCAATTTGCCTGCATTTGTGGGAGGTGCTGGTTTTCTACCCCTAGCCTACTTAAGGCACTCCCCTTGCCTGGCTCCTTACCGTTCGAGGTCAGCGTTGAATGACCCTCCCACCACACCACTTTTAACATTTATTTTCCTTTCTATTTCTTTTCCTGGGTGGGCCCTCTTCTTTCTCAGGCCTACCTCATCGTCGGTTTCGGCACACCACAACCGACTTGCTCCTTTTATCATCCTACGCTTATTCATGGTATTTCACACTGTACTATCTTAAGCACCTAACACAAATATATATATATATACACACACACACACACATACACAGTATATCTTCATCCAGCTATAGGAATTCCCCTGATGTTGGGGTGTTCTCTGATAAGGTGGAGGAGTGGCTTAAGTCACAGAGCAAATAGCAATGGGGAAAGCTGGGAGCCTGACTGGTCTCCTAGCTCAAAGGAGGAAGACGATGCTCCAGGTATCAAGACCTGTGGGATGTGTTCCAGAGCCCACCGCCCATCAGAATAAATCCATTGCCTGACGCGTGTTCTCAAAGAGTTGCATCTCCTTGAAGAATCCTAGGTGGCCAGCATGGGTCAATTTCTGCATGAAAAGGTTCAGGCGAGTTGAAGTTTAGCATCTGTATTGATGTGGGAAATCTGTTGGTAATTACCCACCTCCTCAGTTGGTTTTGGGAGGATAGTTATATTTGCCAACTTGGATTCCTCCTTAAACGTGTCGCCACCTTTGATCTTGTTAAGCAGGGTAAGTTCAGCACGAGGATCTCACTGAAGGTTTTGTAGACCCCTCTGCTAAGGCCATCAGGACCAGGAGCCTTGGAGGCCTTAAGGGCCACCATTACCGCTTGTATTTGTTTCAAGCGTAAAGTCAGGAGTAGAGTTGAGCGGACACCTGGATGTTCGGGTTCAGCGGAACTTTGAAAAAAGTCTGGATTCGGACTCTAACTTGAACCCGAACCCATTGAAGTCAATGGGGACCCAACCTTTGGGCACAATAATGCCTCTAAAAAGGTCTTGGAAAGGGCTAGAGGGGTGCAGAAGGAAGTAAAATGGGGGTAAGAGTAGGACAAGTGCCCTGCAAACAAATGTGGATAGGGAAATCACTTAAAATAACATAAAATACTTAGAAATTAAAAATACAGCTGAGCCATAAATTAGCACTAGATGGAATCTTTGATTTTAGCTTTGGAAGAACATAAATCAAAATCTAAAGGATGGCTGTCCGGAGGATCCATTTGAGAGAGGGTTGGAGTGCAGGGTATTCTATTTCATTGTTCAAACTGAGTTCAACTGATGCATGGGGAAAGGCGTTCACAAGCCTCTGCTATTGTGTACATAGTTCATACTATGTGACCCATTGGTTGAGGAGGCGGTGACCGTGGCGGTGTAGGTGGAAGTGGCGGTGGAGTAGGAGGAGGTAGCAAACACAGTTTATTTATTTTTGTTTTTATTAATTGGGGTAGCCCCAAAAATCTTGGGACATATAAAAAAAAAAGAAAACTCAGTTCAGCAGAGCGACTGACCCGTGCGTGCTGCAGCTGAAACTCCACTATCGTCTGCTGCTGCTTGCACAGTCTCATGAGGCGGTGAGTGGGAAGGCCGAAGTTATGCTACAGCGCAGACAGGCGAGCAGCAGCAGGGTGAGAACTCCGAAAGTGCGCACAGACAGCCCGCACTTTCTGCAGCAGCTCTGATATATCAGAGTATACACTGTAGCGGTGTAGATGGAAGCAGAGGTGGAGGTGGAGGTAGCCAACACTGTTTTTTTTTTTATTGGGGTAGCCCCCAAAATATTGGGACATATAAAAAAAGAAAACAAAGTATAAGTGCACTTGAGTATAACAATGGCTGGGTGAGGCTGGTATAAATGTCTATTCTGCACAAGTTACAGACAAGTCTGGTGGGATCCGTGCCTGGTTCATTTTAATAAACGTGAGCTTGTCCACGTTGGCTGTTGCCAGGCGGCTGCGCTTGTCTGTGATAACGCCCCCTGCTGTGCTAAACACACGTTCAGACAATATACTGGCTGCAGGGCAGGCCAGCACCTCCAAGGCATAAAGGGCAAGCTCAGTCCATGTGCCCAATTTGGAGACCCAGAAGTTGAATGGGGCAGACCGATCAGTCAGTACATGTCGGCGTGTGCAGATGTACTGTTCCACCATGTTGCTGAAATGCTGCCTCCTGCTAAGACGTTCCATATCAGATGGTGGTGCTGGTTTTTGTGTCGTGCTGACAAAGCTTTTCCACATTTCGGCCATGCTAACCGTGCCCCAGCTGCGTTGGCGACCTCTTCCTCCTCCTCTGCCATGTGCTTCCACTGAGCCCCCGGTGTCAGTTGGGAATGCCCTCAGCAGCGCGTCTACCAGCATGCGCTTGTAGTCGCGCATCTTCCGATCATGGTCCAGTGAGGGAATTAAGGATGGCACGTTGTCCTTGTAATGGGGATCCAGCAGGGTGGCCATCCAGTAATCAGCACAAGTTAGAATGTGGGCAACTCTGCAGTCGTTGCACAGGCACTGCAGCATGTAGTCGCTCATGTATGCCAGGCTGCCCAGAGGCAAGGACAAGCTGTCCTCTGTGGGAGGTGTATCGTCTGTGTCCTCCGTATCCCCCCAGCCACACTCCAGTGATGCCCAAGAGCTGCGTTGGGTGCCACCCTGCTGTGAACACGGTTCCTCCTCCTCCTCATCATCCTCCAGAACTGTGCCCTGGCTGGACAGTTGTGTACCTGGCCTATGCTGGTGCAGAAACCAAGCCACTTGTGAATGACTATCCTGATAACCGTGGAAATTACCCCTCTTCCTCCTGTGCCACATCCTCTTCCATCATCGCCCGAAGCGTTTTTTTCAAGGAGACATAGAAGTGGGATAGTAAGGCTGAGAATGGCGTCATCGGCACTAGCCATGTTGGTGGAGTACTTGAAACAGTACAAAATGACACACAGGTCTCGCATGGAGGCCCACTCATTGGTGGTGAAGTGGTGTTATTCCGCAGAGCAACTGACCTGTGCGTGCTGCATTGAAATTCCACAATCGCCTGCTGCTGCTCGCACAGTCTCTCCAGCATGTGCAAGGTGGAGTTCCACCTTGTGGGCACGTCGAATATGAGGCGGTGAGCGGGAAGGCCGAAGTTACGCTGCAGCACAGATAGGCAAGCAGCAGCAGGGTGAGAACACTGAAAGTATGCACAGACGACCTGCACTTTCTGCAGCAGCTCTGATATATCTGGGTAGTTTTTCAGGAATTTCTGCACCACCAAATTCAGCACATGCGCCAGGCAAGGGATGTGCGGCTAGGCCCAGAGCTCCTACGAGATTTCGCCCATTATCGCACACCACCAGGCTGGGCTTGAGGCTCAGTGGCAACAACCACTCATCTGTCTGTTGTTCCATGCCCGTCCACAGCTCCTGCGCGGTGTGGGGTTTCCCCCCCAAACATATGAGTTTTAAAACAGCCTGCTGTCGTTTCCCCCTGGCTGTGCTGAAGTTGGTGGTGAAGGTGTTACGCTGCCTGGATGAGGTGGTGGTAGAGGAGGAGGAAGCGGAGTAGGAGTAGGAGGCAAAGAGACATGCCCTGCAATCCTCGGTGGTAGAAGGACATGCGCCAAACTGCTATCTGCCTCAGGCCCGGCCACCACTACATTTGCCCAGTGGGCAGTTAGGGAGATATAGCGTCCCTGCCCATGCTTACTGGTCCACGTATCTGTGGTTACGTAGACCTTGCCACTGGAGTTGTGCAGTGCACACCTGATTTTGTCCGCCAATTGGTTGTGCAGGGAAGGGATGGCTCACGTGGAAAAGTAGTGGTGGCTGGGAACCACGTTCTGTAGGACAGCCACCGCCATCAGGTTTTTAAAACTGTCCGTCTCCACCAGACGGAAAGACAACATTTCAAAGGCCATGAATTTTGAAATGCTGGCATTCAGGGCCAGGGATCGCGGGTGGCTAGGGGGGTACTTCCTCTTTCTCTCCAGTGTTTGGGAGATGTACAGCTGAACGCTTCCATGGGACAGTGTGGAGATGCTTTGAGACGGTGGCGGACGTGGTGGCGTTGCTGCCACATCCTCTGTTTGCAGGGTGGCAGGTGCCACTGTGACTCCAGAGGTGGAGGAAGAGACAGCAGTAGAAGAGGAAGCAGGAAGAGCCTGAGACCTTTTTTGGTTTTTGAGGTGCTTACTCCACTGCAGCTCGTGCTTTGCATGTAGATGCCTGGTCATGAAGGTTGTGCTTAGGTTTAGCACGTTTATGCCTCGCTTCAGACTCTGATTGCACAGCGTGCAAACCACTCGTGTCGTGTCGTCAGCACATTGTCTGAAGAACTGCCATGCCAGGGAACTCCTTGGAACTGGCTTTGGTGTGCTTGGTCCCTGGGTGCGGTGGGCAGTAGCAGGCGTACCGTCTAGGGGATGGCTGCTCCGCTTTTGCACCCTGCACCCTCTTATGCTGTGCTGGTGCCTCTGTGCGACCACCGCCTCTTCCTCCAAACTGGACACGTCACTCGCATGACCTTCCTTCCATGTGGGGTCTAGGACCTCATCATCCTCCACATCATCTTCCACCCACTCCTCAACCCTGCCCTCCTTGCCGGTCTGCACACTGCCGAAAAAAACCACAGCAGTTGGCACCTGTGTTTTGTAATCATCAGAGACGTGCTGCGGTGGTCCTTGCTGTCCACATCCTGACACAAGTGGTTGTGCATCAGTGCACTCAATCTCTTCCACTTCTAAGGCAGGGCTAGGTGGATGGCCCACGGAAAACCCACCAGCAGAGTCATCAAAAAGAGACTGCTGCATGACTTGTGGCTCAGACTGCTTGGCTGATTTGCAAGGGGGTGAGGTGAAAGACAGATGGCCATGGGCTGCAGGTGCCAACTCTGAACTTTCAGAAGGGGACCGGGTTGGAGACAATGTGCAGGAACTGGAGGCAGTGTCAGACATCCAATCTACTATCGCCTGTACTTGTTCTGGCATCACTATTCATAGAGCGGCATTCAGGCCTACCAAATAACGCTGAATGTTCTGTCGCGTATTCGCATACGAGGAAGGTGTTTCACTTGTGCTTGTAGCTGGCACAGATCGACCACGTCCTCTCCTTGCAACAGGGATTCCACCAATACCAGCAGCACCAAGATGCTCTCCTTATTCTTTGCGTTCACCCACCAAACTAACAGATGTTTTATATCAGGCGACAATATAACAGCCAATAGTCAACAATTTTTTTTTATTGGACTGCAAGAAATGCCCTGCAGGCCGCAGATGTACTATTTAGCACCCAAAAAATTAGTATTTTTTTAAAGTGCGATGTAACCACAGTATTTGACACTTCTATTTGACTCTCAGATAAGAAGTGCGCCCCACTAATGTACTATTCAGCAGATTAGCACCCAGAAAATAAGAATTTTTACAACTGCACTATAAGCGCACTATTTGACGCTTCTATTTGACTCTCAGATACGAAGAGCACCCCACTAATGTGCTATGTTGCAGATTAGCACCCAGAAAATAAGAATGTTTACAATTGCGCTGTAAGTGCACTATTTGACGCTTGTATCGGACTCTCCGATATGAAGAGCATGCCCAAAATGTACAGTTTAGCAGCAAAACAATTAGAATGTTTACAACTGCGCTGTAAGCGCACTATTTGACTCTCAGATATGAAGTGCACCCCACTAATGTACTAGTTTGCAGAATTAATTTCCTAATCTGTCCCTGAAAGCGGCAGCATCCTCTCCCTACACTAATAAGACCTCAGGTGCGTGCGGCGCTACTCCAGCTTTTACACACACACACACACACACACTGGGTCACATGCTGCACTGGCCAATCACAGCTATGCCATTAGTAGGCATGGCTGTGATGGCTTCTAAGGGCACACGCTTGTTGATTGCCTTTGACAGCCTTTCAAAACGCGCCATTAACTCGCCAAACTCCTACCCGAACATACAGTGATATGTCTGTGTTTGGGTCCGGAGTCCAAAAAAAAAAAAAAAAGTACTGTCCGGGTTCGCTCAACTCTTGTCAGGATTCAAAGACGGTCACAGCATCAGTCGGCAGTGACGATTGCAATTACATCAGGCAATAGAGTTTCAACCTTATACATCAAGATCGGATGATGTTAATTTTCAGGCCTGACGCGTCTAAAAGTGGTATTCCTATTCCATATTCATCAGTACTCCAATCTTTCTTTTCTAATCCACGTACGCCATAAGAAAAAGAAAAACTGGAGCAAAGTGGATGTGATTAGATGCCTCCGGCCCTTTATCTACAAAAGATCCAATAGAAACAAAATCAGAATATTCATTCTTTCATCGGGAATTAGGAAAGGGGAAGCAGCCTCCATAGCCACCTTGAGGATATGGATCTTGATGACTATTACTAAAGCCTACTCTTATCAGGGTCACCACAAACATTAAACTGCATTTAACTGGAAGTTTAGCAACATCATAGGCTTCTATGGCAAAAAGTGCAAGTTGTCTTCATCTGTAAAATACTACTACCTGTATTTGCCTTCATCTAACGACTCTTGTTTTGAGAAAGGGATTTCTTTAAAGGATCACTATTGGGTCAGGAACACAAACATGTATTCCTGGCCCTATAGTGTTAAAACCACCATCTAGCCCCCGTGGCCCACTCATGCCTCCATAAATATATCAAAATCTTACTGTATTCAAGCCAGTAGCTGTAGATCTGCATGCTGTTCGACTCAGAAAAACAAGTAGTCTGCTGACATCAGAAGTGGTAGGATTGGCAGAGACTGACAAAGAGGCAGATCCGGGTCAGAGCCAGCACAATTCAAACACAACCCTGGCCAATCAGCATCTCCTCATAGAGATGAATTGAATCAATTAATCTCTATGAGGAAAGTTCAGTGTATGCATGCATGCAGAGGGAGGAGATACTGAATGTTTGGATGCCTTTTAGGCAGCCATGACCGGAAGGATCTCTAACAGCCATCTGGGGAGTGGCCAGTGAAGTTATTACTAGGCTCTAATGTAAACACTGTATTTTCTCTGAAACGACAGTGTTTACAGCAAAAAGCCTGAAGGTAATGATTCTACTCACCAGAACAAATTCAATAAGCTGTAGTTGTTCTGGTGACTATAGTGTCCCTTTAAGACACTAATAACTGTTTGTTTTGCATACATCTGTTATGGTTTTTATTTTCCCACTCTTCATTGAATTGATGCAACCATGTTTACCCAGTAAAGGAAAAAAAATTCACTTTTACCATAATTTTCATTTCCTGGCTATTCTACACGTCAGCATCACACTCCCTCCCTACTAGACAAGCTATAGTTTATTTAAGACGTGTTCAGGGTGGAGAGGGGCTTTTATTAAGTATGCTGAATTGCTAATGAACGATTCCGGTCATGTAGAATAGCCAGAAAAAACAACATAAATTGTGATAAGTAAGAAAGATTGAAAATGCATTTGCACCAAACTGAAGAAAAGGAATGAGAATTCATTTTGGTGGCCAACTTTTAGAAGTGAAATTTGGAGATTTGTAGACACCACCATACATTTCGCGCATTTTGACATGCACTGTATTTTGAGATGTTTACCCAACAGATCTATCCAGCACACACACTTAAACACAGAGACACTCTTAAGTATTTTATTAGTTTGCAACTAAGATTTGCTTACACTACATACATTTTTTTTTTTTTTTTTTTACAAAGTAAGGTTTGCGTTTTTGGTTAGGTGAGGCAAACATTCATTAATAAGGTATCAATATGTGGAGACAGAAACAAAGTGTCCATACTTATCCAATAAAAATTTTAACGGATTGTGAAAGGCATATACACACACATTAATATCATCTCTGATTCGGCAAAGCGTTGCTTTTCAACACTCTACATTCATAACTGGCACACATTCACAATTTTACTCAGCCTAGATAAAAAAGGTATATTAAGAGAAAAAAGAAAAAATTCCAACCACTGGTTATATAGTTTACAGGAGAAAAAAAAAAAAAAAGTTCCAAAGATAATAGCTTTCCACGCTTAAGTATATTTACATATTCTGGCTTTTGTTTTTCGCATTACTCGGTTATCTGGCATCACAAATTGTGATATTGTTTCTCTATGCTATATATTAAATGCCAAAACTATTAATATGTTTAAAACTTTTGTTGAAACAATATAGATTTTAAATTATTTTTAGGGGCTTGGCTGTACTACATGTCAAATGTATTTGTATATTAGAGGGTTCTGAAAACAAGCAGCCCGAAAAATATTTGACATGTTCTAAACATGTACAGAATACAAAATTTAGTTTTATTTATTGAAACACAAGGTGTACACATTCAGAATTCAAAATCATTGAAAACATTCAGAATACAGACGGCTCATGCGTTATAGAAAGTTGTGGAAAAGAAAGCTGAATTTTCCAAATCCAATCTAGTACAGTTTAGGACTTCCTGATTAAAAAGATACCTTATCTACAGGCCAAGAAGAAACTGGCAAGGAAGGGGGGGGGGGGCATTTTAGCTAGTTGTTGATTGATTTGTGTTACTAGAACATGGTTACTTTCATTCTGAGGGATCTAATATTTCTGACAGGCATCCCAGAAAGGAATTAAATAGTATAAATATGTATTCATTGCATTTGTCTATAAATGAATCAATTAATTTGGAGAAACATTTTGCCCAGCGGCAAAGTAACTCAAATCACAAAGCAGTCAAACTTTTTTGGGTTCTGGACGAATCGAATCATTGTCAAATGAGTAATGCAACAAATGCACATATAGATTAAACATAATTATACCAATTAACGCAGATGTCCGTTATGCATTCAATAATAATCACAAGTATATGTTTCAAAGCAGTCATTTCATTGTAAAAATAAAGAGGTATAGGTTTGATTGGTATATCAAAGTGTTCTAAAATCCACGTAGACTACATACTTTTATAACCAGTTTTAGGGTTAATCATCATGTATACAACCAGTGTGTTAACACATGCACTGTTAGTAATGGCTATAAGATTTGAATCTAGATCATACAACATTCAGTATCAGCAGATGTGTTAAACACTTGTCTAAGTTTAGAGATATGTGTATTACCATCTACCTCCCAGTCACATCATCCAGATACCAAAAACCAGCTATTATCTACAGACCTGAACAATACAAATTCCTTGGAAATTTCAAAGATGACTATACTTGGTGGAATACAAATAGGTTGAATGAATTCTAAATGCACATTAACCAAATAACATAGGTCGGGTAGATGTCTGCAACTTCCATGATGCATTGCAATTCTAAAGGCTGTCAAAACATAGTGGGGTTTTACTTTTTCCCTAACCCGGACGGAGAACTTTTATTTGCACTTCAATATATAAAATATAATGTAAAGATCCTCTATTGGGGAAAACAAAACAGTATTTAAAACATTGGTAAATGGAAGGAAACGTAGAGAAGAAAAAAGTTAAATAAAAAGAAAATGCTCTTTTCCTCTACTGTTGCAATTTTACATTGAGCTCTACGAATATTCCACTTTATTACTCTTAATGTTAAAATCTGTTGAGGAGTGACAATCCCAGAATGTGTACGTATTGAATATAAAGGACCACTATAGGCAACCAGACCAGCTTAATGTACAGCACTACAGCATGTGATGGCACTATATAAATAATAATGAAGTGGTCTGCGTGCCAGGTCCACCTAGGATTAACCCTTTCTGCTGTAAACATAACAGTTTCAGAGAAACTGCCATGTTTACATTAGGGTTATTCCAGCCTCTGGTGACTGTCTCATTGACAGCCACTAGAGGCGCTTCTGCGCTTTTCACTGATTTTCAGTGAAGACGCCAGCGTCTATAGGAAAGCATTGAGAATGTTTTCCTGAGACTGGCTGAATGCACGTGCGGCTCTTGACACGCATGCAGCCGATAACAGGGAAAGGAGGAGGAGAGCCCGGTGGTGGAAAAAGTAAAATTTAACCCCTTCCTCTCCATCCAGCCCAGCAGGAGGGGGACCCTGAGGGTGGGGGCACCTTCAGGGCATTATAGTGCCAGGAAAACAAGTATTTTCTCCTGGCACTATAGTGGTCCTTTAAACAAAAATTCTGCATTTTTTTCAGCATGGCAGGGGAATTCTCTGTGGACTCAGCATCCTGATGGAGTAAAGACTAATAGAATTTTTACCATTAAACAATAGCACAGAACATTTTTAGATGTCACCAATATAGCTTACATTGTATTAATTCTTAACGTTAATTGGGCATGATTTAAGTGACTATACCAATTTACATGGCTAGATGAAAAATTGTCATGAAACTAGCAGTTTCAAAAAAGAAAAACCAGCAACGTTTAATATAGTGAGTGGAAAAAAAAATTATATATAACAATCTCTTCTAGAATACATATGCACAACAGCAAATATGTAGATCATAAGATATATATAGTTTTAAAAGATTATAACTTATTTCATGGGTATTGTATTTATTAAGATCATTTATTTGGAAGGTGAGGTGTGACATATGACAAATTACAAAGCAACAAAATATTACATAAGGAGTGTTACCAATCATATACATATTAAATAAGTAAATTGACTCTGAATAGAATAGTTTTCCTTTTAGAATTGGGCTTGTCTGCATAAAAAGAACTGGGAAATGGAAATCATACTTTGTAAAATAGGCTGATTTAATTATGTCAACATTACAAAAAAAAAAAAAAAAAAAAAAAAAAAAAAAAATTGTACAATTGAGGCAGAGGTCCCTATGCTTTTTATAACTTCTTAAAAGTATGTCCCAGAATGAACACTTACACTATATCAATCTCTCCTACCTAACAAGTTAGACATGCAACACTCCAGGTTGATAAAAAAAATTAAAAAAAAAATTATATATATTAAAGTTTACCCCAATAGGTTTTAAAGGACACGCTTTGTATAAATCTGTTTCTATAACAAAGAGGTGTATACAGTTTTACACAGATTTGAGAGCAAGTAGGTATGTTTACGTGTACAGCAATAAAATTACATCATCACTACTATACTCAATTAAAAGGTTCACTCCAAACACATTAACTTGCTGGAATGCTTTATGTGCAGAGAGAGTGTCTTCATTTTACAAAATGCAGATTTCAATAGAAATGGGCAATTTTGTAAATTAACCTTTGATATTCTACTGGCTGTCAATCAGGCAACAGGTCCTGTTACCTCCTGGTTGTTAAGCGCAGTGGAGCTAAACTCAAGAGGCATGTAAATACCCAGAGTACCTGCCGTTCAAAGACTTCTCATTGAGCTGTATTGGCAAGTCAGTGATTGGACAGCCACAGAATGTCTGAGTTTGGTTAGAAGGCTTGCAGAGGCTGAAAACATGAGATCGGAGTCTTTTGCAAGCGGTTTTTAGATTCACACCAATGAGAAAAAGGCATAATAAAAGGAATGCACATTTCACTGGATGAATATATATTTTTTTTTAATTCTCTTTTGGTACCTGGGCAATGGAATGTCCCTTTAATAACCTGCATCATCCTTAATGTGTTTTTAATAGGGTATACCTGACCCAAATATGATTTAATCATAACGTAGTGCATCAAACACAGTCAAAAGTATCTGCAAAATAAAGGAGAATTATCACTCAAAAGTAAATTGTCCATGTTTTCAATGCTATTAAGGGAAGTATGTGGCCAGATGAAGTAATTTAAAAGGCTGCGGAAAAACACCCCCCAAAAAAGTCCATGTAAGCAGTTGGAAGTTTTATTTAAGTCTTCTTTTGCGCTTTTTTAATAGAATTGAAGGGTAAGCCATTAAAATTCTCTGGATGACAAAAAAAAAAAAAAAAAGTTAAAAATAAAACAGTGGCAACACGCAGGTGGCAATATGAAGTCACAAATGGCAACCCAGCAAAAGGAATCTTCAGGATACATCTGGAAAGAAACAACATATTAAATGTAATTCTTTTCAATCATATTTTACAACTACGAGTTAAAGGGAAACTGTAGGCTAGGAATAAAAAACAAATTGTATCCTTAGCCTATAGTGCCCCTCTCACTCACTCCTCCCCCCACCCCCCCATGATGATGAAAGTGCTAAAAACCTTTATAATAATCACAAAGGTTTGGATAAGTGCTATGGAATCAACTAATATAAGCAAAAATGTAACACTAAAAATGCAAACACTAAATGTAAAGGGTACCCTAAAAACCCTTTACTGCAGAGAGAACAAAACAATACATAACAAAAAGGGGATACGGGGAAGGAAGGAAAAAGATATACTTCAATGCTTAAAACCATTAAAATAAACAGTTTGCACCTGAAGAGAAAAAAAAAAAAAAAAAAAACAGTTTTGCTAAATGCTTTGTGTTTAGTTTAATATTGTTTTAACATTTAACATGGTTTTAACATTAAAAGTATATTTGGCTATTAAATTTTTTTGCTTTTTTTATATATTATTTTTACTGTTCCTGGCACATGTTTACTCCTGAAGTATCTACTCTACTCCTGAACTGTTTTCTGGAGCAACTCCTTTACATTATATTCCTGGTGGGGATCATAACACACAAGTGGTACTATCTGAACGGTGTCACTGTTCTTCAAAATGTGCATAAGACTACAATTTACTTTTACCTGATTTTGGTTCTAACACAGCAAGTACTATTGTTTGATTTTTATTTTTTTTTAATGAAAAATATCATCTATATATCTCTCTCCCCATTTGGATGCTGTCAGACGGACTTCCTAAAGCTGCAAATCCATGAGTGGGGATTATACCACTGAACGCGGTTTAACAGAGAGCTGGGCTATAACACTATTAAGTGTGAATAAACAAATCCTTCTGCACTATCATTAGTCATTTTCTGTTTTGTTACATATACCTACCACCAACTGAAGCCTGTAGGACAAAGTGTGATTGCAAGCCAGGAATTTTCCAATAATTTGTTTGGCCTAATTTATATACCTTTAAAAACCCTTATGTCACTTAACTGCAGTGCTCCTCAAAGCACACCTAACAGTCCATGATTTAGTGATTACACGGGTGTTTAGAAAAAACCACCTTAGATTCCAAGGAGTTTTTTTTATTTATTTTTTTTAAATACCTTAGATACATCCAGGTAATCCCTAAATACTGGACTGTAAAGTGTGCCTTGAGGAGAGTGTTGAGGAACCCTACTACACTGAATCTGCTGGGTCAGGCTCCCCCTTCGTTCCTTGTCCCACATCGGGGACCTAGTTTGCAAGCACGGCAAGCGGCGTGATCGCATTAGGATAATCCATAGGAAAGCACAGAGAATTTCCTATGGGGTTCTAACCAAAATTGGATATCCTCAGGCATTGTGGTAGGGCATCCAGCATCAGTTAGGCTACCAAAAGTTGCCTAAAGTCTCGAAGCGCGTCTTCTAGCGGTCTGGTAGAGATGGCGTTAACCCTGATATGTAATTATTGCAGTTTCTCAGTAAGTGCAATAATTATCATTGCAGGATTAAACGGACAGGGGTAGAGCATCCAGACCACTGCAATAAGAGTGGTCTGGGTGTCTCTAGTGTCCCTTTAAGAAATAAAAGGAAATGCATTCTTTACCTAGAGATACATTGCATTGCTTTTTTTCTGGTGACTATTTCAGGAAAATGAAATGCAGGATTTCATTAGGGTTGGAATAAATGGGAAGGTAGAGCGTTAAAGTGAAGAAGAGAATTAAAATACATAGAACAAAATGTAAAAAAAGAGAGATAGATTTTTTTTTATATATATAAAGAAGAAAGAAATAGAATGGGCAGGATGGGGTTATATCCTAGGGCCAGAAATACAAATTCTGGATTTGAGTCAAAAGAATGCAAACACTGGAATGTTAAATAATAAATAAAAAGTAAAGCTCAATATAACACTATCAAGGACTATTCAAGACCATTGCAATTTTATGCACATATGTATGTTACTTACAGCTTGCAGGCCTTGCCCCATATCGTCGCATTATTTGGTCATGTGTGAATTTCACAAAGGATTCATATTGTTCTACAACAAAAGTGAGAGCAAATCAAACATGCATGACAAAAACACATGATTATTTCAAGCAGATGTATTCATGGTAATTACACATCAAAATTCTGATAAAGAAAAAGAAACGTGAAATTGCTGTTTAGTGAATCAGCGTGTGCGCTGGATTACATATATATATTTATAAAAATGTATTTTTTTTTTTTTTTTTTAACATAAAATCAGTGTTAAAAAGTGGTACGGCTGCTATCAATCTGGACTCATGGACCTGCCGGTTGTCATAACCAATCAAAACCTCTCAACCAGTAAACAAAAAATAAAAATGTGTTTGTTTAAATATTACCCTGCAACCAATTTCCCTAAAGCAGAACTGTAGCAGTCTGGGAACCCTGCATAATTTGCAAATACATCCAACAGTGACATGGCCACTGGGGATCTGATTACTGGGTGTTAACAGAACCGCTTTAAAGACACTCACCCCATATTTGGCTAAAGACAGCAAAAAAAAATAAAAAATTTCAAGGATAAATTAACACTATCTTTGTTCCATAAAGTGTGGGATATTTAATGTGACTAGATTACAATTTGACAGGCTTGAACTGGTCTACATATATTCATGCTTGCTCGGTGTTCTCACCCTTTCCTCCTCGATGAAGTCTCCTTTAGGTTTATTAGTTTATTTTATGTATGGTACATGACATTTTACATGTACTAACTGCCCATTCGCCAAAGTGACTTGTCAGCATGTGCATTCTCATAGGAGCTTAGGATCTTCCATCGATTTTCTCCCAAAAGCAATGAGATGCCATCCCTAATTTAGTGAATAATGTAACAAAAGTGCATCTCTAAGATTTAACTATACTTTTAGAGACTATCTCTGCCAGCTAACACGGTCATAACATCCAGCTTTTCGGGTAGCAATTAGGTGAAACAGAATATAGCTGCGTCAAGAAACAATGATGAAGTGCCAGTAAAGGTATAAAATACATCAGCATTGATCCAATACACCTCCCACGACCACGTCTCAGTCACAATCTTAAAAAATAAATAAAAAACCTCTCTCTCTCTCCTTTATCAATGAGGATTAAAAGGAGTTTTAATTTTTTTTTTTGAGGAGATCTGGCTAGCAAGCTGAATGTTTAAAGACATACGCCAAGCACCATCACAACTTGATCAGCCTGTACTGGTTAAGGTGCCAGGAATGCCTGTACTGCCTCCCCCAGTTAGAATTCAAACCACTGTAGAAATGTTTGACAGCTTAAATGACGTTTCCCAGGTAGCACTGTCCGCCTCCACCACTTCAGGCTGAGAGCCAGAAGCTTTCTATATGAGCCAAGTCTGGCAGTGCAAGGCTCAGCTCAAATGAGCAAACAAAAACTCCTGCTTAGGAGCTTCTGCCTCTCCGAAAGAATTGGTGGAGCCCAGATAAGATGTTCTAAAACAGTTTGACTACTTACAATAAGGCTGCAGCAGGGCACTCCTGGCAGTACAACTGCTACAGCATGACTGTTCCTGTAAATGGGGGAGTAGGACTTTCAGAAAATCAAGCATTTATCCCAAGAGAATGTAGTTTATACACCATAACTTTCTAGGTTTGTGCTTCGCAAGGAACGACAAGCCTCACTAGGAAGCCAGTAATCAACCACATGCTGATGAGTTGTATTAACAAAACAGCTGTCCATGAGTGGTTCACTGGCTTTGAATCTCGTTTCAAAGCTGTTGTATACTGCAAACAAACGCCAAGGAATCAATGTTTAAAATTAAATGAGGTAAAAAGGTGATTCTTTGTTGAACGCATATGCCCACTCAGAATCCCTTCACAAGTTAAGTTTAAACACAGGATGCTTATATAGTTTGATACAGTTTATGGAACTGACCTTCTAGCTTTGTGTTAAGAATCTGCTCGTATTCTTCCCTTATTTTGTCCTCATGGTCCTTTAGAAGGCGTTCACAGAGGATTCCAACTTGTCGCAGGCTGAAGGTTGGCTGGTCCTTCTTTCCCAGCGAACCTGTAAAATTGAATGGCAGGAGTGATGCCCAATCAAAGCAAGACTTTACAACAAGAGCGAAGATGATACAAGCATTGCAGTATTCAGGCAACAGACTAAAAAGGCATTACACATTCACGGTCAGTATAACATATGATGAAAGACAACAGTTTTAGTTTACCTGGAGAGGCTGGAGCTGTGAGAGTCGAACAGCTTGTTTGCACCTCACTTGAAGGCCCAGCTTCAACATGATTGAAAGCTCCTACTAACTGCCTCCGCCTATGATAGCGTGTATATTCTTGCCTTAAATTTTGAAAGATTTGTTCTGAAGGAGGGAAAAAAAAAAAAATATTTCAAACAAGAATAAGTTGTTTACTGTAACCAGATTACGTAGATATCAAATATATTGATATGAATCAGTACAATAAAAGCATGGTAGGAGGAATACCCCAATATGGTTTGGTGCTCAATAAAACTTCAGGGTATTTTGTCACATTGGGGCATTCAAGACCTTTTTAATTAGTACTTTTTGTGCTTAGAACATAATCTTGTAGCACATGAAATTCTTCTGACTGCTTATTATTAAACAAGATACCAATGACATGAAAAGTATCACTTTAACTGCAATAAGTGTTATAACCTATGTATGAAATATGCAAACCTATTTACAGATTTAGATCTTTGTCAAAATTAGAACTTGAAAAGCAAAAAAACCAAACTGGTGTGTATGTATACATCACATGAAATGTTCACTTTAACGACGCAGCTTCTAAAATGAGCAATTTTCTCTTTTTTCTGCTGTTAGTGGTCAACCGCAATTTGCATTTTTAAAAAATTATTTATTGCACCAACACATACTATATATAGTTTTTAAAGCATAGAAGGGGCTTTAATTTGATGTAAACTACATGTATAAATGCACACAAAAAATAAAAATTCAGTTTTGTCCAGCTCAGGAAAAGTAAGTCAACATAAATTAAAAAGGGACACTATAGTGACCAAAACAACTTTAGATTAATGACAGTTTTGGTGTACAGATCATGCCCCTGCAGTTTCACTGCTCAATTACCTGCCATTTAGGCATTAAATAACTATTTATGCAGCCCTAGTCACATCTCCCGGCATGTGATGTACACAGCCTTCCTAAACACTTCCTCTAAAGAGTCTTCTAAAGTTTATACTTTATTGCAAATTCTGTTTAAAGCTGTACTGTCATGCCGAACTTACCTTTCCCCAATCGATTCCTCTTCCTCTGTCAGGATCTGTTCTTCATTTCTTCCTGTCTGCTCTAGTTTTCTTTAAAAACATAAGACAAAGTATGGACTATTTGTCTTATAGAGGTTTCCTACGCCTGACCATCTATGACCAGTGTGCTCCGTTTCCTGTGGTCAAAAATTTTCCCACAATTCTTACCTTTCCTCCGTTATCTTGCGATGCTTCCTGTCAGTATTCACAAACGTCCTGTCATTTTAGGCAGAATGCCAGCGAAACTACCAAGTTTGGTCCTAACTGTGGCAGAACCAGCCTCGCCACTGGGCATTGGAGAAGACTATTTGCCAGCCTCCTGCCCTCCGACTATGGCCCTGAGATGTACTGCCCTTGTAGGAACTGATTTGGGCATAATAGATTTTTATTGTGCTGCTGCTGGCCCTTTAACTCTCAGAGAAAGGATGTGTACTTTTAAACTAGCACTTTGGATGCAGTCGAAGTGGCCGCCATTCGGGACACGAACACGTGGCAGCGGCCATTTTAATTTATTTAGTCGAACGGTGCGTGCCACTGAATCTATGGAACTAAAATCGGCTACACTTTTGCACGAACACCCCTGACCCTTACCTTCTTATGAACTTCGACTGGAATCGAAGTGCGTTTGACAATTCGAACGCACTGTTAGACTGGGTTATTTGCACGAACGGCCCCGTTCGTGCATTCGAATGGGATTTAGAAATTTTTGGGGGTGAAATTGACCGACCGCACAGCCCAAATCTATGGAACTCTTTTGGGCATGAAAATGTGCTTGCGGTCGGTCAAATAGGACTTTCCCTTAACTTTTTAACCCCTGAGCCGATTGCCCTGATTTTTGAGTATGTGTATATTTCAAGCATGCCGATTCTGAAAATTTACGTGAATGGCATGTATATTTTGAAAGTTATTAATATTTTGTAAAAACTGTATTTCTCTGCCTGTGATAATTAACCATTGTGTTCAGTAATTATATCACAGGCAGAGGGGAGGATTTTGTGTGTGAGTGTGTGTGTATTGTACGAATTGATTGGTTGTATTTCAAAACCCTGTGGGCAGTACTACGTTTGTAAATTGTGAATAAAAGAGGCTGTATGTGCCATTACAGTCAGTTCTACTTCACCCTCAATTTGGAGTACCATCCCTTAATGGGGGAATCTGCTACAAGGGATTGCTATGCTCTGCAAACTCTCTTGCTATATTCACTGCTAAGCTCTTGTAAGAGCTTGTTCCTGTCCTGTTCTCTGAAGGAGTTCACAGTGGTTATGGTGTTGGCTAGAGGGCTTGGAGCCCTCAGGAAGGGCTAGGAGCATCCTTCAATGGAGGTACCCAGTCGGGGTGCCAGGTGATCCATTACACTAACAGAATGAGAACAATTTGAAAAGCAACCAATCACGGTGTTAAGAGTCAAATTACACAGCATGAGAAAATTCCAAAGAACTTTCTCACACTGTGTAAAATGACACAGCACTCTGATTGGTTAAATCAGAGTGCTGTGACAGGTAAATGTAGAAACTTACCTATCAGAGCACTGATTGGTTGGCTTGGAATAAACCAGAGTGCTCTAAGTGAAATTGCAGGGCATGGGAAGGCTTTATAAGCCTTTCCCAGCCCTGCGTGGCTCAGTCTACACGGTGCCCTCGCTGGGTGAAGATGGATTACTTTTTAAGGCCCCCACTCATGGGTGGGGGGACACAATAGGTCCCCCTATTGTCATTTAGGGCCCCACAGATTGCTCATGGTGCGAGCCAGGGGGGACACAGAGTAGGTGTCTCCCCCCGCATTTTCATTTAGAGCCCCCACCCGCCACTCATGGGTGGGGGCAATAGGCATGCCCCTACTCACAGCATAGCGAGAACAGGCATTCGGGAGATTTTAATCTCTCTTATGCTCTTATGGGAGTCCTACTGAGTGAGGGAGAACGGGGGGGGGGGAGCTAAGAAAGTGGCAGGGAGCACAGGGACTTCATCTACCCACACAAAGACGGCGGTGCCCAGGACCTAGGTCTGAGCACGAAATAAAGATGCACAAATAGGTAAGATGGAGGGCTTTGGGGTGACAATTAGATGTAGTGGAGTCGGGAGGTGGGGTAAAAAAAAGAGGATTCGGCCATGACAGTGTTGCTTTAAGTTGTAATTTCTTACCTCCTGCTCTGTTAATAGTTTCCAAGACCCTGCAGTTTGCTAGATCCTGTATGCAATAAAAGTTAAATGTATAGAGCAGGATATAAAAACTTTTAAAGTTACAGCTGATTGAAAGTAAAACCCTTTTGTTTTAATGCAGGTTGTAGAGGCCAAGGGAGCTGTGGCTAGGGTTGGATAAACAGAAACCAAAGTGATTTATCTTCTAAATGGTAGTAAATTGAGTGATGAAACTTCAGAGGAATGATTTATGCACAAAAACTGCTTCATTAAGCCAAGGATGTTTTGATGACTATAGTGTCCCTTAAATGTATGTGTATTGATTTACAGCAAGCATGTCAAACTCAAAGGCTAACATAGGCCAAATAAACAAGGTTAAAGTTTATGTGGGCCGCAAAAAAAAACAAACCCAAAAACTTAAGTTTTCATAGAAATGTAGGTTTATTTAGAAAAATATAGTATAAAAAAAATGCCTGACACTGAATGTCCTCACACTCATAGGGCTTAAAAAAGTAAACAAAAGAGCAAATTTATTTTAAGGAGACATGCATTTGACAACTACTTTGACATATTAAGAAAGGGTTGGTAATAGGACTGAAATGGTAAATATATGCTTTTGCACAGCTGTAAAAAAAAAAAAAAAAACACATTATCTTGTTGATTTTGAAGTTCTATAAGTGTGTTCTTCGCCTTATGATCTCAGCCAATCCAATGCTTTCCCATAGGAAAACATTGGGAGGCTATTGAGCATGTGTGGCAAAAGGCTGCACAGACATTCAGCATCTCCATGCAGACCCAAATACACTCACCCCATTCTAATACACTGCCCCCTCCCTCCCCCTAATTAACACATTGCATTATGGATGCATCTTGGAATGCAAAAGAGGAAGTAAAATGCCTTCTTTGATGTTAATGTCTGATCTGAGGGGTTAGTCTCATAGCTGTAGAAACTTTTGCAAACAGCGCTAATTATTCACCACTCTGGAAAGGGATATAAGAACTTCTTAACTCTCTTCACCATACTCTTTGCAACAATACAACTTATTGTGCTTAGAGTGAGCTGATAAAAGGAATTCAGTTGCCTTTCTATTTGAAATATGCAAAATAGAGTTTGTTAATTTTATAAAACCTAGATAGTGTGTTGATTAGCTAAAAGCTAACCAAACAGTAATGCAATTTTAGCTTAAATAGTGGAAATAGTATTTTGTGAACAGTCAAATATGTTTCACATAAAACTAAAGGTCAACATTTGGACAATTGAACATCAGTTTAAAATACATCTAGGAAGAACAGGGCCATTGTAAAGCAAATTGTAGATCAATAAAGCATATCATTTGATTTTTAGTTCAATGCTTTGTTCATTGTATACATTACACAAATAAAGTATGGTGCATAAACCACATGTACATACAATCCATCAGTGACTTATGCAATCCTTAACATATTTAAAACTCAATTGCAATTATGAACACAAGAAAAATCGGTCTAGTGGTCTATGAATAGTATTTAATAATAAACCTACTGTTGGTGCAATAAAATTCTAGTGTCATAAAATGATACAGTAACTTCTGTAGTTCTGAGAATAAGTGGAGAATCAGAAAAAACAAACAAAAATTTCCTGAAGAAAGTGAAGGTTTCCAAATTTAAAAAAAAGGGGGGGGGGGGAAGAAGAGGCGGTGAGGACTACAGTTGAATCCTACCCGGTTAATGCAAAATGTTATTCATCATAGTGTGTGGATAATATGTATTAAATGTTTTGCTCAGGGGTAAACTGTGCACTGCAATCAAGTGGAAAATACAAAAAAAAAAAAATGAAAAGGATGATTGCAGGCTTCCCACCTGCAAATGCTGAAAGGAAGTAGGGATTTGGGGGGGTTGAAGGATTGCAATATGCAAAGGGAGGGTCAGAGTAGAAATATGTAGCAGGCAGCCAATAGAGGCCCATCATCAAAACAATAGCTGGGCATTAATCACCTCACCCTGGCAGACCAGAAATAAAAAGAGCTATTCTAAATGGACTGACACAAAGACAGACAATAGCCATCAGCGTGTACAGCACAGCCACTCACATCTGTCTGGCTGCACAGCATCTATTGGCCAATACATTGTGTTACTGATCTCTGGGCAGAGCCCTCCGGTACTGCAGCTCTTCTACACTACGTTTCCCATGATGCTCAGCCAAAGGAAACACTAAAAGTACAATGGCTGCACAGTATGAACACCCGGATGGATCCCCAGGGGAGGCCGGACTACAACTCCCACTATCATTGTCGACAGCCTTGAGAGCGTCATGGGATTAGTAATGCAGCCACAGTATGTAAGGGAGGGAGAGCTGTGTGTCCCGGCTATTAAGGGAGCCCTCCTGGCACAGCCTCCAGCCACCATTACACCCCCCAATAATCCGGTAACACATTACACCCCCCTCCTCTCCTCTCCTCTCTCTATCCGGCCTCGGTCAGGCTATACAGAGAGCTGGGCCTTTACCTGGGGTGAGCCTGTGGTCTGTCGCCATCTGGGTCATTGCGGCCGGCGGGGACTGCTGGTTCTCCGGCCGGTGTCCGCACCGCTGGCCGGTCGGGGTGGTCGGGGAGCCCGGGAGAGGGACGCACCGCCGGCGCTTGGGAGACTGCGGGCTGAGCAGGGCCTCGAACTCCATCGAGCGCTTCAACGTCGCCCCGCACGCCATGCTCCTACTGCGACAACAACACGGGGACTGGAGAGACTGAACGGCGGAGATCGGGTCACAGCCGGCGGTAGCACTGCGGATATACCCTGCGCCTTCCTCTAGCTTCCCTCGGAACTCAGTAATGGCGGCTCCTCCCCGGCCGACAGCCAACTGCTGCGATCGTGACGTCACTTCGTAAAGGAGGGTGGTTGCGTCCAACTATATTTCCTTTTCACTTGTCCACCGCGGTGCTTGTGTTACTAGTTACCACATTTTATCATAGTGGGTTATTTAAATAGTTGTTTAAAAATATGGAGCATAATTGAGTATGCTCTGATTTGAGAATATAGAAGATGTAAAAAGTCCGCCCCCCCCCCCCCTATTACGAGTTAGTGGCACGTTCCAATACAAACCATCACATCTGTGGTATAGAACCAGAGGTCAGAATACTGGGTGGTATCAACACTTGGGAGTGAGGGGTGTCCCGGCCTATAAATGCAAACTATAAGCCAAAATTGCCAAATGATAAATATATTCCGCCTAGGCCAGAGTTATTCAATAATTTGTGAATTTCAAATTTTATGCCTGATATACAACGCTGCGGAATTTGTTGGCGGTTTATAAATAATAATATTATAGATAGATGCACGCCAACAAGAAGAAACCACCCATGCTCCATAATGTAAAATCAAAGCTGCTTTAGTTTTCATTTTAAAATCAATCGGTGGACTTCCAACAGTATCCACAGTCGATTACGGTGCCATGTTCAAGCAGAGCTGACTCCAGGATAATATACACCTATGTGTATTGTATAACACTTTATCAAGACCAATAATCGACGTGAATGCCTGAAAAAAATCAGGTAAATATAATTTTTGTTTCATCTTGGCCTGCTTCTTCTTTCTTTTGATTTCCACACGAACTTCAGGAGGGA
Source organism: Pelobates cultripes (assembly GCA_933207985.1). Taxonomy (NCBI): domain Eukaryota; kingdom Metazoa; phylum Chordata; class Amphibia; order Anura; family Pelobatidae; genus Pelobates; species Pelobates cultripes. Next base: position 213,606,618 of record OW240912.1, on the reverse strand, counting down.
CATTGATTCTAACCAATCAGTCCCCTATCCCTAGGAATGTTGAAAACGTGCATTAATCACCGCTGCCAGATTTACTCATGTGCATTTGGAAGATCTCTTCACCTTGCAACATCCTGACGGAGGAGAAGAGAGGGAGTCCAGTCAGTGTGATCATACACAGCAGGCTTCCATATCAGGTTTCTCTCTCCTGCTGCACAAATGATGCCCTCTTTCTCTCCTTAGTGGACTGGTCTGAAATGGGTCGATAAGAGGGAGGGGAGGGAGAAGATACGGATCAAGTGAAGATTGAAGTGAAGAGAAATCATTGTGATTACCTATCAGAAACTGCTCTTTCTTTGAAAAATGGCACATTTCACTGAAAAGGTGACATTACTTACCTCTGGTGTTTGGAAACCTCTGAAAAACAAGTTGCACAACTGACTGGAATATCCAAACGCACTGTAGTTAATGTTTATAACTTTTATCATGGAGTCTGTAGTGTCTATATTCCTACTAACTCAGTTTTGCTTGGTGGCCCCGGTCATTATGCTTAAGTTGATGAGTCTTGTTTTAGTCATAAAATAAAGTACCATCGCGACTGTGCCCTGCGAAATATAGGTTCTTGGGATTGTGGACATGGCAACAATGTCAGCTGTTGTGTATATGGAAGTTGTTTCTAACAGAAGTGCTGAAACTCTCCTTCCTATTATTTGACATGAGATCTGCCTAGGTTTGATGGTGCACAGTGATTCCCAAGCTGCCTACAACAATAGTCAACAGGCACTGAAATTGAGTAATGAACATGTCAGTCTCAGTGATCCAAATTTACAATTCGTTTCTACAACTGTTACCCTCACACAACATATAGAGTCTTAGTGGAATAAGTGTAAGGTTTGGATCATGACAAAAAGTAGTGTTCTTCGTGATTTGCTTCCAACATATCGTGCAGAATTCATGTAGAGAGATCAGTTTGGCAAAGACACTTTTAGCACTCTGCATCTGAATATTGCAGAGCAGTTTCCTGTTTAGTAAATACAATTTTCTTTTTTTTTTATTGTTTCATTCAATGCATCTTTAGTTTTTAAATATGCATTTTAATTTATTTCAACTATGTATAAGGGTCATATACTTCATTTATGTCAAGTGAAGTTTATGACCTAGATGAACATTATCTTCACTTGATCCGAAGAAACTTCCCTGGCTGAGAAGCATGTCCAATATTGCAATTGGACCAAGTTTATAGTAAGTTTATAAACATTATATACTTTTCCAAGCATTTCTTGCTTTATGTTTGATTTGTATATTAGTTAAAAGTGTTTGTCCCTCCCCCACCCCCCAACTTTTTAATTCACTTGCCTGATTATAGCTCTTGGGCCCCTCAACACTGGACCAGAATTCTCCTCCCGCAACTTCAGCAGTCGGTGGGGACCTCATGCGCAGAGGCAAAGGCAGAGGGGACAATACCTCCCTAGAAGGACAGAGCTGCAGCCTGATCCGGTTGAAGAGGTCCTCAGAGACCCCAGTTAAGCTCAGGCAACTGGGTCTGAAGAACTCCAGAGCCTCTGGTAGCAGAGAGGAAGCAGACCTGGAGCAGGTACTCAGTCAGTGTACAGAAGCTCCTCTACATGCACTTAATATTGATAAATATAAATAAACAAACTAATAGAAATCCAACTCCAACAGGAGTTAGATATCCAAAGATTACCACCAAAGCCCGTGCAAACATTTCTGGCGCCTTAGGCGAAAACAAATTTGCCTCCTCATTTGCTTCACGCAATCACGCAGACTAACACACACACTGACTCAAGTAGACACACACTGACCATGCAAACTGACACACACGTACTAAGCTATGTAGACTGACGCTCACAGACTCATATACACACACTGATCCATGCAGACACACACATACAGACACACTGACCCATGCAGAAACACACACATACAGACACACTGACCCATACAGACACACACACAATGACCCATACAGACAGACACACTGACCTATACAGATTGCCATATATAAACATACTGACTGAAGCAGACCTACACACATTCTCTGTCATACCTTACCTTCATTGCCTGATTGAAGCGCCCAGCGCTGCCGCAATACATGTCTGGGAGGGGGTCCTGGCTGAGCGGGCTGTGGTGGATGCCTCTGGACCTGTGTTCTACCGGGCGCTAGTGAGCAACAACGTCAGTGCTTCCGAGCGCCTATTAAAATAATCTAATTTGATGGAGGGCGGCCGCGGCACAAACATAAATCCAGAGCCAGCGCCCCCCATTAAGCAGCGCCCTAGGCGGCCGCCTAGTATAACTATAGGGAGTGCTGGCGCTGATTACCACTAGAGTTAGTCATTCATTTGAGATTACAATAGCGATACTATTAAAATTAATTAGAATTCTTTATTAATTGAAAAAAAGATGCTAACAATTACACATAATTTACATGAAAACAAAATCCAGTGAGAAAAAAACCAAAATGTGATCAAGTGTAAATTAAAATCGAAAGGATCCACAAAAGCATTAGAGAGTTTCTAAATTTGAATTCACAGACCCATATACCTTATTCGCATTATATTTCTATTGATTCATATTTAAAGCCATAAATTGTATATGGATAAAATATACAATTTTCTCTTCTCTTACATTAACTGAGACACAATAACTCCTGAATGAGTGAAATGGATACTATTGTTTTATTTCTTATAATACAAGGGGGATCTTAGAAGTGACTACACATTAGAAAAGCACCTGTGACTAGAAAATGCAGCATATTTCAAACCCCATTAAGAGAACATAAAAGTCCTCACTGGTTGGAAACGCTAACAATTAGATTGTAAATTGATTTAAGCACAATATAAAAATAATCAAAGCTTGATAAAAGCTTAAATATATGTCATCTCTCTCATTTGTCGTTTTTATTGATGCATTCGGCAAAGACAGTACATCTCAGAGAGCATTGTTTTACAGAGTGTTCTTAGAAACTGTTTGTTCGGCATTCAATACAATATGCAAACATGTTACAATCATTAACAGATTAGAACATCCGATTAATACTGTGATGCACATTTGTAGGTTAAAATACATTATTGATTTTGTTTAACTAACTAGGTAATAGGGGGGATACAGAAAGGAGAAAGGGGGTAAGATGGTAGGAAGACCCTTGTCTAAGTCCACCGATTCCACTTCGTAATGCCCGTTGGGCTATACCCCGTTTATCTGTCTGTACACATCATCTGTCAGTTATCAGTTGTGAGGCCCCGTGTGTACTGTTCAATAAGAGTGTTTTGTAAAGTGCTCTGCTAAGACCCCTGTATTGTGAGCCAGCTGGCCCAATCATTGTCATATTTCTCTATGCATCCGTTTGTTTTGCTTGCCATCCTCTCGTATGCGCTTATTCTGTCCATTTTGGAATGTATACTATCTATCGGAGGGATCTGTTTGTTTTTACAGTTGCCAGCCAGGACTGTTTTGGCTATCGCTTTGCTGAGTCCATACACACACACACAGACTGCTGAGTTCATACACACAGACTGCTGAGTCCATACACACACACACACACACACACAGACTGCTGAGTCCATACACACAGACTGCTGGGTTCATACACACACACACATACCGCTGAGTCCACACATACAGACTGCTGAGTTCATACACACACACACAGACTGCTGAGTTTATACACACACATACACAGACTGCTGAGTTTATACACACACATACACAGACTGCTGAGTTCATACACACACACACAGACTTCTGAGTTCATACACACACAGGCACACACACACACAGACTGCCGAGTTCATACACACAGACTGCTGAGTTCATACACACACATACTGCTGAGTCCACATACACAGACTGCTGAGTTCATACACACACACACACACACACACAGACTGCTGAGTCCATACACACACAGACTGCTGAGCCCATACACACACAGACTGCTGAGTTCATACACACACACAGACTGAGTACACACACACAGACTGATGAGTCCATACACCCACAGACTGCTGAGTTCATACACACACATACACAGACTGCTGAGTCCACACACACAGACTGCTGAGTTCATACACACACACACACACACACAGACTGCTGAGTCCACACACACAGACTGCTGAGTTCATACACACAGACTGCTGAGTCCACACACACAGACTGCTGAGTCCATACACACACAGGCACACAAACTGCTGAGTCAATACACACAGACACACACACACACAGACTGCTGAGTTCATACACACTGACTTCTGGGTTCATACACACACACATACTGCTGAGTCCACACACACAGACTGCTGACTTCATACATACACATAGACTGCTGAGTCCATACACACACACACACACACACACACAGACTGCTGAGTTCATACACACACAGACTGCTGAGTTCACACACACACACACACAGGCTGCTGAGTCCACACACACACACAGACTGCTGAGTTGATACACACACACAGACTGCTGAGTCCATACACACACAGACTGCTGAGTTCATACACACACATACACAGACTGCTGAGTTGATACACACACACAGACTGCTGAGTCCATACACACACAGACTGCTGAGTTCATACACACACATACAGACTGCTGAGTTCTGACTGCTGAGTTCATACACACACACAGGCACACAGCTGACCACACACACACACAGACTGCTGAATCCACAAACACAAACTGCAGAGTTCATACACACACACACAGACTGCTGAGTTCATACACACACACACACAGACTGCTGAGTCCACACACACACACACAGACTGCTGAGTCCATACACACACACACAGACTGCTGAGTTCATACACACAGACTTCTGGGTTCATACACACACACATACTGCTGAGTCCACACACACAGACCGCTGACTTCATACACACACATAGACTGCTGAGTCCATACACACACAGACTGCTGAGTCCATACACACACACACAGGCTGCTGAGTCCACACACACACACAGACTGCTGAGTTGATACACACACACAGACTGCTGAGTTCATACACACACACACACAGACTGCTGAGCTGATACACACACACAGACTGCTGAATCCACAAACACAAACTGCAGAGTTCATACACACACACACACACAGACTGCTGAGTTCATACACACACACAGACTGCTGAGTTCATACACACACAGACTGCTGAGTTCATACACACACACAGACTGCTGAGTTCATACACACACAGACTGCTGAGTTCATACATACACAGACTGCTGAGTTCATACACACACACAGACTGCTGAGTTCATACACACACAGACTGCTGAGTTCACACACACACACACAGGCTGCTGAGTACACACACACACACAGACTGCTGAGTTGATACACACACACACACAGACTGCTGAGTTCATACACACACATACACAGACTGCTGAGTTCATACACACACACACACCGACTGCTGAGTTCATACACACACACAGACTGCTGAGCTGATACACACAGACTGCTGAATCCACAAACACAGACTGCTGAATCCACAAACACAAACTGCAGAGTTCATACACACACACACACACAGACTGCTGAGTTCATACACACACACACACACACACACAGAGAGACAGCTGAGTCCACACACACAGACTGCTGAGTTCATACACAGACACACAGACTGCTGAGTCCACACACACAGACTGCTGAGTTCATACACACACACACATACACAGACTGCTGAGTTCACACACACACACACAGACTTCTAAGTCCACACACACAGACTGCTGAGTTCATACACACACACACACAGACTGCTGAGTTCATACACACACACACACACACACACACATACTTCTGAGTCCACACACACACAGACTGCTGAGTTTAGACACACAGACTGCTGAGTCCACACACAGACTGCTGAGTTCATACACACACACACACACACAGACTGCTGAGTTCATACACACACAGAGACTGCTGAGTCCATACACACACACACACACACACACAGACTGCTGAATCCATACACATACACACACACACACACAGACTCTGCTGAATCCATACACAAACACACCAAGCCTACCTGTCACTGGAGGCTGTTGCTGGGGGTCAGACAGCCATCTTCCATTCTTTCCAGCAGCAGCATGGTCTGCTGCTTAACGGCAGGGCGGGGCATATGTGCAGGAGGCGGAGCTTCGTTTGGGGGCGGGGCCTATGCCAGGGAGCCTGTCAGTGCTCCCTCCGGCCACAGACAATACCCAGCACTGCATTCCCTTGGGCTGTCACAGATTGTTACAGCCCGAGGGAATATAATTTAAACACATGGCCAGCAAGTTGCCGGCATTTGGGGGGGCCCAAGGGAGAGCACAGCATGATGTAAGGGGGGCTATGGCCCCCTCTGGCCTCCCCCAGTGACGCCACTTCTGCTGCCTTGGATTTAGCCATTTCCTGTGCTGTCATTCTCCTCTTGTAGGGGCTATTTAGGCCTTTGACGTTAAATGTAAGTATGGTCAAGGTGTCAACCATTTTCCCAGGTTGTGATAGCGCTGCAAAGCGGCCAGGGTTTGGGGAAGAGGTGGTGGAGCGAAAGATGGTGGGCTGCGCCAAGGGGAGGTAACTATGGAAACAGACATTGAAACAGGGATAAGAATTCAAGAGGGGAAAACTAAAGCATTTAGCGCTCTACATGGGTGAGATGTGAGCGGGAGAATCATACCTAACCCACTTCTCAACCTTGGTCGTGCCTGGTTTTTACCAGCCGGGTGTTTACAGCCTTGTTAGTAAGCTTGTATTGTCCCTCCCCGATGCTTTGCGTTTTTTGTCTGGTGGAAGCTTGACCTGTAGCTTCGCATGTCATGCTGACATCTACTCTAACCCACTGAAAGCATTAATTTGCGTTGTCGTATTAAATGTCCACCGGCCTCGCCTCGGCAGCCCTCTGTGTGCGGCCCTTTTAATCTCCCTCCCCTGCGTTCTACTCTTGATAGCAGTATGTACCACATGTAGCATTCCATACATAACATCTGTATCTGCTTGCGCTATACCTTTGCAAACATTTCGTAAATACTATTGGATATGAGCAAAGCTCTCCACAGTTTGTCCTCACAAGCAAGGTTATAGGCATTTATACATGGTGCGCATTGCATTAACTATCATACTCACGATCTAGTGGTCTGAGCAAACACAGCGCCATAGTGTGACATCAGTTTTTATATATATGCAAGGTGGTAAATTTGGAGATTTTCAGGCCTTAAGGGTAGTCCGAGCTCGAGGCCTATAGAGCTTCTCAGGCTTTGTTAGGCGAGTCCGCCAACTTCCACTCTCTGTGCGTGCGTTTCGGGGATGCGGTGGTAGAGTCAGTCAGTGTCCTCAGCGGGAATAAGCCCCATTCTTTCAGTAGCCTCATTCCCACCTCCGGTTCGTTGGCGACGTGGGTTTTTCCATTCTTCCAGATAAGCAATTTAGTCGGTTAACCCCAGTGGTATTGTATCTCGTTGTTCCTGAGGGTTTTTGTGATAGTGATAAAGTCTCTTCTTCTGCCCATTGTAAGTGCCGATAGGTCTGCATATAGCTGGATACCAGAGTAGGGTTCCGGTATATTGGGTTGTTTCCTCGCCGCCATAAGCAGTGTTTCTTTTGTTCTGTAGTAATGAAAGCGCGCTACCACATCTCGTGGGGTCTCCGCGCTGAGTCTTTGTGGTTTCGGCAGACGGTCAGCCCGATCCATTAGCCATTCAGTTTCAGGTAGATCGGCCACCAGGGATTTGCAGAGTGATGTCAGATAATCTGAGAGCTGGTCTCTGGTCACGCTCTCTGGGATTCCACGAAAGCGGACATTGTTCCGCCTCGAGCGGTCTTCCATGTCTGCTAGTTTCCTTTTTAGGAACTGGTGTTCCTTTGCAAACTGGTGTTCCTTTGCAAAGGATTGGACGGTGTGCGCTGGGGTGTCGTGTGCCGAGTATATGTCATCTGTGCATGCTTCTAGATTGTTTGTTCTCTCTCCGAGTTCAGCTATCTCCTTCTTGATATCGATGGTTGCTTTCTTTAAATCCGATTGCAAGGTAATTCTAAAATCTTGTAGCAATGCGTATAGTTTTTTTTCTGTAACCGGAGCATCTGTGTATTGAACTGCCTCGTGGTCTCGTTGTCTTTTTTAGAGGTGCGGATGTGGTCCGTCAGTTTTGTTTGCTTCGCCGGAGCCATTATTGGTAGAAGGAAGTATCAGGCAAGTGATTATTCGTTCTCTGGGGTTGTTTTCTGCTATATATTCTTGCTTTAGGCTGTTTCGGACCGGGAGCTCTCACTCCATGCGTCCGTTCACCTCGGTTTCCGGCCACGCTCCCGCTTAAATATATGTCATCAATACCAACAACGCATGAATTTAGGTCTGTGGTCATCCCTAATGAATTTAATTACACAAATGTAGCCAGCAATTAAGGTGAAAATCGTCTTTATCAAAGTAAAAATAGCTGCAATTCTGGGAAAAAGTGTTAAATAAACAAACTTATAAATTAATAGAATGTCTGTCAACATTTAGTAGTTTGCACTGAAAATAGCACCGGTTTACCTTCGATAAATATCCTTTATTCTTGTAATGCATGTGTGAACTCAACACTCTATGAGGGACATCGGCGCTGGATTCAGGTAAGTGGCAGAAGGGTTTTTATCCCATTCTGTGCTGAGGGAGGGGGGCGAGCATGGGGGACACTATAGGGTACTATAGTGCCAGAAATAAAAAAATGTATTCCTAGCACAATTGTTGCTATTTAAGGGAAATGAGATGCCATCCCTGCTCATGTATGTATGTGTCATGTTATCACTTGTGCATATGTGCAGACTATATACAATATACATACGATCATGAAGTAGAACAAATAGTTTAATAATAATATTAGCTAAGTGATGCACACATGTATGAGAATAATGCAGTAAAACAGGAAAAGGTTGCGGCAATTGTGAACAAACATGTTTAAAATATTAAAATACTAAAACAAATAACAAGTAGCAAATAAAAAAGTCCAAAGTCAATGTGTAAACTGGCAAAGGTAGCAGCCAAATCTCATAGAGGAGTCTTTTCATCCTATTCTATAGGGTTACCAGATCCAAAGTTTCTTGGTAATCATATAGAAATACAAAATAAAACAAAGAAGGAAGCCAATAGTGCAATATGTTCCAATATTTTGTGGTACTTTTAAAGTGCAAGTCTTATATGGTCCTACTCACGTTTTATAGAGCTAAGACCAGCTCTGGTATGATGGGTGTATAATTACCAGATTTTACTAATTACATGACATAAAGTCATGATTTTATTAAAGGACACGGAGGCGAGTATTAGGCTTATCTCTTTCTTTATTCCTCAGCAGCAAAGAAAGGGTATTAAGGTATTAATATAAAAAACAAATACCCCTTAAAGGGTTAACCATATAACACATTCAACCAATGGGAGCAGTCCTTGTTCCAAATACTCTCATGTGACCTAAGCCACTCCCCCTCTTTCTTGATGCCGAAGTTGAAAACGTCAACAATAAATGACCAACTGGAACAACTGACTCGACATGACCAAGATTCCAACTTCTGAAAGAAGCGAAGACATGATCCGTTGGTAGAGGGCTCTAGGGAGCATTCTCCATTGCAAGCAGGAGAAGAAAAATTATCCAGATTGACCCATTGTAAAGGTTTAAGCTGTAGGAGACAGAGAGACATGTGGTAAAATATGTTCAAATACTGATGTCATACATTTGTAACTGTGACAATTAAAAGTTTATAAAATTGATATGTCACCGTGAGTCCAGCAAAGAAACAAATCATTCTAAGTATTCGGCAACCCACACTAAAGTCTAGGCAAATCATACATGCTGTCGATATTGGGTGGGAAGACAAAAACGTGCGACTTACCTGTGTTTTGGGTGGGCTAATACTCGCTTTTACGTCATGTAATTAGTAAAATTTGATCATTTTATTACTGGACACGGAGGCTCATATTAGGCTAGTTTAAAGCTGTGAAATAACCATAGCAGAGATGTGTTCTGCTGGATGAAAATAGTACTCTTTGAAAGTTGAATCTCAAGACCAGTCAGCTGTGCGGAGAAGATCTTCCAGTTTATAACCCACTGTGAATGTTTTTGAAGCCATAGCGCCTCTGGTAGAATGAGCTCCGTAAACTGATGTGTCAATGTTAGCAGCTGACATTATCCGTGCCAGAGTCACCGTGGATACTGGGTGATGAGGTTGCTTCGAAGCCTGGAACAGGTCGTGGTGTGTTGGTTTCCTGAATGACTGGGTCTGTAGCTCATATTCTTGGAGGCATGCCACCGGGCAGAGGTTAGCATTGTGAGGAAAAGAGGGGTAGAAGACTGAAGTGATCTTCGATTTTGTACGTCTGGTGATATTAAATAAAACACAGTTTGGAGTAAAGTAACGTGCATCGATATCCAGAGCTTGGACATCCGACACCCTTTTACAGGAAATTAAACACAAGAGCATAGCCAATTTTGCAGGCACTTGTTTGAGCATAAGGTCCGAGTTCGTAGGCCAATCTTCCAATACATAAAGAACCAGGTTGACGTCCCATAAAGCCATGTATCGGGGCTGTGGTGGACGTGCAAATCTAATGCCTCGTAGAAGGCGACAAACCAGCAAGTGTTTCCCAGCCGGGAACTCATCCAATCTGCTATGACTAGCTGAGATCACTGACTTATACACGTTTATCGTGCAGTAGGCCAAGCCTTGATCCTAGAGGCCAGTAAGGAAACTCAAGATTTGGTTTATAGAAGCACGTATGGGATCCGCGTGTTGTTCCATGCACCAACCACTCCGTGTGTTCCAGGCATGGGTTTAGGATCTTCTTGTTCCTGGGGCCCAAGCTCCTGCCAATAAGTCCAGAGTTGCTTGTGAAACGTTCGGCATGACCCAAGGTCCCCGGAGAGGAGCTACGCCCGGAATCTGAGGTGTCCCTGAACCAGAAGTGGATGAGAGTTTTCATCGGGATCTGAAAGTATTAGTCTGGGGAGGTCGATAGACATTTCCCTGAGTGAAGGGAACCAAGGCTGTGCCATCCAGAACGGTGTTATCAATACCAGTGACGCTCGGGAGCGATGTAGACGTAGGAGGATCCGAGCTATTAGAGAGAAGGGAGGAAAAGCATATAGCCGTTTGTCCGGCCAGAGTTGTAGGAAGGCATCCACCGCCAGGGTGTCTGGCTCCGGTCTCCAGCTGAATAATGATGGAAGTTGAGAATTCAATCAGGAGGCGAAGAGGTTGAGGTGCATTGGGCCCTACAGTTGTTGGAGCCACTGGAATATTGTGCGGTTCAGTCGCCAGGCACTGTTATCTTGTAGATGCCTGGAATTCCAATCTGCTACGATGCTGGATAATCCTGGAAGGTATTCCGCTTGTACCGATATGTTGCGATTCAGGCAGAAGTGCCAAAACTCTTTCACCAGGTTCGTTAATATGGTGGATCTCGTGCCACCCAGATGGCTGATGTAGCGGATGGCCGAGATATTGTCCAATATCTCAATTGGTTGTGCCCCCGAGGAGTCTCCGAAGGGCGAACAATCCCTCCAGGAGTTTCAGACCATTGATGTGAAGTTCCTTTTCCTGTGAGGACCATTTTCCACCTGTAGATGTGGGAACACAACGAGTACCCCTGCCGATTCTGCTCGCATCAGATTCTGTGATGAGATCTGGGGTGGTTCCAAAGATTGCCCTGCCGTTCCATGCTTCCATGTGTTGAAGCCGCCGAGCAATCTAGTGGAACAGAATCGGAATAAGACTGACCCAAGCATAGGTGCGTGGCTTTGAGTTGTTGCAGGGCTCTGTAGTGGAGGGGTCCTGGAAAAATTGCCTTAATGGAGGCCGAGAGAAGGCAGATTATCCTCGTGAGTTGTCGCAAGGTCAAGACCGGTCGTTCCAGCGTCTGCCGGATTTTCTTCTTGATGTGTTTCACTTTTATGTTAGGTAAGCTGAGCGTTCAGTGAATAGCATCTATGTTGAATCCCAAAAACTCCATGGTGTGGGAAGGATGCAGGATTGACTTGTCCCAGTTGATAAAGTAACCTAAATTTTGAAAGAGGGACAGCACCCAGGAGAGATGTTGACTCAGTAACTGGGTGTCGTGGACTTTGTCGTCAAGGTATATGATCATACGGACACCTCCGCTGCATAGGAGAGCGACCACCGGCTTCAGCAACTTGGTGAAACACCACGGGGCTGAGGACAGGCCGAACGGGAGGCATTGGAAGTGCCACATAGTCTTTTCCCATTGGAACTGAAGGATGTGTTGACACTCTTTGGCGATCGGAATCGTGAGGTACCCGACCTGGAGATCGAGTTTGACCATCCAATCTCCCAGCCTGAGGAGGTCCCAAAGGCAGTGTATCCCTTCCATCTTGAAATGATGGTACATGACAAAGGCGTTGAGGGGCCGAAGATTGATTACCAGTCTCATACCACCACCTTTTTTAGGTACCAAGAATATGTTGCTTAGGAAACCTGGAGCGGTAGCCGGAACCTAGTAGATTGCACCTTTTCTCTTTTAATGTGCGAATCTCTTCTGATACTAGACCTTTGTCTTGTGGGGAAAAAAAACAATCTGATGTGGTAGTGAGAATTGGATCGGTTGCTGTACAAATTCGATGTGATAACACAGAATGGTCTATAGGACCCAAACATGTGATGTTAGCTTGTGCCATGCATTGATAAAATGGGATAATCTGCCCCCCACAAATGATAGAGAAAGGGTGTGTGATGGAAAATAACTCACCATAAGGCTGACGGCCATAGGAGGATCCCCTGGTTCCATGGGGTTGCCACCACCTGCCCCTGGTCGGGAATAATTGTGATGGTACTCTGGGTTCTGGAGGTTGGAACCTCATTGTGGCGGAACCTCGATATCCCCGGGACGAAGTCCGAGAGGAGCGGCAGGACAGACGGCCCCACGGAAAACCTTCTGGGAGAACACCCAATTCATATTCATTTGTGCTTTGTCTAGTGTCATGAATGTACTGACATATTTGCCCAGGTCTTTTACGAAATCGTCCCCAAACAGGAGACCTTTTGCCTGTGTGCCAGGCTCAGATATTGCAATGTTTAGGAGTTTTGGCTCAATTTTCATAAGTATGGTTTTCGCCGTTCGGTGGCCAATGTGGTGTTAGCGTTGCCAATTAGACATATGGACCTCTGGATCCATCTTCTGATGGCCAACAGGTCTGTGGGTGTTCCCTCAGTCAGGGCTGCTTCGACCATGTCGAATATCTTGGCTACAGGCTCTAACACGTCTAGTACTTTGTCTTGACAGTGTCGCAGGGAATAGTCTAGTCCCTTTTTGGCCTCTTAGGATCTACTTTCGGGGTAACACAGGCCATGTCAAGAACCATAGGGCGTGGGCACTCTGCTCTTAGTTTACTTCTCGTGGCCTTATCTAGGGGGCTTTCTAACCCTATTTGCGATGTGTTTGGCCACATGGTCATTGGGGTACCAGTCAGCCAATCGAGGGTTATGCAGGGCATAAGGGTCAAAAAGGGGTTCCACTTGAGGGTCTAAGATAGAACGCCTCCTGTCTAGCTTCTATAGCTGTTGGTGCAGTCACACTGTGTTCGGGAGAAGAGTCCTCAGAGTAAACCAGGTCGATGGCATCGGACCCGTCTGAAACCTCCTCCGAGTCCGAATAGGAGTCGGACGAATCAGGTATTCCGCACCACTTCCAAGTCTGCACCGCTTTTGCCCGATGGTGGGCTCTTCTACTTGGGAGCACCGCGTCCTCAATATCAACAGGGCGCAACCTGTCCGTCAAATCATTTTTGGAGGCAATTTTTGTCACATGGTGGGATTTGTTCATAGCCTTGCGGCCACTAGGCACCATCGGCTTATTATCAGAGGCCGCAAGGAGGCCTGGCCAGATGCCATGATAGCTGAAGAAATGGAGTGGGACATGTTGTGTGACATCACTCTCATGGCTGTGTAAATGGCTTGGGTAACTGATTTGCTCATGGTATCATCCAGGAGCGATTGAAACTGTTCAGACTTCATGTGTTCCTGGGATGCTTACTCTACCCCACCAGGGGTGGTAGGACCCGCGGACACAGAGGATATGCAGTGTCTGCTGGGCTTAACAGAGGCATTAGGAGCAGCAGCCTGCATATCAGAAGGGGTTTGCATAATGGCTATAGTACAGGGAGTAGTCAGGGGTTAATCCTGTCAATATGGTATAACTAGGGCTGATTTAGGAAGGAAACCCAGAGCCAGATGATGAAGGACAGCATTCAAAAGGGGGCAGTACCAGTATATATGACAGCCCAGGGCTAGTAATGAACAGTGCAGAGTATAAATGTGCAGCACAAATTAATATGTTAGCTTACCGAGTGTTCCCACAGGAATGGCCCTTGGGGAACACCGGTAAGCTGCCTGACAACCTAGCCAGCCAAAGAGCTCTTGCCCCTCCCTGAACGAAGATGAAGCCGCCCAGAATTAGGTATATAAGCTCATTGATTACGCTTCAATAAACCAGGGCCTTCGAAGGGACAGTTGAGTCCCGAGCGTGCAGCCCAGGATTTGCACCAGAAACCAGGATTGGCCAAGATATTACCGCAGTACAGGATATTGCCTAAGACATTGCTGCAAAGTCCAGGTTCACTCTTATGCCCAGGATTATATATCAATTTCCACACGGTGGATGACCACAGGAGCTAACTTGGATGTTTTGTGCCAGGATATATCACATTTTGTATGGCGAGATCCAACCAATACCTTTCTCTTGGAATAAATGTTTTCTGCTTTTGATACATGTAGAATGAACTTTGATTTATGTAAACTTGATTGATTATTTTTTAATTTTGTTCTTTTTTTGCTTATTTATGTTTTGTACATTTCCAAGCTCCTTCAATAAAACGTATTTTTTTTCTTTTTAAGTGCAAGGGGCTGTTTTGTTTATATATGGAACTATTGGAGCATTACAACTAATACTGGGTGGATCCACTGGACTATTTGTTTAAAACTACCTAATACTGTGTAGCTGTTTAATTAATGTGCTTGGCATGTATTAAAAGAGATAATAGAGATATATTCCTTTCTGTTTACTGTGGCTTAAATCGTGCTGTATACATTTATGGATGATACCTATTGTTGCCCCCTTCTATAAAATTAGAGTACAAAGAGTTGTCAATAATGGTAAATTTTCAAGCTGGACAGCAGTAGCAAGTGGTGTCCCTCAGGGTTCTGTTCTGGGACCCCTGCTATTTAGCATGTTTATAAATGATCTTGAAAAAAGCATTGAAAGTCACGTTTCAGTGTTTGCAGATGACACAAAACTGTGTAAAGTAATACAATGTGAGCAAGATATTACTTTGCTGCGGAGGGATTTAGATAGACTGGGGGACTGGGCACTCAAATGCCAGATGTTGAATTTAATGTTGAAAAATGCAAAGTTATTCACTTCGGCATAAAGAATGCACAAGCAACGTATACCCTTAATGGATAAAGAATCCCTAGGTGGGGATTATACCACCCATACACTATACACCGACCGAGCAGTGAGCCTGCTCGGTATACTGTAAGTACATTTCATACTTTTATTCTTTTACGTAAAGATACAGTGAGCACTATATTCTATTATCCCTTTTCTTTTGGGTATACTACTCTGCCATATTTGGTAACCTGAAAAACCCTTTACTCCTGGAAACCTGAGGAATCCTGTATATCCTTGAGTGGGGATTATTCCACTTCACGTATTCCACACCAGAGCTGGATTTAAGCTCTGGATATTGTGAGTAGTCAATATTACACTTTAAGTACCCAGTGTTTTTTGTATACGATACCATTGGAGCTCTCTTTCTTGTGTTTCCTTTCTACATATTCCATCGGAGTACAAGCCTCCACTCGTGACCACCCATCCCATGTGTTGGCCTAAAAATAACTTTTCCTAGTGTTTATGAATGACCTTGTTTGGACCAGTGCTAAGTTACCCGGACAATTATTTACTATTACTGTTTAATTCCAAACTTATATTTTTACAAATATACTCCTAAAAATTATTTTAGATACTTAATATAAATATATTACGATAATACTATCCTTTGAAGGCGCACCCCTCTTTTCTTGTTATTTTCTTATCACATTTATTTTGGGGGTGATAAGAGGGGACCCCTCTTTCTATAGGTGTGCTGCCTACATTTTCTCCATATTTCCTGTGGCATGTTAGCGCTGACCCTCATTCAGATTTTTCTCTTTACATATATAATGCATATATATGATTTCATTATAAGTGTACTTTGAGATATATACATATATATATCTCAAAATACACTTATAATGAAATCATATATATGCATTATATATGTATAATATATTATAAAATGCCTTAATTATAATTGTGACTGACCACCTGGCACTCCGACCGAGACCCTCCGCTAATCGATGCTCCTAGTGCTCACCGAGGAATTCCAGCACTCCACCAGACACCATAAGCACTACAGACCCCACTTCCAGCGATGCAGTTGCGCCGTGGTCTCGCTGTCCTTCACCCACACTGGACCCAAGACCGGGATCTAGCTTCCAGTGGGCAGACCTCTCCTATTCCCAGAGAGCATAGCAGGAACAGCTCTTCTTATAAGAGCTAGTGATTATAATTCCTGGGGAGTATAGTGATGTAGCAATCCCCATGATAGATACAGCCGTTTCCCCCACACATTAGATGAGACTCTATGTTGAGGGTAAGCAGGAACAGAATTTTAATGGAGGCACACTGGCCTTTTATGCAAGTTTCCCAACAAGTGTTACACCCAGATGGACCTTGTTGGGCACAGGGACACAAAGTGAATAAACCAATAAAAACAGATTCATACAGTGAGACACACCCATACACAAACAATAGAATCCCTCCTCTGTGCTTAAGAGATAATTGAATCAGGAACTGTACTAATCTAACCCAATTATCTCCAAGCACAGAAAAAGATACAATTTTATAAAACCCCCAAAAGTACCTTAAAAACACATAAAATCCCATAACAGTTACATCCCCTGATACCCCAGATCTGAGTGAACAACATATGCAAAAATTACCCAGATCGGTTCAGGAATTTCATAGAAGTCATAGTTTTAACCGACGGTGCACATGTTCCTATGCCCAAATCAGTTCCAGGGAAATCAGTGCTAACAGTCAGTCAAGTTTGGTAATCTTTTACAGGTTTCCCTGCAGGGCCCATAGTCCGTGGGCAGGAGGCTGGCAAGCAGGCCCCTCCAAGTACAAGTGGCGAGGTTACTTTCGTCACAGTAATATATTATAAATTTATAGGAAATAAAAGTGTGTGTGAATATATATATATATATATATATATATATATAGCCATCCACAGTATCCTTGCACTCCAGCTTCAAAAAATCATTCAAACCGGGTGCTCAAAATCAGGGGAAATGTTACATACCAGTCTGTGTTGATTAGCACTCACGGATTTCCAAAATCAAGTTAAAAGTTTTTAACTTGATTTTGGAAATCCGTGAGTGCTAATCAACACAGACTGGTATATATATATATATATATATATACACACACACATGTATTATATACACATGTATTATATACACACGTATTATATGTATATGTGTCTGTGTATGTATGTATATATATATATACACACACACATACACAAACGTATTATATATATATATATATATATATATATTTGTGCTCTGAATTTAATTGGTTATGGAATATGTTGATGATGATGCAGTGTTGGCTGAGGTGTGCCAAAACCAACGAACGGGTAGGCCTGTAATAAAAGAGGGCAAAAAGGATGATGTAAAACACACCCTTTATTGCTTCTTATAAGGCTAAGCATTTAAATGCTTGTCTTAGTTCTTTCTCCGGTCATGGGAAATAGGTATTGTAAATGGAGGATTTCCAACGACCCAGTCTCTTAATGATGAGGACTGGCATGTTAGAGCTAGATGCCGACAAATCTGCTCCTATCCGGAAGGAGTGACCAGAGAAGGAAGAGGGGTTGTAGCCTAACCTTCGTAGCAGAGTTCTGATGTGAAACGTGAACTTGGATGTGGTGAGTTGGTGATTGTGGAGTAGTAGTAGTGGAGAGTTAGGCGAGTGACTGTGGTGAGAACTTAGGAACGTATCTAGTACTTTAATTGGGCGCCACGCGTGTCCGGTAGGGAAGAGAGGAATGGTAGTAGGTTGATTGGTGTGATTTGTTTTTGATGTTTGCAACGAAAGGATGTAATGGTCATTGACCTTAGTCAGGTGAGAATGCTTAAGACTTATGTTGGCATCTGACTGGCGTATGACAGTGAATTCTCTAGGTCTAAGAAAGCCATAGAAGGCAATAAATATAGCGACTTTGATAACAGAATAAGTCTGGGAATCAAAAGAGGAGGCATCTAAGAGGTCGCTAAGTTGTCTGAATATGGGCCCATCAATAGGCAGTCTGCTAGTTGTAGGGGGGCCGATGGTTTTATTAATACCGTTAAGGATATTCTTGATTGGGTAAGAGGATAAAAAAGGAGGGTGGTGAGAACGTGATGTTGAACCCCTGTGAGATATAGCTTAATTGTGCTGTGTGATAATTTAAGATGTAAGTGGCAGAAGGAGGCAAAAGCCACCATGGTCTCTATAGAGAAATTACCCTGTACTTGAAATTCAGCTGCAAACTTGTGGAAAATGGTCAGTGCCCTGCCATAAGTGGTAGTGGTGTTGGTTGAGAATGCGTGGTGCGTGATTGTGCGTGATGCGTGAGTGATTGTGCGTGATGTAGCAGTTCAGTCAATCCATGATTAATTAGTGGAATGATGGTATCCTGGATGGTAGGTTGTGGGAAGTAGGGTATGACTGGAAGAATATCTGAAAACAAGAGCGGGAAAGAGCGTCAGCAGCTGTGTTACGGTTGCCCGGGATGTGTTCACAGACTAGGTGAACCTGTGCAGTTGCTGCTAGCCATGACAGCTTGCGGACCAACCTCATGATGGTTAATGAGGAGGACCGTCCTTTATTAATGATCTCAGGGCCAGATTAAGAGCCCAGTGGGCCTGGTGCTAATAATTATGATGGGCCTAAATACAAAATCGACCACAAATACTAAAACAGTCCTGCCTCCCAAGGGTCATGTTTCTGATGGAGATGGTGCTGGACGCAGCTATGAGAAAACGCATACCCTATGTTAATATCATGCTTCCACCTTTAATATCATGCTTCCACCCTCTAACAGCAGTGTCCAGTAAAGCAGGAAGTCTATGGACGGAGTAAAGGGGTGGGCCACTGATGCAAATCACATAACCAGAAATGCCGAAAGGGGCAAACATACCCAAAAAGGGGGCATGTCTGTGTCCCCATGTCTTCCAGTCCCCTAGTGTCTGCTTCCCCATGATTCCCAGTGTCCCCATGCCACTAGGACTCTAGGGGACATTGAGAGACATTGGGATACATGGGGACACTGAGAAACTAGGGAACACTGGGAGACCTGGGGACACAAACACTTGAGGAAACTGGGAGACATGGGGACACTGGGTGACTTTGAGCCATGAGGGGACACTGGGAGACATGGAGCACTGTGATACATAGGGGACACTGTGATATATAGGGGACACTGGAGACTTGATAAAGACCTGGGTACAGGTCAAAACGTTGCGGTGTCCAATAAACCTGCTTAAATGTATCACAGCGAGTGCCTGAGATTTTTTTATTTTATACTAGGGGACACTTGGGGGCACTGTGAGACATGGGGACACTGGAAGACTACGGGACACTGAGACACTAAAGGACACTGAGAGACACCAGGGACACTCAGAGACATGGGGCACTGAGACACTGTGATACATAGGGGACACTGGAGACTTGATAAAGACTTGGGTACAGGTTGAAACGTTGCAGTGTCCAATAAACCTGCTTAAATCTATCACAGTGAGTGCCTGAGATTTTTTCTTGTATGCTAGGGGACACAGACACCATGGGGACACTGGGAGACTAGGAAACACTGAGACACTAGGGACACTGGCACACTACGGACACTGAGAGACACCAGAACACATGGGGACATTGAGATACTAGAGACACTGGCTGTAACTTCTTATCCCTGCCTCTCTCCACACACACAGCGACCCATACTGGCTGAGGCTGGTATTCTATATAAAAATAAGTCTGTACAAAATAGTTTTTTTTATTTGCTGATGTCGCAGCCTTGTTGGAACAGGGTGGCCGTCCATCAACCATCCACTACTCTATCAATCTGGACCATCCAGGGATGCACGGCACTCATCAGTGAACAGGACTGTTTGAAAATGAGTCTTCATGTATTTTTATGCCCAATGCAGCCGTTTCTGCTTGTGAGCAATGGTTAGTGGTGGCCGAATAGAAGGTTTATGCACAGTTGCAAGATTCTGGAGGACTCTACACCTTGATGTCCGTGGGACTCCAGAGGCACCAGCAGCTTCCAATATATGTTTGCTGCTATGTAATGGTATTTTAGCAGCTGCTCTCTTGATCCGATGCTCCCTTAGTGTCTGTGTCCCCATGTCTCTTAGTGTCCTAATGTCTTAGTGTCCCCAAGTCTCTCACCGTCCCCATGTCTCAATGTTTCCCCTAGTATCTCAGTCTCCTCAGGTCTCCAAGTGCCCCCTAGTGTCTCAGTGTCACCAAGTGTCCCTATGTCTCTCCCAGTGCCCCCTAGTGTCTCATGGTTCCCAAGTGTCCCTATGTCTCCCCTAGTGTCTCCAAGTGTCCCCTAGTGCCTGTGTCCCCATGTCTCCCTGCAGCCTTACCCCCCCATCCACACTCAGAGCTGCTGTCTGGACTCTCTGTGCAGAGCTGCTCCCCATGGATCAGTAAGTAGAGAGCAGGGAGGGAGATGCTGTAACTTCTTATCCTTGCCTCTCTCCACACACACAGTGACCCCTACTGGCTGACGTTGGTATTGCAGAATAATCTCTGTTTATACTGACATACTGACATTTGTATTGCCGGTAATACTACAATACCGGCAAAGGCTAGGCAACCTCAAGTACTTCTGAGAAATACCTGGCAACCCTAAGAAATACCCGAGAAATACCTGGCAACCCTAAGAGTAGTGTGGATATCAATGGGCCTATTCCATGGGCTTGGGCCTGGAGCTGCATCATGTTAAATCGGCCCTGAATGATCTCGCAAGCTGCTGAGTTGTCAGTGTAGCATTTAACTACCTTACCAGTCCAGAGATGACCCCAGGTATGGGCAGCTGCCACAATGGGGTAAATTTCAAATAAGGCAGATGTTTCTCTAAAGGCCGGCAAGGCAGCCGTCTCCGTGGGCCAGTTGTCCCTAAACCAGTGGTCGCCAAATATTGCGGCGAATCCAGTGTGTGCTGCTGCATCTGTGTGAATTATTGGAGATTGATTGGATAGTGGGGGAATGAATAGGGAGACTCCATTCCACTCAAACATGAAATTCCTCCACATGAGCAAGTCTGCCCTGGCTGGTGAGTTGATGGTAATAGTACCTGTGTCGGGTACCCCGTGTAGGAGAAATAGCAGCCTTGAGACAAATGATCTGCCCTGTGGAATGATCTGCATGGCGAAGTTAAGGGACCCCAATAAAGATTGGAGTCCTTTCCTTGTGCAGATATCACTCCAAAGGAATAGAACTACTTTCTCTCTAATGCGGGCCAATTTCTCTTGTGGGAGGCTAGCTTGGAAGGAAACTGTGTCCAGTGAAATACCCCAAAAGACTAGTTTGGTGGTGGGCCCCAGTGTTTTGTCTGGGGACAGGGGATGTGAAGAGGGCTGTGGTGCTGTGAATGCTGCCAGGTGCGTGGGAGCCTGTTTCTATCAACAAGAAATAGTCTAAATAGTGAATGACTGATGGACACCTGATTATGTTCAGGAGCAGCCAGCAGAGTGTTTCTGCGAAGATATCAAATAGTGTAGGGCTGCTCCTAGAAACGTGAGCTGTGTTGTGAAATAGTATTTGCCTCTCCATTGTACGCCATGTATGTGCCATAGTGACGGGTGAATAGGTAGGAGTTTGAAAGCATTAGAGATATCCGTTTTACTCTGCCATGCTCGACTGCCTGCTAGTATGATGGCTTGCATGGCGTTGTCTATGGTGGCGTACTGGAGTGAAAACTCTTCAGCGGGTATGAGTGAGTTAATGCTGGGGATGTGTAAAGAATGAGGAGCTGAAAGATCGATTATCAAGCGTTTTTTATTGGAATACTTGTTTACTGCTACCCCAATGGGATTTGTATGCCATGAAGAGAATGGGGTTCTGAAAACGGACCAATCATGAATCCTGCTTGGATTTCTGTGGATAGGAGGTGGTCCACTGTAGGAGTGTCGTTGGAGGCGGACAACAGATTAGGGCATTCTAAGGGGCCTGTGGGATGGCAATGAGACCCGTGTGAGAACACTGACACCAAAAAATCCACTACGTGAATGGCGGGATGAGAGCGAAGGTAGTAGGCCAAAATGTCTATGTTAACCTTGGTTAGTCTTTTCTTGGGGGAAAGCCTGGCTGGGCACAGGCTTAGTGTAAGCTCTGAAGCAAATGGAGCAGATGTGCAACAGCCTGCATGCACTGTAGCTGCAGGCGCCAGCATTGAAATTGTTGCACACCTGCGCCTTGCCGAGAAACACAATGGGTCTGCCCAGTTTGTCCCTCTGACCGCTTTCTTGCCTTGTGTTGGAGCTGAAGGTATGGTGGGAAGAGGAGGGATCTGCCTCACAGGGGCACAAATCAGTGGAAATTGAAGTGGAACTACACACTGCACAGGACGGGGGCCTCAAGCCGGCAAAGTGTCGGCAGAACAACTCTGTATCTATTTGGCACCAGTGTATCCGGATGTTAAACTGGGCCAGATGAGTTGCTGCCTTGGCCGATACGGACTTATGATAGTCGTAAAATGAGGAACCCCGTATTTGATACCTAAGTCAACCACTTTATGCATGTATAAGTCCAGTTCTTCCCTTCTATGCGGGTACACAGAGCAGATATCGTCTCTATAAATACCAAATGCAATGACGAATTGAGGGATGGACAATTTTTTGTTGAGAAGAGGGCCTCTGGTTTTCAACACCACTGAAATGTCGCCATAGTTGTAGGCTCTGTTCTCCAGGATATCCTGTGAGGCAATAAGGAGGGAAACCAAATTGACATCCTTTCCATCCAGTATGTCTTTTTTAATGGATGCTAGGACAGAGTGGATTAGGGAGTACCAGGGGAGGATCTAAATTGTCCTGATAAATAGCAAACATTATTAAATAAATTGGAGTGGAGGTGATAAAGTGCTTAGTCCTTTAAATTTAGAAGAGGAAATGGAGTGAATACATGCGGCAGCTTAGTTAACATATGAATGATCAAACAAATGATTTAATGAAATGATTTACATGAAAGACTAGGTGAACTAATGAAACGAAAGAACAATTAGTAATTGTACGAATAAATGAGAAACGAATGAGTGAAAGACCAGTAAGCTAAGCGATTGGACCGTTCGTATGTATGAATAGTATAGTAAGATACTAACAAGTGTACTAGGATTTCGTATGAATTATACAGACAGCGGTCGACAAAATTTTGCCGAACGAATGGATGAACTAAACGATTGGGTAAGTGAAATAAGAAGGGAGTCTATCCCCGTGTTTTTAGGCCCGAACGTGGGAAATAACCGAAAGTTATTTCCCACGTGGCACTTACATGTATGTGCCGGGTCTCGTTTGCAGAAGCCGGCGGAAGGACCGGAGGTCAGAGGCAGTGGATGCTGCAGAAACAGAAACTTTTGCTGGGTATCTCGAACCGGAAGTGTTGGTTGCTATAAGGACTCAATCAGCGGGAACGGCAGAGGTGAGTAGATGCTCAGGGTTTAAATAGAGGACATAACTCCTCCCACAAATACAGGCCTAGTGGCCTTGTTATGGCTCCCACGGTAGGAGAGGGGTTACAGCCGTATTGGACGTCCCCTTCCCGAATACAGAGGTAGCCACTGAGCGCTCCAAACTGCCGAACAGCAATCACACAAACCAATAAGTCTCCCAACCAGCTGAACAAGCGTAATCCATACGAATACTTCTATTCGCGGACAAAATACCGAATACAGGGACCTTCGTGTGTTTTCTACCGAAGGAGAAGGGAGGTCGGCGGCTTCAGCGGTGTTCGTGCTAAAAAAGTGTCCGTTTTGAGTTCCATGAGTTTACCACCGAACACCGCTGAGCGTTCGTGGAACTAAAATGGCCGCGACCTCGTGTTCGGGATACGAATGGCGGCCACCCAGCTACAGGCATCAATTAAGACGTGTCTGCGGTTAACCTCAATGTTCTAATGGGGCCAAGAGGTTAACCAGCAGCACACTTCTCTACTGGGTGGCCGGCCGTTCGGGAGTTTTATTCAGTAGTTAAAAAGGGAACGGTATAGAGTCCACATGAACGAGAAAACACGAATTAAACTAACAAATGAAGAATAAGACCCTGTAAGTTCAAGACAGAGAGATTTGTCACAGGCCTTTTAACATATATAAAATCAATTGAAAAAAAAACCCATTTATAATAAACAAATAAAATGCTAACTTTGGCCAGCATTTGTGACTAAATGGCTACTATAAAAGACTGGAAATACCCCATTTGGAATACCCTGGGTTATATACATTTGAAAATGGTATGCCATGATGTCGTTATTTCACATTCCTGGGCTACCATATTGTCTCAAAAGGCAACACAGACCCAGCAAACCACTCTGGCAAACTAAATTGGGCAAGCCCTATATTGACCCTGTAACTTTCCAAAACACCATAAAACCTGCACATTGTTATACTCGTCAGATTTCGCTGAACACAAATATGAGTGTTTAAAACAGTAAACCGTATCACAACAATGAAATCACCAGTAAAAGTGCAGTTTTTGTGTAAAAAAAATGTAAAAAACAAATGTGAATGCTAACTTTGGCAAGCGTTTGTGGCTAAGTGACTACTACAAAAGACTGGTTATACCCCATTTTGAATACCGTGGTTTGTCTACTTTTACAAATGGTATGCCACGATGGGGTTAATTTTCATTCCTGGGCTGCTATACGGTCTCAAAGGCAACATAGGCACAGCTAACCAATGTGGTAATATTCAATGTGCAAAGATGGAAAAGGGGAAAGCCCTACATTTGATCCGTGTAAGTTTGCAAAAACCCATAAAACTTGTACATTGGGGGCAGTGTTGTACTCGGGAGATGTTGCTGAACACATATTGGGGTGTTCTTTGTCAGTAACACATAACAGGAACTGAGAATCCATGCCTAAAGTACAATGTGATAGAAAAATAACACACAAAAAATGACTACTCAAAAGGTTGACAAAGACTAGTGATAGAATTAGTGCATTAAATGTATTAAAATACCACCATTTGAAATACCCTAGGGTGTCTACTTTTCAAAAATATATGGTTTTATGGAGGTTGCTGAACACATATTGGGTTAATCACCAATTTTCTTTTTTTTAATTTGGCATAGATTGGTGGTAAAATGGTTGCATGACAAGAGTCAAACAACCCCAAGTTTAATACCTTAAGTCATGCATGTAAAACTTGCGGCTCACAACTATTATGTTTGCGGCCCCGCGAGCCGTAGCGAGGGAGCGCTGAGTCTAAGCTCTCCCTACTCAGCTCCCCGCAGTAATATGATGTCACTCCGACTCCTGGCATCACTCTGCAGCACGCTGAGCAGGGAGAGCTTACACTCAGCGCTCCCTCGCCACCTGTCCGCCACAAGCCTGCATGCCAGCCTGCCCAGCAGCACCACTATACCCCAGGTAAGAAATCCACCCAGCTCTCCCAAAGGAATGGAGGCTGGGTGGATTTAAATTTAAAAAAAATAACAAAATGAGTGTTGGGGGGAAATGTGTGTTTGTGTCATTGGTTGTCTGTATGGCTGTGTGTGTATAGCTGTCTGTGTGCATGGCTGTCTGTGTGCATGACTTTCTGTGTCCATGGCTGTCTGTATGGCTGTCTGTGTCTGTGTGTGTGTGTGTGTGTGTGTGTATGTATGTCTGGATGTATGGCTGTCTGTATGGCTGTGTGTGCATGGCTGTCTGTGTGTATGGCAGTCTGGTTGTGTATGGCTGTGTGTGTGTGTCTGTCTTTGTGTGTGTATGTCAGTGTGTGTCTGTGAGGGAGCCTGTGTGTCTGAGTGATTGTGTGTTTCTGTGAGTCAGTGAGTGAGGGAGTGAGTGAGTGATTGTGTCTCTGAGGGAGCCTGTGTGTCATTCAGTGTCTGTCAGTAAATGTATGTGTGTGTCTGTGAGTGTATGTGTGTGTTGGAGTGATTCGGTGTGAATGTCAGTGAGTGTGTCTCAGTGAGTGTGTGTGTCAAGGGGCTGGGGAGGGAAAGAGTAAGACACATCGAGGGTCTGGAAGGGACCCAGGACACTTTTTGCACCAGGCCCCATGGTTTCTAATTACGCCTCTGCCTGCAGGGCAGGACTATAGACACCAGAACAATTAAACTGTAGTTGCTCTGGTGACTATAGTGTCCCTTTAAATGGGCATCATGTTCACACCACATATACTTTTATTTATTTGCTTGTTTGTTTGCTTTTTTTTTTTTTTTTGTGGCAGTGGAATAGCAAACGCTGACCAGCAATCACATATGTAATCCTCACCCAACTAAGGGATTTTAAAAAACAATTCTAAATAGCAGACAAATACAGACAAATAATCTGTAATATTATAATACAAATAATCTGTAATATTTAATAAATTCACTAAATAGCAATTTAATTTATTTACTGCATATCAATCTCTAAGCAGGCTAGAAATTCTGGCTCATTCATGATATATTGTTTATGGGGGTGCACTTTAATTCGGACGAGATTCCACTAGATTGTAGCAGCTTATCTCTACTTTACTGCTGGTTCAGCTACATATAGGTAACAGATCGTCAATCAGGTCTCCCCTCTGCTTCGTTTGAAAGATTTAAACTTGTTTGGTTATACAATCCCTCGTATCTCCTCCATCCGAATTTGTTCCGTTCAGCTTGTCCCTCTATGCCCATATAAACTTCTCCTTTCCCTAATATCAGTAGAGCCATTTAGGCTTTTTAATTGTTTTTTCTTTTACGTTATTTTGTCTTTTGTAATTGTCCTTTTGCTTATACTAAATAAAATTGTTTTTAATCTATCAATCTATCATTTCTTTCTTATTATACTAGAAGGGACCTTTCGTATCTTTTGGGCCTCGGTGTCCATTAGACATTTATGTGTTTATTTATATGTTATATCTAGGGTTACTCCCTTTTAGGTTCCTTTAGCACACCACCAAGTCTCCTTTAGGGACTGAACTTTGTTTTTATTTACTGGATTGGCCTGTCTCCTGAAAGATTCAATTTACATTCTGTTTTTGGTAAATTTGCAAATACAGAATTTTTATATGATCCACATGCAAAAATGACTGATTCTACGCCAGATACCAATTGTTATTGACTGAATGGTTTGAATGATGACCACATTTTGACCAAATTCGGCTTTAGTAAATATGAGAATTTCAAATTGGTCAGAATTTGGTAATTTTAAAATGGAAATGGAATGTGAATGGTGGAATGAAATGTGTCAACAAAGGTTATCTCTACCTGGATATCTTCTTGTTTTCTAAAATGTAATCTTTCTAAACTTCTTCTTATCTCTCTCTCTCATAACTTCTTATCTTTCCTCCTTCAAATATCCCTTCTTATTTCTCTATTTCCCTCAGATCAATGGAACATCTATGACTTCAACCCACCAATCTCACTTTCTTAGTATCACTTTCGACTCTTACCTTACCCACCCCACTCCCCCACCCCCATCCGATCTGTATCCAAATCACAGAGCTTCCATCTTAAAAACATTGCACGTATTGGTCCATGTCTAACACAAAATGCCACTTGTACATGTGCTCATCATTTTACAACTTGATCACTGCAACCCACTCCTCATTGGCCTTTCCTATGGCCATATAACCCCACTTCAATCTGTTATGAATGCTGCTGCCTGGCTTATCTACCTCCCCTACTGCTCCTCTCACTCCTCACACCACACAAGAAGTGTGCATTTCTATATTTAATTTTATGTTTCACATCTCACAAACAGATTTTACTAAAGACTGGAAACGACTGTATTCCTACCAGAATGGCAATTCTCATATTTACTGCAGCTAAATCTGGTCGGAATTCAGTCAAACTGGCCAAATTTACAACTATTAGATGCATGTAGAGACTGGTTTAAGATCGATGCTTTTTGCATCTGAATCATACGCAGAGTTTAGGATCCAGAATATTTATAAAGCACACATTTTAAACCAAATTGGCACTAAATGTATTAAACAGCAAGCAAATAATAATTTGAAATATTATTTGGACTAGCAGCCAGTGGGCAAATAGTTAAAAAAAGGACTAAAATGGACTAGCAGCCAGTGGGCAAATAGTTAAAAAATAATAACAACGTGCTGGCTAGGGCTAGCCTGCTGCCATATAAAATAATAATTTAAAAGATTATGGGGTCAATAAAATCTTGATTTTAGTAGAAGGGAGGTTTTAAAACTCCTTTATGTCCCCACCGGCCATGCTACATTTGGGGGCATTTCTACTATTTCTGCCACTCTATTTACCATTGTACTAAGTTGTTAAGAAAGGTAAGAAAGGGCCCATCGAATGGCATAACATATGTGCTAAAGACCTTACTTATAGCAAAATAGGGTCATAATGGGTCATAATGACCCTCATAGACTTTGTTTTTTCTTGGGTTTTTTAACACTTTAAAGTGATGGCTGGCTTGCAACTGCTTGCCAACAACCTCATAACATAACCTTCGCTCCACTGAGGAGCTGGACTATAATATGGACTATAATAAATAAACCAGATATTAAAAATCCTTGGAAGTATATATACACACATAAAAAAAAATGCAATATGTAATGATGAACATCTGCCTGGAGAGGGAGCTCATGCAAAGCAAGCTGAAATATACTGAATTACCTAAAACATGTTCAAAAAACAGTATAAATATGTATTTATTAATTTATAAACTATTTTACCAGGATGGATTAAGATTTCTCTCATTTTCAAGTAAGTCCTGGGTCCACAAAACATTGCATTGATACAATAGGGTACAATAAAATTCAAAAACACTATGCAGCCAGATATAAACTCAGCCACATATTAGAACACATATTAAGCATATTAACCTATTTCTGGAGTGCATGTAAAATAGTGCATACTGCTAATTACCCTTTATTAATTTCAACTCTGAAGTGACTAGCTGAGGAACTCTACACATCCTTGTAGATGACAGTGTGGGAAAGTCAATAAGGGGCAGGGGAGGGCTGGCAGCCTTAGGCCTGGGGGGCAAAACCAGTCAAGAGGCCCATTGCACCACCAAATCAGTGCAATGGTGCCCACCTTTTCCTGGATTTATAACGGATATTGATGTTATGCTAATCAGTAGCTCTTTGCCATACCCTCTCCTTCACGGCTCTGACTTTCAATGTTGTCAGAGCGCAGGCTGAGAATCTCTGAGCCTGTGCTCTGACTCACTAACTGAGCGTCGGAACCATGAGGGAGAGGCTATAATCTGACTGCACCTACTGCTGGTGCGCACCAGTGGACCACCAGCGAATCGTTTAAATTGAATAGGCTGGTGTCCCCAACTTGTGAGCTGTGTTGTCCGCCGGGCGCCTCTGTTGTGATGGCACCCTGCGTGACCGCACAGCGTGCACACCCCAATGGCTGGCCCTGCTGACACACACTGATGTTACTACTTAGAAATCCCTCAATATTAATACAGACAGCAGAGTAAACACCAATAAACTGTGGAAACAGATCTGATCCCACCCAAATTTATAAAGATTTGCTTACTGGATTTGTTGTAAGATTAAATCATGCCTCCTCCCCTCTCTCTCCCATGCGCTGCTCTGTAAGCTGGGAGGAAGTGAAGAGTAATCACAATCTCTCAGCACAGTGGCACCTGTGGCTGCATGGGGAACAGCTGTATTTGCCGCCCCCCATGTGACATCACAATGCCCCACCTATATGAGCTGCCATACGAACTAACGCCAGTGCTGCTCACAGTGTGTGTTTACATTAAAAAGCCTGCAGGGACCGGCTATAGATACCAGAACCACTTCATTAAGCTCCAGTCGTTCTGGGGACTATAGTGTCCCTTTAATGTAATGAAAATTATAGATTAGTGTCACTAATAATATACTAGATTGCCTACTTACAACCAAATGAGGATGATGATGGGCTGCAGTTTGGCTCCACTGGTCTGGTGTAGAACAGGATCTCTGGAGGCTGTTTGCAACTGTGGTCACAAAATTCAATGTTCTGGGAGAATTGGAAGCAGCTCCATTTTTGGGAGGGCCCCTTACACAGCTCAAGGTCTGGGCCCCAGGGCCTGACGGTGAGTATGCCCACAAGGCCCACTCATAAGTCCACTTATATGTTCCACCCACCCATGAGTTCGCTCACAGGGAGTGGAGTGTGTAGGGGATGTGTTATGTGTTATTGTAGAGCAGGGGTTCTCAACGTTAGTCCTCAGGACCCCCTACCAGTCCAGGGTTTAGGGATTACCTGGGTGTGTCTAAGGTGTTTTTTCCCCCTTTTTCTAAACACCTGAGACACACCCAGGTAATCCCCAAATCCTGGACTGGTAGCGGGTCCTGAGGACTGGGTTGAGAACCCCTGTTGTAGAGGATCTAATATGTGTGCTTATGGTATGTAGTGTATAGGGATACCAGTTTGTGCAGGTGATGCAGTGTGTTTGTGTGTAGTTGAAGCAGTGTGTATTTGTGTATAAGGGATGTATTGTGTGTTTCTGGTTGTGTGTAAGGGATGCATTGTGTGAATCTGTGTTTGTATGCATAAGGGATGCAAGGTGTGTGTCTGTAAGTGTGTGCATTGAGTGTGTGTTAGTGATGCATTGTGTTTCTGTGTGTATGTAAGAAAAGCAGTGTGTGTGTAAGTATTTGCATTATGTGTTTCTGTGTATGTGTGCAAAGGATGCATTGTCTTTGTGTGTAAGTGTTGCATTGTTTGTGTGTAATGGATGCATTGTGCGTTTCTCTGTGTGTAAGGGAAGCATGTTGTGTTTCTGTGTGTAGGGATGCATTGTGTGTGTGTATGTGCGTAGTGTCCTCTCCCCCCTGTGTCCTCCTCACCTCCCTCTCCCTGTGTTCTCCTCACCACCCACCCTCCCTGTGTTCTCCTCACCACCCACCCTCCCTGTGTTCTTCTCAGTCCCCCCTTCTCCTCATCTCCCCTTCTCCTCACTCTTACTCTCCCCCTCCCCCTTGTGTTCTTCTTACTCCACCCTTGTTCTTCTTACCCCCCGTTTTTCATACCCCCCTTCTTCTTCTTACTCCCCCTCCTCCACCTTCTGTTACTCCCCCCTCCTTCACTTACTCCCTCCCTTCACTTACTCCCCCCATCTTCACTCACTTTCTCCCCCCCATCTTCACTTACTCCCCCCTCCTTCATTTACACCCCCCATCTTCACTTACTCCCCCCATCACTTACTCCCCCCATCTTCACTTACTCCCCCCATCCTCACTCATCCCCCATCCTCATTTACACCCCCATCCTTCATTTACACCCCACTTCCTTCACTTACTTACCCCCATCTCACTCCTACTCCCATCTTCTCACCCCATCTTCACTTACACCCCATCCTTCATTTACACCCTCCCACTAACACCCCCATCTTCACTTCTCCCCATCACTTACTCTTCCCCTTCACTTACTCCCCCTCCTTCACTTACCCCTTCACTCCCCTCCCTGTTTACACCCCCTCCTTCATTTATACCCCCATCTCCCATTCTCCCCTTCATGTACATCCCCATTCTTACTTACCCCTCCACTTACTCCCTCCTTCACTCTACTCTCTCCCTCCACTTACTTCTTTAAGAGACGACCGAGCCCCTGTGAAATCAGCTGTCAATTCCTCCCTGCTTAACAGAGAGCTGCCCACCCAGGACCAGGGCCAATTAAGAGCCCATTGGGCTGACAATTATGATGGGCCTAATTGCATAATATTATCGACAGAAAACACTAAAACAGTTAAACCTCCCAAACGTCATGCATCTAGTCGAGGTGGTGCTGGAGGGAAACTCACAGGATGTAGCTATATCAGAAAACACAAACCCTATGCTAATCTTTCACTTTTATTTTTCAAGTAAATCCATACCCCCTAGCAGCAGTGTCCAGTGAAGTAGGATTTTGGTGGGAGGGGTAAAAGGGTGTGCCACTGATATGAATCATGTAACGAGAACCGCACAAAGGGACAAACATGCCCCAAAAGAAGCGTGTCTGCACAAGGAATTAGATGGACAGCCTGGCATGAATGCACATCAGGCTCCCTGCCAATCATGCAAGATGACCAACCAAGGGCATACTGTGCAGTCAGCATCCTGAGCTTGGCATAAATGCGTCTAATGATGCACTAGCTCTACGCTTTCTAGCACTTGCTGGTCCATTTCTCTACTAACCTTCTTACTAGCAGGGAGAAGCTCTTGTTGTGCAGTCTGAGAGCAAGTAGTGCGCAAACTCAGGTTTAACTCAACTAACTTTGTTGTCAACCACTCCACACCATTTTTGTTCACCTACATCCCTCTTAGGTTTCCATACTTAAGCAAGAGCATGTGAAGAGTAGCCCCAAAAAATTCCATAAGCATGGGCCTGGAGCTGCAGCTCCATCAACCCCTATGTTAACCCGGCCCTGGGTACAATAACCATGCTGTAGTGGCTCTGGTGTTTGAATTATGTAGTAATTGGGCCATGGAGTTGTTTTACATTGAAAGAACATGATCAACAAAAAAAATATTTTCTTTTCATTTAATTTATTTATTTATAATGAAGAAAAAAAACCTTTTATAGAAAAGGAAAAAAATCTTCCGGAACAGTTTTAATCATTACATTTTGATTTGTAGCAAATTAAAGTCTAATGACAAAATGTGGGCAGAGTAACTAGTCACAACTTGGCTGTTTTGAGTGAATTTGAACAGAGTTATTCATTACAGTATGGAGACCAGGTTATAGAACCTATCTGTGATAAAAGAGGCTCATACAAACAAACAATGAATAATAGAATGATACATAGAATAAGCTTCTACAACACTTGGATTGGTTCGTTCCTTACACCACACCAGAACTGTACAAAAAGATCTTATACTGTGTGACCTTATAACGACACCAACATCAGTAAATGAGTGGAGCACTTGCTGGTAATTATATATTATCACTACGCAGTCACTCACCCTTGATATGCACTGGGTGTACAGGTACAATTGGCTCAGTCACCCACGGAGGCTTTCTATTACCGAGGGTATTGGCCTCTTCTCTGTCTCCAGGACTGTGGTATTCAGGCAGACTTTATACAACCAGGATATCCATTATCAGCACTCTTTTGTAAATGCATTATTAGCACTCTTTTGTAAATTGCAGTATTTGCACTCTTGTAAAATGCATCATTGCATTATCAGCACTCTTTAGTAAAATGCATCATTGCATTATCAGCAGTCTTGAGTAAAATGCATCATTGCATTATCAGCACTCTTTAGTAAAACGCATCATTGCGTTATCAGCACTCTTGAGAAAAATGCATCATTGCATTATCAGCACTCTTTTTGTAAATGCATTGTTGCATTATTAGTGCTCTTTTGTAAATTGCATCTTTGCATGTATAAACTTTCCTAAATGCTCACCACAGAAACCTCTTAAATATCACCTATTTGTTAGAAAGAACATGCCATTCGTCACCACCAGTGGGGGAAGGTTATAAACAAACCTACGGCATACCCATGTAGTCACCTTATGAAAGTGCTGTTTATTCGGTCATCAGGGGTAAGAGGCTGAACCCTGGTTTGACCTCATGTATGCAATGGACCACTGTCATCCCGTGAAAGAGAGAGTTTGATTAGAGCCCCGTTCACTAAAGGGGGTACCCAGGCTGACGGCTCAGAGAGATGGGTCTCCAGGGATAAGAGGCTGAACCCTGGCATGTATGCAATTGTAAAGGATTCCCTGTAGCTTCTCCCGAACCTTGTAGCTTCTCCCGAACTCCCAGCAGAATAATAACGAAGTAGTAGTTATAGCTCCCAATTCCCCCAAACAGTGGAAGTCGAGACTTCATGAAGGGGTAAAATGATCTGCTGTATTGGCAACCCTAAGAAATACCAGATAAATATCTGGCAGCCCTAAGAGTAGTGTGTAAAGCTGCAGCTCAATCAGCCTCTATGTTAATCCGGCCCTGCGTGTAAGTAACATGCAGGGAGGTGTGCTAGGGCTGCATATATAAGGTGATTTAACTCCTAAATTGCTGAACATTGAGCAGTGAGACTGCAGTGGCATGATCTATACACCAAAACTGCTTCATTACGCTAAAGTTGTTTTGTTGCCTGTAGTATTCCTTTAACCCCTTAATGATGGATGATGGACCCGGTCTGTCATGCTGGGGAAGCACTTAACAACAAATTAAGCCCATATCGTCATAATCACGTCGATCGTGGGGTTAATGCTCCCCCGGTCTGCCTCGGTATTCGAGGCAGACCAGGAGCACACAATTGCACTGTCCCTGCAGCTGTGATCGCTCTGACAGGCTGTGAGAGCGAGAACATGTGCTGCAGGAACTCAGTGCTGACCTTCTCCCTGCAAAAAAAGTTAAATCCCACCCCCTTTCCCGTGCTTTAATAAAATTAACCCATTCACTGCCATTTGATCACTGACTACAGTGATCATAATACAGATCAGGGTATTTTACTATGATCTGATTTTTTTTTAACCCTCAGGGGTTAAAGTTATTTTATTAATTAATTTAAATATTTTAAAGTGATATATTTAGCTAGCTGGGGTGGGTGGAAGTTATTGGGGAATTGGGGAATTTGGTGTTATGCTAGCTAGGGGTTAACGTTAAAAAGATTTTTTTTAAAAGCTAAAAAAAAGTTTGAAAAAAGTTTTAATAACGTTTAAAAAAAGTTACAAAAATCCCACCCCACCCTTTACCCAGTCCTAATAAAAATTAACCCCTTCCTTGCCTGTTGATCACTCCTTACAGTGATCACAGTATAATACTGTGATCTGTAATTTGATCTGATTTTTTTTAACCCCTGAGGGTTAACTTTTATTTATTTTTTTTAACCTTCAAGGGTTTAATTTATTTATTTAATTAATTTAAATATTTTATAAATTATATATAAAAATTATATATTTTGTTAGCTGGGGTGGGTGGGAGTTTTGGGAAATTGGGGAATTTACAGTTAGTTCTGCTTACTGCTAGTTAGGGGTTAACGGTAAAAAAGTTTATAACAATTTTAAAAGTGTAAAAAATTTAAAAGAAAGTTTAAAAAGTTTTAAAAAAGTAATAAGTAAACAAAAAAGTTTAAAACAAGTTTTAAAAAGTAAACAAAGTTTAAAAAAGTAAATAAGAACAAATTAAAAAATGCTTATTACCACTACAACAGGAACAAACTAGAGAAAAAAAGGTTCAAAATATGCCTTTTGAATTACTCTGGGGTGTATTCTTTAATGAATAGTATGTGTTTGTGGGGAAGTTTGAATAACCGACCAGCTAAACTACTCCAAAATGAAAGATGGACACAGCGTAAAACTTCAAAGTTAGAAAAAAACTGCCAAAGTTACATACAGGGGTATTGTTGT
Source organism: Pelobates cultripes (assembly GCA_933207985.1). Taxonomy (NCBI): domain Eukaryota; kingdom Metazoa; phylum Chordata; class Amphibia; order Anura; family Pelobatidae; genus Pelobates; species Pelobates cultripes. The sequence goes on along the minus strand of OW240912.1, from coordinate 213,571,020 downwards.
ACTCACACGACATAGGTGAGCAACATATGAAATATTATACAGCCATTGCACACATAAGATTTGCAAAATATACTGTGCATACTCCATTTGTGTGTCAAAAATGGTACAAGCTAGCGGGAAAATGGTCCCACGCTAAGGTTCAAAATATGCCTTTTGAAATACCCTGGGATAGCAGGAATATATAGCCTGCTAAAATACTCCAAAATGGGACCTGGACACAGCATAAAAATTCAAAAAACTAGAATGGCTGTGTCTCAAATGTGCCCCTTCAATATCCACATATACCTGGCAAAGGTACATCCAGGGGTATTGCTGTACTCAGATGACATAGTTGATCAACATATGAAGTGTTATACAGTCATAGCACACATAAGATTTGCAAAATATAATGTGCAAACTCACTTTGTTTGCCAAAAAGGCAGAAAAAAATGCCTTTTACCACAACACTTGGTACAAGCTAGCGGAAAAATTATTCCACACAAAGGTTCAAAATATGCCTTTAAAAATACCCTGGGATGTCTTCTTTAAGAAATTGTATGCCTTTATGGAGTAGTTGGAATACGTCGCTTGCTGAAGTGCTCCAGAATGGAAGATGGAGCCATCAAAACCATCTGTGAAAATTCTCACTTAAAAACCTGAACTTGTCACGTCTCTTTTACAGCACTGTAACTTCACAAACTAGTGTCTAGGTCATACATTAGACATATTGTTTTACTCAGAAAATATAACTGGAATTTTATGACAGTGGTACATATCAAGTTTAAGAAATACTCAACAAAAATGCAACATGTATGTAAAAAATTCAATTTTTTTCCTCACCACAAACATTGACATAAATTGGTGAAAAATGGTGACAACTTAAGGCACAATATACACCATATAAGATACCTTGGGGTCTCTGCTTTCTCAAATAGAAGCCCTTTGTGGGTTTATAATAACATTTAAACTGCTATAATGAAACACAAAAAGAGTTATAGGCCCGTCAAATCAATCGATGAAAATTCTAACTATTGAAACTGAAATAGCCTTGTCTCTTTTATGGCATTGTAACTTCACAGAATAGTGCCAAAAGGCATACAATGGGGATATTGTTGTACTCATCAGATATAGCTGAACGCAATATGGGGTTCTGTACAGAAATAGTACACATTTAAAAAACCTTGTTATATGTGTACATGCCAAAATAGAGAAAAAACTATTTTACTCCAACATTTAGCAGAGATTAGCGATGAAATTGCTATGCAAAAATGTCAAAATAATCTTAGGTAAATAGCCTGTGATGTCTACTTTATATAAATATATACTTCTGTGTGGCAATTTGGTTTTTTGTGATGGCTACTAAACTTACAAGACAAACATACCAACTTCTAAAATTGTTTCACATTTAAATTATATTTTAGTTCTTGTATGTTGTGACCTGTAACTTTCAAAATAGGCTGAAATCCTATTCATATGGTGTACTCTATAAATCAAGACACATAAATTTATTTTGAATGACTTTTCCCAAGCTAAACATATTATGCACGCGTTATTATTGCCTAAACTGTGAAAAAAAGTTTTCTTTTTCTTTTTTTTTTTTATTTTGGGGCTTTTTTTTATAATTAATGAGAATTTATATATGTATATGTGACATCAAATTAAAGCCCTTTTTGTCCTCTAAAAAAAAGGTATACAATATATGTTGGTGCATTAAATGAGAGAGATGCAAATTGTGGTTGAACACAAACAGCAAGAATTGCTTGTGTCCTTAAAGGGACTCTCCAGTGCCAGGAAAACAAATCTGTTTTCCTGGCACTGCAGAATCCTGCAGTGCCCCCCTCCCTCCCACCACCCATCTCATGTTGCTGAAGGAGTTAAAACCCCTTCAGTGACTTACCTGAATCCAGCACCGATGTCCCTTGGCGCTGGGTCAGGCTCAGTCGACGGGGGAGACCTAATGTGCATGCGCAGCGATGGCCGCGCGTGCATTAGACCTCCTCATAGGAAAGCATTATTCAATGCTTTCCTATGGGGATTCCAGCGACACTGGAGGTCCTCATGCATAGGACGTCCAGCGTTGTTTAAAACACTTTTCGTGTTTTAAGAAGCCGGAAGTCCCTCTAGTGGCTGTCTGATAGATAGAGATTGAGAAAACCTGCAATAATTACACTTGCAGGGTTAAGGGTGATGGGAGTTTGCACCCAGACCACTCCAATGGGCAGAAGTGGTCTGTGTGACTGGAGTGTCCCTTTAAGGGTAAGATAAGCTTTTGAAGCTGTGTCCTTAAGGGGTTAAGAGAATTTGAACAGTGAGTAAACCATGCCAACTGAGAAAACTGCACTCTAGCGAAACACGTCTGGGACTGGCTGATTCTATTTATTTGTGTAATATTGCTATCTTTTATAGCCTTTGACTTTAAGTCACAGAAATGTTCATATTTTAATAGTATTAAATAGTGGCATCTTTATTATTGCTCTGCAGTTCTGGAAGTTTTAAAGGAGGTAATGACTACCCTTTATTTGCTATTTTAACTTGAAGATCGTTTCCTAAGTCTTCAAACAAGGAATACTTTTAGGAACAAACTAAGAAAGGTATTGTACCACCTTAAAAGGTACATACACAATCAACAATTTATTGGCTATACATAATGTGAGTGTGATTCACAGAGCATTTATACCTTATTTGGACTTTTCATGGCAATATTGCACTAGATTTGTCTTTTCTTTTCTCTTTTGGGTTTATTTGTGTAATTTATTTTTCACCCTCATTTTCAATGGTAAATGTATATTTCATTGGGGATTGGAGGACATACAGTACTGTGATTGGAAAACACACTGTCAGCACACACAGTTCTGGGATTGGAGGGACATGTTATCAAAGACATACAGCACATTTTATTTATGTATTACTATATTTATGTAGCTAATTGAATCTACTTGAGTCAGGTAAGGTTTTTTAAAATTGTTGTTCTTTTAAAAAAAAGAAAAATAAACATTGTTATTATGTAACATGCAATGATCATTTAATGTGGAACAACACATACTTAACGGAAAACACATGTGTAGTTAACAGAAATTCAACAGTGAAATTAATGATACTTGTCCAGGTTTCAATAACGATATTCACAAAATATATCACAATAATATATTATTATATATAATATATTATGTTCAATGCCATATATATATATTGAAATATACCTTTCCTTATTATTATACTTAAAGGAACACTATAGGTTCAGGACAAATGTGTACTCTTGACCCTACCATGTTAAAAACAATATTCAGCCCTCCTTGCTCTCCCATACCTCCCTTAAATATAGTAAAAACTCACCTTATTTCCAACGTCCTGTGTGTCCACCGGCACTGGCTGCACCTCCAATCCGCCTCCTTGTCTGACATCGTCACAACTGGAAAGCATTGGATTGGCCAATTCTGATGATCTGACCCAGGAAGCACCTCTAGTGGCCGTCTTAGGAGTGGCCACCAAAGGTGTTCCTAGGCTCTAATGTAAACACTGCCTTTTCTCTGTTTAATACAAAAATCCCATCAGGACATGCTATACTCACCAGAATAACTCCATTAAACTGTAGTTGTTCTAGTGAGTAGTGTCCCTTTAAGAGGGAAAACAAGAATCAAATTTATAAATATGAACAATGAGAAAAAAAACTACTAAAAAAGTGGTTACTAATGGACCCTATTTGCAATACCCTGGGTTGTCTACTTTTGCATCATGGGGGTAATTCTCATTCCTGTGCTACCATACGCTCTCAAAGTCAATGTAACCAATGAATTGAATTTCAAGGTAAAAAAACTGAAACACAAGCCTTATATTTGACTCTGTAACTTTTGAAAACACCATAAAACATGTACATGAGGGTTACTGTTATACCACAGACTTCGCTGAACACTAATATTAGTGTTTAAAAACCGTAAAACGTATCACAGTGTAACTGCCATTTATGTGTGAAAAATTCAAAAAACATTACTTTCACTGATGATATCATCGTTGTAATACATTTTACTGTTTTGAAACACTAATATTTGTGTTCAGTGAAGTTTCCCGAGTAAAACAGTACCCCCCATGTACAGGTTTTATGGCGTCTTAATGTCACATCATGCCATGTATTCTGGTATCCAGTACTCTTTTTACAATTCTTGTTTAGTTTTTCTTGTTTTTTTGGTTTTCTATTCTATGTCTGGTTTTCTTTATGCTGGGATTTCTGGGTTTTTAAGTGTAATCCGTCCCTGGAATTCCCAGTGTCCAGGTTTCCTTTAAATGTTTGTTTTATGTTGCCACCCCCATTTGTTTTCCATTTCCCTTTTGTTTCAGTCTGGACCTGCAGCAGTGTTTCAAGTCTCTGTCCTTTCTTGCAGGTAAGTGCTATTGTGGTTTAGTATGGTTCTTTTAGCGAACATGGGGTTCTTTAGCCGAATATGGGGTACATTGGCGTTGTGGCAGGCTTATGCAATTTATGATTATATAATGTAACTAAATCCCCATACTTTTCATATATAGTGCTTAGTTATTTCTCCTCTTGTGTTGCCTATTATATCTTGTCTTGTTTTATTTTGTAATCCCAGTTCATGTACAGTCCTGTCCTGCCCTGTTCTTGTTTTCCTGATGTCTTGTGTACATGTTCTGGGTTTAGCTTCCTATCCTTCTCTGGTTCTGGGTTCTACTAGTTCTGTCTTGTTTTCATGTTTGGTGACTATCCTAGCCTTGCCTTGTTTCTGTACTGGATTCATGTCTGCTGCAGAGCCCCCCTATCCAGTTCCTGGGAGGTCTGCATATCAAGCTCCTAGTTCCTGGGATCCGCTAAGCTGCAACAGGGTCTTGGTTTGTGGCCGCACAAACGCTGGTGCTCAACACCAGGGGGCGTGTGGTTACTCTGCACCGGGCCATGCAATCCACTTCCATGCTGAAGACTCCCACTTCTCATCAGACACTCAGGGGTCCCGGTTTCCGTACCGCCACCCGTGACACTTAGAAAGTTACAGGGTTAAATATAGTGTTATCATATTAAATTCTCTGGACTTTCTGCCTGGGTTATCAGGCAGGTCCCGCAAATTGTAATTAATAAAATGACTTAATTATGTAAAAATATTACATGTATTAAGGCAATTTGCCTGCATTTGTGGGAGGTGCTGGTTTTCCACCCCTAGCCTACTTAAGGCACTCCCCTTGCCTGGCTCCTTACCGTTCGAGGTCAGCGTTGAATGAGGATCCACTTCCGGGTTCTCTCAGACGCCATCTTGGTTTCAGTATCCAGGAGGTTTCACCACGTTAAGCTGTGTCCAGGAATCCTGTTCAGGCCTCTCCGCCCGTCCAGCTTCTTCTGACTCCGTTCTCCGTCGTAGATCGCGTCCCAGGGACTCCTAAACCGTAAGTCAGACCTTCCTGTCACGCCAGGACTGGTTCCCACGGCGTACGGTACAGCACGGGTCCTCGCTTTACGGCTTTTCCCTGGTTATGACACGAATGTTTTCAAGCCATTCG
>OW240912.1:213485729-213565442 GCA_933207985.1 Pelobates cultripes | reverse complement strand
AGGCACTCCCCCTGCTGGCACTGCTAAGGACGGCTATTCCGTCCACGTGATCGTGAGGTCCTCGCAAGGACCTCGCGATCACATGGCACAGAAGGGCCGAATCGGCAGCAGGGGGACTGCCTGGGCTGCAAGGCAAGTCCCCCCCCCATCGTGATTGCCGGCTGGGGTAAGTCCCCTGGACTTAAGAGGTTAAGCTTATCCAGACAACAATAATTCATTATCAGTGTTTATTGTTGTGAAAAAAGAGGAGGAGAAATTTTAGCACTGCTGTACTATATGGGCTGTGTTTGAATATCTATGTTAATCCTCTCCCCCAGAAAAGCAGTGTTAGTAGTTTACTCTTTTACCACTGGCAATAGAGTATTTTTTATTATAACACAATTATATTGTTTTTGCTGCCCTAAGTGTCCCTATTGATGAACCACTACTGGTTGAGAACAAAATTGAAAAAGTAAAATCTCAGTTTTGGAGGCATCTTTTGAGCTAGAGACTTACAGCATCATAAACACTATAATGAGCTAATAGTAATAGTGCTTAGAATGCCTCTATTTATAGAAAGAAGAAACATATTACAGACAAGGCCGCCATCAGGGGGTGACAACCATGATGGCCGCCCGTGCCCCACGTGTAGCGGCGGAAATGCCGCTGGTGCAGTTGCACCGGGACCCGCACTCTGTTGGGGCCTATCGGGTGGCCCATGCACTTATGGCCACCCGATGGTCCCTATATCTTCAGGGGCCCAGTCAGCGCTGTGGTCGTGTTATAGTGCGACCAAGCCCCTTTAAAAAAAAACGCAGCCTCAGCAAGTGCTGCTGGGAGGAAGTGGTCACTTCCTCCCAGCTCACTCCACGTGGGAGGAGCGCACGCCGGTGAAGAGGGAGAGCCACGCCAACCCCTATCATTCCCAGCCACCTTCCTGCAAAGAAAAGGTAAGAAACAGGAGGGTGACTGAAAAATGAGCTCTGTGTGTGTGTGTGTGTATGTCTGTATGTCATTATGTATGTATGCATGTGTAGCCTGTGAAGTTACACAGGCTGCATTATCTGAAATGCCCAGTAGATGGCACATGGACTCAGTATGCTGTTAATAAAACATTGAGCTTTGATCACATGACTTGCTGAAATCAAGAGAGGAGTGTGGCATCATCGCAGGGCCTGTCAGGACTTCCTGCACAGCTCTGAGGGAGGAGGATTCTAAGAGTGACCACATGCTGAGCCAGAGAAAGGACATGTGAGAGACTGTAGCACAGAGATAGGGCCTGGCTGAGAGAACTTGTTTCACCCAAGATCACGCCAGCTGAGAGAGGGACCTGCAGGAAAGGAAAGAAGACAAGCACTGAGTCCAGACGTCTGGCGAATCCAGTGAGAGGAGACTGCTGCTGACTGACTGGTTAATAGTGTTGTGAGGGTAAGCCAAGCCTCTCCCTGTATCGCCACAGGGCACCTGTCTCCTCACTCACAGTAAAGACTCTGAGGTCCCGTGACAGACATTACACATCTGTGGTTGCTTCAGTGACCCTGTGAAGCAGGACTTATAAGGGCCCCAACTCTCCTATGTGCACCAACGGCCGCTAGGGCGAAGATAAGGGGGTGGGGCGCAGGTGTGCTGGTGGGTGAGTGAGGAAAATCCACATTTGCATTGTTATCTGTGTTACTCTATTGTATTTTCCTATGTATGTTGGTTCAATTGCTACTTACCATATAAAGTTAGTCCCAGTTAGACTGTGTCAGTCTCATTGCACCAAGTATGTTCCCAGTGGGACCCCACATCCCTACCCCGGATGCTCCACTGGGTGGAGGCACTGCCGCAGACATGTACCCCAGCTCCCAGATAGCGGAGGCTCAGGATCCGCCTGTCAGGCATAGTGAGTTAACTAGGTTTGGGGACCCCAAAGACACTAGGGGGCACCCCCAAAACCCCGTTACAGATGGAGGCACTGCTGAGATGTATTGGGGTACAACCAGTGAGAATAGGTTAAGTCCTCAGGCCACTCCCTCCTTTGTGAAACAGTGGGCCCAGCAAAGAAATGTACCATTACAGCAAGCTGTGATGTTATGCAAAGTCCCATCCTGCTGTGAGATGAATCACGTCATCTTGTGTATAGAAATTCGACTGGGAATAGAAATGGCGACCATCAGAGATATCCTGCAGGATTCTGAAGGCCAAACTTACATGTTAATATATTGTCATACGGGCTTGGGAGACCATGAGATGCCTACCAACATTCATTTACATGGAGCCCCGGATGGAGGATGCTCCTTAGTGTACGCTCTCCTTGATAAGAAAGAAAGGGTCTCACTGCAACAACCCTTTAAATTAGAACGGAAAGATTATGTCACAGAAAATTATTCTAAGCTCCTGACCCCCATCTCCGGAAAGGCCGGAGCCATTCCTAAACAAGCTGCCCATCCTCCTAGAGGACAGGGGATGATTACTCCTAAAGCAGAATCTCATCCATCTACAGCATTACTGAAACCAGACAACCCTGAAGTACACACCCTGCCTACAGGAGGTAGTGATGTATCGGACATACTACAGAAACTCTCAGAAGCCATAGTGACGGCAAACCACACCCATAGTTACCGCAAACTAAAGGTGTTTTCTGGGAATCAGCCTGTTCCTGCAGGAGAAGAGCCTTTTGAGGTCTGGAAGGATAATGCTATGCAGTTGTTGGAGGAATGGTCTTGTACGGATACCATAAAGAAACAGCGGTTGGTGGAGAGTCTTCGTTTTCCCGCTACAGACATGATAAGACTGTACAAGGGAGTAAATGGGCAAGCTACTGCGCACGACTATCTACAAGTTTTACAGGACGCTTATGGGAAATCAGAAGATTTGGATGATCTGTTGGTTAAGTTCCTAGCCACTAAGCAGAAGGAGCACGAAAAAGCCACTGACTATATCAACCGGTTACAGCTATCACTTGGAAAGTTATTCCATAAAGGAGCAGTCACTGCCTCTGAGTTGGATGCTCGGCTATCTAAGCAAATTCAGAGAGGTGGTTTGACCAGTAATCCAGTTATGATTCTGCTGAGAGCCAAGTTGGATGATAAAGTTCTGCCTTATTCCACATTAATAAATACAGCCAGGAGATTGGAAGACCAGATGTGTCCACCCCTACAGAAGGAGAAAGAGAATACAGAACTGTCAGCTCTTAGGAAGAAGGTGGCTGAATTGGAGCTTTTATGCAAATCACCACCAGAGAGAGCAGATCTTCCCCCTGGAAGTGGGGGGCAACACAGGAAGACTCAGAAAAAGCTGTTTCCTGAGGATTCACCCCGCCGAGGGAACTGCTTTAAATGTGGAAAGTCAGGGCATTTTCAGCGGGAGTGCCCTGCGGATTCCATGGAGGTGGATGTGGGGGTGCTGGCAACCGAGCTCGGGGAGACTCAAATGACCAGGTCTTACAAGCGAAGGAAGACCCGGCCTACATATAGTCTATCTGTAGGGGCCAAGATTGGGCCTAAATCTTTGATACACGTGCAAGTGGAAGGAATTCATGCTTCAGCATTGCTAGATACAGGTTCTCAAGTCACCATTATCTACAGAGACTTCTATGAACGTCATTTGAAACACATTCCTATGGAACCTGCAGGAGAGTTTCAGCTATGGGGCGTTGGGTCTCAAGCTCAACCTGTGGAGGGATGCATAAAAGTGACCATAACTATTCCCCAGTTAAATACCGGGATGATATGTCCTATGGAGCTGGAAGCTTTGATATGCCCTGCAGCCAAGAAAGTGTGTGCCCCAATAATATTGGGTACTAATGCAAAGATGGTACAGGATGTATTCAGGGCCTATCTGACAGAAGTGGGAGATGTCTCCTTAGACCGACTGATGGAGGTCAGCCCTGTCCTAGGAAAAGAGTGTCGACGACTAGCCCTTGCAACAAAACCAGGGTTGTGCCACTATTCAGGAACAGAACCTGCATTTGTGAAGCCTGGTGAGACCAAAACCTTACGAGCCATAGCCTCAATGCACCATGAAATGTTGGGGGGAACTGGACAATACCTTATTGAGTCTCTGCCTGAAGAGGATCAGAAGAAGGGGTGGACTCTCATACCTGAGATAAAAGATTGGCGAAAAAGGTGGTGTCGGAGTTTTCCTGTGATGGTACAGAATTTAACCCCCACGGAAATCCGGATTGATCGTCATCAGAAGATTGGTGTAATACACCTTTTAGATCAAGTTTCGTCCATCATGTCTGTGAGTGCAGAACAGACGGATCATGTGAAAGCACCTTTAGATTTTGATCTAGAAGATTCTCCCCTACCACAGCAGTGGAAAGACAGCCTTCGTTCAAAACTGGCCACCCGAGAGGGAGTGTTCTCCAGAGCAGAGATGGACGTGGGGTGTTCTAAGAGTGCCACCCATGCTATAAGACTTGCTGATCCTACTCCTTTCAGAGAAAGGTCAAGAAGAATACCCCCTCGAGATGTGGAAGATGTCCGGGACATACTCCAGCAGATGGAAGGAGCAGGCATCATCACAGAGTCCCGGAGCCCCTATGCCTCACCTATTGTGGTAGTGAGGAAAAAGAATGGTTCAGTTCGGCTATGTGTGGACTACCGTACTCTGAACAAGAGGACTGTGCCAGACCAGTACACCTTGCCCCGGATAGAAGATCTTCTGAACGCCCTATCTGGAAGCCAGTGGTTCAGTGTGCTTGACTTGAGGTCTGGATATTATCAGGTACCCATGAAGAAGGAAGATCAGGAAAAGACAGCTTTCATCTGCCCTTTGGGGTTCTTCCAGTTTACCAGAATGCCACAGGGAGTCACAGGAGCTCCTGCTACTTTTCAGAGGCTGATGGAGAAAACTGTGGGGGATATGAATCCCAAAGAGTGTCTAGTGTATCTAGATGACCTAATTGTTTTCGGGAAGACACCAGAGGAGCATGAACAAAGATTGCTAAAGGTGTTGGATCGACTTCAAGCTGAAGGCCTGAAGCTATCAGTGGACAAATGCCGATTTGCCCAGAACTCTGTCACTTATGTGGGGCACATAGTCTCCGCTGAAGGAGTAGCCACAGATCCTGCTAAAATTGAAGCAGTGCTGAATTGGCCAAGACCAAATAACATCGGTGAGTTGCGGTCCTTTCTCGGATTCTGTGGTTACTACCGAAGGTTCGTGAAAGACTACTCAAAGATTGCTCGAGAGTTACATGACCTGCTGAAGATTATCTCTGACGTAAAGGGTGTTAAGGCACCATATCCTAAAGACCCCTTTGGAGAGAAATGGACTTCAGGATGTGAAGATGCCTTTCTGACGCTGAAGAAGAGACTTACAGAAGCTCCTGTCTTAGCCTATGCAGACCCTGAGAAACCATATATCCTCCATGTGGATGCCAGTATGGAAGGCCTAGGGGGTGTACTGCACCAAAGTTATCCAGCAGGATTGAGGCCGGTGGCTTACATAAGTAGGAGTCTTACAGGTGCAGAGAAGAACTATCCAGTCCATAAATTGGAATTTCTGGCACTCAAGTGGGCCATCGTGGATAAGCTGCATGACTATTTGTATGGGGCAACATTCGAAGTAAGGACTGACAACAATCCACTTACCTACATCCAGACTACAGCTAAGCTGGATGCTACAGGACATAGGTGGTTGGCTGCCTTGTCAAACTACAGTTTCAGCCTGAAGTACAAGCCTGGGCCCAAGAATGTCAGCGCAGATGCCCTGTCCCGCAGACCTAGACTCCCCCCTCACCAAGAAGAAGAGGAGTGGGAAGAGATCCCTGGGCCGGGGGTAGGAGCCTTTTGTCAGATGTATGTGGTGGCCGAGAGTCAAGAAGAATTTGCCGAGCTAAGAGGGATAGACTCCATTAGCCACTCTCCCGAAGCTGTGCCTGAGGTGTTCCATGCTCCAGTCATGCTTCAACAGTGGTCCAGTATAACCACAGAAGACAAGAGGAAGGCTCAAGCGCAGGACTGGTATATTGGGATAGTTATCAGAGCAATAAAGACTAAGAATCCTAAATTGCTGACTTCTCTACCTGTGAATCAAAGAGAATTATACCGAAGAGAATGGAGCCGACTACATCTCGAAGATGGAGTACTCTATAGGGTCGTGAAGTATCATGATCACCCTGACAGAAAACAATTGGTACTACCGCACCGATACCGTGGCATGGTCCTGAGAGCTCTCCACGATCAACATGGGCATCTCGGGGTGGACAAGACCTATGGCCTAGTACAAGATCGGTTCTATTGGCCTCGCATGAGGGAACATGTCGAGCAACATGTAAAGACATGCAGGAGGTGTATCCAGAGGAAGACCCTGCCTGTGAGAGCTGCCCCTATGGGTCATCTGAAAAGTACGGGACCCATGGATCTTGTGTGCATGGACTATCTCTGCATTGAGGACGATACAGCGGGAATTGGAAATGTGCTGGTGGTAACGGACCACTTCACCAGATATGCTCAAGCTTTCCCCACTAAAGACCAAAAGGTTGTGACTGTAGCCAAAGTCCTTTGGCAGAAGTATTTTATTCACTATGGACTACCCAATCGGCTACACTCTGATCAAGGTAGAGACTTTGAGAGTAAGTTGATAAAGGAGCTGTTAGGCATGTTGCAGGTGCAGAAGTCCAGAACCACACCTTATCATCCGGAGGGTGATGCACAGCCAGAACGTTTCAATAGGACCCTCCTAGATATGCTAGGGACTCTCAAGCAAATCGAGAAGCGGTCTTGGAGTAAACATGTGGAAACCATGGTCCACGCATACAACTGTACAAGGCATGAATCTACAGGGTTCTCACCCTATTTCTTAATGTTCGGAAGAGAAGCTCGATTGCCGATAGATGTCCGGTTGGGAGTGTCTCCTGATGGAACAGATTCAACTTCACACTTTCAATATGTGAGGAACCTCAAACAAAACCTTCGTCGGGCCTACGAGTTGGCCACCCAAGCTGCAGCAAAAATGGAAGAACGGAACAAAAGAAGATATGATGCTAAGGTGAGATATCGGGAGATTCAAGCAGGGGATAAAGTTCTTCTCCGGAATCTAGGTGTGCCTGGAAAACACAAACTGGCTGACAGATGGAAAGATACCCTGTTTGAGGTTGTGTCCAAACTGGAAGGACTGCCAGTGTACAACATTCGGGGCCCGGAGGGCCGAATAAAGGCTTGGCATAGAAACCATCTGCTTCCAGTTGTGTATACTGATGAAGAGGAAGAGAGTAGTGAAGAACTGGAGGAAACCCCAGCAGAGAGTCCTGGAAATGGGGCAGAGGAGACCCCGGGAACTCCCAGTGCAGAGGATCAGTGGTGGTCATCACCCGCTGAAGAAACACAACAATTGCCTCCTTTAACTCCTGTGGTTTCACAAAGTCCCGGAACCTCTCCTGGGTCACAAAGTTCTCCAAGGTTGAATCCAGAAAGTCCCTGTTTTGTGCCTGGAACTTCCCTTAAAAACTCTACTTCGAGGGCAGGAGTCGAAGTTCCACAGTTGATGTCCCAAGATCCTCTCCCCCAGCGAGAACTGAGACACAGCACCAGAGTGCGGCAACCCCCTAGGGCCCTAGTTTATGATAATATAGGAGAGCCCAGTTATGCCCCGCTGACACAAGCAGCATTTAAAATGGCCACTTTCCTACATGCACTAGCTGAAGTGGTAAATGTTAGTGACTGTTTACCCTAAATAACTAGCTAGCTAGGATGTTACTGTGCGAACTGTACTGTAGGTATGCTAAACCTTTTTCTGTTGAATTTTTGTTAAGCTCCCTGGCTAGGACTTGCCAGTGGAAGGCAAGTATTTTCAAGGGGGAGCATGTAGCCTGTGAAGTTACACAGGCTGCATTATCTGAAATGCCCAGTAGATGGCACATGGACTCAGTATGCTGTTAATAAAACATTGAGCTTTGATCACATGACTTGCTGAAATCAAGAGAGGAGTGTGGCATCATCGCAGGGCCTGTCAGGACTTCCTGCACAGCTCTGAGGGAGGAGGATTCTAAGAGTGACCACATGCTGAGCCAGAGAAAGGACATGTGAGAGACTGTAGCACAGAGATAGGGCCTGGCTGAGAGAACTTGTTTCACCCAAGATCACACCAGCTGAGAGAGGGACCTGCAGGAAAGGAAAGAAGACAAGCACTGAGTCCAGACGTCTGGCGAATCCAGTGAGAGGAGACTGCTGCTGACTGACTGGTTAATCGTGTTGTGAGGGTAAGCCAAGCCTCTCCCTGTATCGCCACAGGGCACCTGTCTCCTCACTCACAGTAAAGACTCTGAGGTCCCGTGACAGACATTACACATCTGTGGTTGCTTCAGTGACCCTGTGAAGCAGGACTTATAAGGGCCCCAACTCTCCTATGTGCACCAACGGCCGCTAGGGCGAAGATAAGGGGGTGGGGCGCAGGTGTGCTGGTGGGTGAGTGAGGAAAATCCACATTTGCATTGTTATCTGTGTTACTCTATTGTATTTTCCTATGTATGTTGGTTCAATTGCTACTTACCATATAAAGTTAGTCCCAGTTAGACTGTGTCAGTCTCATTGCACCAAGTATGTTCCCAGTGGGACCCCACATCCCTACCCCGGATGCTCCACTGGGTGGAGGCACTGCCGCAGACATGTACCCCAGCTCCCAGATAGCGGAGGCTCAGGATCCGCCTGTCAGGCATAGTGAGTTAACTAGGTTTGGGGACCCCAAAGACACTAGGGGGCACCCCCAAAACCCCGTTACACATGTATGTCTGTATGTCATTATGTATGTATGTCTGTATGCATGTCTGTATGCCATTATGAATGTATGTCTGTGTATGTATGGATGTCAGTGTCTGTATGCATGTATGTCTGTCAGTCATTATGAATGTATGTCTGTGTGTATGTATGTCTGTGTCTGTATGTATGTGTCTGTATGTCCTCATGCCTGTGTGTCTGTATGTATGTTAGTATGTGTCTGTCTGTCACTATGTATGCCTGTGTGTCTGTATATGTGCGTATGTCTCAGTATGTGTGTGTCAGTATGTATGCCTATATGCGTGTATGTCTGTTTCAGTATGTGTGTCTGTTAGTATGTATCTGCGTGTGTGTATCTGTGCCCTTTTGTATCAGTGTGTGTGTTTGTGTGTGTATTCCTGTGGGCGGGATTTGGAGGCGGACCCCGTGGGCGGGAATGGAGGCGAGCCCCAGAGGGCCCAGACCCTGAGCTGAGTTAGGGGATTACGGAGCAGCTATCACACCATCAGTAACAATTTAAGTGCACTAGAGTCCGTCCCATGCTAAAATGTGTAAGTCACGTATAGCCTGAATGTAGTTTGTCATTTATTAAAGAAGTAGAATTGCCATGGTACATTTTCAGCCTTAAGGCTGGCACGGTTCTGTGAGAATAAAAGTTCTAATTGTCACCATCAGGTTCAATATATATATCCTTTGTGGCCATCTAATTCATTATGTTAGTCCTCCTGTGGCAATCTAGTTCAAACGAATGTGTCATAGCTATACAGCAGTTTAAGCATCACATTCTGTTTCTTCACATGCTGTTTCGAAACCAGAATTTTTTTGTGCTTCTTCAGATTCTGGTTGCCTTTCTATAAATCTTAGAAGACATTTGCACTTTCTCAGATTTCTGGATACTTTAGAGTGCAAATCTCTGCTTCTCCATGAATAAATCATGGGGTTAATCATTGAGTTGATCAAACAAAGAGTGCTACAAAATGCAAAAACAGTCCGTGTACTTTTATGCAGCGGGTTCTTTACACTGTGCACCATCAGTATGAGAGCAGGAGACCAGCATATGACAAGCACTGCTAGCACCAAAACCAAAGTTTTGGCAAGACTGATGTCGATCCTTAATCTAATATTTCCACGATCTGTTGACTTGTTATAGGTCTCCATACACAGTGAATGTTGGTGAACCTTCCACAAGATAAGTGCATAGGAAAAGATGATGAAACATAGCAGGACGATTACCAGTACAATCCAACTCGCCAAGTATCTGTTGTCAATCAAGGGAAACAATTCAGAGCAAATCGACTGGAGTTGACAACAATTGACACCCATAAGAGGCAGGAATGAAATAAATATGGTGCTGGTCCACATCAAGACTAATGCTAACAGAGCTCTCTTCCCAGTCACTACAGATTTATATGTGGATGATTTGTTAATACAAATATACCTGTCAAAAGCAGTTAAAAGCAAGCTACCAAGGGAAGCTGTGAATGATGTGATGACTCCGCCAAGCTTGATCAAGAAGGTAACAAGTGTCCCAGCACTGTGGAAAACATGGAAGTCAATAAAGCTATACGAGAATACAATACTGGCCAACAGGTCAGCCAAGGCCAAACTGCTAATAAACATGTAGGATGGTTTCTTCCTCAGTCGAGCTGATGTCCATATCATAGAGAGGACTATAGAATTCAGCAGGATGCAAAATGTTCCCACTGCGATGCACAGCACTGCAACAAAAATCTTCTTGGCATGACTGTCCAGTATTAGGTAACATTGGATATCTATGCCATTGGTGTTACATTTTGATGTGTTTGCAGAAGTTTCACATTCATTCATTGTTGTGTAATTGTTCTATTTTTCTAAACGTCAGCAAGCTACTTCTCCCTGCTGTAGCTGGAGATGCAGTCTGGGAAGAAAATATAAATAGAGTAAATAGGTAGAGAAAACAGAAAAAAAACTTTATAGAAGTAAATTATTACTTCCTACAAAACATGTCTTTATTTACAAGTTCTAAAAATCACATAGGGTTAGAGTTGCCACATTCACCATTTTTTCAAGGGGATAAATCTCATTTAAAATATAATTTGAATATATCGATTGAAAGTATGAGAAAAGTTCAGGACATTCAAGTCAACTTATTTTGTCTTTTATACTTTTTACATAGAACTAGATAGTTTTCAAAAAATATATATTCAAAAAACTTTAGGGGTAGGTATAAAGTGTGTAAAAGGGGAGGAGTTGCCAAAGGAATGCACATCCTGGTTTCCATGGTGATTGCATTCTTTTAGACCATTTTTCGGTACACAAATTTTTTTATACATAACCATCATATTCAAGAGATTTAAAACCAACAGGTGAATAATAAATGTACAACAGTAAATGTCTCTTTCCACAAATGACAAATTCTACTGATTAATCAAAGACTTTGTATCTGTTATATAAGAGGTACCTGAAGAGTTAACACCACTAAATATACAATTCCCTTTTATAGAACTGTATATTTCTACAGTGACAGCATCAGTTATATCACAGATTAATCACATACATAAACTTTGGCATTGGCATGCATGAACAGTATACTCAAAGATGCTCAGACAAGGGCATGGCTGTTGTGGAGGTGGGGGTTTCTTGTGTGAGGAAGAATGTGCTTGGGCATATGCAAAATAGCTGATTTCTTTAAAATCTTACTTACATTATTTGTCCAGGATTCACTTCAGATGTTGCAATACATTGTATGAGGCTCAGGGACACACACACTATGTATACAATCCCTGTAACCGTATAGACAAACCGGACACACTCACACAGCATATTGCCTATATACCAATGTGTCGTGATACCACAACTGCATTAGATCCTGAGTTACACCTGATAATGCCAGCTACTAAAGTTGCTTAATATGTGATATGGGACCTGCGTGTCTCCTGATTGTTTCTACTCTTACATACCTGCGAGTCTAGCCATGCATTCACTACTGCTAACTTTGATGTTTGAGATACATGTTACTCTGCAAGTCTCAATATCTTGCAATGATATGATCACATACTACCTTCTGACAAACCAACAAGAAATTATATTTACCCCAAAAATTGTTTTAGAAGCAACCTAAATTCATACCCCATTATTTCAGTTATCCAAAGCATACCAAATTAGCAGACTCTCTTTAGCAGACAGCTCCTTAATAACCTTAAAAACGATAATCCCATATCAGGATTCCAAATTAGGGAGCTACCTACTAAACACAGCTGGAAGATCACAATAACCAAAAGGGCTTATTTTCCCTTTTTTTTTCTTCTTAATTTTGATCTTTCGGCTGTTTAGTAGCTAACTCCGTAATTTGCTATGCATATGTGGGATTGCCACATATGTAAATTATAATAGCCTTAAGTTATAATAGCCTTAAATATGACAAACCCACTTGAGGGTACTAAATTAAGAGTTAGAAACATAGAATGCGACGACATATAACAACTGTTTGGCCCATCTAGTCTGCCCAATTTTCTAATTTGATGATGTTCTTAATTTCTTTTCTTTTTTTTGTAGTATAAATTCTTTTATTCAATTTCTTACAAAAAATACATATATCAACACAACAACACAAGTCAAATTACATCGTTACATAGTCAAAACATTCACATTAGACAAACAGAATACGCCATTATCCGCGGGATCGGGCTGGTAGAGGAGTCTGTCTTAGCTCAGGACTCTTACTATTCAGATATTAACAGATCTAATGGATACCAGTCTAATTTATAAGCTAGCTTCTATTTTGTTAACCCATCTTTGCCATAGGTCCCTTCTTTTTGGGGAATTCAAATACGGTATGCTCAGGTCTCTTTCCATCCTCGTCTGAAGGATGATTTGATCTTTAATAACGTCCCAATGAACTACTTGATTAGATTTCCAGTTCCATGCAAGAACAATTTTAAATGTGATAAAACAGTGTATAATAAAACATCTATTTATATATGACATATTTGGCCAATGCATATGTAACAAGACTACCTCTGGTTTCTTTTCTAATTCTATTCCAGTAATATCTTTAATGAATCTTATCATTCTCTTAATAGAGATCTGAATGTTTGAGCAACTCCACCAGATGTGGAGGAATGATCCCTCCTCTTTATCACATCTCCAACATCTAGAGGTAACTCCAGGATACATCTGAGATAGCTTGGTAGGGACTAAATACCATCTATACATAACCTTATAGTAGGTTTCTAATAAATTTAAACATTGGACCTGTCGGCGAGTGTTATTTATAACTTTACACCAATCTTCATGTTGTAAAGAGCACTTTAAATCTTTTTCCCATTTAGTCTTCTGGGGGAGACTAACTACCTCATTAATATTTCTAATTACCTCTATTGCTTTAGCTAGAACATTTGGTACAATCTGATTTGAGCTTATGCGTTTTATCATTATATACACTTTTCCAGACTCTTTAATAAGATGTTTCTGCAGGAAATATTTAAGCCTCAAGTAGGTAAATAACTCTCGATGAGGGAGATACTTTTGTAAAATAGTATCAAAAGGCAATATTTTATCCAAATATAATATCTGCGAAACTTTATTTATTCCTTGAGTTCTCCAGGTATCTAAGGAGAGATCTTTCATATTAGCTTCTATTATCCACAAATTTGCCGTGTCCATAATTGCATATTTAAGGCCTATTTTCTTTTTAATTTCCTCCCAAACAGGCAACATTTGGGCCCATATAATATTATTTTTAATATCAATCTCCATTTTATCTAGAGTTTTCGTATTCCATAACAAGCCCTCTGGATTTTTTAATCTCAAATCTTCCATTTCAATACTAAACCAACCTTCTTCTTTAGCTGTCCCCGTCTGGGACCTATACGTATGTGTGATCACATTTGCCCAGTATATGACTCTTATGTTAGGGAAATTTAAACCACCATCCTTAGTTTTTAATGATAAAATATTTCAATTTATTCTGTTTTTCTTACCCTTATTTATAAAGTTTTCTAGATTGTTTTGTAATAGCGTCAACCAAACATCTGGAATCCTAAGTGGAATCATTTGGAATAAATAATTCCATTTAGGAATGATATAGGAATTAATAACGTTAATACGGCCCCACCAGGTAATCTGCATATTTCTCCAATCTTTAAGTAATAAGTTTGTACTTTTTAATAGGCTTAGGAAGTTTTCTTCCATCATTCTCTCTATATTCTTAGTAATAGATATTCCTAAACAATCAAATTTCTGAGATGTCCATGTAAGTGCATATTGGTTACTAATTTCCTCTCTTGATTTTTTATCTAGTTCGATACTCATCACGACTGTTTTTTCATTGTTTAATTTGTAATTTGCTAATTGGCTATACACTCTAACTTCCTCCATCAGATAGTTCAAAGAGTTAATTGGCTCAATGATTGATAGAAGGTGTGATGAGAGCAAGCTCGCCACATTGCCCTGGAGAAGCCTGGCTGCCCGCCTGCTGCCTTTGGACTATGGCCCCCTGTTAAAAGACATCTTTTTTTACCTGCAGAAAAGCTTAATTCGTGCTTTTCTGCCTGGGGTTCGGTAGATTTGTTTGAATGTGTTATACCCAAGATAGGAATCCCATGGAGCCCATTCGTATGAAACTGACTGTAAAGACTTTGGCTCCATGGCGATTAAACTGTATTCGTGTGGTCTGAGCGCCATTCACTTAATAATGTGCGCTCAGACCTGAGCTATCTGGGGATATGTTAAATGTATAGTTTTAATGTAAGGTGTCTTACCTGATGTATTTTAAAGTGTTTTACTGTCTTTGTGTCCCCATGTGCTCAATGGAGTCTGCCTCTATCCCTGGATAATTGGATTACTTTCCCCATTGTCCAGGATAGAGGGCTCTGTAAAACCTGTTTGAGCCAGATAGCCATGCTGCCAGCCAGGGTACAAAAGATACTTTTTACTAACTTTTGAACCCCTGGTCTGATTCATGCCATTTTTTAATATGTTGTTCCCCTGAATGGATTGATTGTGAATATGTAATTTTATGTGAATGTGATGTATGGTTTTAGAGTTATGAAAGTTGGGTAGAAAGTATGTTTTAACTGTATGTGTAATTGAGTTTCCTCTCAGGATAAGGGGAGGGAATATGTGGGATGTAACTGTGATGTGATTGGTTGTTTTATACCTCCCTGTGGGCGGTCCTGTATTTGCAAGACTGTAATAAAAACCAGGCTGGATGTGCCAGCACCTCAGACCACTGCTTGACCCTCAACACAGAGCCTTGTCTTGGGATTCACTGTATGCTGTTAGAGACTGATTGCCAGGAGTGTAAGCTGATTGTCTGCTTTTCCTGTTCGTCTGCTAGCAGCTATTTGGGAGGTTCCAGTTCGGGAGTTGCAGTGCTATTTTGTATCCAGTTTGGGAGTTTGGTGTTGTGCAGTAGCTGTGCCTGTATCTCTGGAAAGGGGGCCGATCGCCTAAACGGTTTTTACCCCTTGTGTGCAAAACGGTCCGTTACAGAAGGATATCGTCCGCATAGAGACTGATTTTAAATTCTTTGTCTCTTATTCTATAGCCTTTTATATCTACATTTTTCCTGATATTTTCCGCTAAGGGCTCTATTGAAAGAATATATAGTAATGGCGAAAGTGGACAACCTTGTCTTACCCCATTATTTTCTGATACCCAGTCTGAACAGATATTTGAGCCTACTATTCTAGTTGAAGGGTTTTTATATAGGGCCATAATTCCTCTTAACAACCAGCCTTCTATTCCATATGCTTCTAAAGTTAGTTCTAAAAACTTCCAATTTAGCCTATCGAAGGCTTTTTCTGCATCGACTGCTAAGGTCATAAGAGGGATATGTTTCTTATTAGCGTTATCTATTATGTCTATAATTCTTCTTGAGTTAGAGCCTACCCATCTGTCTGGTATAAAACCTATTTGATCATTATGAATAAGCGTATTAATAATACTCTTAAGGCGGTCTGCCAATATAGAGATGATGTTCTTAATTTCAATCTTTCAGCTGTTTAGTAGATATAGTTTTCAAATTTGCTATCTTTATGTGGGATTGCCAAAGGTAAGCATTTGATTCAGAACAAAACAAATTGCACGTCTACTAATTGGGTGGTTACGTGTAAGGATCACCCAATGGGCCACTGTCACAGAACCCCCTGCTCACTCACAGTTAATACCTCACAACCCCACCAAATTACACACACACACACACACAATACTGCTATTTGTCAAGGTATTGTAATCTTGTTCTCTTTCTTACTCTCTGTCTCGCTCTCTCTGTATGAGTCTAGTTGTTTTATAGAAGTTATTAATAGAAAATAAGCAGAATTGTATTATGAACTACTCTTGGTCAGGAACCAGGGCATGTTTAAAGACGAAAAAAAGATGGCGTAAAATTAATTGATACCCATGCAACCCATGCCAACAAATGCTAAGGATGTGTCTGCAATCAATTGACAACACGGGTATTTCCCACTCTCCACTAGCCATTGATGAATAAATTTCATCGATGATGAGTAACTTTAAGGCATGGCTAGTAGTGTAGGACTTCAAATTTTAAAAATGTGCATCAACTAGAAGTCCAGGGTTGTAGTAAATACAATTTTGGAATACAGAGTAATTACAAGGAGTCAGCTGCAGATTCTGCCCCTGCTGTCCCACACACACACACCGAAAAGAAAAGAAAAATAGAAAAAAATTATGCTAATACTTTCGAGCTTTAGTGTCACTTCGTCATAGGCAAAAAACGTGTAATTGTCTTCTGTTTGTGCTGTCCGAATTGCTATACTCAGACTGATGTTGCACCTTTAAAGGTATACTGCAGACCAGGGCTGCCACACAGGTAGATTCCCAGATGTTGTAGAACTGAGACTTCCATGATGCTATGCCATTCTAAATGTATTCTAAAGATATGCAAAGCATCGTGGGAGTTGTAGTTCTACAACGTCTGGGAATCTGCCTGTTGGGCAGCCCTGCTCCAGACGTTTAAGGCACTTTACCTTGCTGAAATACTTTATGTGTGAAGAGTTTGCCTTTTTTTTTCATTTTGTAAAAAGTGCAGATTTCAATAGAAATAGACACTTTTATAAATTAAGCTGGTTACACCCACCCTGGCTTTCCAGCAGAAAACAAGTCATATTACTTCCTGGTTTGTCTAGCACAGTGGAACTAAACTCAAGAGGCAGAAACTGTCCAGAGCACCTGCCTTGCAAAGATGTCTCATTGAACTGCATTGGGAAGTCTGTGATTGGACAGCCACAGAGATTGGCTGGCTTAGAAGAGAAAGGCTTGCAAAGCAGCAGAAAAGAGAACTGCAGCTTTTGCAAGCTGTTTTTAGATATACCCATTATAGATGGGGCAAATGGTTCTTATCTGCCGTCATAGAATGTGACGGCAGATAAGAACCATTTGCCCCATCTAGTCTGCCCAATTTTTCTAAATACTTTCATTAGTCCCTGGCCTTATCTTAAGTCTAGGATAGCCTTATGCCTATCCCATGCATGCTTAAACTCCTTCACTGTGTTAACCTCTACCACTTCATAAAAAAATGCATGCCTGTTTTCATTAGGGGTATATCATTAAACAGTGACATTTATTTTGTATTTGGGCAGTGGATTGTCCCTTTAATTGCCAAGGAGTAAAGGTATTTGTACATTTACAGCCAGTTGAAGTCAGCGATAGTCTTTCTTTTCGGCATGCTTGTAAAATGCTTGACATTTTATTCCCTTATTTAGAGAGTAGGTATGAACTTTTGTCCATAAGTTTTTCAGGTAGTCTTTCCCCAATAATAGGTATAACATGACAGCTAACTCTAAAAATAAAAAAGTGTTTTGGAAAGGTGACATTAATGGTAAACATAGAACCAGAAATACTATGTTGGTGAAAGTAATAATAATACAAAAATACATCTTCAAAAATAATGTTTTTTTTCCCCTTTAGCTTCAGAGTGTGTTTTTTCTTAACACCACGAAATGTGTTTCAAAATCAAATCGTATTTCCTGAAACTGCTGGCTCTGATTAATGTAAATCAAAAACAACTGGTGTAGGGACCTGAACAAAGATATCTAACCATAAAGGTTTTCTTGTAAAGTCTAAAAGAGGACCAGATACAAACTGAATAATGTAATGCACGTTATTGGAAAATCTAAGAAAACACAGACACATTTATTTACTTAGTAACCAGGTTTTGTTGAAAAAACATATAACATGTGGGCACGACTATGGTCATTGACTTCTTGCCAACAATCATAATTTCCTTTTTTAGTAGAATTCTCATCTGCTGTGAATGTTGTGTAAGATTAGAATCTATGGTGACATTACACTTATATATCTGTAAACTGATTTCAATCTTATTAAAAGATAAAAACAAACAAAAAAAATAAGAGTGCGCCTAAAAATTATAATAAAGCATATGCAGAATATAAAAAATAATATAGAGTATAAAATATAAAATTTATAAAATTAAACAATAAAAAGAAGTCCAAAGCACTTATCACGAGTCCGTAATAGTAGGTTCTTATGGGAAGACAAGGAGTCTTGAGACGTCTGGCGGTGTAGAATCTTCACAATGGTGGGCTTGAATATATATATTCTCCACTGGATTCGAGCCCACCATTGTGAAGATTCTACACCGCCAGACGTCTCAAGACTCCTTGTCTTCCCATAAGAACCTACTATTACGGACTCGTGATAAGTGCTTTGGACTTCTTTTTATTGTTTAATTTTATAAATTTTATATTTTATACTCTATATTATTTTTTATATTCTGCATTTGCTTTATTATAATTTTTAGGCGCACTCTTATTCTTTTTGTTTGTTTTTATCTTTTAATAACCGGGGGATTATAGGGGATTCCCCTCCGAGAAGTGCTGCCTTTCTATTTATTTGTGTGGCAGTTGAGCGCTGATTTTTCCTCCTTCTTTTTGATTTCAATCTTATCACTATTTATCCAAAAGCTTACACTATCACATCCCTTATGAGCTTATTATCATCAAAATTGGTGTTGAGTAAAATTCAACAATAATAACAAAAGTCATGCCTTTGACAAGAGCGGATATCATATGTTAGATTTACAAATGATAATTTTGAATTACATTTAGTTCCTCTTTTCCTTAGTTTGTTTTCATATGATTGTTTTATTGATTTCATTTATTAAACCATTTGAAATTTTCTGATCTTTCTTTGGGGAAGTCTTCCAATTTGTTTTTGAAATAGCAAATTGTTATTTCACTGTCTGATAAATACCCATACAGACTATAAAATATCAAGTCCTACACCACAAGGGTAAGATCAAATGTTTCGCCATGGTAGATATACTATGCTGTTATTTGAATTCAGACCTTTCAAGTACTAATTTTTAACAGATAGAAAATTCCTCTAAATTAAATTAGCACATTTGAGAAAAATCCATAAACTTGCCTCCAAACTGAATAAAGTAAATATTTGATTTTCAATATTGGGTATAATTATTTACTGTATCAATGGATATCAGTGCAGATGATCTACAGCACAGCAGGTCTCAAAGGTAATTTATCCGGAGGCCACTTTGTAGTTGTCATTTCTCATACAGATCATAGATCTGTACTGGCAGATGTGCGTCCATTCACACAATAACATGCATTACATTATTCAGTTTGAACTTCTCACAGGGACACACACAGATCCTTACTCTCTTACATACAGACGCATACATCTACATTTATCGACCCAGCACCTATAGCTCTGTTTGTATCAGCCAAACACATCACTGAAGCTCTTGCAATCAACTACAACATTCTGGTACTTTGCTTTTGGGATTGGGAGAAGCACAACGCCTCAACAACCATAGCATGTAAGGTCCTGATTGTGGCCCTGATGTGGACCAGGCCTTTAGAAAACAGAACATAGAGTGGTATGCTCAGGATTAGATATATATCTCTCTCCAAGGAGGGTTGTGAGCCACATTAAACTCTATAGTGGACCAGAAATGGCTGTCAGTCCATTACTTTAAGATGCTACAGATTTAGATGGATTTAGTGTGTAGAGCCTAAATTTTGTTGTTGTTTTTCCATTGGGCTTGTTCCCTTTCTGAAAATTATGGTAGATTGTGTACTGTTGGTGAACACATGAGCTATTAAAAAAAAAAAAAAAAAAAAGAACCCAACGTTGAATAGAGCAAAAAACATTTATTTGTTGATACCATAAATATCCCTAACATCTCTAACATCACTTGCCTCCATTTTAATGAATAGCTGCAGCCCAGGATGATAACTCCAATAAAAATAAAACAAAAATAAAAATGGAATTGGGGCATAGTGAAGTGCTCACCTTAACCACTACACTACCCTAACACACTACACTACACATTAACCCGTACACTAAACATTTTAATCCCTACACTACACTAAATAGTACCCTGTACTAGACTTGTGCATAGCAAAAGATTTTAGTTTGTCCAAAACAATTTGGATGAAAATACATTTTGGGTCATTTAAACAAAATATCATCTACTGAATGGTTGCATTAGGGTGAAATTCTGCCAATATTTTTGGATTGGATTTTGATTCAGACTAATCACATTATGCAATTTGCAGGTAAAACATCAGATGTTTACTACCTAACTCCCTAAACTGATACCCTTATGTGCGATTGCCATATTCAAGGGTACCAAATAAGAGAGAATATAAAACACGAAAGGGGGTAAGAAATTCAAAAGGGGAATTAAGGGACACACAGGTGAAGATGCAGTTTTTTGGGGGGATATGAGAGCGGGAAGCTGGGAAAATGAATCTCTGCCTTTGTAGCCAAAACGTCTTGCACATGTGTACCGTAATAGATGTATGATATTTAATTCATAGACTTGTCCACTCTCTTTCTGTAGCTATTGCTGACTATATACTCTCTTGGATCTAGACACCCCAACCATACATTAGCAGTCTGTGTGCAATTCTGATACTTGACTACATCTCTACAGCATGCCTTTGTGGTTAGACATTTGTTACTTTGTGATTTCTTTATAGTTTTGTATCAATCTATTTTCCGGTGGGGACTAAATAGAAACATTGCTATTGATTTCCTGTGATTTTTATCTCTAGACTTGCTTCTGTATATCATAGCAACTAATCATTATAATGGGGCTCTCTAGATACTTGCACTTAGCTGTAGGGTGTTTTGTACTCCCCAGTTAATTTAATAATTTCTTAGCGTTACTCCTATTTCACTTTAAAAAAAAAAAAAGGAATCTCTCGAAGTATTAATTTGTATTAGTCAAGGGGGTTTCTTGTCTTTACTTTTTATTTTTGTGCAACCTTGCATTGTATTTTGCTTGGTGTGAGAATTTAGTTTTGGTAAATTTTTTTTTCTTGACTTCAATAAATATATATTAAAGGAACACTATAGGGTCAGGAACCAAAACATGTATTACTGACCCCATAGTGCAGTACCCACTATTAAGGTGGCTTGACGCCCCCCCCCGTTTCCCCCCTCAGCCCTCTTAAAAGCAATTAAAACTTACCTTATGTCCAGCGCCGCACAGGTCCGCAGGAACTGGCCCCGCCCCCTTGGTGACATCATCAAAATTGCCATGGGGAAAGCATTGGATTGGCTAAAACTGGCAAGGCGGCGGGGCCAAATGCTGTTATGGCCAATCAGCACCTCCTCACAGAGATGCATTAAATCAATGCATCTCTATGAGGAAAGTTCAGCAGCAGTGAGTCAGGAAGCACCTCCAGTGTACATCTGAGGAGTGGCCACTTGGAGGTGTCCCTAGGGGCAATGTAAACACTGCCTTTTCTCTGAAAAGTCAGTATTTGCATGAAAATGCCTGCATAGAATTATTATACTCACCTGAACAACTACATTAAGCTATAGATGTTCTGGTGACTATAGTGTCCCTTTAAAGTTTACAAGTACGCTATCTATCAATTTAACATGGGTTTCTTTCTTTATGCTTTCCTCTTCCTTAGGGGTTCTTTTTTTTCCCTACTCCATATAAATTAAATTGTGCCCTTTATTAAGAGTGTCTCATACTAAAGCAAAAATGTTCTCTCCTGGTGAGAGATTGTCTTTTGTTTGCCTTTTTTATACACTCTATTAACCCACTACTGGCTGGTGAAATTTAAACATAGCAGATGCTGCCCTCCCTGTCTTGTTGTGCCCTGCCATCTTAACCCCATGTACTTATCCCTAATGAGATGTCATGCCCTATGCCAATTAACTTTTTTGTATTCTCAAAACTATCCCAAAATATTGACATGATTAGCTGCCCATTTTCTCAGAAGAATTTCCAGCCACCAATAAAGGGATGTGGTATGGAAACTGCAGATATAATCATGACAGACACAACATATTTTTCTAACACTAATTTATCATTAGTCTTTTCTATGACAGTCTGTATATGTATATATATGAAACAGGGGGGAGGCTACACTCACCTGAACATGCATAAATGGGGTGCTGCTGGGAGCCAAATTATACAATACACAAGATCCAGCACACTCACCTATCCACTAAACAGCAACTTTATTGTTGACAGATTGTATTAGTTTTTTAAAAACACCTAATGAAGGCAAAAATAATGGGAGTTTAGTTACATTATATGATCATATATTGCATAAGCCTGCCACAATGTCAATGTTCCCCATCTTTGGCAGGTCCTATTCTAACAGCCTAGTGTCTGCTCTTATGAGATTAACCACTTACTTGGGAAAAAAATTCCATCTGGGGCTCTTTGCAGTACAAGGCTAAATAGGGCCCTGGATGAGGCACCTGTGACAGGGAGGGGTGCTAAAAAGGGAGTCTAGCCAACTTCTTGGTTTTGCACCCCTCCCTGTTACAGTTGCCTCATCTCAGGGCCCTATTTAGCCTTGTACTGCAAAGAGCCCCAGATGGAATTTTTTCCCAAGTAAGTAATAATGTCACTAAACCCCCATTATTTTTGCCTAGATTAGGTGTTTAAAAAAAACAACAAAAAAAGAATATATATATATATATATATATATATAAAGGGGTTTTCAATCACAATTTTTCCCCACCATAACCTATTTAGATTTTGCTATATATATATATATATATATATATATATATATATATACCCCAACAGAGTTGTGGTGGGTGGGAAAGTGTGAATGAAAACTCCTTGCACCTGAAGTAAGTGGATAGATAATACATTGCTAAACTCAAATACAAGCACCAGTCAAGCCATAAGACTTGCTTTTCCCACAGAAATCTCACTCTCACTACTGCAAGGGATTCTGGGTAGGCGTATGCAAATGAGCTCAACAAATAACCAAGTTTTTGTCTAAAAATTCCACTTCACACATGGATTCCTTGGAGTATGTGTCTGCTGTACACAAGAGCTTTGAAACACAACTCAGGAAGAGGAGCAATTAGCCAGTGAACCACTTATGGACAGTTGTTTTATTAATGCAACGCATCAGCATGAGGTTGGTTACTGGCTTGCTATGGAGGTTTGGCATAACTTGTAAAGTACATACCAAAAGAGCAATGTATTAACTATCCACTTTTCATCCACACTTTATTGCCCACCACAACTCTTTTTATTTATTTATTTATTTATATATATTTGGCAACAAAAACTAGGTGGCCCTGCTTTACCTACTTCTATGAACCAGTCCCTACTGCAAGAACCCAAACACTACACTAATACTATCATAAACATTAAGCTCTACACTAACAATAAATATTAACCCATACACCTCCTAAACGCTTACTAGAACCTCTAAACTATAAATATTAGCTCTGGTTCTGAAGACATTTATATTTAGGAATTGCGCTACTCTTTCTTGTAGCACTGAAAGGGTTAATTTTGTTCTAGGAAATTGCTATGGTAGTTTTTTTGTCCCATGCATAAGTAGGTCATTTAAAAGAAAAAAAAGTAGGTTGGAAACCTGTTGGTAATTTGTACTTTAGATATTCATAACAACAGTTTACAGCACATATTTACTGACAAGGTTAAAACCATGCTCGGGGGGAAGGGGGGAAGAGGGGCTGACAGCCAACCAGGGAAGACGTATGGTGCTGAAGCTACTCAGGGTAAACTTAATATTCTGCCAAAAACTGGAATTACCTGCTCTTTTTTCTGGCAAAATCTTGCTCCACACCCTGGGGAACACCCTGTCAACTACAAGACACCTTTCTACCTGGGTCCTGTGGATACAGCCTACGATTGACTCACTTGCAGCCTATAGCCACACTTGAGGAGAAGGAGGCAGCCAATCCCCATCCTAGAATTGACGCTTTCTGGTTTGAAGCCCTGTTCCCTCCCTTTGGGCCAGTGGGGGATAACCCAGTGCCCACTATAAAGCATCCAAGTACAACATATACAAACTCGCAGCCATAATGGCTGCCATGCCGGGGCCAACAGCCACGTGCACCTCTTTACAGTCACCCATATACGTAGACCCGATACACATGACGTTTAAATGTATCTGTGCAAATTTCTGGATGAAGGTCTGAGCTCAAGAACCTACCTCCGCCCCTACAGACCAGATCACAGTACAGCGGTACCGCCCGCCTAGCTGACACCTCCTGCGAGGGCATTCCCAGCAAGTCCCCAGAGTGGCACTTCGGAGGAGATGGCGTAAGCGAAACCCACAGCAGGTGCATACCCCACATGGCTCTCACCTCCAGACATCGCACCTACTTACCCCGACTGAGGGTTAAGAAGCCTTAGTACCCACACTACAGCATGCCGGATCCGGGGGTTACAACTCCTGTTGCCAGGTGCACGGGACCATGGGACTGCTAAGAGCTCTGACTAAATGCTGGGGCGTTCTGAAGGCTTGGGCTCAAGGGAAGCCCCCCATACAGTGGCTGATGGAAACTGGAACTCTCCCTCTCTGGGCATTGGCTGAGCGACGCGCAAGCTCCACTTGTAGCTTGCTCTATTGCAGAGTTCACAGTGCATGTTGTTTAATATGCCTATGATGTTGTTTCCATTTTTTCTTTACTTTTTCTTATATTGCTGTGCCTTTATTGATTACCTGCAGTAGTTTTTGCTACTTTTCTTTCCAAATACCCAGTGATTCCAAAGCCTTGACCTACTCTATAGTTCTATCCCAAGGCGTCTCCCACTCACTATCAATCTGACATGATAGAGCTCTGTTTCTTATGTATTTATTACCTTTTATTACCTATGTGCAATCTGCTAATAGTTTGACACACTGAGCGCATGGGCAGCCATAAGTGTTGACGTGTAGCGTAGCTATTACTCATTGTCAGGGTCTAGTTTTGACTCTGATTAAATAACCTCATGGTCCTAGCATCTCTTGCAATAGTTGGCTAATAAATGCCACAACAGATTGATTGATCCTAGACATATGAGCTATTCACACAATCAGGAAAAATAAATGTATCTATTTTGATATATTTGACTTTGCCAATTCTATAAAAACCTATGAAGGCTGTGTATTTCCTTTTTCACATTTATTTTTCTATTTTATTCATACTAAATTATGAGTTTGCTAAACTTGGCAACTGGACTTTTTTCAAAGTCCTACCAATTAAGGGCCAAAATTTTGCATGACAGATATTGTCTCATTGGTCATAGCTTTCCAGTTATCAAGTATTTCTGTAAACAATGAGGTTTGGGTCTTATCAACAACATCTATAAATTGCACACTACTACTTCCTGGCTCGTTACATCATGCCAAAATTAGATTTTGTTTTTAACAGAGAAAACATACTTTGTATAATTAGATGAATAATTAAAAAGAGGAGTATTAATATAATAAACATTTTTGTAGCACTAAACAATTCTACTTACAGCTGCAAGTTTTGAAATGTACACACAAATTTGTGGGGTTAATTAAATAAGCCACACCGTCATTTGCTGAAACACATAGGGCTTGTCTCGACCAACTATGTGAACGACGTTTGGGAGATAGGAACTACCGACTGAGGGAAGCATTCGTACACAGAAATCAAGAGAATCCCTTGAATGTTTTTTGCACAGGAGCCCCCGAACAGAGACCAGCTGGACACCTATTTCCCTGGAACTGCTTTAGGCTACCTCCTCATGTCCGGCCGGTCAAAAATTTACCCCGGTGGCAATCCAATTCCACTGAACTGATCTGGGTGATATTTGGACATGTTATACAGTCAGACCAGAGCTATCTGGGGATATAACTTTTGTGGGGTCCCTAGTTATGATGGGAGTACTTTTGGGGTACTGTATATTTTGTATAGGTTTTTTGTACCTGAGAGATAATTGAATTATAGTTTTTTTTTTTTTACACAATTAAATCTCAGGCACAAAGGACCCTGGGAAGAAAAACTCTGTAATGTTGTGTTGGAGACCCCATGTTAGGTGCCTGTGCATAAAAGCCATGTGTGGCCTGAATAAAATCAGTTGACTCCCAGAACTATGTTTCGTCTGGTTACTGGGAGAATGGATGCTTGTATATTTAATGGTTCCAGTCTGGTTGAGAGAAGGAATTAGTGGAAGTAATCAGTTGGATTGCCCATGGTCCACTACATCTATTAACCCCTCACTGCTTCTGTTCTCCTCTACAGCTGTATAAATTGAACATCCCTCCATTGCTCTCTTCTATGTAGCAAGACCTTTCAAATGGAACTTGGCACACACTATCACTTGCTTAGATGTACATAAATAATAAAAATGTATGTTTTACTCAAACTTTTATATCTCTTACAAGCACTGCCAATTTGTATTACTAAATGTTTTTTCAAATCATTGTCCTCTAAATTTGTCTGGGCTGGAAAACAGCTATACTGCTGAGTTGGAACCAAGGCCAGGCTGCTCAATTATGCATGGAAACAAAAGAACAGAGGGGCATAAATATTTCAGCAGGTTCTCTGGACTAATGAGTCACAATTTGAACTATTTGGCAGGAGGAGAAGGCAGTTTGTTCACTGAAGGGATGGAGAGATGTCCCAGAATAAATGTCTGCAGCCACCAGTGAAGGTGAAGATTCCATTAAAGTTTGGGGGTGCATTTCTGCAAATGTTGGGGATTTGGTCGGAATTAATAGTCTCCTGAATGAAAGAGAATTACTACCCCGTGGGCTGCTTTTTTTCCCTTTGTGGGCCTGTATGGATTGCTCACTCATACTATTTTATTAATTGACTTTGCGTTATAGATAAGAGAGGCCCTTTAGACCTGGGCTGTCTTAGGTTGATTAACATAAAGACCATTGGCAAGCTCAACTGGTGACCTCCGCCAAGGTCTCGAACTAAGTTAGTTCGGCGAAACTTAGTCGGACTCGCCACTTTTCATGAGGTAGAGGGAGGAGTGGGTGTAACGAACCGTTTTGCCCAAAAGAGGTTAAAAACCGTTTAGGCGATATTCCCCTTTTTCAGCTGCACAGACAGCTACTGCAAGCACCAATCTCCTGAACTGCAAACCCACGAATTCACCAACTCCCGAACTGGAGACACACGAATAGCTGCTAGCAGACGAACAGGAAAAGCCCCCAAGCGGCTTACACTCCTGGCAATCAGTCTCTAACAGCATACAGTAAATCCTCCCCCAATAATGAGACGACACTTCACTTTGAGGGTTAAGCAGGAACTCTCTGTAATGGCCACACACTGGCTTTTATGCAAGTCCCCATGCAAGGGGACATCCCACAGGGTGGGACACAGTACAACCAATCGTTACAGGGGAACCATAAAACACACCCACATTTACATCACAATCCCTCCTCTCTGTCCAGGAGATAATTGGGAAGTAATCAAATTATCTCCCAGGACAGAGGCAAGACTCCATTAACCACATGGCAGTAACAATACAATAAAAGACATAAAATTACATACAGTTACATTTATTCCATAAAACATAGACATTCTACATATCCCCAGATAGCTTAGATCTGAGTGCACATTACTACCGAATGGCGCTCAGATCACATAAATACAGTTCAATCGCCATGGAGCCAAAGTCTTTCATACAGTCTTTCAGTATACGGCTGGGCTCCATGGCATAGCTATCTGGGGTAGCATGGCTTTAACAATCTACAGAAAGGCATGAATACGCTGTGCAGGGAAAATAAAAGGCTTTAACTGCCAGGCCATAGTCTAAAGGGAGCAGGCGAGCCACCAGGCTCCTCCAGTGGACAGTGGCGAGGCTGGTTTCGCCACAGTGGGGATTTCCTAAGTAGGTAGATCTTCTAAAAAGATGATATCACAGATTTTTTTTATTTTTAATATGAAAGGCTGTGAATGTGTTTGTATTGTTTTGTGGGAGGTTCCGGGGCGTGGGAGGGAAGGTGCTGATGAAGGTGGACTAGACAGTCCTCAGAGTCGTGGCTGGATTGGTCTATGACTCTGAGGATTATTAGTCAAAATGTCAAGGGGTTAAACACAGTAGGTAAACAGAGTGTAGCATTTAAAAACCTGTTTAGGGATAAGCCGGATGTAATCTGTATCCAAGAAACTCACTGGCAGACCAATAAAATCCAATTTTTTGGTAACAGATATCATTCTAATCCCTATAGTGCTACTTATTTGAAAGGTAAGTAGAGAGGGGTTTCAATAATATTTAATAAAACATTATTAATAAAAGAGGAAATTGTCATAAAAGATGGTATCTACTTTGGGCAGGTTTGATCAATTCTCAGAAATTTACAATTTTAAATATGTATGCCCCCAACAAAGGGCAAATTACGTTTATCAGTCAGACATTGAAAACTATGAGGAATTTTTTTACAGGTACCTTGGTTGTATGCAGAGATTTTAATTTACTTCTGGATCCATCTATGGATAGAAATTCTATAGGAGAAACAAAGGCAGACCCCCAGTTAGTCCAAAACTCTAAAGTTTTACAAACTGCTACTTAAATATAATCTTTATGATACTTGGAGAACTTTACATCTGTTAGAGAGGGACTATTCTTTCTTTTCTCATAGACATAAAATGTATTGTAGATTGGATTATATTTTTGTGGATGGCCAGGGCATTTCTGCAATTAAATATGCAGAAATAGGAGTGATCATAGGCGTGTGCAAAGGGTGTGCCGGGTGTGGCTGGGCACACCCTAATCCCTGTGGCATGCCTATGGTTTGAGTCCTGCAGGAACAGCGTTCCTGCACCACCTGTCTCACCTCTTGCCCCTGTCATGGAGGGGGGGGCAAGAGGTGATGGATCCCCCCCCCTCTCCATCTCAGCCACAGCAAGGGAGCTGTCTGTTCTCTGCTTCCTCTCGCCGCGCGCTGTTTGCGGATGCCGGGAGCCGGAATATGACGTCATATTCCGGCTCCCAGCTACTGTAGACAGCCCGCGCGGCGAGAGGAAGCAGAGAGCAGACAGCTCCCTCGCCGCGGCTGAGATGCAGACAGGCGCCCGCCCCACTTGACCCCAGGGACAAGTCCACGCCAGCACTCCAGGTAGGGAGGCTGGGTGGACATTTTTTTATTAAAATATAATAATTTGTATGTGTGTGTGTGTGTGTGTGTGTCTGAATGTGTCTGTGAGTGTGTGTGTACGCAAATGTGTGTGTGTGTGTATGTGTATGTGTATATATATATATATATATATATACACACATATATATATATATATATATATATATATATATATATATATATATATATATATATATATATATACACACACACACACACACACACACACGTGTATATTATTTTTTGGGGTGGGGGGTGGGAATCTTGGGAGAGTTCCCACACAATTTTCTCCCGATCTCCCCTGTCAGCTCACGCAGAGCCGGCGCTATCTGAGTGCTGGCTCTGCTGTAAGCCTCCATGGGCCGGCGGGGAGACCAAAGATCTACCTCACCGGCCAACAGCAGCATGGAGGGAGGCAGGAGAGGACCCAGGGAGCTCTAGACAGAAGCTCCACCAGGTTCCTCTCGCGATATCTGAGCGTTGCTGCGGCAACGCTCAGATCTCGCGAGAGTTAACTCTAGCCCCGCAGGCTAGAGTTCACTCTCCACTGGACCACCAGGGATGGCACATGGCAGCAAGGATTTACTAATCTGCCCCCACCTCCACAATCCCTCCAAACATACAGCACCTACACACATACAGCTCACACACACACAGTACACTAACCGCACCCTCACAAACACACACAGCACCTTTAAAAAAAAAAAAAACACCCTCACACACACACACACACACACAAACAGCACCCTCACAAATACACGACACTCACACAAACAGCACCCTCACAGGACAAACATACACACACAAACACCCTCACATCACACTAACAGCACCCTCACACACACATCACACTAACAGCACACACAGCACCCTCACACAGCACACTAACAGCACACACAGCAGTGTATGTATATATATATACATGCACACACACACACATACATGCGGCGTGTGTTTGTGCTTTAGGGTGCACACCCTAATGCAATAGGCTGCGCATGCCTATGGGAGTGATCATGGGTTGGTGGGAGTAATTTTGGGCAATGATCTTTCTGTAAAGAATAATAAGCCATGGAGAAAGGACATAGATTTACTAAAGGACCCGGGAAATATTAAATAATTCTAAAAAATGAAATGGCAGCAAGTAATGACGGTTCTGTAAATTCACCTCCTGGACAGCATCCATTTTACATTCATTGTGAAGCTGCCTTCTTAGTGAGCTGTCCAGAAGTTGGGAGGGTCTGGGAGGGAGGGTCTGCTGCTGATTGGCTGGAATGTGTCTGCTGACTGTGAGGTACAGGGTCAAAGTTTACTCAATGATGAGTCCACAGCGAACCGTTTGTGGCGAACCATTCGCGAACCGTTCGGGACATCACTACTTATCATATTAGATAGAGAAAACAAAAAATCTCCTTCTGATTTAAAGATTAAACAAATCTGAGAAATACAATAACAAATAAAAAGAATTCAACAACTTCTGGTGGATAAATCTGTATGGGCTATGCAACAAAGATTATATCATGGTCAAAACAGAGCAGGGAAATTGATGGCCAACCAGTTGAAACAAAATTTAAATAAGGGTAGAATAAATAGGTTATTATATAATAAAGACATTTTTCTTAAGCCGGGTGATATTGCCGCATGTTTTGAGAAATACTACCATGATCTCTATAACCTGCACTCCCCAAGTATGGATAATGATGGGAAAAAAAGAAAATAGCTGAATTTTTGGATAAAATTTATCTTCCCAAAGTTTCCCAAAGAGAGTTGGCAAAGCTAAACGAAGATATTACGGAAAACAGGAAGTTAAGTGGGCAATCTCAAAATTGAGACTGGGCTCAGCGCCTGGCCCAGATGGGTTACTCAATCAATTTTACTCACTCTGTAAAGAGGAGATTTCTAACTACCTGTCCCAAACATTAACTGAAATTAAGAAAGCAGGCCAAGCTCACCCGGAGTTGTTGGAAGCACAAATAATTACAATTTCTAAAACAAATAAACCAACACCAGAATGCAGTGACTTTAGACCTATATCTCTGCTCAATGTGGATATAAAGATTTATGCAAAAATTTTAGCGGAGAGATTAAGTCAATATATCCACAAATTGATCAATTTGGATCAAACAGGTTTTATTCATGGGAGATTGGGCTCAGACAATATCAGGAAATTATTCAATCTAATTTCAGTGATTAAATATAAAAAAATAGCAGCAATCTTCATAGGACTCAACGCTGAGAAAGCTTTTGACAGGGTGGATTGGAACTTTATGTTCCTCACCCTGTCAAAATATGGTCTAGGTGAATTTGCCGCCAAGGAGATAGCTGCATTATACTCTTCCCTGACTGCTAGTGTAATCGGCCAAAACTTTTGTTCAGGGAGGTTTGGTATTTCAAATGGCACCAGGCAAGGTTGCCCATTATCCCCATTAGTTTTTGCCTTAATTATTGAGCCACTGGCGAATGCGATTAGGGAATCGTCAGATATAGCAGGAATAGAAGTAAATCAAAGGCACCATGTCATTTCCCTTTATGCGGATGACGTAATAATAACAATAGGAAATCCTGAAAATTCCTTAAAAGCTCAAGATATCATAACTGAGTACAGTGTAGTTTCCAATTATAAGTTAAATGTAAAGAAATCTGAAGCATTGTAGTTTAATATGGGGCGGTTTGAGAAAAATGCATTAATTCAATTATATTCATTTAATTGGCAACATTTAATAACTAATTTAGGGATAAAACTCTTTGTTGAAATGAAAAGAATACTGACAGTTAACTATCAATTAGTTTACTCTAACTATCAATTAGTTTACTCTAATATAATGCAAATCTTGGTTACATGGAAAAACCTTAATATCTCCTGGTCGGGTAGAATAGCATATTACCTAAGATCACCTATATTATGCGCTGTATACCCTGGCAGTGTCCCATTTATTTGCTTAATAAGCTGCAGAGGGCGATTGATGTATTTATCCATCAGAATAAAAGAATGCGACTTAAGATACCAATTATGGTTAAAAAATTCTCTAGTGGAGGGTTAGCATACCCAGACATTAAGAGATATCAGGAAGCTGCCCTCCTGGCACATATCTTGAGATGGGAGGAAGAGGAAAAGAACAGTAATTGGATGTCGATAGAACCTTTTTTTTTTTTTTTTTTAAACAAATACATCTAAACTCAATAATCTATCGAGATGATATATCCGGTGTCCTAGTGCATAGTAAAGCTTCAACAACTTGGTATATTGCTAAAGGTTGGTTGAAATTGAACTGTAAATACTCTCTGATTCCACTCCCAAGCCCTATTACTCAAATTTCTTGGCTGTGGGTAAACATTCATTCTCCCTTGCTTGAGAGGCTCTGGAAACTGAGTTGTAGACACTTAAAGGACTTATATGTTAACAATGAATTTCTTTCATTTGAGTATCTACAATCTATCTTTAAAGTTCCTTCTAGTTTATGGATGGAATATAACCAGGTGAAGTCTAAGATTTTATCCTCAATTTATCATTTAAAGCAGTTTAAACAACTGACAGCTTGTGAAAAAAATAATAGGTTCAACAAATAAGAAGCATTTGCTGTCAAAATGTTTCAGGCTTTTAAGAGATAGGGAGTTGGATACCAAATCTCTAAGTATAAGAATTTGGGAAGAAGAATTAAGTCAATCCTGGCTCATAGACGTATTGGGTGGGAGCCTTTACCTTAACGGATAAATTAAACATGTTTCATATAGGGAAACTTATTTTAAAATCTTAAATAGATGGTAGGTAACTCCGCTTAAACTTTGGAAAATAAAGAAAGATGATACATAGAAATTATGCTGAAGAGGGTGTAATCAAGTAGGCTCAGCAATGCATATGTGGTGGTCCTGCCCTTACATTCAAATCTACTGGCCGGAGGTAAAACTTGGGATATCTCGAATTGCAGGTAAAAATATTAACTTAATGCCAGAATTGGCTCTATTCCATCTTTTACCTAGTCACTGTATGAAAGAATTAAAATCCCTTCTCCTTCAGAGTCTATCGATATCGAAATGGCTAATTGCTGTAAATTGGAAAGGAGGAGAGCTCCCAAAGTGGTCAGAAGTAGAGAGGGTGATGCAGAGAAATAGAACATTAGAAAGAGAAGATGGGCACTTAGGGGCTTCTATAGATCTGAAGTATAGATGGGCACTCTGGGATGATTACTGTTTGACCCTTGGATAAAACTCATTATAGTTACTCCTCTTCGTCAGCTCCCCTCCCCTCCCCTTTAGATCCTTGGAACAATGAATGTGGTATGTGTGTGGCAGGTAAAGTATACGCACCCAAAGATACCTCATGTGGTTTGTCTCATTCCTAGGGTTAAAGTTATTTATTTACTTATTTATTTAATTTATTTTTTTCTCTTTACGGTCTTCTCTATACCTTTTTTTTTATTTTCTATATATATTTATATAGCGTCTCCCTTTCTAGTATAGAAGTTGGTTATATTTTCAGCTTATCTTCCTTCTAGGGTATGGGCGTAAAAAATGATTAAGATGGAGGCTTGGGGAATGTGTTTGTTATAGGGGAAGTCGTATAAGAGCTGGAATGAGGACAATATGTTGAGGGTATTACCTGTACTGTGTTATAATAGTATAGTAATATATTGTTAACTGACAGGACGATTGTTTTGTATGTTTTATGTAATATTGTGTCAAAGTAAAACTATTGTGAAAAAAAAAAAATAGAGAACTACTACAGGCATAAATTTATCCATCATGCAGTATATCAGGGAGGCATCTCACTGGTCCCAAATGTATTCTGCAGCATGACAAAACCCCCAAACATACAGCCACAGTCATTAAGTAAAAAAATCTTTCTGAAATAGTCATATTGACAGAGCGTAGGGGCCAAGACGGGACATACTTGCGTATTAGAAAGGATAGGATGGTTGGAGTAGCATTATGTAGGGACATGCAAGCAAGTACCAGAATCTTAAAGTGAGCCCTATATCTTACGGGAAGCCAATGTATGGACTAACAGAAGGGGGAGGCATGGGAGATGCTGGTGAACAGGTAGATGAGACTGTAATCTGGCAAATTGGGAACACATAAGACCACCGAGAAGCGGATTGCAGTACTCAAGGCGAGAGAATAATGGCATGGATCAGCACTTTAGCTGCATGGCAGTATTTGGCAATCAATTGGACGGGATGAAAGCGAGGGCCTAGGCAGTGTGCCTGTGAGTTCGGGCTGATGGTAGCGCTGTTGACTTGGAGGAAGACATAGAAGTAGCAACACTTGAGTGAAAGACTTTTGGTTCTGTTTTGGACCGGTTGAATTTAAGGAAGTGAGCAGCCATTCAGTTGGAAATAGCAGAGAGGCAGTCAGAGATACGAGTCCAGAGGGGCTGAGAGACTAGGAGAGAACAGATGGATTTGTGTGTCATCTGTGTAGAAATGATATTGTAAGCCAAAGGAGCTGATGAGTTTATCAAGGGAGGCAGTATAGATCGAGAACAGTAGGAGACCAAGGACAGAACCGAGATTATGGAGGATGAAAGGAAGCTGTTGATGATCAACAGCATCAAAAGTGCCAGAAAGATCAGAGAGAATTAGCATAGAATAGTGACACAGAGATTTAGCAGCAATTAGATCATTGGATAATTTGGTCACAGCTGTTTAAACAGAGTGAGGAGAATGGAACCCAGACTGAAAGAAGTAAAGCAGAGAGTTGGTTTTGAGAAAGTTCAATAATCTCGGATACACAACACTCTCAACGATCTTGGAGGCAAATGGCAGTAGCGAGATAGGGTGGTAGTTGGATGAGGAGTTGGGGTCAAGGTTGGGCTTTTTCAGAATTGGGGTTACAGTTGCATGTTTGGAGGGTGAACTAAATGTGCCAAAGGAGAGGCAGAGATTAAAATGTGTTGTGAGAGGAAGAGCAAGAGAAGGAAAAAGAGTGAGGATGAGATATCATGGAATAGGATCGAGGGAATAGGTGGTGAGGTGGGAGGCCCGGAGCAGAGCAGATACCTCTTCCACTGTACTGTGTGCAAATGAGCATAGAACAGTGGAAGAAGTGGGGTTGAGAGAAGTATTGGTAAAGTAGAGAGAGAGAGATGAGTGATGTCTTCACTGATTGTAGAAATCTTCTCAGTGAAGAAAGGTGCACATTTTGTGGTGGGTGGTAGAAGGAAGGGGAGCAACAGGCGAAGAAGAGTTATAGGGTTAAAACGACCATCTAGCCCCCCTGTCCACCTCACGCCTCCCTAAATATAGTAAAATCTTACTTGTATTCAAGCTTTAGCTGCTTACTTTGTCCCTGTTTCCTTTAGACCTGCCCACTGCCTGCTGACATCAGCAGAAGTAGTAGCCTGATCCAATCACAATGCTTCCCCA
This sequence comes from Pelobates cultripes, assembly GCA_933207985.1. NCBI lineage: Eukaryota > Metazoa > Chordata > Amphibia > Anura > Pelobatidae > Pelobates > Pelobates cultripes. The sequence goes on along the minus strand of OW240912.1, from coordinate 213,530,063 downwards.
TAGGATTGGCTGAGACTGACAAAGAGGCAGATCAGGGGCAGAACCAGCACAATTCAAACACAGCCCTGGCCAATCAGCATCTCCTCATAGAGATGAATTGAATCAATTAATTTCTATGAGGGAAGTTCAGTGTCTGCATGCAGAGGGAGGAGACACTGAATGTTTTGATGCATTTTAGGCAGCCATGACGCAGTTAGGATCTCTAACAACCATCTAAGGAGTGGCCAGTGAAGTTATCACTAGGCAGTAATATAAACACTGCATTTTCTCTGAAAAGACAGTGTTTACAGCAAAAAGCCTGAAGGTAATGATTCTACTCACCAGAACAAACTCAATAAGCTGTAGTTGTTCTGGTGACTATAGTGTCCCTTTAAAAGTTTGAAATAGACATTTGGGTTTGCAGGATAGCGTGGTTCTGAGGGTCTTGAAGTAGTTTACGTTTGCAGAGGAAAGACCCAAAGTAAAGGAGCGCAGCATAAATATATACTGCAGGAAGTCATACGCAGAGCGAGACTTTCTCTAGCAGTGTTCAGCAGTTCTGGAACATTTTTGAAGGTATAGGGTCAGCTTGATGTGCCAAGGTTGTAATTGCGAGTGCTTGCTGCATTTAAATGTAGGAGGTGTCACAATGTCTAGTTGAGAGGGTAGAGTTGGAGAGTGAGGTTGCAGAGTTAAGGCAGGTGAAGTATGAGATGGGTAAAAAGAGAATTTGGAGGCTGGTGGACAGTTGCTGTAGGTCAAGACAGTGAAGATTGGTGAGCGGAGAGTGGTGTAATTTGGGTGCGTGTTATGCCGATGTCAAAAGTCAGCAGATAATTGTCAGAGGAAATGGAACATTGGAGAGATCAGAGGCAGTACAGAGATTGGTGAAGATGAGATGAAGAGTGTTTCCCGTTGTATGAGTTGCTGAATTTGACCACTGCATGAGGCTGAAGGACGAGGTTACAGAGAGCAGACGAGAAGCATCAGTGCAGTTGGTGTTGTTGATTTGGATATTGAAGTCCCCAAGTATAAGGGAAGGAATGCTAGAGGAGATGAAGTGGGATAGCCAGGAAGAAACATGTTCAATGAATAGCCAAGTATGACCTGGGGTTGATAGAGGATGGCAATTCTTAAATAGTGGTCTTAAATAGGCGGACTGTGTGAACTTAAAAGGAAGGGAAAAAATAGGGCAGGGAGGATTAGTTGAAAGAAACATTGAGGGGAGAGAAGAAGGCCTACACAACCTCCTTTACAATTGAGTCTGGGAGTGTAGGAGAATTATAGCCCACCAAAACATAAAGAAGCAGGCATAGCGCTATCAGAGGGGGAAAGCTAGGTCTCTGTGAGTTCTAGTAGTGAGTGAATTTAAGATGAAGAGGTTGTGTATGGCTGTCAATATCATATTGCTACAGATGAAGCAGGCATTCCAGAGTACACACTGAACGTTGGTAGAGGAGGATAAACGGCAGGGTATTGGTATGAAGTTCACGTGGTGTCTGGTTGTCTTAGTGTGAGCAGAGGAGATGAAGGGTCCTAGGTTGGGAGAGAAATAATGAGCTGCCTGAACTAGTAGGAAAGATGATGACATGAGTGGTGAGTGGGTTTTATAAGGATGGGGTCTAGGATGAGATCGAGTGGGAGCAGGAGAGAGAAAATAGAGAAATGAGTGCAGGGCATGTGATGAGAGAAAAAAGAAGTGTAGCAGAGAGGTATTAATGTGGAGGTAGTAGTGGGGTTGTGGGTGTAAGGAGAAATTTTGATACTGAAGGATAAGATAGAAAAGAGGAGGAGAAGATAGAACATTGCTCAGATGAAAATGCACTTCACTTGGAGGTAGGGTAGCAGATAAGTAGAGGTAAATAGAGGAATTGCAGTGGTATAGAAAGTTGGTAAAGTTTTAAATCCTCATAGACTTTGATGTAGTGAGAGCAAGAGTTAATCCCTGTTTACACCAGGGAGACCTATAGATACCTGGGGCTCCTTCCTGTCAGCTGGCACAATTTTCAGTGGTTTTAGACTGATAGATGAACTGCATTCAGCACTGAAAGGCAACACAGCCTGCAGTTCTTTCAATGGGGTTTTAAAAGCAAAATGGCTGTAATGTGGTTTGAGCATGCTCACACCAGGGAGACCCAGGGAGACTCAGGTCAGGTGTCAGTAGATACCAGAAGCTCCCCACTGTCAGATGGGGCGACAATTAGTGGCCCCATACTGATTGATGAACTGTTTGCGGCACTAAAAGTCAGCTTAAAGGACCACTATAGTGCCAGGAAAACATACCTCGTTTTCCTGGCACTATAGTGCCCTGAGGGTTCCCCCACCCTCAGGGACCCCCTCCCGCCGGGCTGGATAGCGAGGAAAGGGGTTAAACTTACCTTTATTCCAGCGCCAGGCGGGGAGCTCTCCTCCTCCTCTCCGCCCGATCCTCCTCTTCGGCTGAATGCGCATGCGCGGAAAGAGCTGCGCGCGCATTCAGCCAGTCTCATAGGAAAGCATTTACAATGCTTTCCTATGGACGCTTGCGTCTTCTCACTGTGATTTTCACAGTGAGAAGCACGCAAGCGCCTCTAGCGGCTGTCAATGAGACAGCCACTAGAGGATTTGGAGGCTGGATTAACCCATTCATAAACATAGCAGTTTCTCTGAAACTGCTATGTTTATAAAAAAAAGGGGATAATCCTAGAGGGACCTGGCACCCAGACCACTACATTAAGCTGCAATGGTCTGGGTGCCTAGAGTGGTCCTTTAATATCAGTCAGCTTTTTAAATGCACTGAGAACACCGTGGCTGGGGGATCAAGCTCAGCCACAGTGATTGTGTGTGAGCTGCTTGCTTGAGGGAGATGCCCAGTGTCTGAAGAGACCTTGAGAGTGTCCCCATCCCCCCACCATGCCCTAATGCCATTTTGATCACTGCTGCAATGGCAATGTCCTTTTTAGTTTAATAGAGATATATCCCTGTCGTGCTGAAAGCAGCAAAAAAAAACGGCAACATACCACTTTCTTTTATTTTAGCTTAGATTTCCCCTTAGGAATTCAGTATGTATATTAACAGAGGGAAACCCTTGAGATTAGAATAAACCCTTAAGGCTTGAGCTTCGTTTAATTGCATTTCACTTAAGGACCTATGCAAAGTTTGCATTTTTGCTCTGTGTGTTCGACTGCAATTTCCATTCTTTTCCCATTTCTTTTTCATTTATTGCACCAACAGATATTATATACTGTGTTTAAAGGACAAAAAGGGCTTTCATTTGATTTGACATATACATACCAATTTTCATTTATTAAGACATATGTAAACCATACAATAAAAAATAAGTTAACAAACATGTTCACATAAACTGCTAAGGTACAATATTCACCACATGAGAACCTGTAGGGTCTACTTTTTTTTCAAATTTGTATTTTATTATATCTTCAATATGTGGTCAGGGGTACAGAAGGAAAAAAGGGTATGTTAGCGGGGGGATACAGTGTTACAGTATTTGACATAAACATCACGTTCACAGAAATTTTGCGGAACCTGAGTGAATACATGGGGGGATTGGTACATGCATGCATTTCGTCATAGTAAATTAAGTATATGCGTAGGCTGTTAATTCTTGGGGTTGTATACGCTATCGCCTAAGTGTCCATGTGGTTTGGCTCTGGGGTGAGAGCCATACCAGGGAATCCTCTCGTAACCATGGTTGTGTGCATGAATAGTCTGCTTAGTCAACGTAGTTATGATTATAGGCTGTATAGCCTATGATGGTTCGTGCACTAGTTAGTCCCAGGTGTGCGGGTTAGGAAGTACCGGAGTTATGCCTCATTTTTGATGAGTATGTTGGTGTATCAGTGGGTAGCCCTAGTGGTAGGGTGCAAACTTGGTAGGGGACGGGGGGGGAGGGCCGGTAGAGCCCGGAGGGGGGGGCGGGGGGGATGAAGGGGAGTGGGGGAGTGATGGAGAGTACTGATAGAATGTGGTATAAGCATTGTTCGTGTCCTGTATGAGTCTTGCCCTCATTGGAGAACAGGGTCCGGCCCGGGTATACCTCCCTCCTCGTCCACCGCCCCCTCCCAATTCCCCCAACCCATATCAAATGCAAGTTTTTTTGGGGGGGATATTATTGCCATTCTTTCGTAGATTTTGTATTGGGTGAGTTTGGTTTGGAGTTGGGCTAAGGATGGGCAGGACTGTGATTTCCAATGTAGTGCTAGCAAGTTCCTTGCCGCCAGTATTGTAAGGGCTGCAATCTGTTTTTGTATTAGGGTGAGGTTGGTTGGGAGTAGGAGCAGGAGGCATGATGTTTTTGACAGTTGGAATTTAGGGATGTGAAGTTGGTCTAGTGTCTGTGACACGGCGGTCCAAAGTGGTTGGATACTACCGCAAGACCACCATAAATGTTCCAAGGTCCCTGTAGTTGCGTTGCACCGCCAGCAAGTGTTGGGTGTATTAGAGTATATACGGTGGAGTCTCTGTGGTGTCATGTACCAACGGTAGAGGAGTTTTTTGTGGGCCTCGATGTGCGTATAGCACTTGGTCCATTTAGAGAGACCGTTGAGGGCGCGTAGCCAGTCGCAGTCTCAGTGCTGTCCCGCAGTCTGTCTCCCAGTGGGGTTTGTAGGGGTGTGATGTGGGTGTTGAGAGTTCCTGCCATGCCTTGTAACATAGCGTGAGTGCTTTGGGTTTTGTGGGTGCTACCCAACATCTGTCTAGGAGTAAGTGAGAGGTGAGTCTAGTCGCAGCTGGTGTTGGATGTATTGGGGGTGTGTGTGTTTGAATCACGCTTTTTAGTTGTAGATAGGAAAAGATAGCCCTGTTTGGGAGTTGCCACTTTGCTTGTAGTATTGGGAATGGTAGTACGCCTTTGGCGTCCAAGAGCTGTGATATTGTTGCCACTCCCGCCGTGTTCCAGTCTTTGAGGGGAATGTTAGGTACTATTGTTCTCAGGACTGAAAGTGGAGATTTTGTGTGTAGTGTATCCTTGTGACCTATTGTCTCCATAAAGGTGTCCCATACGGATATTGTGAGTTGTGTGGTTGGGAACAGGTCTGTGCGTTTAATTCTAAACTTCCTTGGTGTCCATAGGTAGTCGGTTAGAGACATGCTTGTAAATTGTGTTCTTTCCATGTCTACCCATTGTAATGTGCCTGGTGTAGCATGAAGGAGTATGCCTGTGGAGAGGATCGCTGCTCTATGGTATTGTCTCAGGTTTGGGAGACCCACTCCTCCATGTCGTGGGGCAGTCTGAAGGAGTGCTAGGGACACCCGGGGTCTTTTCCCACTCCAAATATAAGCGCCACATAATTTTTGTAGTGCCTTACAAAATTGGGGCGTGATCCCTAACGGTATCATCCTAAAGATATAAAGGATACGTGGGAGGATCATCATTTTGTACGTGTTAATTCTTCCCAACCATGAGATTTTTGCGTGTTTCCATCTGTTCATTTCCGCTTTACATAGTGTAATTAGAGGTTTGTAGTTTAGTTGTGAAGTGGCAGAAATCGTGGGTGCTATTTTTATTCCCAGGTATGTGAGGGAGTGTGATTTCCAGTCGAACTGGTATGAGGTCTGGAGTGTGTCCAGCAAGGGTTTTGGCAGGTTTATTGGTAGAGCTTGGGTTTTGTCTTGGTTGAGGCGGTAGTAAGAAATATTGCCAAATTCCTGTAGGAGGTTCAACAGGGGGGATAGAGAATTTTGTGGATCCGACAATGCTATAAATATGTCGTCGGCAAACAAAGCTAGGCTGTACATTTTGTTGCGGATATTGACTCCTAGTGTCTCGGGGTGTGTTCGGATCTTTTGTGCCAGGGGTTCTAGAGCAAGTATGTACAGAAGGGGCGATAAGGGGCATCCCTGGCGGGTGCCATTGGTGATGGAGAATGCCGTAGAGAGGAACCCTCCATGCGATACTTTCGCTGCTGGACGGTGGTATAAAGCCATGATGCTATTTATGGTAGATTCTGGAAAGTTAAATTGTGCTAGTACTTTTGTCATATAGGCCCAATTTAGACGATCAAAGGCCTTCTCCGCGTCTAGGGCGAGGAGGAGGCCTGATGATCTGTTGGACTCCAACGTGGAGATCATGTTTAAAATTTTTCTGGTGTTATCTGAGCCTTGGCGGCCCCTGATGAACCCAGATTGGTCATTGTGGATTATTTTATGCAGGAGGGGGGCGAGCCGGTTGCTGAGGAGCTTCGCGTATAGCTTGGCATCTCTATTTAGGAGGGATATAGGCCGGAAGTTTTTGCATTGTGTAGGGGGTTTGCCGGGTTTGGGGAGAGTGGAGATATGTGCCAAGAGCATTTCTTCTGGGAGCGCACCTGTTGTAGCGCATTTGTTAACTAATTGGAGGAGCAGTGGCGCTATGGTTGGTGAGAAAGTTTTATAGTATTCATTTGTTAAGCCATCAGGGCCCGGTGATTTGTGTGCTGGGAGTTGAGAGATGGCTTTCGTGAGTTCGTCTAGAGAGAAGGGTCTTGTTAGGGGTGCTAGGTCGTCTTCTGTCAGTTTGGGAAGATCTAAGGCAGCTAGGAAGTCATCTATTTTGTCTGGGGTCGGTATGTGTACATTGGGGTCCTGGTTGAGGTTGTATAATTCGCCGTAGTATTGAGCGAATTGGTCTACAATATTTTGGGGGTTCGTTACTTTTATGCCCTTGGGGTTGTTTAGGAAGGCGATTCTGGAGGCGACATTCCTCTTTTTCAGTTGTGATGCCAATAGTGCACCAGCTTTGTTGCCACTCGTAAAGAAATTGTGTTTCAATTTCCTGAGTAGGTAAGTTGTTTTGGTTAGCTCAATGTTGTTCAGTTTGTTTTGGAGAGCTAGGAGTTTTGTTTTTGTGGTTGGTTTTGGGTCTCTTTTGTTTGAATGTGTTAGAGTTCGGATTTCTTCCAAGAGATTGGTGTATTCGGCCATTCTCTGCTTTTTAGCATAGCTGGCATGTTTTATAAAACTGCCTCGTATGACCGCCTTATGTGCTAGCCAAATGTGTTCGATTGCAGAGTCAGCGGTCGTGTTTTCTGCTATATAGTGTTGTAGATCTGTCGTGATCTGGGATATTATTGCAGGGTCTGTTAAAAGAGATTCATTAAGTCTCCAGGAGCCAGATCCTTTATTGTTAAACGCTTCTTTAATGCTAAGTGTAATGGGAGCATGGTCTGACCACGTCATTACCCCAATTGTTGCTCCTTCTATTTGGGCCATCAACGTGGTGGGTATGAGGAATCTATCTATCCGAGAATAGCTGTTGTGGGCTGCTGTATAGCATGTGTGATCTATATCTGTGGGATGTAGAATGCGCCATGGGTCTACCATGCGAGCTGCAGTCAGTGTGGAGCATATTTTTGTGGTTAACGTGGTTCTGTGTCTGAGTGTGCAATTCTTGATTTGGGCTGTGGTGGAGGAGTCTAATCTGCTATCTAATAGGCAGTTCATGTCTCCTCCAATAATCACCTCCCCGTGTCTATACATATCAGTTAGGGCCAAGATCATTTGCAAGAACTCGTTTTGGTTTTCATTAGGGCTATATACATTAATCAGAGTATACGGTGCATTATTCAACATACATTGTAAAATTAAATATCGACCTTTTTTGTCACTAATTTTCCTAACTAAGGAGAAGGCCACATCTTTGCTGATCATTGTGGAGACTCCTCTTTTCTTCGCTGAGTAACATGTATGGAAATCATGGGGGTACCATTTTGAGGTAAATTTGGGTCTAGAGTTCCATTTAAAATGGGTCTCTTGGAAAAATGCCACTTGTGCCCCACATTTTTTCGCCTCTTGCAAGGCTAGCCTCCGCTTATTAGGAGAGTTAAGCCCTTTGGCGTTTAGGGACATGAGCTTAATCACCATCTTTCCAACGTGGTGGATGCTGTGGCAGGGGTTTGTGTTTTTTAATCGAGCTATTGGTTACTCTAACTCGGCGGTCTCGGAGGAAACCTGTGGGGTTTGTATACCTGGGAGATCTAGGTAGTTTGCAACCGTGTGTATCAATTATGCTGAGTTTGCGGAGTACTCTCAGCGGGGGGGTGGTGTGGAGGAGAAAGGGAGAACAGGGGGATAAACTATATACAAAATTCCATAAGTCACGGTTTGGTGACATTTGGTTGCCTAAAGCAACGGAAAAGTTGGGTTACTAGAAACTCGGGGGTGTACCACACTGATGTGGTAACTGGATCCCTATGTGTAGGGGATCAACAATAACTTGGGTCGAATGTAGTGCCGTCGGGTATTGCTCACCCGTTGCGGCTAGGCCTGTGGCCTTTGGTTAAACCCTTATTGGGTATCTTAGGTGAACTTGCATTATAACATATAACAAAACATTATAAACCTGTACGTTCAGTTCATTCAGTGGAAGGCGTGATGCGGTTCTGGCCCCGGATCGTTCAGGTCGGTGACTTGTTCACGTGCGTGCCTGGGGGGCCCTGTGGATTCGTGACTAGTCTTTGGACAACGCCTTTGGTGCATGGGCCGTTATTTGTTTCTTCCTGGGGCTAGTAGGTAGGAAGGGTATATTCCATTCCTGAAGCGCCTTTTTGACGTCTTCTGGAGTCATGATGGGCTTGTCCACGCCATTTCTTTTAATTAGTAGCTTCGTAGGAAAGCCCCACTTGTAGGGGATATCTGCGTTACGCAGTGCTTCTGTGATCGGTGCGAAAGCTCGGCGTTTGAGCATGGTCGCCGAGGAGAGATCAGTGAACAGCTTGATATCTTTATACAATTCTGGCCATTTGGTTATGGTTCTGGAAGTCTGCATAATTCTGTCCTTGACAGTGAAGTGGTGTACTCTCGTGATCGTGTCTCTTGCAGTGTCTGGTGGGAGATGCTTGGGTTTCGGTAGTCTGTGGGTCCTGTCCAGGATCAAGTCGAATTCAGACAAAGAGGGGATCAGAGTTTTAAACAGGTCTTTGACGTATCTGGATAAGTCTTGTTGTGAAATGGTCTCTGGTATACCCCTTATACGGATATTATTCCGTCTGCTCCTGTCTTCTTGATCGGCCACCTTCTCTTCTAAGGATTTAAGTTTGCGCTCCAAGTCTGTGTAGGCCTCTGTTATTGTGTTATGTGCCTCCACCAGCTCGTCTGCCCTGTCTTCTAGGCGTGTGGTGCGCTCTCCCATGCTCTGTATGTCTGCCTTGATGTCAGCGGTCATCTGAAGGAGGTCAGCCTTAAATGAAGTGTGGAGCTCCTGCATAATTAGCCTGATTGAGGCATCTGTTGCAGGATTGCTGTGCTCTGACAGGCAGTCTCCTGTATCAGTGCTGTGTGCAGGCGAGTGCCGTCCGTCGGCGCCATCTTGGATTTTCGGCTCCGCGGTTTGTGACCATTCTAAGTGGGGATTGAGGGTTTTTTGTTTGAATTTTTTGGTTGCCATCAGGGGCAGAGGTGTTCACCTGAGGGTGCAGAGGGTTATCGCTCGTTTCTAGGGGTTTTCCACGCTGTTGAAGCCGCTTTATTGCCGCGGGTCGGGAGAGCACCGTTCCTGCACGTCCGCTCACATGCGCGGTCAGGACACGCCCCCCCTGTAGGGTCTACTTTTACAAAAGGAAAGCCTTTGTCAGGTAGTTCCAACACTGAAACCGTTAAAATGCACTAAAATGAGTCACATGCCCATCAAATCCATCTATCAAAATGCAAACTGTAAAAAGTGAAATGATCTTGTCTATTTCAAGCACTGTAGTGTCACAGAATAATAACAAAAGGTGTACAAAAGTGTCAGAAAACCCTTGGGTCACAAGGCAAACATTTTTAAAATCACTCCACATTGAAATGTTATTTTGTGTCCTGTAACTACCAAAACTAGACTAAAAACCTGGACACACGATGTACTCTGTAAATTTGTACAAGTAAATGGATTTATTTTAAATTACCTTTTTAAGCTGCATTATTATTATAAGCTGAATTATTATTGCCCAGACTGTGGCACGAAAATAGGTTGTTTTTTTTTTCATTTTTCTTGATTTTTTTTTTTTTCTTCTTCTTAAGTACTAAACAAGCAAACTGAAGCTGTGTCATTTAGGGGTTAATAGTGATTCATGCTATAATTCTCCAGTTTAGATCTATGACTGTTGTACATATGTATATTTATTTTTATTAAAATTTTTTCCTTTGGGGGGCAAGGCCTGAGCTTCATGGCGGCTGGACGTGCCTCGTGTGAGCTCCGAGCTCAATCTTCTCTTCTAGCCGGAATAAATGCACTCCAGCCAGCCAGAACCTACAAAAACACCTGAAGCCTGATCGTACTTACCTCAGGAACCAGCCGAGGTGCCCCGGGTCTGCCGCCCGCGGGTGCACGGAACGTCCGTCGAGGGTGTCGGGAGTGAGGCCTAGCAGTATCGCCGGACGGGTGAGGCGGCCGATTTCCCCGCTCTGCGCGACATAGTGCCCTCCCAAGCCTGTAATACAGCCCTGTTCCCCCCCCATGGACCGGTGGGGGTTATCCCGGTCCACCCTAGCCTGTACCTGGAACCAAGCGACTTAAGTTAATCGCCCTAACTAGCTGAGATATTGCCCCAGCAGAAACACACAAGATGGCGGCCCAACATACCCTACAAGAAGAAAACTCCCAGCAAACCGAACAGGAGCCCTTAAGCCCGGCACAGATCACTCAAAGGAGGCTGGATGAAATTTTTACCCGCTTCTGGGCAGGATTGGAGGCACGCCAAAAAGCAGCAAAGCCCCAACATCGGGAGGACAACCGGGAGGCTGAGAGCCGGATGGTGAGGGGGCCCCCTATGATCGTCCATGTCTCTAAAGCACATAAACCTCCTCCCATTAAGAGATCACCTAGGCCGAGGGCCATGAGGGGCAGAACCCCGCGGCATCACCCACACAGGCGGAGGATCACCCGCTACAAGCGGCCGCCTACCACCAAATCCTCCTGCTTACCCCTTAGAGGGGAGGACAGGGACCCCAGGAGCCCCCAAGTCCGTGGCACGAAGATGCTGGCCTATCTACCGGCCTGGGGCAGGAGGGATACCCAACAGAGCCATCGGACTGCAACAGCCACCCTAGCCCTCAATACACAAGACTCACACTTCCCATCCTTGGGAATAGGCTGAATTAAAGCCCGCTACCTAAAGCGGTACTGCAACTATGGGACCAACCGCAAACAACAGTTTCCACTGCTGGGACTTCCATATATGACTCACATGGGCCAGCCTGACTGGGTTCACGCAGCCAGCAAGCACACATGCTCAGCCTGTTAATGCTATATGTGACTCACCCATACATAACAGCTAGACCTAGCCTGTATCAATCAGCTCATATGTTATCTTACGGTATTCACAGTAACTTTAGCGAGGAGATGTTCAGTTATGGCTGTAGTGACTGTTACGATAAGCTACCTTTTCATCTTTATTTTATTGACTTCTACCTATATGCGACTCACCCATGTGAAGCAGCTGAACCTAGCCTGTAGCACTCAGTTCAAATTTTATTTTATGGTAGTCACAGCAACTTTAGCGAGGATATATTCAGTTATAGCTGTTGTAGCTGTTGCCATAAGCTACCTCTTCATCTTAATTTTAATGTCTTCTACCTATATGTGACTCACCCATGTATAACAGCTAGTTCGGTTCATATGTTGTCTTATGGCAGTCACAGCAACTTTAGCGAGGCTATAGTCAGTTATAACTGTTATGATAAGCTACCTTTTCATTTTCAATTTAACGTCTTCACTGTTTAGCCAAACTGATGTTTACTATAATTATACAAAAATGTGCATTCCTCTTGCCACTGTTCAACCTAAGTACATTCTTAGACACGCTGTTGTGGCGTATGTCATTGCTATGTATAACATGCACAACAAAAATAAAGAATAAAAAAAAAATGTTTTCCTTTGGTTTGCAGGTCTATATTTTAATGGATTCTGTGTGCAAATTAAGCTAGAAGAATTGATTCTGTTTTGAAGGCAAATCGTGGTCACACAAACTATTGACTTGATTCATATTTCTCTTCTGTTTACTCACTTTTCAATTTTTGAATGTAAAACTATTAGCATTTCTATTATTAAAAGTATGTTTACTTTATGGCATTTTTAAACCCACTTAAAACCTTTTGCACAATATTGTGTTATAAATAGGACACGAAGTCACACATTTAGGCTGGAGGAAAGGAGATTTCATCTAAGGCAAAGAAAAGTTTTTTTTTTTACAGTAAGAGTAATAAGAATATGAAATTCTCTGCCTGAAGAGGTGGTTTTATCAGAGTCCATACAGATGTTTAAACTGAAATTGGATAAATACTTGCAAAAACATAACATACAGGGATATAATGTCTAATTAGTGGGTTAATAGCTGCTTGATCCAAGGAGACATCTGACTGCTATTTTGGGTTCAAGAAGGAATTTGTTCCTAGTTTGTTGCAAAATTGGAAGCGCTACAGACTAGGTTTTTTTGCCTTCTTTAGGATCAACAGCAAAAACATATGTGAGGAAGGCTGACCTTGATGGACACAAGTCTCTTTTCAGCTATGTAACTATATATATATCTATATATATATATATATATATATATAGATATATATACACACACACACACACACATATATACACATATATTAGAAGGCGGAGCCTGAAGTTGTGGGAGGGGTTACCCGGCTATTTAATCTCCGGCCCCCTACACCACAGGGCTGATGCCTCCGGGTTCATTGAGAACCATTGTACTTCCGGTTCAAATTCTCACCTGGAAACTCAATTCCTCGCTGACAACGCCAGTCTCACCAAGCATACGCACTCGCCGGTATTTACTTACCGTTCCCGTCAGGTCACCTGACTACCGCAGCTTGCCACAGCTTCACCAGGGTCCCTCCGGCATCCAGCATCCACTTCGGAAGTCAGTAACCTGCTTCAGCCCGGGCATCAACTCTCCCCGTATCGCTCAGCCGGCTCTACAGCTCCTACAGGTCGCACCGCCGACCTACTACTTTACTTTCACTTCCGGGTCGCTTCTCCTCCTCTGGTCTCCAGATCCACAAACAGTGAGTCTGCCCGAATGGGCAAATACACACAATTAGCCTGACACCATTCGAATGGTTCTGCAGCACGAACCGTCCGTTTGCATACTTTCTCCCCAGTCAAAACACAGTCAGTAAGTTCACCTGTTCGGCGACCGACCAATTAGTCGAATGCACAGGTTGAATCACTGAAACGCTGCCCTCTAGCGACAAAAAAGTATACTATACTGCTCGGTCTAATTCACAATGCATAAAATAATTTGGTCCATTTCTCCTGTCAAGTCTACTACTCCCATCTCACCTAGGCTATCACTGATTATGTTGTATATGTATAAACGTATAAGGAGTTATGTCACACAGCCTCGTTGTGTTGCCCTTATCACTACGCCACTATTTAGTATATAGTGTTAGTAAAACGCTTTGTATTCCTAACACTTTAGTGTTCCTTTAAAAGTTATTCACCAATGGAATCCAAAGCATAATAACCAGGTGTAAATTTTGTTTCACAAAGACTACATTTTCACTCAAATTGCTTCCAACGTCTAGTGGGAATGATTAGTTACATATGAAATGAGTGTCAAAAAAAGAAAGTCGTTGTGGGGCCTGGCTTCCAAGAAGGTCGGACGCACTCTCTGGCAGCACCTGCTATTTTAGAACAAAAATCTGATTAACTTGTACCGATCTCGTTAAAAGTGCCCCAGAAAGAATGGCATATAGTCAGCTCACCGGGCAGAGTGACCTAACAAAGCCCCATAATGGGGAGACACGAGGCTGTGGAACTGCGGACTGTATCCTACTTACCAACACACAGCTCAACCCCCCTTGAAGCAAACCAAGACAGACAGCAATGTACCTGGCAAAGGGACTGCCTCTCTGCTGTGGCCGGCATGCGGTGTTGGATGACCTCTAGGTGATGTTCATTGCTTAAGCATGGCAAGGCCCTCAACTGCCTTACTAATTACTATGTTATAGTTTGTTTTAATCTTAATGCAGCATCTCTCAGTTAATTTAAAAACCCAGTGGAATTAAAACTCAATGTCTGGAGGGTTCTTTGTGATAACACCTATTTGCTACTCTATCTAGCCATGCATGTCACACTTGTTATCATACCATCCATAAGCCTATCCTCCAATACCTCTCCAGACATGTTGAACAAGCCTGTTTACCTTATATTCATTTATTACTATTTTTAAAAAATTGTGCCGATTCAACAAATGCTATGCCATATATCTTGTATGTTTCTTTGAATGCCTACTTTGCTGGTGTGGCACTTTAAGCTTTTTGATGACTTCGCATTGATATAGTTACCATTCTGTTTATTGATCAGTTTGATTTTATTTTAAAAATTGTGCAATTTCTTCAAATACCATGTCAAAGTTATAACTAGTCTGTAATTTGAATTGCATGCCAATACTGTTGTGGTATCTCATGTCTGTATGTAATCGCATGCACAACAAAAATAAAGAACTATAAAAGTTTAAAAAAATGTTTTAAAGTTTGTTTTAAAGTTTGTCCTTGAGAAACTGATATACAACATGCATGAGTGCACTTAATATAAAGCAAGAGAACTATAGCTCATAGTAATATCTTAAAGGAACAATCCAAACACTATAACCACTAGAGTGAGCTGTAATGGTTATGGTGACTGGAGTGTCCTGGTACCCCACTATTGTAAGAAGTCAAACTATTTTTGGACAATTTGACTTTTACCTGGAATCCACCAGGCACTGGTTCTTACCTAAGCAGGAACTTTAATTAACTCTCTTTAGGTAAGCCCTGCAGTGCAGGGCTAACTCAGTGTCAGCTGATTGCTCTCAGCCAATGACCAGGCTTCGCTCAGACAGAAGCCTGGTCATTGGCTGAGAGCTCTCCATAGGAAGTACTATAGGTGGGGAACATGGGCTGATCACAGGTAAGAAGTCAAGCTGTCCTAAAATGACTTGACTCCTTCAATGAAGGACCATAGCAACTACAGAATACTGAATACTGAGGTGGTTGTGGTGCTTGGAGTGTTTCTTTAATATAATATGTAAAATATCAAAATAAAGCCGTATCTCTGCTCTAAGAAAACAATATACAGGTTTCTAAAGGCACATTTTAAATAGTCTTCTCTGATAATTTAAAGGGGTAGCAAAATGTTCAAAATTGGCATGACACCAATCACTTAAAGGGTTAAAGAAATCCATTTTGAAAACCAGTTCCTTTGCAGATGTACATTAGGAAAGCTTAACAAATGTGTTCTTCATGAACAATGAGCAATGTATTTAAATAACATTTCTAGATTCTTGTACAAAAAACGTTTTCTGTTTTTTTCCGTGCCTCGTCTTTACTAAAACAGAATAAGATCCATACCTTATAGTTGAGAGGAGGTTTTCACAGTCTCTTGCATGTAGATGCCTTCACTGTGTGTGGTTTCACTTGCGTATTGCTGCAGAATGTTGTACTGGTATGTTTCATCACAGTTCATGTGGTCTCTAGCTCTTTGCTTGTTGGTTAAGGATTGCAGGCAAAGGCTTAGTTTCAGGAGGGGAACTTGCGTGCCATGCACCCATTATACTTGTCATAGATAAAAGGAACATAAACAGTTACAGCCTTAGCTTTAGTAAAATCCTTCCACGTCTGCAGGGGTTAAAGACAATTTCTTCTGCTTCTTCTTCAGTCAGCAGGTTCTATTTCTCATGAAATGTATGTTTGCTTTAACCTTGTAGAAAACACTTTCAAATAAGCCATTGTTACTTTGGTCTTTCTTTATACACACATGCGTAGTAGACTAATTGCCTTTTTATATATACAATGTTTTGGACTACAAACTGAGTAAGGCTGTGGTTTTATTATCAGTTCTCCCTAGCGCTCGAACACCTAATAATTCGGAGCCTCTGGATGATTGATCCATCATAAATTTCTATACCCCACCAATAAAGAAATGTGTTCATTTCCTGACATTAATTCATGCAACATCCTAATAGTGACCACATACCAAAATGTAGACATCCAGCCACACATCACAGCATATAGAATAATGTATGTGACAGACCTCTCTGTCTTTGAATTACTTTTATTTCTCCTTGGTTCATCTGTTTGTTCAGCTATTTCCTTGTCCGTGCGGCCCCTACGTTTATTCCCTGTTTTACTGAAAGAAATGCGGAACGGCCGGCCACCCAGCATGGAAGTGTGCTGCTTGTTAAGCTCTTGGCCTCATTAGAACGTTGTGGTTAACCGCAGACACTTCCTAACTGTCGAATGTCAACTGGGTGGTCGTCGTTTGTATGAACAAAAACGTGGCGGCGGCCATTTTGGACATATGAATGCCCAGCGGTGTTCGTCGATGATTTCATGGAACTGAAAACGGACACTATTTTCACACGAACACCGCTGAAGCCACCGACCTCCCTCCTTCTGTTCTTCAGTAATACAAACGCCGTACCTTTCGGTACTTTTTCTTATGAACAGAGCTACCCAAAATAGCTATCCCATGGAGCCTATTCGAATAACAAAAGACTATGTGAAAGACTTTGGCTCCATGGCGATTGAACTGTATGTATGTGATCTGAGCGCTATTCGGTAATAATGTGCGCTCAGATCTAAGCTATCTGGGGATACATTGCATATGGAGGTTACGTTCGGTAGTTTATAAGTTATGGATTTTTATGTATTTTCCCCTATGCTTGTAAAATGGAGTTACTTCTTAATCATCTCCAGGATAGAGAGGAGGGTCCCATACTGTTTCAAGGGAAGTGTTTATCTCTGCACTGTGGTGATTGGCTAATATAACATTTTAATTTTCGTTTTATCATAGACAGTATTCGTCTCATACTTACCAACAATTTCTTTTGGTTCGATGGTTTATTTTTTTTACAGTTAGTCGGTACAGCGATGGGGACCAGATTCGCTCCTAGCTATGCTAACTTATTTATGTCCCATTGGGAGGAGACCTTCCTCCCAGGACGGAACGATAAGGGAGCGGGTCTGGTCCTCTACTGCAGGTATATCGACGATATTTTCTTCATTTGGAAGGGTACTAGAATTTCTTTGGATCTTTTTTTAGAGGGTCTCAATGACAATCGGAGAAACATCGTTTTAACTAGCCAAATCAGTCAAATGTTGGTCCTTATCGTCTTAGATTCTCCGTTTAGCCTACTGAGGCACCCTTGGGCACTATATACAGAGCCTGGCACGGCTCTGTAATCCATGAGTGGATTCATTTATTTTTACTTTTTTATTTTATATATACAGTCTATACTATGTACTGTTCTTTGTTATTATAGGACTCCACTACATGGAATATCTTCGATATATACCTGTATATGTATAAGTATCATATTTATTTATTGTTATTTGGTACACAGAGAGTGGTGTGTGGATTTGGCATCTGATTATTCAGTGCCTTCATTCTATATTTTGTTCTTGAGGTGTTGAGGATCACTTACTATTTCACCACTGTTCTGTGTTTATTTTATTTGATTTTATTGTGTAAGCGCCATTCACTCTTCTATTTCTATTTCCATAATATAACATTTTGTCACAGTTTTCCACCAGGTCCCCTATGGGAATGTCTACCTGGTGGGAGACCTGCATAAAAGGCAGGTATGTAGCCCAAAATAAACAGATTCCTGCTTGACCCTCAATACAGAGCCTCGTCTCGTACTTGGGGGAATTATTCATATGGTTTTCCTGTTCGGCTGTTTGGAGTGTGGATTATTCGTGTGCTTTCTGGTTCGGCTGATTGGAGTGTTCGGTAGCTGCCTTTACATTCGGGAAGGGAATATTCAAACGACTTTAATCCCTTCTATACTCGGGGTGCCGTTATAATGTATGTATAATTGTAATATGTAATAATATTTATAGTCTTGTCCTGTTGTCTTTATAAGCCTGTATCATTCTTTCTTAAAAAATAAAGAATGTAAAAAATAAAAATAAAAAATTAATTAAAAGAGACCCATACAAAAAATGGAGAAAAATTAGGTTTACTTGTCAATCTAGTGTAATCCTATGGAGCTCCAAGTGCCAATGACATAATTTTTTTTTTTTAATTTGTGCGCACAGTGTAATAAATAGTCACATGATTTCATAAATTGTTTCATGACATACTTATATCACGAGAACAATTGACTAAATCATGCACCCAATATACTTATATTGGGCACACAAACTACTGTGCCCGCATAGGAAAGGAACTTGCTTTGGCTGAATATGATTAAGGACTGATTGATTATTGCACTTCGCTAGTACAGAGTACAGAGCCTTGCATAGTACATTCAGGGCCAGTATTTTGTAGGAATGATTTACTAGCCGAGTTATTCACTAAACACTAGATTTTGTCTGGATGGACAAAATCCAGTGAAAATGACGGAATTCTGACCGCAGCGGCAATTCTCATATTTACTAAAGACAAATATGGTCGTAATTCGGTCAGGACAAGTTAAATAGTAATAAAATCGCTGCCTCCTCAAGCAAACTCTATACAAAGTATAGAATTCAGAAGAATTGCATAGCACAGATTTTAATCTTAACAGGGCCAAGTGCATCCATTGAATTGACAAAAAATTGGTATATAGGTCGCGCTATAAGAACAGAGAGATAATATATAAAAGAAATAAATACGTAAAATTAATAAAAGTCCCAATATTTAATCAACCTGTAAAGTGCTTGAGTATGAATTAAGTCCAATGAATTTCTGAATCTTCTGATGCTGGAGATGTCTTGGTTCAATTGTAGATACGTGGATACATATCTACAAAATATTGGGACTTTTATTCATTTTACGTATTTATTTCTTTTATATATTATCTCTCTGTTCTTATAGCGCAACCTATATACCAATTTTTTGTCTGTTCTCTTTTCTTTGAGGGTGTTTGAGGGAACCTCATATTTATAGGTTGCTGCTTCCCATTTGTTCTAAGCTTCTATTAGATCACTTAGCGTTGAGCCATTATCTATCTGTTCGAGCATCCATTGAATTACAGTATCTCACCTTGCATTGTTGAGAGTTATTTAACTATTTGCAAATTCACTGGATGTACAGTATATCACAAAAGTGAGTACACCCCTCACATTTTTGTAAATATTTTATTATATCTTTTAATGTGACAACACTGAAGAAATGATACTCTGCTACATTGTAAAGTAATAAGTGTACAGCCTGTATAACAGTGCAGATTTGCTGTCCCCTCAAAATAACTCAAAACACAGCCATTAATGTCTAAACCATTGGCAACAAAAGTGGAAATGTCAAAACTGGGCCCAGTTAGCCATTTTCTCTCCCTGGTGTCATGTGACTCGATAGTGTTACGTGATAGTGATAAGGTTTCAGGTGTGAATGGGGAGCAGGTGTGTTAAATTTGGTGTTATCGCTCTCACACTCTCTTCAACATGGCACCTTATGGCAAATAACTCTCTGAGGATCTGAAAAAAAGAATTGTTGCTCTACATAAAGATGGCCTAGGCCAGGGATAGGCAACCTTCGGCACTCCAGATGTTGTGGACTACATCCCTCATAATGCTCTAACACCGTAGGCATGCGCAGCCTATTGCATAAGGGCATGCACCCTAAAGCACAAATACACACTGCTGTGTGTGTGCTGTGTGTGTGTGTGGGTGCGGTGTGTGTGTGTGTTAGGGTGCTGTGTGTGTGAGGGCACTGTGTGTGTGTGTGAGGGTGCTGTTAGTGTGTGTGTGTAAGGGTGCTCTGTGTGAGGGTGCTGTATGTGTAAAGGTGCTGTATATGTGAGAGTGCTGTTAGTGTGTGTGTGCTGTGGCTTCCTGTTTGTGTGTATTGTGTGGGTGGGGGGACCGTTTCGTAAATATTCCCCCTCCCTTCTTACCTTATGTAGGGAGGGGGGACCGTGCTATTGCCATCCCTGGTGGTCCAATGGTGAGTGAACTCTAACCTGCGGGGCTAGAGTTCACTCTCGCAAGATCTGAGCGTTGCCGCGGCAATGATCCGACCTCGCGAGAGGAACCCGGCGGAGCTGCTGGCTAGAGCTCCCTGTGTCACCGGCCCACGGAGGGAGGCACATAGTGCGGGCCGCAGGGATTAGGGTGTGCCCAGGCACACCCGGCACACCCCGTGTGCACGCCTATGTCTAACACACATAATGATGGCAAAGCATCATGGGAGGTGTAGTCAAAAACATCAGCAGTGCCGAAGGTCGCCTATGCTTGGCCTAGGCCAAAGGATGATTGCCAAGACCCTGAAACTTAGCTGCAGCACGGTGGGCAAGACCATACAGCGGCTTCACAGGACAGGTTCCCCTCAGAATAGGCCTCGCCATGGTCAAGCAAAGAAGTTGAGTGCACGTGCTCAGCGTCATATCCACAGGTTGTCTTTGGGAACTAGAGGTATGAGTGCTGCCAGCATTGCTGCAGAGGTTGAAGGGGTTGGGGATCAGCCTGTCAGTGCTCCGACCATACGCCGCACACAGCATCAAATTGGTCTGCATGGCTGTCATCCTAGAAGGAAGCCTCTTCTAAAGATGATGTACAAGAAAGCCCACAAACAGTTTGCTGAATACAAGCAAACTAAGGACATGCATTACTGGAACCATGTCCTGTGGTCCGATGAAACCAAGATAAACTTATTTGGTTCAGATGGTGTCAAGCGTGTGTGAGGCGGCAACCAGGTGAGGCGTACAAAGACAAGTTTATCTTGCCTTCAGTCAAGCATGGTGGTGGGAGTATCATGGTTTGGGCCTGCATGAGTGTTGCCCGCACTGGGGAGCTACAGTTAATTGAGGGAACCATGAATGCCAACATGTACTGTGACATACGGAAGCAGAGCATGATACCCTCCCTTTGGAGAATGTGCTGCAGGGCAGTATTCCAACATAATAATGACCCCAAAACACACCTCCAAGATGACCACTGCCTTGCTAAAGAAGATGAAGGTAAAGGTGATGGACTGGCCAAGCATGTCTCCAGACCTAAACCCTATTGAGCATTTGTGCGGCATCCTCAAACGAAAGGTGGGGGAGTGCAAGGTCTCTAACATCCACCAGCTCTGAAATGTCATCATGGAGTGGAAGAGGACTCCAGTGGCAACCTGTGAAGCTCTGGTGAACTCCATGCCCATGAGGGTTAAGGCAGTGCTAGAAAATGATGGTGGCCACACAAAATACTTTGTGCCCAATTTGCACATTTCCACTTAGGGGTGTACTCAGTTTAGTTGCCAATGGTTTAGACATTAATGGCTGTGTGTTGAGTTATTTTGAGGGGACAGCAAATTTACACTGTTATTCAGGCTGTACACTTACGACTTTACATTGTAGCAGAGTGTCATTTCTTCAGTGTTGTCACATGAAAAGATATAATAAAATATTTACAAAAATGTGAGGGGTGTACTCACTTTTGTGATATACTGTACATCCAGTGAATTTGCAAATAGTTAAATAACTCTCAACAATGCAAGGTTTAATAAGAGTGCTTACTAGTCAGTTGTCACATTAAAAAAGTATAAAATAAATAAAAAGCATATGGAGGTCAATAAGATCTCCATGCAGGGCCGCCATAAGGGGGCCGCCCGGGACCCACGTGTATCAGTGGAACTGCCGCCGGTGCATCTGCACAGGGGCCCACACGTTGATGGGGCCCTATTTTCTTCAGGGGCCCGGTCAGCGCTGTAATAGCGTGACCTGGCTCCTTTAAAAAAAAAAATGCAGCCGAAAAGCAAGTACTGCTAGGAGGAAGTGACGTCCGGTCACTTTCTCCCAGTTTACTCCACGCGGGAAAGAGGAGAGAAAGGCCGCGAGGAGAGGCAGCCGACTCACATTATCCCCAGCCACCCTCCTGCGACGAAATGGTAAGGCTGAAAATGAGGTGTGTGTACATATGTATGTGATATGTGTATGTATGTATGTGTGTATGCCAGTGTATGTATGTATGTACACCAGTGTATGTATGTATGTACGCCAGTGTGTGTATGTATGTATGTACGTATGCCAGTGTATGTATGTATGTATGCCAGTGTATGTATGTATGCCAGTGTATGTGTGTATGTATGCATGGCAGTGTATGTATGTATGCCAGTGTATGTATGTATGCCAGTATATGTATGTCAGTGTATGTATGTATGTATGCCAGTGTATGTGTGTATGTATGTATGTATGCATGCATGCCAGTGTATGTGTGTATGTATGTATGTATGCATGCCAGTGTATGTATGTATGCCAGTGTATGTATGTATGCCAGTGTATGTATGTATGTATGCCAGTGTATGTATGTATGCATGCCAGTGTATGTGTGTATGCCAGTGTATGTGTGTATGTATGTATGTATGCATGCCAGTGTATGTATTTATGTATGCCAGTGTGTGTATGTATGTATACCAGTGTGTGTATGCCAGTGTATGTGTATATATACCAGTGTATGTGTGTATGTATGTATGTATACCAGTGTGTGTATGTATATATGTATGCCAGTGTATGTGTGTATGTATGTCAGTATGTGTATGTATGAATGTATGTATTCCAGTATGTGTATGTATGAATGCCTGTATGTATGTATGTATGTATATATGTATATATCAGTATGCAGTATGTATGTATGTCTGCATGTATGTGTGTGTGTGTGTGTGTGTGTCAGTATCTCCCTATGCATGTGTGTATGTCTGTTTCAGTATTTGTATCTGTTAGTGTGTGCGTATTCCTGTGGGCGGGATTTGGAGGCAGGCCCTGTGGGCGGGCTTGAAGGGGGGCCCATACCTTGAGCTGTGTTAGGGGCCCTAAAATTTCTAAAGGTGGCCCTGTCTCCATCTTACAAGGGACATTTAACACCCCTATATGCCCCTAATCCAATCACTATCTGCTCTTCTATTTTATAAAATAAATAGGGGAGGGCTCTTAATTTTAAAGAGTTGCATCTTGGGATAGTGGATTGGGCTGAAGATAAGAAGATATAGAAGAAAGAATATTTCAGATGGTAAATATCATATTTATTTTACAGGTACTAGTTTTATTGACACCGCTACTATTATTGAGGCGAGGGAGTAGGTAGGGTTATTTATTTTTAGTGAGGATCCAATGGGTTTGGGCTGGGGAGACAACATACACTTCCCCCTGAATATTATATAAACTCTCACCAACTGACCAGGGAGGGCAGGGAGAACATAGGTTTCCCACCCACCCCCAATTAATTTAATTAAATAAATTACCACAGGTGGGGCTGGGGGCTCGGAGAGTAATCGACCCACCCCCTCATTACTTATTTTAAAGTCCCCTCAAACACTGAACAAAATTATAAACGCAACACTTTTGTTTTTGCCCCCATTTTTCATGAGCTGAACTCAAAGATCTAAGACTTTTCCCATGTACACAAAAGGCCTATTTCTGCACATTTTAGAGTAGCCTTTTATTGTGGTCAGCCTAAGACACACCTTTGCAATAATCATGCTGTCTAATAAGCATCTTGAAATGCCAAACCTGTGAGGTGGATGGATTATCTCGGCAAAGGAGAAGTGCTCAGTAACAGATTTAAACAGATTTATGAACAATATTTGAGAGAAATAGGCCTTTTGTGTACATAGAAAAAGTCTTAGATCTTTGAGTTCAGCTCATGAAAAATGGGGGCAAAAACAAAAGTGTTGCGTTTATAATTGTATTCAGTGTAATATAACATTTCCAATGACTTGGCAACAATGGCTGCCCAGTTGTTAGTTTTAAAACTTTAGTAGATATGTGAAATACTAGCATTATAGAAATGTTATAGCACAGGTTTCCTGTGCTAGGGACATGGAAGTGCCCTCTAGTGGCTGTCTACTAGAGGTGGAGTTAACCCTGCAAGGTAATTATTGCAGTTTATAAAAAAACTGCAATAATTACGCTTGCAGGGTTAAGAGTAGTGGGAGTTGGCACCCAGACCACTCCAATGGGCAGAAGTGGTCTGCGTGCCTGGAGTGTCCCTTTTAATATTGTGAACAATGTTTGTTTTTTGCAGTCTGAATTGCCCCTTATGCATGGATGGTTTTGCCCTATTCGGTACGGATTTTAGTGAATAATCCGTTACATCCTGTGCAATTAATTAATTAAATCATACACATGGTATACCTGTATCAAGGGAACAATTTACTAAATTGTGGAAATGGTTTAAATGATCACTGTAGGTACTATAACAATCTTTATCTCATTGAGTTGGCTATAGTGTCTGATTTCCACTGTCCCTTCATTCAGTGTTCAACCATTTTCGAGCAGTTTAACACTAAATGACAGTCCCTGGCCATCCACAGCCCTGCCCCAAGTGGAGGTATGGCTATGGTAGAAATTACCCTTTTCTTTAGCCATACCAAATCATACCAGCAGTCGCCACTGTAATAGGCTGAAGGCGGTGTGCTGACACTCTGCTGACAAAATTGCTTCGTTGTTTCCAAGCTTAGCTACAGCGGCACTCTTTGCAAGATCCTATAGTTTAGAGACCGGCCCATTATGGGCATCATGACATGGGTCGTGTCACTGGCGATGCCCCATCACAATCTCATACCTCCCACCCAACATTGGAATTACTCTACAGGGCACTGCTCTGACCAGCAAACTGGTACTTTCTAGCCCCTCCATTTCCAACTCCCTCCAAATAAGTGTAGAGGTGCAACATCGCCACAGTGGGTATTCTGGTTAGTTGGGGAGATGGTGGAATTGGGTTTTTTTACCAAATTGTGTGTGACATTTACAGGGGCAGACTGAGCACTCGGGCAAATTGATCATGGACCGAGGGTCTGAGGCCCATGGTGCAAGAAAGTAATGGCTGAGCTGGGGAGTTCAACAAGCTCCCAAGCCAGGCTGCACTTAGTAAGGGAACTGCACAGCCTTCCCCAGGACCCCTGCTGATGAAAATCTTCTTCCCCTTGCTTTCCCACATTGCTGAGTTGCCCCAGCAGGGCAAACTGATGGACAGCTAAGGGGCCTTTCCAAAGACCCCCTAGACTGCCTCTCAGTGTGTTTGTGTTATGGTCAGATTAACATAGGTGCTGATGGAGCTGCAGCTCCAGACCCAAGTCCATGGAATAGGCCCATTGATTTAAAAAATAAATTATATATATATATATATATATATATATATATTTATTTATTTATTTTTTACACACACTAC
This sequence comes from Pelobates cultripes, assembly GCA_933207985.1. Taxonomy (NCBI): domain Eukaryota; kingdom Metazoa; phylum Chordata; class Amphibia; order Anura; family Pelobatidae; genus Pelobates; species Pelobates cultripes. The sequence goes on along the minus strand of OW240912.1, from coordinate 213,505,067 downwards.
TCTTAGGGTTGCCAGGTATTTCTCGGGTATTTCTTAGGGTTGGCAGGTATTTCTCAGAAGTATTTATCAGGTATTTGAGGCAGCCTAGCCGGTGCCGGTTTTGCAGTAATACCGGCAATACAAATGTCAGTCTCAGTATAAACAGAGATTATTCTGCAATATCAGCATCAGCCAGTAGGGGTCGCTGTGTGTGTGGAGAGATGTAGGGATAAAAAGTTACAGCATCTCCCTCCCTGCTCTACTCACTGATCTGCGGGAAGCAGCTCTGCACAGAGAGTCCAGACAGCAGCTCTGAGCCTGCAGAGACAGTCAACAACTCAGGTAAGTGTGGGATGGGGGGAGAGTCTGCAGGGAGACATGGGGACACAGGCACTAGGGGACACTTGAAGACACTAGGGGACACTGAGACACATGGGGACACTGTGAGACATGGGAACACTGAGACACTAGGGGGCACTAAGACACCAGGGGGCACTGGGAGACATAGGGACACTTGGGAACACTGAGACACTAGGGGGCCCTGGGAGACCTGAGGACACAGACACTAGGGAAAACTGTGAGAGACATAGGGACACTTTGTTACACTGAGACACTAGGAGGCACTTGGAGACCTGAGGAAACTGTGATACTAGGGGAAACATTAAGACATGGGGACAGTGAGAGACTTGGGGACACTAAGACATTAGGACACTAGGAGACATGGGGACACAGACACTAAGGGAACATGGGGACCCTGAGACACTAGGGACACAGTGGCCCATAGTCTCTCAGTGTCCCCATGTCTCCTAGCCAGTGTCCCCATGTCTCTCAGTGTCCCTGGTGTCTCTCAGTGTCCCTAGTGTCTATGTCCACTGGCGTACATACCGCGGTATGCACGCCAGTGTGGCCACATTTTGCCAGCCTCTTCTCCTGAGCCAGTGTCCCCATGTCTCCTAGCCACCTCAGGGCCCCCGAGGCTGGCAGTGGCATCACTCTGAGGGCAGGCGCGCAAGGGAGCATTCTCCCCTGAGTGCTCTCTGCCCAGCACTGATGCCGGAGCCGGAATATGAGGTCACTCCGGCTCCGGCATCAGTAAGCAGTGCACGAGGGAGCCGAGCAGGAGGATCTCAAGTGTTCCCTCGCCACCTGCAGGACCGCCCAGCAACCCCACTGGACCCCAGGGAATCCCCTCAGCACTCCCAAAGGTAGGGAGGCTGGGGGATTAAATTTAAAAAAATGTGAGTGTGTATGTATATGTGTGTTACTGTGTGTGTGTCTGTTAATGAGTGTGTTAGTTTGTGTGTGTCAGTGAGTGTGTTACTGTGTGTGTTAGTTTGTGTGTCTTCTAGTGAGTGTCAGTAAGTGTGTTAGTGAGTGTTACTGTGTGTGTGTGTCACTGAGTGTGTTTGTGTGTCTGCTAGTGAGTTTTAGTCTGTGTGTGTGTTAGTTTGTGTGTCAGTGAGTGTGTATGTTACTGTGTGTGTTAGTTTGTGTGTGTCTGTTACTGAGTTAGTTTATGTGTGTGTTTGTCAGTGAGAGTGTATGTTTTGTGGGACATTGTGCGACTTTGAGACCTAGGAGACATGGTGCACTCCCAGTGTCCCCATGTCTCCCAGCCAGTGTCCCTAGTATCTCAGTGACCCCATGTGTCCCATGTGGACTAAGAAAAAAAGAGAGGATGCCTAGATATAGAAGCAGGTTCGCTGGTGAGATCGCAGCTGTATAAGTGCAGCAGCAAAGATATAGCTAGCTAGGCGTCTAGAGCTCCTGCTATGTTTGGATTGTTAAAACTTTGAAAGCAGTGTTCCTCTCCCAAACCATTTCAAACAATTAGAGTAATTTTGACACTAAATATATATTGTCCTCATGCTTCTGTAAATATGCAGTCACAAATATAGTGCCATGTCCCAATAGTAGGGAAAAGCATATTATGATTTTGAATAATAATAATAATAATAATAATAATAAGTCCATTCTGACCACATCTCATCACATTCTAACCCCTTAACGCCGTTATGGCGTTCTATGCTGTCCCGCATTAAAAGGGCTTTAAAGCCGTTGCGGCCGCATAGAACGCAGTAATGACTTGCAGGCCCTGGAGGTCTGGTGGACTTACCTCCGCCGGGATCCTCTTCTGGAGGGCTGCCTGACAGCCCAGACAGCCCTCCCCTGGCAAATGAGGCCCCTGGGGGCCATGTGATCGCTATCAAAGAGCGATCACATGGCCCCCTATAGCTGGCTGTGGATCTGCCAGCAGGGGGACTGTCTGAAATGTCGGACAGTCCCCCTGCTGGTAGAAGGTGTAAAAAAAATATTATTAGACATGTTTAAAATTAATTAAAAGTATATATATATATATATATATATATATATATGTGTGTGTGTGTATATCTATTATATATAATATATATATATATACATATTAAATATATCTAACTTCATACAAAGTGTATTTTAATATTAATATAAGTACAAATATTAGTATTTAAATACACTTAGAATGACGTTACATATATATAATATGTATATATATTATATATATATATATACACACACACACACACGTATAATTACAATAATAAATAAAATAATAAAACAAAATATTGAAACAAATTTAATATAAATTATATATTCATATGTAATTTCATTCTAACTGTATTTTGTTATTAAAATATATATATTGGTAACAAAACACATTTAGAATGACATTATATATATATATATCTATCTATATATAAAATACAAATAACCGCAAATATATATATATATATATATATATATATAGATAAATACATATAATTACATAAAAGATTACATTAGTATACACATAGAATTTAAATACCTATAAATGCATATATATTAAAATTCTACATGTATATTTAAGTAATCTTTTACATAATTATTTGATTTGATTAATTCAAATTTGATTGACATGCCTGACAACACAGGGAGAAAGTGCAGAGAATTTAATTCGCAAGCACTATATTTGACCCTGTGACTCTCCAAGACACCATAAAACCTGTACATAGGGGGTACTGTTTTACTCAGGAGACTTCGCTGAACTCAAATATTAGTGTTTCAAAATGATAAATTGTATTACAATGATGATATTTTAAGTAAAAGTGATGTTTTTTGCATTTTTTACAAACAAACTGCACTTTTATAGACTAGATTATTGTTGTAATATGTTTACCTGTTTTAAAACACTAATATTTGTGTTTACTGAAGTCTCCCGAGAATAACAGTACCCCACATGTACAGGTTTTATGGTGTTTTGGAAAGTTAGAGAGTCACATATAAGGCTTGCATTTCATTTTTTTGACATTGAAATTTGCCAGATTGGTTATGTTGCCTTTGAGAGCGTATGGTAGCCCAGGGATGAGAATTACCCCCATGATGGCATACCATTTGCAAAGGTAGACAACCCAAGGTATTGCAAGTGGGGTATGTCCAGTCTTTCTTAGTAGCCACTTAGTCACAAATACTGGCCAAATATAAATTTTTGCTTTTTTCACACAAAAACAAATATGAACGCTAACTTTGGCCAGTGTTTGTGATTAAGTGGCTACTAAAAAAGACCAAACATACCCCTTTTTCAATACCTTGGGTTGTCTACTTTTTCAAATGGTATGCCATTATGGGGATAATTCTCATTCCTGGGCTACCACACCGTCTCAAAGGTAACATTACTAATCTGGCAAATTTCTGTTGTACTGTTGTACTCGTGAGACATTGCTGATTACAAATATGTCATTTATTTGCAGTAAAACCTAACAGTATTATGACATTAACAGCTAAAATGTCAGACGGAAATACAAATTAAAAAAAAATCTTATTTTCTCACATTTTTTTAAAATTTTATTCATAATAAATTATGTTCCATATATGAATAGTTAATGATAAATTAAAGCCCTGTTTCTCCTGAACAAAATGATATATAATAAGTTTGGGTGCACTTAATGTGACAGCGGTGAATTACGGTTGAACAGACATATAGCGCAAATTCCAGTTTTTGTTTTGATCAGAACGTGCACTATTGACTCTGTCCTGAAGGGGTTAAACCACAGTTTTGCACTATATATTTTTTTATGATCAATCATGGCAGCATTTACTCATGAGTTAGCTCCTCCCCTCACAGCAGAAAGGACAGGAAATAGGCAGTCTTTTTTTCCTGTCCTTCACAGCAGTTTGGAAGGAGTCTGTTTAAGCAGGCCTAGATTTTTCTTCTATGTTCATCAGGCCAGTATTGTTGTGTCCCTGCCAGGGTTCAGCCTCTAAGCCCTGAAGACCCAGCAACAGCACATGTCTATGAGTCGCCAGCCTGGGTACCTCCTTTACTGAACATGGGTCAGACCCACTCTTTCCTTCAGGGGATGAAAGCGGTCCAATCTATACATGCCAGGGTTCAGCCTCTTATCACTGAAGACCCAGCAACAGCATATGTCCATGAGTTGCTACCCTGGGTAACCCCTTTAGTTACCTAGGGTCTGACCTAATTCCCTCCTTCAGGGGACAAAAGCAGTCCATACATGAAGCCATGCCAGGGTTCAGCATCTTATCCCTGAAGACCCAGCAACAGCATATCTCTATGAGTCGCTAGCCTGGGTAACCCCTTTAGTGACTGGGGGTCTGACCTAACTCTCTCCCTCTGGGGATGAATGCAGTCTACGGTATATCTGAGGCCCAGCTAGGGTTCAGCCTCTTATCCCTGAAGACCCATCTCTCTGAGCCGCCAGCCTTGGTAACCCCTTTAGTGAACGGGGCTCTGACCCAACTCTCTCTCTCACAGGATGACAGGGCACCACTGCATACATGAGGTCAAACCAGGGTTCAGCCTCTTATCCCTGACGACCCGATAAACAACACTTCCATAAAGTGACTACCTGGGTATGCCGTAGGTTTGTTTAAGACCTTCCCCCACTGGTGGTGACGAATGGCATGTTCTTTCTAACAAATAGGTGATATTTAGGAGGTTTCTGTGGTGAGCATTTAGGAAAGTTTATACATGCAGTGATGCATTTTACTACAGAGTGCTGATAATGCAATGATGCATTTTACAAGAGTGCTAATAATGCAATTTACTAAAGAGTGCTGATAATGCAATGATGCATTTTACTCAAGAGTGCTGATAATGCAATCATGTATAGACATAGAAACATAGAAACATAGAATGTGACGGCAGATAAGAACCATTCGGCCCATCTAGTCTGCCCAATTTTCTAAATACTTTCAGAAAATTGGGCAGACTAGATGGGCCGAATGGTTCTTATCTGCCGTCACATTCTATGTTTCTATGTTTCTATGTCTATACATGATTGCATTATCAGCACTCTTGAGTAAAATGCATCATTGCATTATCAGCACTCTTTAGTAAATTGCATTATTAGCACTCTTGTAAAATGCATCATTGCATTATCAGCACTCTGTAGTAAAATGCATCACTGCATGTATAAACTTTCCTAAATGCTCACCACAGAAACCTCCTAAATATCACCTATTTGTCAGAAAGAACATGCCATTCGTCACCACCAGTGACGATGTATTTTACAAAAGAGTGCTAATAATGCAATTTACAAAAGAGTGCTGATAATGGATATCCTTGTTGTATAAAGTCTGCCTGAATACCCAGGGCCGGATTAACATAGGGGCTGATGGAGCTGCAGATCCAGGCCCAGGCCCAGGCCCATGGAAAAGGCCCATTGATAAGAAAAAAAAAAATGTGTTACTTTTTTTTTTTACACATTACTCTTTGGGTAGCCACCTGGCTGGTATTTTATGGTATTTGAAGAAAAATCAAAGTAGGATCAGCGCTAGTAATACCTCTAATAAAATCTGTAATAGTATAAAGGCAGCACACCTAAAAGGGGAAAAACCCTTCTATCCCCTATAATAGATTAGAAGATAAAAAAACAAGAAAGGAAGGGCGCGCCTATTATGTAGTATGTATCACTAAAAGTACACACTTAAAATTATGATAAAAAGATAATAAGGATTTGAGGCTGCCTGGCCAGTGCCAGTATTGCAATAAAACCGGCAAAACAAATGCCGACATATTTATATGTATAAACAGAGATTACTCTGCAATACCTGCGCTAGCCAGTAGGGGTCATTGTGTGTGGAGGGAGGCAGGGATAGAAAGTTACAGCATATCCCTGCCTCTCGCTACTCACTGATCCGTGGGGGAGCAGCTACACAGCACAGAGAGTCCAGACAACAGTTCCCAGCCTGCAGAAACAGCCTACAGCTCTGGGAAGTGAGGGATGGGGTAAAGGCTGCAGGGAGACATGGGGACACTGGGAGACACTAGGGGACACTGGGTGAACTGGTAACAATGAGACACTTGGGGACACAGAGACCTGGGGACACTGGAAGATCAGGGGAAACTGGAGACATGGTGGACACTGAGACATTAGGGGATGCTGTGAGACACTAGGCACTTGGGGACACTGGGAGACATGGGGACACTGATACACTGTGTCCCTAGCTTCTGTATCCCCATGTCTCCCAATGTCCCCAAGTGTCTCAGTTTTCCCATGTCTCTTAAGTGTCCCCTAGTGTCCAAGTGACACTGGGCAACATGGGGACACGAACCCTAACTATCCTTTACATACTCTTGCTTAAAGGACCACTATAGTGCCAGGAAAACATACTTGTTTTCCTGGCACTATGCCCCGGGCTGGATGGCAAGGAAAGGGGTTAAACTTACCTTTTTTCCAGCGCCGGGCGGGGAGCTCTCCTCCTCCTCTCCGCAGGAGCTGCGTGCGCATTCAGCCAGTCTCATAGGAAAGCATTCATAGTGCACACATAATTAAAATAGTAACTTAATTATCTCCGGGCTGAAAAATCACTTTTTCCCCCATCTTTCAGAACACCACTTTATACTGGGGGTATCCCCATAAATTATGTGTCCCCTGATAGCCTTGATCTGGGTGGCCAACATATTCAAATTTCACCCAGATCGGTTCAGGGGTTCGCAAATTCTATGGAAGTCTTGTGTGACCGGCTCACCCTGGGCTGCATGCCCAAAACAGTTCCACGAATTTGGTGGGTTTTGCCGGTCACTTTCGAAAAACATGAAAACTAAGAAAAGTACCGAATGGATCCCTCTGGCTCCTAGCGTTCGTGCCCCTCTGTCAAATGCATCAAAGTACCGAATAGCGCTCTTCTAGCTATTCGGTAAATAGAGTTCCAGCGTTCGTCTGTATGGGACCGGTGTTCGGGAAGTCGAGTGTCTGTAAAACAGTTCCATGCACTCGACGAGCAGGTCCCGCTGCCTTTGTGATGGCCGCGGTTTTCTCTGCCACGTGGAGTTCGACTAACGAACGCTGGCCGCACAGACAGAGGTAGCAATTTCACCTAAATCTTTGATGTTTAATGAGCCAGAGGGTGGTCCCGGTTCGGTAGTTTCATCTACTGAATGCCATAGGCAGTACATAGAGAATAAAAAGGGAATGCACACTGTAAATAACATAGGAATAGGGGGATTTCTTCACAACCTATAACCCCTGTACCCACTACAGCGCCTAACACATGCACCCACTACAGTACCTACACCCAGGCACCCTCTAGAGCCCCTATACCTCCTGCACCAAAGGCAGGTAGGGGCTATAGTGGGTGCAGGGGTATAGGGGCTCTAAAAGGGTACCTACCCCTAGGTACCGTTTTAGAGCCCCTATACCACCTGCACCCACTATAGCCCCTACCCCCATGCACCCACTAGAATCTGTATTACCTCTCTGCTCCTTCTACAGTCCTCTGCATTCACTGCAGCACCTATTACTCCTTGCACCCTCTGCAGCCTCCTCTGCACTCACTACAACACCTATTATCCAATGCCCCCACTACAGTCTCTATGCCCCCTATATCCACTACAACCTTTGCCCCACTGCTCCCACTTTATCCCCTATTTCCTCACTTTACCCCCTATCTCACCCACCTCCACTACAGCCCCTATCCCCCCGCCTCCACTGCAGCCCCTCTCCCCTATGTCTCCAGTTGTGGAACTAGCACGCACGCTTTGGGGTCCCATCGGGTTGTCCATGCACTTAGGGCCACCCAATGGGTAGTATTTCTTCATTGCTAACAGGAGCCTGGTCTGGTGCCAAGACCTTTTAAGTGCCTGATCTGGCCCCTGTAATATCGTCACTTCCTCCCAGCTTCTTACTGAGAGTGCCGCATGGGAGAGAGGACCAGAGAGCTGCTACAGACTCTGCACTCTCATCAACCCCAGCCAGCAGCAGGTCCCCAAGCCACCCTCCTGAACACTAATGGTATAAATCCAAGCAATCAGACACAAACACAACATGCAAACAAACTTCTGCAATCTACCACAAATTTTACATGCAAATACACCCATGCATTCAAACTCCAAAATTATATACAAACACACCCCTTCACACAAACACCAATACTACACAAAAATGTACATTCACTTTTAAAAGCCAACATTACATCCAAACACACCCCTGCAATAAAATGCAATAGATTCAAACACACAAACACTGCTCACAAAGACAAACCTGCAAGGATGGGCAAATTGATGGGCTGCTTAATGTAGTTGTTCTGATGTCTGCTGCCTGTCCCTGCAGGCTTTTTATTGTAAACACTGCCCTTTCTGAGAAAAGGCAATGTTTACATTCCTGCCTAGGAACATATCTAGAGACAGTCACTGGGTCAGTGATCCATAATGTGCTCTGCATAGAGATGCTGAACGCTCCTCATAGAGAAGCACTGATTCTATGCATCTCTCCGAGGAGATGCTAATTGGCGTAGCATGTGCGTTTTGCCGCGCATGTGAAATAGCCTTCCAATGCTTCTCTAATTTGATGATCTCAGCCAAGGGCGGGCCAGCCACAACGAGACCCGGGAGGCACTGGAAAAATCACCTTCTTAATGGGGGGATAAGGGGAGCTGGGAACTTAAATGGCTATTTTAAACCTATAGTGTCAGGAATAGTGATGTCGCGAACCGTTTGCGAACTTTTCGCGAATGGTTCGCTACGGTTCGCCACGAACCGTTCGCGGCGAACTCCGGTCAGCTGACACATCCTGGCCAATCTCCAGCAGAACCTCCCTCCCAGACCCTCCAACCTCCTGGACAGCATCTATGTTGAAGGAAGCTTCAACATGGATGCTGTCCAGGAGGTGGAGGGTCTGGGAGGGAGGGTCTGCTGGAGATTGGCCGGGATGTGTCAGCTGACCGGAGTTCGCCGCCACGGTGACATCACTAGTCAGGAATACATGATTGAATTCCTGAAACTATAGTGTTCCTTTAAAGTACATCGTAACGTTTAACAGCTGCACACAGGGCCGTCTATAATATGATTAGGACCCTGGGCAATGCATTTTCTTGGGCCCCCTGGGCCCTGCTCCTTCCCCGCCAACCCCTTAATTACACCCAACCCGCAATCACACTGACAGACATACTAACACATACGCACACAGACAGACATATTAAAACATTCTCAGATACATACTGACATACACATACACTGACACACAAATATATACTGGCAGACATATTGACACACACTCAGACATACTGACACACACACAGACACACATTCATGAATACACATAAACTGACAAATATACTGACACACACAGACGCATACACTGACAGACCTATTGACACACACAAACAGGCATTCTGACACAGACACACAAACAGGCATTCTGACACACAGGCAGACATACTGACACACAGGCAGACATACTGACACACACACGCAGACATACTGACACACACACATACATACTGACAAACACACACAGGCATACTGACATATACAGACACACACAGACATACACACAGACATACTGACACACACACACACAGACATACACATACATACTGACATACACACACACAGACATACACATACCTACACATACATACTGACATACACACACACACAGACTTAGTGACACACACACAGACTTAGTGACACACAGACATACTGACATACACACACACACAGACAGACAGACACACACACACAGACTTAGTGACACACAGACATACTGACATACACACACATACAGACAGACATAGACACACAGAGACACACTGACACTCACAGACAGACATAGACACACACAGACATACATTTAGCCACCCTCCAGTTTCCTACCTTTTTCTGGAGGGTGGTTTCCCTGGTCCAGTGGCAGGCTGAGGCAGATGGGAGTTCTCCTCTGGAACTCCCCTCCTCCCTGCCTTTCTCCTTCCGCGCGGTTGTGATCACCGGTGGGAGGAAGTGACGCGCGGCACTCACTTCCTCCCAGCCAGCTGCCGAACAGGAAGGGGCCCGGTCGCGCTGTTTAAGTGTCACAGTGCCCGACCGGGTCCCTTCTGCCACATGCCCACCGGGTGGCCCTTAGTGCATGGGCCACCCGGGGGCCCTCTTTAGCGTGCGGCTGGTGTGGCTCTGAGCAGCCGCCCCGCCGGGTCCAAGGGGAGCTGCTCAAATCCCGGGGCCCACGAGGCAGCTGCTCTGGGGCCCCTCAGGAGCAACTGGGCCCGGGGCAGCTGCCCTGTTTGCCCCGCGTTAAAGACGGCCCTGGCTGCACAGCTAATACAAACACATTGCCGCAATTCACATATACCTTCCAATGTAGGGGACCCAGGTCCTAATTTTGCCCCAAGGCCCAGCTCCTAAGTTTGCCAGGGGGCCCAGGCCACGGTCAGGCCATCCCTGGTCATTTATGAGTCATCTTTCTAACAACACTTCAAATGAGGATGCAAAGCCATTAGCTGTGTGCTATTTGTAGCCTTCCTAGATTATCCACTTTGTGTTTCTCTTTCACTTAAGAACAGCACACAGCTACTTCTATAATGATTTGCCCCATTGTTATACTAAAACATCACTTGCACGCAGAAAAAAAACATGCACCTAAATTACTGCTGGAAATCACCAAACAGTAACAAATTGCACTCAGAAATAATCCAGAGTTTTGGCTTATTGCAAACTGTAGCAGCAGATGGTGGCTAGCACACTGATTTAGAGTAAATGGTGACCTGGTATTCTTGCAATTTAAGTCTTTATTTGAAAGCCTAAAAAGTTATTTTAACTTTATAATATTATTAATACATATTTGCCATTCAACCAACCACTAGGGGCCATTACTGCAATCTTTTCAGCATCTTTTGAGCATCTTCTCACTCAGCATTAAAATGCTGTATGGTCTCCGCAAAGGTACATTGATCTAATCTAATGCATGTCTATGAGTAGATTTTGATTGGCACAATGCAGCAATTGCTGGGCATGTGCGCCAGCCTCCAATATCTCCCATAGGGAAGCATTGGATTCGTTGAGATCATCTGTAATGAGTAGCGATACTGGCATGGTGAAGGAATAAAGGTAAGTAAAAATGCTTTTATTTTACTTGTTAAGGACCATATGTTTGTATTCCTAATATTAGAGGGCTCCTTAAAAATAGATTTTACTATAGATTTACACATTTAAAGTGAATCACATTCACTTGCTGTGGTGGCATTTTCCATAAAATGTAAACTATCTGGAAAGTTCTAAATTATATTTGCAATGATATCAGTAGGGTCTCTGAGGCTCAATTACCCGCTTTAGCCTATGCTGCTTTTCTAAATGCTTAGGTTTTATCTTCTTTGTGGTCTTTCTTTACCAAAATGAAGTTTAGAAAATAAACTCTAAGGTGTAGACAGTCTCTAATGGTGGCAATTAACATCAGGCCTCAAAATGTTGCAATATCTTAAGAAAACAGAAGTATCTAATGTTTGATGCAACGCAAACCCTGAATATGTAAGAGGATGTTTCAATGCACTCTATAGGGCTGTAATAAGGTAAATGCAGACAGTCCTCTGCAGTTTTCAGCTGCATTAAGTTACATTTGCAAGGTTGCGGAGGCACAGGTTGGCATCTGAAGCATTGTGTAAATGTATCATAATTTTCCTAATTTGGCCAGTGACCAGTGACCAGTCACCAAAACAACTTTAGCTTAATGAAGCAGTTTTTGTGTATAGATCATGTCCCTGCAGTCTCACTGCTCAAGTCACTATTTAAGAGTTAAATCACTTTAGTTTCTGTTTATGCAGCACTAGCCACACCTGCCCTGACTGTGACTGACACAGCCTGCATGAAAACAAATTGGTTTCATTTTTAATCAGACGTTACTTACTTTAAAAGTTTGTATCTCCTGCTCTGTAATTTGAACTTTAATTACATACGGAAGGCTCTTGCAGAGTCTAGCAAGCTATTAACAGAGCAGGGGATAAGAAATTCAAAATTAAACATTCATTTGCAATAAAGCAAGAATAAACATTAGATGACTCTTTACAGAAAGTTTTCAGGAAGACTGTATAAGTCACATGCATGGAGGAGTACCTAGGGCCGCATACACACAGTTATTTAACTCCTTGGTGTTTGAATGCAGGGAGTGTTTAGGACATTTGAATGCAAAGATGTATCTGTGTAGTATTGGTGAATTAAGTTGCTTGTAGTGTGTGAATTTAAATGCAGTTGTGCATTTGTAGTAATGGCATTTGCCATGCAGGGCTATGTTTGCATGTAGTGTTTGTGTTGGAGGTTATTTGTGTGCAGTGTTGGTGTTTCAGGACAGGAGGGTGTTTCTGTGCACTGTTGCCATTTGAATATGCGGGTGTATTTTTGTGTAGTGTTGGCGTTTGAATGTTGGGATGTGTGCACTGCCACACACACAGATACACACACTGCCACAGATATGCACACACACATATATAATTAACATAGATTTAGCCACCCTCCTGTTTCCTTAAAGGAAAACTATAGGTACTCAGACTACTTCAGCTCAATGAAGTGGTCTGGGTGCCAGATCCCTCTAGTTTTAACCCTGCAGCTGTAAACATAGCAGTTTCCGAAAAACTGCTATGTTTCACTGAGAGTTAATCCACCCTCTAGTGCAAGCATGTCTAACTCAAAGTCTAGCATGGGTCACATAAACAAGGTTTAAGTTAATCCACCCTCTAGTGCAAGCATGTCAAACTCAAAGTCTAGCACGGGTCACATAAACAAGGTTTAAGTTTATGTGGGCCGCAAAAAATAACAAAAACAAAAAAAACTTAAATTTTCATAGAAACATAGGTTTATTTTGAAAATTACAGTACAGTGGAACCTCGGTTAATGAACGCCTCGGTAAACAAAAAATTTGGTTTACAAATGAGAATCCGTAAAAAAAAATGCCTTGGTTTACGAATTTTTTTCACAATACAAAACAAGTGTCCCGGTTTATAGCTCTATCCCCCTGCATACTGGAGTCTGGGTAGCACATGAGTGTAGAGTGTGGAGGTGTTGGAGAGGTTTTGGAGCCATTTGCAGCAAGTTTTGGAGCCTTTTGGAGACATTTGCAGCAAGTTGTGGAGCCTTTTGCAGCAAGTTTTGGAACCTTTTGGAGCCATTTGCAGCAAGTTGTGGAGCCTTTTGGAGCAAGTTTTGGAGCCTTTTTGGTGCATCTCAAGAGGTGGAAAGGTAGTGAGCAGAGCTTAGTTGTTTGCATGCCTTTTACTGTGTGTTCTGCATTGTGCGGTGATTTCCATGCCAGCGCATGTGCTGTGCATGCCTGTTACATCTCATATGCTGTGCATGCCTGTTACTGTGTGTTTTGCATTGTGGGGTTGCTTTCCATGCCAGCTCATGTGCTGTGCATGCCTGTCACAGGTCATATGCTGTGCATGGCTTTTACTGTGGTTTCCATGCCAGCTCATGTGCTGTGCATGCCTGTTAAAGCTCATGTGCTGTGCATGGCTTTTACTGTGTGTTTTGCATTGTGGGGTTGTTTTCCATGCCAGCTCATGTGGGTGTAAAGCATTTTTTTTTTTGCATACTTAGTGACGGTGGTGTCATGGCACCCAAGAAAGCAGCGGAAGCTGGGAAGAGGAAGAAGGAGATGATTCTGCTTGAGGTCAAGAAAGAAATCATCAGGAAGCATGAAGGAGGAATGCGATTGACTGACCTCGCCAAAGAGTATGGAGTGCATCCACAATCGGTACAATCCTAAAAATGAAAGCGAAGATAACTGGGAGAGATGCAGCCAAGGGAGTCACCAGGGTCTCCAAGCAACGGCCACCTCTTCTGGAAGAGGTCGAGAAGTTGCTCCTGCTCTGGATTGAACAGAAGCAGCGTGTGCAGGGGACTCAGTGACCAAGGCGATCATCTGTGAAAAAGCCAAGGCCTTGCACGCTGACCTCCTCAAACAACAGCCAGGAACGTCAGCAGATGCAGAAGGCTTCAAGGCCAGCAGGGGGTGGTTCGAAAGGTTCAAGACCAGATCCCCCCTGTACTAAATCCCAGCACCCCCCTCTAGCCAACAAGCAGACTCCACTCACATTGCCACTGCCAGTATGCGACTCTGGAGTCTGGCCTCTGGTATACCCCAAATGGCGCCGTCTGCACCCTGTGCCAAATCTGATCCTCCTGCTTCTTCTTCAAACCCTGTGAAGGTGGAGCACGTTGATGTCACACCGAAATGTAACGTGGCGTTGCGTGCCTCCATGCACCTCCAGGTACTCCACTGTCCAGTCGCAGCCAATGCAACACTGACCCACACACACTCACAGACAGACACTCACACACTGACAGACAAGCACACACTGACAGAAAGACACACACTCACTGACAGACACACAGACACACTCACTGACAGACACACACTTTCTTGCTCACTACCTTTTGTAGCTGATGTGGTGCATCTCCCTGGGGTCCTTCTATCTGCTCCTCACTGCTCCCTCGCACGGTTTAGTGATCCCGGGTGCCAGAATATGACATCATATTCTTGCACCCGGCTTCACTACAGACGGCGCGCAAGGGAGCAGTGAGGAGAAGGAACACTGAGCTCACCCCCTTAGGGTGGGGGGGACCTAATGACCATATAGTGCGAGGAAAACGAGTTTGTTTTCCTGGCACTATAGTGCTCCTTTAACTTTTGAGTGCAGAAAGGTGGCTGCCCAGGGGTCCAGTGGGAGCCTGAGTTTCCAGGCTTCCCTCCACTCTTCACTGTGTACATGCCTGCTCCTGCCTCCCTGCAAGGCTCTCAGGAAGCTGGAAGAAAAAGACTTGAACTCACTTCCTCCCAACAGGCCTCGGAGAGAAAACTAATGCTGTGACAGAGGCCTAGTCCAGGTTCCAAATTGTGCCCTTATCTAACAGCTCTCCCATAGGCCAAATTTGTGGGCTCCACAGGTCGTATGTAGTGCATGGGACAGAAATATATAAAAAGCCCTGATCTATGGTCCTCTAATGCCCAAGTGTGTTTCCCTCACTCTGATAGGTAATGTATTAAAAAAGGCCACATCTGAAATTTTAGTTTCTGCAAGGTTATGAACCCTGTCTGAGATGAGCTGATAACAAGAGTCTGCTCTGAGGCAATGAAGGGGATGTATGCTTCACACCCATGGCTGGTCCACTTACAGTATTTAGGTGTGCAGGTTTTCTGGACTGACTTGACAGTCCTTACACAGTGTCCCTTATTCTCACAGCACAAGCATACGCCCTCCCTCCTATATAGTTTTTTCTGTATCTGTCAGTTTTGCCACCTCTAGCTGCATGACTTTAGGATCAGGTGGGGTGAAAGGTGCAGAAGCAGAAACACAAGGGAGTAACTGTATAGGAGGCACTTTAACATTGTTCCTAGTATTGTGCCTTTCCCTTAGATGATTGTCAGTTTGATTTATATAAGTAATGTATTCCTCTAATCTTACTGTCAGATTTTGGGCAGCTACCTCATCAGGCAAAATATCAAAGAGTTCCTCAGAAAAAGCAGTAACATGAGATCTATTGGTCCAGTCCACTTCTGAGGCTAATGTCCTGAACTCAATTGTGTAATCTGCCACAGAATGCAAACAATGTTTTATGTTCACGAGCACATCGGAACCTACAAGGGAACCCACTACAGGTCAAGGGTCAGGACAGATGGGAGCTTACATAGGTCTAGGTTAGCAATGATTGGTCTGTGTCATTCCTGCAATGCCAAATAATGCATGGGCAACATCACAAGAATGACGATAAGGAGAACTTGCATTGGAAAGTGCCTTCTGGAAGCTACTGCCCAAAACAGAGATTCCTGTTTATTCAACCTAGCTTTGCTTGTGTATTTGGTTTGACAAATCACTATTTGTTTTAAAAAAAAAAAACACAACAACTTGGATCCTGTCCATGACAATTTTTTAATATGAAACAAAATCTGTATTTAGAGACATTTTGCTGATGGGATGAATTACTGCAATTGCCACTAGATGTCTCTAGTGCTGCTAAACAGAGCATAACATCTGAAGTCCTAAAGTATGCAAAAATATAGATTGGACATACAGTAATCTAAATTTATAGAATCGCATTCATAGAGTACTGTGACAGTATCAGTTTTATCTCACAGTTACTCAACAAACATCATAAGTGTAAATGCTGAATGATATGCTAAATGCATATGAAAAAGAGCAGCCATGATTAGATTTCTGGTAAAGTTTGCTTTACAACTCAAAATGCAATATAATGAAGACTTTTTAATATTATGTTTACTTATCCCTATATTTAAAGGAACACTCTAAGTACAAAAATAACTTTAGCTTAAAGCAATACTCCAGACACCTAAAGCACTTTAGTTTGCTGAAAAGCTTTATGTGTGCAGAGTATGTGGTCTTTATTGCAAAAAGTTTAGATTTCATTTGAAATTGACACTTTTATAAATTACACAATTCCCCCCTAACTGTCAATCAGACAGCATGCCCTGTTACTTCCTGGATTGTTTAGCTCAGTGGAACTAAACTCAAAAGGCAATTTCTCCGAGCACCTGCTTTACAAACACTTCTCATTGAGCTGTATTTTGAAGTTTGTGATTGGACAGTCACAGAAAGTCTGAGTGGGGCTGGAAGGGGAGGGTTTGCAAAGGCAGCCGACAAGAGAACTACAGGTTTTGCAAGATGTTTTAGATATGCCCTCAATAAAGAAAAATGCATAATTAAGTGCATGCAAGTTTTTATTTGGAGTATATATAGTAAATGGTTATTTTTTTAAAATTTATTTTGTGTTTGGGCAGTGGAGTGTCCCTTTAACCCCTTAAGGACGGAGCCAAATGTACACATTGTGAACAAAACAAAATGTAAACAAAACCTGGCATTTGCGCTACATGTCTGTCCAACCGTAATACACCTCTTTCATAGTAAATGCACCCACCCTTATTATATATCATTTTATTCAGGGGAAACAGGGCTTTCATTTAATATCAAATATTTAGCTATGAAACATAATTTAATATGAAAAAAATGGGAGAAAATACGTTTTTTTTGGATTTTTTTAGTTCTACATGACATTTTAACGGTCAATGTCATAATACTGTTTGCTTTTACTGCAATAAAATACACATATTTGTATTCAGTAAAGTCTCACGTGTAAGACAGTACCCCCTATGTACAGGTTTTATGGCGTTTTGGGAAGTTACAGGGTCAAATATAGCACGTTACATTTGAAATTGAAATTCGCCAGATTGGTTACGTTGCCTTTGAGACTGTATAGTAGCCCGGGAATGAAATTTACACCCATAATGGCATACCATTTGCAATAGTAGACAACCCAAGGTATTGCAAATGGGGTATGTCCAGTCTTTTTTAGTAGCCATTTGGTCACAAACACTGGCCAAAGTTAGCGTTAGTATTTGTTTGTGTGTGAAAAATGCAAAAAACGCCAATTTTGGCCAGTGTTTGTGACTAAGTGGCTACTAAAAAAGACTGGACATACCCTGTTTGCAATACCTTGGGTTGTCTACTATTGCAAATGGTATGCCATCATAGGGGTAATTTTCATTCTTGGGCTACCATAGGGTCTCAAAGGCAACGTAACCAATCTGGCAATTTTAATGTGAAAAAAATGAAACGCAAGCCTTATATTTGATCGCCAATCTTTGAAAATACTGAGAAACTAGGTATGAGGGGCACAGTTAGATTGATTCCCTCATGAACACACATTTGTGTCTAAAACAGTAAACAAGCAATAATATTGTCCGTGTAATGTTTGAAAGTGAAAATGCAAAACTTTACTTACTGGCTTATATCATCGTTGTAATACATTTTACTCTGCTTCCTGAACACTTACTATTTGTGTTCAGCTTAAGTCTCCCGAGTAGAACAAAAATTCCCCATGTATTGTTTTATGGTGTCTTGGAAAGTTATAGGGTTAAATATAGTGCTAACAAATTAAATTCCCTTTACTTTCGGCATGGGTTGTCAGGCAGGTCCCGCTAATTGTAATTAATTAAGATACCTAATTATGTAAAAATATTACATAAATATATATGTAGAATTAATATATGTATATATATATATACGTATGTGTATATATATATGTATATATCTATATAATTTTTAAAATATTTTTTATTTATATATAGGTATATATATAGTGATATATACGTATATATTTATGTATATAGATATATATATATTATTTCGTTCTACGTGTATTTTGATATATATATATATATATTAATTTCACAAAACAGTTAGAACGAAATAACACACATCTATATATTTTTTAATTATTTATTTTTAATTATTTTTTTAATTTTATTTTTTAACATATTTACATTTTTATTTTTTTATATTATATATAAATATATATATAACAATAATTATATATATATTTAATCAGTATCAGTCTACGTGTAATTTGATAATATATATATATAATTATATATATATTAATAGTAAAATACACCTAGACGGTGTACGTGTGTGTATGTATATGTGTATATATATACTTAGATCATATATATATAATATATACATATGATCTAAGTATATATTATTATTTTTTTACACCAATAAATTTAATTTTAATTTTATTTCCAGCCAGCAGGGGGACCACCTGTCATTACAGGCAGCCCCCCTGCTGGCAATGCAGGAGGCAGCCTACCCGGCCATGTGATTGTGGGGTCCTCGCTAGGACCCCACTCTCACATGGCCGGGTAGCACCGGAGGAGAAGGATCTGCCGCGGGGGGGCTCCCTGGGAGTCCCCCCCACCGCGATCACCGGCGTGGGACCGCCGGCAACCGGGTAAGTTAACAAAAACCGGAGGGCGTACAATTACGCCCGGCGGCGTTTAGAGCCGCCTATAATAGGGCGTAATTGTACGTCTTCCGGTTTTAAGGGGTTAATGAAACAGTTTTGGTGTATTGATAATGCCCCTGCAGTCTCACTGCTATAATATCTGCCATTTAGGAGATCCATTACTTTTGTTTATATTTATGCAGCCCTAGCCACACCTCCCTTCCATGAAATAAAATGGTTTAGTTTTCAATAGGACATTGTTTGTCAGTTTGTTTGTTTTGGAAGTTATTATCTCCTGCTCTGTTAATTGCACTTTA
>OW240912.1:213430422-213485629 GCA_933207985.1 Pelobates cultripes | reverse complement strand
GAGGCTGAGGGTGGTGGGGTAGTGAGGCTGAGGGTGGTGGGGGTAGTGAGGCTGAGGGGGAAAAGGGGGCTGATGGTGAGGGGTGTGAGAGAGCTTACCTTCATCCCTGGTGGTCCAGGTGCGGGTGTGATGCTGAGGCTGTGGGGGGTGAGGCTGTGGGTGGTGGGGATGGTGAGGCTGTGGGTGGTGGGGATGATGAGGGTGGTGGGGCTGAGGGTGGTGAGGGTAGTGAGGCTGAGGGTGGTGAGGGTGGTGGGGCTGAGGGTGGTGGTGGTGCAGGTGAGACTGAGGGTGGTGGGGGGCAGTGAGGCCGAGGCTGGTGGGGGGTGCAGGAGGGTGAGGGTGAGGGTGGTGGGGCTGAGGGCAGGCAAGCAGTGAGGGCAGTGGAGGGTGGTGGGGCTGAGGGTGGTGGGGGGTGGAGTGGTGGTGGGGGGTAGTGAGGCTGAGGTTGGTGGGGCAGGAGGGTGGTGGGGCTGAGGGCGGCATGCGCTGGTCGGCGCAGCAGCGCCTGGCAGCGCAGCCTGGCGCGCGGAGGCGCGTGTTGGTTTGCGTCGCTGTGCGCGGCGCCGGCGCTGCGCCGAGTCGGCGGCGCGGCGCGTTTGCGCGGCAGCGCGGTTTGCGGCCGCGCCACGCAACCGCGGCCGGCACCTGTTTTGCCGGGGTGGTGGGGTAGTGAGGCTGAGGGTGGTGGGGGGGTAGTGAGGCTGAGGGTGGTGAGGGTGGTGGGGCTGAGGGTGGTGGTGGTAGTGAGGCTGAGGGTGATGAGGGTGGTGGTGGTAGTGAGGCTGAGGGTGATGAGGGTAGTGAGGGTGGTGAGGGTAGTGAGGCTGAGGTTGGTGGGGGTAGTGAGGCTGAGGGTGGTGGGGTAGTGGGGGTAGTGAGGTTGGTGGGGGTAGTAGGGGTAGTGAGGCTGAGGGTGGTGGGGTAGTGAGGCTGAGGGTGGTGGGGGGGTGATGGTGAGGGGGTGAGAGAGCTTACCTTCATCCCTGGTGGTCCGGTGGCCACTGCTTCCGGTCTGCAGCTCCGCAGAGCTGCAGACCATGTAATATCGCAAGACCATCAGAGCGTTGCCGTGGTAATCCGCGGCAACGCTCTGATTGGCCAATTCTCGTGAGACACATAGTCTGCAGCTCTGCTCACAGCGGAGCTGCAGACCTGTGTCTGCGGTGGCTGGCCGGGCAGCCAGGAGGGGCCTCGCACCCGGCGGCATACCGGGCAAGCCGCCGGGCCCCCTCCTGGTGTCAGGTCCTCGGTCACTGACTGAGGACCTGACACAGTCTGCCATAAGGCGGGTTAGGCGGCCGCGAGGCCCCAGCAAGCGGGAGGCCTTAGGTGGCCGCCTAAACCGCCTAATTAGAGAGCCGCCTCTGCTTAGACCATATATGTCTAGCTCAGTCAGTAGAGCATGAGACTCTTAATCTCAGGTGGGGGCTCTCTGCTCCCGGAACTAGACATATATGGTCTTAAGTGTTGTGTTAAGCATCAAGCATTTCCTGAGTCCAAGTTAGCCAATTTTAACCACCTGAGATTTCTCTTCTCTAATCTTTGTGTTCTTTCTTACCTTGGAACTTATTTGTTATGTGTACATGACGTTCATCCCTATGTCTTATCTGTACTTACATTCCTATTACTGTTCTAAGAGTATTTGCACGTAAGCACTTACTTTTTAATGTATAAAACCCAGCTGATGAATAAAACGGCAGAGGCTTATTTTGAATACTAACAGGTGTCTCGTGTCTAATTTTCGCTTCTCCAAGTGCACTTGTAATAATAATTTGGGCTTCCTCTGAATATAACAAAGATCATTATTTGGATCCACAACATCATCTAAGTCACAACAATAGACAATCTTAGTCTGCTTAAACTAATAACACACAAAGAATGAAATGTTGCCATTTTTTTTATTGAACACACCATGTAAACATTCACAGTGCAGGTGGGAAAAGTATGTGAACCCCTAGACTAAGGACATCTCCAAGAGCTAATTGGAGTGAGATGTCAGCCAACTGGAGTCCAATCAATGAGTTGAGATTGGAGGTGTTGGTTACAGCTGCCCTGCCCTATAAAAAACACAAACCAGTTCTAGGTTTGCTTTTCACAAGAAGCATTGCCTGATGTGAATGATACCTCGCACAAAAGAGCACTCAGAAGACCTACGATTAAGAATTGTTGACTTGCATTAAGCATGAAAGGGTTATAAAAGTATCTACAAAAGCCTTGCTCTTCATTAGTCCACGGTAAGACAAATTGTCTATAAATGGAGAAAGTTCAGCACTGCTGCTACTCTCCATCCTGTAGAGATGACTGCAAGAGCACAGCGCAGACTGCTCAATGAGATGAAGAAGAAGAATCCTAGAGTGTCAGCAAAAGACTTGCAAAAGTCACTGGCAAATGCTAACATCCCTATTAGCGAATCTACAATACGTAAAACACTAAACAAGAATGGATTTCATGGGAATATGCCACAGAGGAAGCCACTGCTGTCCAAACAAAACATTGCTGCACGTTTACAGTTTGCACAAGAGCACTTGGATGTTCCACAGCAGTACTGGCAAAATATTCTGTGGACAGATGAAACCAAAGTTGAGTTGTTTGGAAGAAACACACAACAGTATGTGTGGCGAAAAAAAGGCACAGCACACCAACATCAAAACCTCATCCCAACTGTGAAGTATGGTGGTAGGGGCATCATGGTTTGGGGCTGCTTTGCTGCGTCAGGGCCTAGACGGATTGCTATCATCGAAGGAAAAATGAATTCCCAAGTTTATCAAGACATTTTGCAGGAGAACTTAAGGCCTTCTGACTACCAGCTGAAGCTCAAAAGAAGATGGGTGTTGCAACAGGACAATGACCCAAAGCATAGAAGTAAATAAACAACAGAATGGCTTAAACAGAAGAAAATACGCCTTCTGAAGTGGCTCAGTCAGAGTCCTGACCTCAACCTGATTGAGATGATGTGGCATGACCTCAAGAAAGCGATTCACACCAGACATCCCAAGAATATTGCTGAACTGAAACAGTTCTGTAAAGAGGAATGGTCAAGAATTACTCCTGACCGTTGTGCACGCCTGATCTGCAACTACAGGAAATGTTTGGTTGAAGTTATTGCTGCCAAAGGAGGTTCAACCAGTTATTAAATCCAAGGGTTCACATACTTTTTCCACCTGCACTGTGAATGTTTACATGGTGTGTTCAATAAAAACATGGCAACATTTCATTCTTTGTGTGTTATTAGTTTAAGCAGACTGTGATTGTCTATTGTTGTGACGAATTAAAACTAGTGCTTTTTTAAGTAAAGTTGTAATGGTTGATTGTTCATTATATAACACTTAATCCCAGAATAGCACCTGTTTTTTCTTGATAAATATCCCCTGATGTTTCTATTTCTCCTTTGCAGTGTGTGCCCTGGCATTCTTTACTCATCTGACTGGATTATGATGTAATTTGCTACTACCAATATAAAATTAAAAGAAAATGGAGCACCTAATAAATATATATATATATGACCATTGAAAACAAGAAAAAAAAAAGTACACCCTCTTTAAATTCTGTGGTTTTACATATCAAGACATAATAACAAACATCTGTTCCTTAGCAGATCTGAAAATGAGGTAAATACAACCACAGATGAACAACACATGACATATTACACCGTGTTATGATTTATTGAACAAAAATAAAACCAAAATGGAGAAACCATGTGTAAAAAACTAAGTACACTTTATGATTCAATAACTTGTAGAACCACCTTTAGCAGCAATAACTCGAAGTAATAATTTTCATTGTGACCATGGGCGTGTGCAGCCTATTGCATAAGGGTGTGCAACCTAAAGCACAAACACGCGCGCCGCGTATATATATATATATATATATATATACATACACACACACACACAGTTGTGTGAGTGTAAGGGTGCGGTGTGTGTGTGTGTGGGTGCTATTAGTGTGTGTGTAAGGGTGCTGTGTGTGTGAGGGTGGTGATGGTGTGTGTGTATGTGTAAGGGTGCTGTATGTGTGTGGGTGCATATGTGTTAGGGTGTGTATGTGTAAGGGTGCTGTTAGTGTGCTGTGTAAGGGTGCTGTTTGTGTGTATTGTGTGGGTTGGGGATGAGGGGACCGTTTAGTTAACCAGGGATGCCCGTTTACACCACCAGGGATGGCAGCAGCAGGGTCCCCCCTCCCTATAAAAAGGTAAGAAAGGAGGGGGACCCTGCTGCTGCCATCCCTGGTGGTCCAGTGGTGAGTGAACTCTAGCCTGCGGGGCTAGAGTTCACTCTTGCGAGATCTGAGCATTGCCGCAGCAACGCTCCGACCTTGCGAGAGGTACCTGGCGGAGCTGCAGGCTAGAGCTCCCCGGGTCATCTCCTGCCTTCCTCCCTGTCTGTTGGGCCGGTGAGGGAGATCTTTGATCTCCTTCACCGGCCCATTGAGGCACATAGCGGGGCCGCGGGGATTAGGGTGTGCCCAGGCACACCCCGTGCGCACGCCTATGATGACTATCAGTCTTTTACATTGTTGTTGAGGAATTTTGGCCCACTTTTCTTTACACATTGCTTCAGTCAATTGAGATTTGTTTATGCATAGTTCTCTTAAGGTCATGCCACAATTCAATCGGGTTGAGGTCTAGACTTTGTCTGGGCCATTGCAACACCTTGATTCTTTTCTTCTTCAGCCTTTCTGTTGTAGATCTGTGTACCCCGACTGGGTACCTTGCGCCAACGGATGCTCCTAGTGCTTTCTGAGGACTCCAAGAGCTCTGCCCGACACCATAACCACTGCAGACCCCACGAACCGCCGCAGCTTGGTTGGGGTCTCACCGTCTCCACCCACTCTGGACCCAAGACCAGGGTCCAGCTTCCAGTAGGTTGACCTCTCCGAATTCCAGAGAGCAGGAACAGGAACAAGCTCTTAGCGGAGCTTAGTGATTATACCCTGGGGAGTATAGTGATTATAGCAATCCCCAGAGTGTAGTTCTCCAATCCCCCAAACATGAGCCGAAACTTCATGAAGGTACAAGATGATCTCATCTTTTAATGACCACACACTGACCACAATGGGTTAATGTAATTTATCACAGGCAGGAAAAATACACTTTTTACACATATACTGTAACTTTAAAAATATGCATCATATTCACATACATTTTCAGAATCAGCATACTTTAAATATAAACATAACCAAAATTCATACAAACCCCCCCCAGTAGATAAAAAGTCCTTTATGACCTTACCGCAAGCCCATTTTCAAGCCCAAAACAGTTCCAGAGAATCAGGCTGTGCGGTCGGTCTATTTCCCATGTTAAAGTCAGTTCAAACAGACAAACGACAACCATGCGAATTGTCGAACTGTCGAATGAACTGTCGAATGGCGTTCGAACTGTCGAATGCATTAAAGTCTGGAGAAGGTAAAACTTAAGCTGAATTAAAGATGGCTGCCGCCACGTGTTCGTTTGTCGAATGGCGGCACCCCAGCATTCGGCAATTTACCTACAGCAGGCTCCCAGCCTGGGAGATAAATTGCCTGCACACTTCCACTTCTGGGTGGTCCGCCTGTGTGGTACTTTTACTGAACCAAGTGGGAGAAAGCCATAGATAGAGTATTTGAAAGGTCTGGGGACATAGTCTTAAAGGAACATTGTCACACAAAGTCTCAATATATCCCCAGATGGTTCTTTAAGGGCCAGCATGGTCCAATACAAGTCCATAAACCACAATGCAGTTCTTAAAGGGCCAGCAGCACAATATAAATCCATTAGCCCAAATAATGTTTGTAAAGTGCCATGCAACCCAGGGCCGTAGTCATGAGGCAGGAGGCTGGCATTCAGGCTCCTCCAACAGCCAGGGGCAAAGGGCAACTTATCACCTAAAAATCAAGTGACAAAAGGCATTTCGTCACTATCTGCTGGTGTGCATCTATTCCTGGGAAGATTTTTAAACTTTCTCATTGTAGAAAAATGGTCTCATAACCCTTGCCAGTTTGATGGGCAGCGACAATTGCTGATGTCTTTCCTCCTTGGCATTGTGTACAACACACCTGAATTCTCCAGACCAGCAAACTACGAAAACTTTGGCTTTTATAGAGGTGGCCATACTTACTGATGATCAATTAATCAAGGGCATTTGATTAGCAGCACATGTCTGCTAATTTTTATGGTATCAACAAGGGTGTTATTAGTTTTTCACACATGGCTTCTCCAATTTGACTTTATTTTTGTTAAATAAACCATGACATGGTGTAATATGTCATGTGTTATTGTTCATCAGGTTCTATTTAACTAGTTTTCAGACCTGCTAAGGAATAGATGTTTGTTATTATGTCCTGATATGTAAAACCATAGTGATACCGGAGAAACTGACGGAAGCAAAGCACAGAGGGATGGACACAGGTTTCTTCAGGAAGGAAGAGATTCTTTATTGGATCACCGATCGGGACTCAGAGGGACTAATGTCACCAAAAATACAGCAAGTTCTGAGCCCTGAACAATAGTGCAGGCTCCCTATATAGGCACATAACTCCTCCCATATTAAGCTCCACCCGCACATTCTCTTGACCAATCATTACAAATAAGAATTAACTTCCTGCTTGACCGCATGGCTTGTCCAGCACAATGGAGGAGGGGAATACTACATCCTGTATTCTTGCACATGCTCCGTACACTACTGATCGTATCTTGCCTCGTGCAACCAACTGATCGATACGTCAGCATATGCACGTACACATGCCACGTGGTAATCTCGGCCTACTAAATTTATTTTTACCGAGATTCCACCACATTCCCCCCTTTGATGCCTCTTGATATTTTACAATTACTTGAGGCATCACTTAACCTTGGTTTGCATACACCACAAGTTACCTTTGAACCAGACCAGACTTATCCTATGATGTGAATCTTCAACACTCGTCTTCCTGCATTGGTTCTCCCTGATCTAGAGCCTTATATTTATAAATTGCCATTATCTGTGCAGCAGCCTTCCTCTCTGCTATATTTTCTATCAGGCTTTGCACAGACCTAACTACTAAGGGTATAAGACACGGCAGGAGTAGACACAACATTAAAATCAGTAGGACTCCACCTACCACTGCCTTAAGCCCTCCAAACCACTCATACCAGCTACCAAACCAACTACTTGGATTGTACCCTTTCCATACCTGAGTAGGCACATGCGCTAGTTTAACCATATGGCTAGTAAGCTCAGCTATTGCTTGCCCTTCGTCATCTATTTGAAGACAGCAATTGCTCAGGTTAAACTTCCCACATACACCTCCCTCTACTGCCAAAAGATAATCCAAGGCTAATCTATTTTGGTAAACTGCTGTCCTCATCCTGGTATTATGCTTCGCTAGAAGATTGAGCGCTTGTGATGTCTCGTTAGTAATGATCTCAACCACCGCCTGTAACCTTATAATGCGGTTGAGCATATAAATAGGGGTTCTATAACCAAAGGTACCATCCTCTGCCCACGTGGCTGGCCCATAATAATCTATAATACGCTGGGGAGGCCATTCATTATCTTCCCAGGCACCTATCTCTATGGGTCCCCTTTTCTTCCTATGATTCACATCATACACTTTAACACCTAAAGTCTCACCTGTTTCAATAGGCAACAAGAAGAAGGATGGTTTTAACATACCCAACACACATGCCCCTTCCCAGTCCTGTGGTAACTCCGAATAGGCCTTCTTACCACAGATCCAGTACAAATTCGCTGGGGCTCTCCAGTTAGATGTGATGGATAGATCAAACCATACGTCCTTTAAATTGGCATATCTTGCAAACGGGTTAGATGGTTCTGAGACATTTGAAGCCGACCACCAAGTTGTATTCTTTGTATCATCATCATAAGCTTTTTGCCCTAGACAAGTTAATTCTCCTACAGAAGTATTATACATCATTCCTTTCCTCGCTATGCAAACATAACCTATGATGGAGGTCTTCAATCTCCACTCAGATTTACCTCTAACACTCATATGATAGTCGGCTTGTGTAGATATTAATTGGTCAACTGCCTCAGAACCGGACATTACCTCCTTTGCTTCCCAAGGCCATTGGTCTCCCATGTTAGTACCTCCACACACATAGCAGTTGGTAACATTAAGACTACCGGCAATACTCTCGGCTAAATCAATGAACAAGTTTTTAGCATTATGGGGGATCTTATTATCTATGCTCATCTCTTCATAAAAGGAATGGTATACTTGATGAGTTTGGGAGGTTACCGTATCAGTCTCTATCCCTATAAACAATATTGTCCCAGGGTCTAAACCCGTCCCATATATTTGAAACCCAAATAAATTACCATATTTATCTAAGAACTTGTCAGGGTTATTTATAAGTATATGGATTGGATTGCATTCCATAGACTTACAATATGGATTAGTAGGCAACTTAGTCACAATCATGTCCTTGTCTGCTGTCTGTCCCCAAGTCGCCCACCCCACACAAGACCAATATGGGCAGAAGTTATAATCTCTATTTGGGCATCTTGGACTTACATATTTATTTTTACTACTGGGACAAATATATTTATCGTTAGACCCATACGTCCTCTCCCATCTAAGATCCCCACATACATTCCACGGCTTTCTACCACTTGATATTGCTTTACACGCATCAAATAGCAGAGCACCTGAAGAATATACGGATTTTAATACCGTCTTATTAATTAGGGTCCCCTGAGAATCTCCATTTCTGAGAGTCAACCAAATTGTACGGGGTTGATACTCAGGACTGAAGCACTTAGGTTCTCCTACTCCTAAATGACACACACTATATTCTATATTTAAGTATCTACATCTTGATACATCTCCTTTACACTCATATTGCGAATGCCAAATTAGGGTCTGGGATATATGGTTACCTGTTCTTGTAGTCTTAATGCATACCTCACAGCTAGGAGTGTTGGTACCTCTACCTTCCTGAATATAAAAATACACATAAATAAACATTATTAAAAATACATCTTTCGTCGTCATCCTCAGTCTTCGTCCGTGCGAAGTCACCTCGGCTTCCAGGATGTAAGGGCTGCAGGGAATGGAGTTCTGCTCGTCTTCACAGGGGTCTCCTCAAGACTTTCCCTGACTTATACACTCGTTGGTGAGTGGACAGGCTTTATTATGGCCTTCTCACTCACTTACCAAGTCTCTGAAACAATAAAATTTGTAATCTACAAGGTTCCTCGTCACTCCGACTGAGTCGTGCGTTTTAACCGGATCTTGCAGGGATTCTCTGGATTTGCTGTAACTTGCCAGGAATCGGCTGCTGCTGGTTTAACCCTGGAGTGATGTATCCACGGAGCCACTTCGGCTACTTTTATCGCTGTAGGGGTAGACAGAAGAACAACATAAGGACCTCTCCACTTGGGCCCTAACGGCACATTATTCCACTCTTTAATCCACACTTGGTCGCCTGGGTGGTAACTATGAATTGGGGGATAAATATTCACAGGTAATCTATCTTGTACCCATTTCTGTACCTCCTCCATAGTCTTACCCAACTCTACAACCTGCTGCCGGGTAATTCCTTCTCCCAACTGACTCAAATCCCCCCTTAAGTTACCAAGCACGGGAGGTGGTCGCCCGTACATGATTTCAAAAGGAGAGAGGCCCATCCTTCTGGTAGGTGTACTACGGATTCGCAATAGAGCTATGGGCAAGAGAACGTTCCACTTAAGTTGGGTTTCCTGACACATTTTAGCCAACTGATTCTTAATAGTTCTATTCATTCTCTCTACCTTACCAGAACTCTGGGGTCTATATGCCGTATGAAGCCTCCACTTTATACCAAGCATATGAGTCAATTGTTGTAGGCACTGATGAACAAAAGCTGGACCATTGTCCGATCCTATAGAGCAGGGTAGTCCATATCGGGGTATTATTTCTCGTAGCAGGAATCTCACGACTTCTCCTGCTTTCTCTGTACGAGTAGGACATGCTTCTACCCAGCCTGAATAGGTGCACACCACTACCAGCAGGTAGCGATGTCCACCCGATTTAGGCATCACTGTATAGTCAATTTGTAAATCGGACATGGGAAGTCCCCCCATAAACTGGACTCCTGGTGGCTTTACTGGTCCTTGTCTTGCATTATTTTTAGCACACGTTACACATCTACGTACAATGGCCTGAGTCAAGTTGGACAATCTTGGTATGTAGAAATGTTTTCTGAGAGATTCTTCTGTACTGTCTCTCCCAGAATGTGTCCCGTTATGATAGTTTTGGACAATTTCTACCGCTAGTGATGCTGGAATAACTATTCTTCCATCTTCTAACTGATACCATTTGTTCTCCAAATACTTTCCAGGTTCAGTCCTTAACCACTCCTCTTCTTGAGCTGTATAAATTGGAGTCCATTGAGACAGTGGAGTTGGTATAAGAGCAGCTATATGCCCCACATATTCCTGTCTTCCTGATTCAGCAGCACGCTTAGCTGCACTATCTGCCATCCGATTCCCTTTGGTTACATCACCATCTCCTCTCAGATGCGCCCGACAATGTATAATACCGACTTCTTTCGGCTCCCACACTGCTTCCAATAGTTGTAGGATCTCAGCTGCGTATTTGATTTCTTTGCCTTCTGAATTCAATAGTCCTCTTTCTTTATACAAAGCTCCGTGGGCATGAGTGGTTAAAAACGCATACTTGGAGTCCGTGTAGATGTTCACTCTTAAACCTTCAGCCAATTGTAACGCTCGTGTCAGTGCTATCAATTCTGCCTTTTGTGCTGATGTTCCTTTTGCCAGTGGCCGAGCTTCTATCACCTTGTCTATCGTTGTTACTGCATATCCTGCATAGCGGATCCCTTCTTTTACATAACTACTGCCGTCGGTGTAATATTGAACATCAGGGTTCTGGATGGGAAAATCACGAAGATCTGGTCTACTTGAAAATACTTCATCCATTACTTCCAAACAATCATGTTGACTTTCAGTAGGTTGTGGCAAAAGGGTAGCTGGATTTAAGGTATTTACAGTCTCTAAATGCACTCTTGGGTTTTCACACAACATTGCTTGATACTTGGTCATACGGCTGTTACTAAACCAATGATTTCCTTTGTAATCCAACAACGTCTGTACTGCATGTGGAACTCGTACATAAAGTTCTTGACCCAGAGTGAGTTTATCGGCTTCAGCTACTAGCAGGGCGGCTGCAGCTACAGCTCTTAGACAAGGTGGAAGTCCGCTGGCCACTGCATCCAGTTGCTTAGACATGTAAGGCAACAGGTCTTTGCCATGATCCCAAGTACTGTGTCAATACTCCCACAGCCATTCTTCTTTGCTCATGTACATACAGGTAGAATGGCCGTGTGTGGTCAGGTAGACCTAATGCTGGGGCACTCATCAAAGCCCTCTTCACATCTTCGAATGCCGTTTGCTGTTCTTGAGTCCATAAGAAGGGGTCGTGCTCTGTACCTTTGATAGCTGCATACAGAGGTTTTGCCAGTATCGCGTAGCTGGGAATCCATATCCTACAGAAGCCTGCTGCCCCCAAGAATTCTCGCACTTGTCTTCTATTCCTGGGTATCGGTATTTGGCACACAGCTTCTTTTCTCTCTGGCCCCATAATTCTTTGACCTTCAGAGATATGGAATCCCAGATATTTGACAGTTGGCAAACACAACTGAGCCTTCCTTCTTGACACCTTGTATCCTGCCTTCCAGAGAATGTGTAGTAGATCGTGCGTTGCTTGCTGACATACTTCCTTTGTAACTGCTGCTATCAACAAGTCATCTACATATTGTAATAATACACACTCTCCTGGGATAGACTCGAAATCTAGTAGATCTTGACTTAGAGCTGAACCAAATAGGGTAGGTGAATTTTTAAACCCCTGGGGCAATCTTGTCCAGGTCATTTGGCGTTTCGAGCCCGTTACAGCATTTTCCCATTGGAAAGCGAAGATACATTGGCTTTCTGCGGCAATTCGGAGGCAAAAGAAGGCATCTTTGAGATCTAAGACTGTAAAGTAAGTAGCCCCGCCCGGAATTAAAGCAAGCAGGTTATATGGATTGGGCACGACTGGATGTATACTAACAACCGCATCATTGACTGCTCTCAAGTCCTGCACAGGTCGATACTCATCTGTACCGGGCTTTTGAACAGGCAGCAATGGGGTGTTCCAGGGGGAAGTACAGAATTTTAGGATACCATACCGTATGAACTTATCCAGATAAGATTGGATGTTCTTCTTAGCCTTCTGCGGAATATGATATTGTCTCAGGCTTACTGGATAAACCCCAAGTTTTAGTTCGATTTTAATAGGTGGAATATTGCGGGCCAGTCCTGGTGGGTTGTTCTCTGCCCAAACTCCTGGTATGTTAAATAAGGATTCATCACTCCTCGGGTTTTGGCTAGTCAACACTGTATAAAGTCGCCACTCTTCTTCCTTTGGTACGGACAATGTCATAATACCTGAGGGTCCATTAAACTTTAAGGATGTTGTTCCATTTGGTAGGAACGTAATCTGCGCTTGTAATTTGGATAGCATATCACGTCCCAGCAATTGGACTGGACACTCAGGCATATAAAGGAATTGATGTTTTACTACGTGGCCTCCCAATGTACAGAGTCGACTTTTAAGAACCGTTTTTTCAGCACTTCTTCCAGTTGCTCCTATTACAGTAATAGTTCTTCCAGATGGAGGAGCAACTTGATTAGTCACCACCGAATGTTCAGCACCAGTGTCGATCATAAACGCACTCCTTTTTCCCCTATTGATACATCGACCATAGGCTCCGCTCGACCAAGGGGGATGGAGCCCGGTCGGTATCAATAGTCCTCCATGACCGTGTCAGCCAATCCCACAAAGTCCCTACCTTCTCTATCGCGAGACCTTTGCGCTGCTGGATAGTACCTATCTTCCTTACACTTCCTCTGTTCCCATTACTCCCTCTATTACCATTACTCCCTCCGGGGCCTCCTCTACCTCTCGCTCTGCCTCTAAAGTTTCCGTAACCTGCCCTGGGTAAGTCTCTCTCATACTGCTCTCTTTGCGGACACTCGTTCCTCCAATGCCCTTCTTCCTTACAGTACGCGCACTGATTCCTACTCAAAGGCTCCCTATTCCATCTACCATCGCCTCTATCTGGGCCCCGTCTATCTACGCCTGCGATCGCTACCGCTAGCATATCTGCCTTTCTACGCATCTTGCGCTCTTCCTCTTTCTTACTTTCTGTTTCCCTATTCATATATACTTTGTTCGCTACCTCCATTAGTTGGGTGATAGACATACCTGCAAACCCTTCTAATTTCTGTAGCTTGCGCTTAATATCTCCGTAAGCTTGGCTGACAAAGGCGGAGTTTACCATTCGGGAATTATCAGCGTCTTCCGGATTAAAGGGGGTATACAAGCGGTATGCCTCCAATAATCGGTCATAAAAGACACTGGGCGCTTCATCACTTTTCTGAATCACCTCAACTGTCTTCGACATGTTAATAGCTTTCTTCCCTCCGGCTTTCATGCCAGCAATTATAGCATCTCTATAGGCTTTAAGTTGAGCCATATCTGCGCCATTTACATTCCAGTCAGGATCGGTGTTAGGGTAATGTGTTGCGGCCCATGCTGCCGGATTGGCTTGATTTAAAGCACGGGCTCTCTCCTCTAGCGCCTTAATGGCCGCTTGGTTAATCCTTGTCCTTTCCTCATTATTGAACAATGTCATTAATAACTGCTGGCAATCAGCCCATGTCGGGTTATGTGTCTGAACTATCGAGGTGAACAGATCGGTCATAGCTTGTGGTTTCTCAGTGTACGAGGAATTATGGGTCTTCCAATTCAAGAGATCGGTAGTCGTGAACGGGACATATACGAAGACTGGGTCAGCATGTGCCATTTGACCTGCGGCATCGATATAGGCTGACCCAGGATTCAGACGAAGAGGCATCTGATAATGTTTTAATTGTTGGGTACCGGTCAGTTGTCGGGTTAGTATGGGGCTACGTGGAGGGGCGTCAGTTAAAGGTTCCGGTCGAGAGGTAATAGGGCATGAGGATGTGGGAACTTGATTTTGGGAAAAGTTAGTGAATAGTATACTCCGAGCCGAGCTAGAAGAAGCTTGACCGGAAGTTTGAAGTGGCGCCAAATCAGGATATTCAAATCTAATGGGGGTTGGTCCTGGTTCGGGAAGGGGAGTTTTAATACGAGGGGGGGTGGATTCTGTACTGGAGGAGGAAGCGGAAGTGGATGGGGGCAATAGGGGAAGGGGTGCAGAGCTTCCTGCATTCGCGTCACTTCCTCTTAAAGGAAAGTAAGGAGGCGGCAAAGGGATCTCGGACTCAGGGGGCGTGTCCAAAATGGGCCTAACACCAGTCCTAGTGGACAAACAAGTCCTGGCCACCATGAGGCGACATTGCTCCTCGTGGCATATCCGGATCCATTTTGGCGAGTCGTTTACGGCCTGCCCCCAACAATCAATGTATGGAAACTGTCCGTAAAGTTCAGGCCTACCTGACACAGCCACGTGTACACGCTGTACCAGGGTTGGATCCAAACTGCCACGCGGCGGCCATGCCGCAACCAAAATAGGCCACTCCCTAGTGCACAAAGTGACCAAACGTACAGGAGACATTTTAACCCCAAAATCACATGTTTTGAATCCCTTTTTAAAATTCTTTACCATACAACCTAAGGGATCCGAAATCGTTGACTCTGACGCGCCCATACTTATCAATGGAACGTCGTTGACAACGAATACTATGCACGCGTTCTTATTCAACAGTCACACCCGTTTCCTCTGGCAACAGCACCACGTGGTACAGTTACCGAGTGAAACGTACACAATAACACAATAATCACTCAGGGAATTCCCGTACACACACAGCTGTTACACCAGTCACTAAATAATCAATATTATGCCCTTTGGCGAAACTATACAGTCACCCACGCTATAATTCTCTATATATGAATTACCCGTCTATAACACACCCCAGTAACATCGTCTTTTACTAGTATCGGTTACAGTACGGTTAGCATAGGTCAAAGCACAATTTAAGGTCACAATACAATTATTAGTGGTTAGGGTGTTAAACATGCAATAGACGACAATGATTAGTACTTATATACAGTGTCAGTAAATATACAGGGTTATGGTACCGTGCACTATGATACAGCAACACACTATTAACACTCTCGCTATCTCTAACAAGATATACACTTTACTAACAATCTTTAACACATTTACAATCCCAACTAAACTATTGGCCAGTACCTTGAATGGACTACCTAAAACTATATACACCCGTTTTGGTTAGCCACACTGCCCAAACACCACATATAGCGAACTAGAGGGCGAAATTTACAAAATTGCCCTTCTAGTCTATTTACTCTATCAAAAGTCTAGTGGGTTCCAAATTTACACGCCTTCCCACTTAGCCAAGATAGGTTGAGAGCTAGCGAACCGAATTTACACAGGCGCCGCTTAGTCTCCCGGTCCCTCCGACCTAGCGAACGTAATATACACCCTAGAACGCTAGTCTAGACAAGACACCGGTGTCCGGCTAGGGCTATTTACACAGGACCCCGCCTGACTAACCAGATCAAACGGTCTTACTAAAGAGCGTTCGATCGAGCGGTGCGCCTTCGCTCCTTCCCTCCGACAGAGGGGGCAGATTCCATACACAGATTTAAACCCCTTTTGGGCCTACCGCACAATCGGTATACCCCTAGTGGGTCTGCCGTCTAAAACAGCAGTTGTCTTACCTCCTCGTTCCTGAACCTGAGTTCACACTCATCGACGGGGACACCCCAGCACTTCTTACGTAGAGGCCGATGATCTCCTGGACAACAGACCAGTGGCGCCGAGACGAAGGGAGGTCCACGCAGAAGTTCAGGGGTGCAGCCGTAGAGAACGTGGGCAAAGATAGACCGTCTCACGCCTCTGCCTCTCAGCTACCGTTGAACGATGAGCTTCCCGGCCAATGCACCAAATGACACCGGAGAAACTGACGGAAGCAAAGCACAGAGGGATGGACACAGGTTTCTTCAGGAAGGAAGAGATTCTTTATTGGATCACCGATCGGGACTCAGAGAGACTAATGTCACCAAAAATACAGCAAGTTCTGAGCCCTGAACAATAGTGCAGGCTCCCTATATAGGCACATAACTCCTCCCATATTGAAGTTTTTCTCCACCAAGCACATTCTTTGACCAATCATTACAAATAAGAAGTTTCACCTCCTGCTTGACCGCATGGTTTGTCCCCAGCACAATGGAGAGGGATACTACATCCTGTATTCTGCACATACCCGGCACACTACTGACGATCTGCCTCGCGGCAACCAACTGATCGATACGCCAGCATGGCGCACCGCATTACGCCACGGGTAATCTCGCCCAATAAATTTATTTTTACCGAGATTCCACCACAATAGAATCTGCCAAAGAGGATGTACTTTCGCTATTCCCATGACTGTTTAAAAAAAGATCTTAAGCTCTGGAAAAGAAGCAATCAACAAAAACATTTAATGGCTTCTATGATGATTGAGTATATATATATATATATATATTTTGAAACATGGATGCTGTCCAGGAAGTAGGAGGGTCTGGGAGGGAGGGTCTGCTGGAGATTGGCCGGGACGTGTCAGCTGACCGGAGTTCGCCGCGAACAGCTCGTGGCGAACCGCGGCGAACCGTTCGCGAGAAGTTCGCGGACGGTTCGCGACATCTCTAACAGCCACTAGAGACAGTCTTAACTCTGCAAAGTAAACATTGCAGTTTCTCTGAGACATCAATGTTTTATTGCTGGGTTAAAGGGACACTCCAGGCACCCAGACCACCTCTGCCCTTTGGAGTGGTCTGGGTGCCAACTCCCACTACCCTTAACCCTGCAAGTGTAATTATTGCAGTTTTCATAAACTGCAATAATTACCTTGCAGGATTAACTCCTCCTCTAGTGGCTGTCTACTAGACAGCCACTAGAGGGCACTTCCTGCTTCATAGTACAGGTTTTGTGCTATAGCGTCGCTGGACGTCCTCACGCTGTGTGAGGACCTCCAGCGTCGCTAAAATCCCCATAGGAAAGCATTGAAAGCATTTTCAATGCTTTCCTATGGAGAGGTCTAATGCGCATGCGCAGCATTAGGTCTCCTCCGCCGGCGGACGTGATCGGTCTCCCCTGCCGGATGACATGGTGACGGGGAGGAGCGTGGGCGGACCCAGAAGCAGCGCCGAGGGCATCAGCTCTACCTCAGGTAAGTTACTGAAGGGGTTTTGACCCCTTCAGCAACCAGGGATGGGAGGTGGGAGAGAGAGGGGACCTGCAGTGCCAGGAAAACAATTTATCTTCCTGGTACTGGAGTGTCCCTTTAAGGGGACATGGAACTGCACCCAAATTTCCTCAATGAGATGCCTATAGTGTCCCTTTAAGGTTAAGGGTTTATTTTCACATTTGGATTTTGAATGCTGCAGTTTAGCGTTATTCGCAAATTACTAACCCTCCTATGTATTCTGTAGACCAGTCAGATTGATGATATTACAACTGCATTGAGCAGCTTTAGAGGGTGTATCAGAGAAACCTTCCCCTGCTCCTCCTGCAAGGCATTTCCTGTGTGAGAGGCTGCTAGTGGGCAGATGGGAAGTGATCCCTTCCTCTTCCTGTCCAGCCTCACACACAGACCCTGGAGGAGCTGGGACAACACAGAGCTTGACTCTATAACTGTTCCTGCTTTTAAAGCAGACAGACAACAGAGGACACTGGCAAAGGCTGCTGGTACTTATCTCTTTCACCTGCCCATTTGAGCTCAAAATGGCACATTTTAAGTGCTTAAAACACTATTGGATTAGGAGCCCCCTAGTGGACAGGTGCCTGTAGGCAGGTGCCTATTCTGCATATGGGGAAATCCAGCACTGCCTTTGTCAACTTCAGGTCATGGCTTACTGGCTGACTTTTGTCTGATTTCATTAAAAAAAAAATTTTTTTGCATTAGGCCATTGGCCTCCATTTTTTTTCTTTAAAGGAATACTATAGTGTCAGGAACACAAACATGTATTTACTGAAATATGCCCATCAAATGTGGAATAGCACATTATAAACACAGACTTAATTTACTAAAGTGAGAATTGTAAGGAATTCAATTGAATTTCAAAGTATGACACAGCAGCATGTATTTTTGAATAGCACAATGATATGGCATTTATTCATCATCAGTAATTGTTGAGAATTGGAGTTGCAATATCTGGAATTGCCAAATTTTACTCTTTAGGTCCTGAACACCTGTTCTTAATTATTTTTGGTTTAGTAAATAAACCCCAATATATTTAGTTGGATGAATTGTTGCATGGCATTCATTAAACATTTCACACTGACACATTTGTTGCCTATATTTTTCTGAATTAGTAAGGTAGTTTTCACAAATTAATATTATGTCTTCTGCATTGCAATATATTTTTTTATTCTTGCAGGACCATTCATTAAAGTGAGAATTCAAAGTGAATCTCAAATTTAAGGCCAAAATAGCTGAACTGGAAGCATTGAGTTAGAGAATATTTCCAGATTGGCTACTTTGATTTTTAATTTGAGATTCACTTTGAATTCTCACTGTAGTGAATAACCATGTTTAATATATTTCTTCAACCCCTTAAGGACACATGGCATGTGTGACATGTCATGATTCCCTTTTATTCCAGAAGTTTGGTCCTTAAGGGGTTAAACTGACTTAACATTGTCTTTGTATAGCCATCAGCTCTGGGGGACAAATATGGGATGTATTTACTAAAACAAGAAATTCTTCTGAATTGAGAAATACATTTAAAATGTATATTTTTGTCTTCCATGCATTATAATCTGAGTCATCAATATTCAAACATGCAAAGGAACCATGCATGCATTTAAATCAGTTGACTTAATTTATTTCTTAATAAGTCATGCTATAATAGACTCATATCACATGGTATTGAGTTGTTACATAGCGCACTTAAAACCCTTTTAAGGTTATTATAAAATTATAAAACTACAAATGAACATTTAACATCAATGGAACCAACAGCTGGTATTGTTCTGCTACATGAAGTACAATTTGCAGAGCTTGATTAACAATAAGGTGACGCAGTTGCGTAACTAATGTAGAGAAGGCCCTAGTGCAAGAATGTTTTTTGGGCCCTCTTTTAGTGCAAGAGTGGCCAAGAAGAGGTTGATCTCCATCTGCTGTACAACTTCAAAAATGCTATACCAGCTGGGGATCTACCATTTGCCCATTATTGCAGGGTTATACCTGTGAGCAGTGTTTGTACATTTGAATGTAAGCATGTTTTTGTAATGAGTATACAGGGAGTGCAGAATTATTAGGCAAGTTGTATTTTTGAGGATTAATTTTATTATTGAACAACAACCATGTTCTCAATGAACCCAAAAAACTCATTAATATCAAAGCTGAATATTTTTGGAAGTAGTTTTTAGTTTGTTTTTAGTTATAGCTATGTTAGGGGGATATCTGTGTGTGCAGGTGACTATTACTGTGCATAATTATTAGGCAACTTAACAAAAAACAAATATATACCCATTTCAATTATTTATTATTACCAGTGAAACCAATATAACATCTCAACATTCACAAATATACATTTCTGACATTCAAAAACAAAACAAAAACAAATCAGTGACCAATATAGCCACCTTTCTTTGCAAGGACACTCAAAAGCCTGCCATCCATGGATTCTATCAGTGTTTTGATCTGTTCACCATCAACATTGCGTGCAGCAGCAACCACAGCCTCCCAGACACTGTTCAGAGAGGTGTACTGTTTTCCCTCCTTGTAAATCTCACATTTGATGATGGACCACAGGTTCTCAATGGGGTTCAGATCAGGTGAACAAGGAGGCCATGTCATTAGATTTTCTTCTTTTATACCCTTTCTTGCCAGCCACGCTGTGGAGTACTTGGACGCGTGTGATGGAGCATTGTCCTGCATGAAAATCATGTTTTTCTTGAAGGATGCAGACTTCTTCCTGTACCACTGCTTGAAGAAGGTGTCTTCCAGGAACTGGCAGTAGGACTGGGAGTTGAGCTTGACTCCATCCTCAACCCGAAAAGGCCCCACAAGCTCATCTTTGATGATACCAGCCCAAACCAGTACTCCACCTCCACCTTGCTGGCGTCTGAGTCGGACTGGAGCTCTC
The DNA here is from genome assembly GCA_933207985.1 of Pelobates cultripes. Classification (NCBI taxonomy): domain Eukaryota; kingdom Metazoa; phylum Chordata; class Amphibia; order Anura; family Pelobatidae; genus Pelobates; species Pelobates cultripes. Next base: position 213,465,523 of record OW240912.1, on the reverse strand, counting down.
TGCCCTTTACCAATCCAGCCACGGGCCCATCCATCTGGCCCATCAAGACTCACTATCATTTCATCAGTCCATAAAACCTTAGAAAAATCAGTCTTGAGATATTTCTTGGCCCAGTCTTGACGTTTCAGCTTGTGTGTCTTGTTCAGTGGTGGTCGTCTTTCAGCCTTTCTTACCTTGGCCATGTCTCTGAGTATTGCACACCTTGTGCTTTTGGGCACTCCAGTGATGTTGCAGCTCTGAAATATGGCCAAACTGGTGGCAAGTGGCATCGTGGCAGCTGCACGCTTGACTTTTCTCAGTTCATGGGCAGTTATTTTGCGCCTTGGTTTTTCCACACGCTTCTTGCGACCCTGTTGACTATTTTGAATGAAACGCTTGATTGTTCGATGATCACGCTTCAGAAGCTTTGCAATTTTAATAGTGCTGCATCCCTCTGCAAGATATCTCACTATTTTTGACTTTTCTGAGCCTGTCAAGTCCTTCTTTTGACCCATTTTGCCAAAGGAAAGGAAGTTGCCTAATAATTATGCACACCTGATATAGGGTGTTGATGTCATTAGACCACACCCCTTCTCATTACAGAGATGCACATCACCTAATATGCTTAATTGGTAGTAGGCTTTCGAGCCTATACAGCTTGGAGTAAGACAACATGCATAAAGAGGATGATGTGGTCAAAATACTCATTTGCCTAATAATTCTGCACTCCCTGTATGTGTGCATAACACTGACACATACAAACACACTGACATATACACACCTTGAAACACAGACACACACACTGTTACAAACACACACTCTCAGACATAAATGTCAATGTCAGTTTGTAGCCACCCTCCTACTAACATAACTTTCGTTTCCAGTAGGGTGGTTTGCTGGCTGAGGGGAGAGAGTGTAGAGGTCTGCTGCAGCTCCTGTCTCTCTCCCCTCAGGCTGTCTGTGTGTACCTCTCTATGTAGTTCGGAGGAAGTGATTTGCTGTCACATCCTCCAAGCTGGCAGATATCACAGGAGCCTGGTCAGGCTCTTGCAGCACCCGACTGGGACCCTGTTCAGCGATAAGACAATACCCATCAGGTCACTTGGTAGGCCCCCATAGCATGCATCAGCAGTGGTTTCACCACTGAGGTGACCCTAAATAGCTTTCTAGGGCCCAGGGGTTAGACAGGGGCCCTACAACTTTGAATTTATTTGGCCCAATTTATAATCCCTATATGCAGACTTAAAGGAACCCAATAGCATATCAACACAAACATTTATTCCTAACACTATAGTGCCCTTCTTGCTAATTAGGTTAACGTCCCCTCTGTAAATCAGAAAGGCGATTATACTTACCTTGTCTGTCTCGCAGCTCTAGTCTTCACACTGCCGTTCCGATTCCTTCTCTGAAATCATCAAAACTGATGAGCTCAGCCAGTCCCATGCTTTCCCACAGGTAGCAATTGGGAGGCTTGTGTGCATGCGCTGTAAAGGGCAGCAATCTGCCAATCAGATCGTCTCTATGACACCATCTGAGAGAATTACCCGAGTTTTGCCTAGCTTTTTCGGTTGAAGTACCACTAGTGACTGTCAGAGTGACTGTCACCAGAGGCATTTAAAGTGTCATTTAAATTCTGACAATGACATTGCCGCTGGGGGTCAAGGAGTACAGGCAAAGGTCAAATTTGCCAGGAGCCGACACCCCTGAAAAACTCTCATACATGCACGAGAGCATAGCAATAAGATATATGGAGCATGCAGCAAGACCGTGGGATTGGCCATAGAAAGACCTAATTTCACTGCTGCTGTTACTGATGACCACTGGGTTATGTACACGGCTTAGCGGCATTAGCTCCGCCTAGTGTCAAGGAGTGTCAGGTGGAGGAAAAAAAAAGAGCAGTCCCTAATATGTCTCAGTATATCTTTACATCAAGCATGTCAAACTCAAAGGCTAGCACGGCCAAAATAAACAAGTTTTAAGTTTATGTGGGTTGCAAAAAAAAAAAACTCCTTAAATTTTCATAGAAATGTAGGTTTGTTTTGAAAAGTACAGTAGAAAAAAAAAAAAGAACAGCACTCCCCTCTACTAAATCCCAGTTCCCCCATACTAAATCCCAGTCCCCCATTTAATAAATCCCAGCACCCCCCTCTACTAAACCCCGGCCCTTGTTTTTAAAAAAAAAAAAACATTAGCCAACAAGCAGACTCCACTCACATTGCCACTGCCAGCCTCTGGTATACCACCAATGGCGCCGCCCGCACCCTGTGCCAAATCCTCCCGCTACTCCTTAAAAACCTGTGAAGGTGGATGGAGCATGTTGACATCACGTCGGAATATAGCTGAGTTGTTTGAAACACTTTTGCCTAAATTTAGCATTTTGGTTTTTAATTCACTTCAATTCAATATTTAGTGAATAAGCCCAGATATTTGTGAAACATTCTCCCAGGGTACCTGAGGGGCAGATCCAGGGCATATTCTCCATAATAGCCTAGCCCTAGACCAGGCATAGACAACCTTCGGCAACCAGATGTTTTGGGCTACACCTCCTATGATGCTTTGTCAGCATTATGGGTGTAAGAGCATTATGGGAGATGTAGTCCACAATATCTGGAGTGCCGAAGGTTGCCTATCCCTGCCCTAGACAATATTTCTGACCTAAAGGGTTGAACATGAGAAAAGGAAACCTTTTCACTCCTTACAATGACTTAAATTTACATGTCTTTTGTTTTTAATATATATATATATATATTTGAGAATATTTAGCATTTCTATTTTAAAACTCGTCATTGCAAAATACTAATTATGGGCATCCATTTTATGCATTCATAATGGTGAACTGTGATTTCTTTTTGCAGATAAAAAGGTTAAAAAAAAAAAATTGAAACGAAAGGAAACAAACTTGCTTATCCTTGGACCCTGCTTCATTATTCATTAAAGTGTTAATTTTCAGAAATTCAGGTGAATTTTAAACATTTGAAATTCACTTTAAAATCCTGAGAATTCTCTAATGACTCAGAGAATACGTTTAAAAAAAAAAACAAAAAAAAACAATCTTACAATGACCTGCCATTATTAAGGCTTTTTAATTTTCCACCCATAACGTAAAACGTTATTGTTGTTAAAATGGCCAAATAAGCATATTGAATTCTGTGCCAAACACCCACACACTGTTCTTAGTTTCCCTCAATTATCCATTGAAGCTGGGTGTGTGATGCATATAATACAAAGTATTTGCTCCAAGTGCTATTACAGCAACACCAGGCTCATTTTACTAATGTAATAACTAAGGGGAGTTATTCAATTATAACATTGTATGCAATTGACTTAATTGTATTAACAAGTCAAGAGAGAAACGAACTTGGGATCAGAGCAGATAATAGTATGGAAATTTAAATAGACATCTTATTTTAAAAACTTTAAAAAAATAATTAATTTCACTGAAATGTTTAAATCACTTCCTATCAGAACTGGAATATAAAACGTTTTGAGAAAAACTGGTTTAAATTGATTTTCAGCAACCATGTTGAAAGAACATTGAAATAATTTCCAACTTGTTTAGTCATTTAATCCCCCTGCAATTACATTCAATGTAATGCTTCCTGGCTTGTTCACTTTTGAATGCTGGCGTTGCTTTCACTCTAGTGGTAGCATGAGATGGAGTCTACAACCCACACAAGTTGCTCAGGTAGTGCAACTCATCCAGGATGGCACATCAATGCGAGCTGTGGCAAGAAGGTTTGCTGTGTCGGTCAGCGTAGTGTCCAGAGCATGGAGGCGCTACCAGTAGACAGGCCAGTACATCACTAGACGTAGAGGAAAGCCGTAGGAAGGCAAAAATCCAGCAGCAGGAGCGCTACCTCCGCCTTTGTGCAAGGAGGAACAGGAGGAGCACTACCAGAGCCCTGCAAAATGACCTCCAGCAGGCCACAAATGCAGTTCCTGCAAGACGAATGGACTGGCCCGCCAGTTCCCCAGACCTGAATCCAATTGAGCACATCTGGGACATCATGTCTTGCTCCATCCACCAATGTCACGTTGCACCACAGACTGTCCAGAAGTTGGCAGATGCTTTAGTCCAGGTCTGGGAGGAGATCCTTCAGGAGACCATCTGCCACCTCATCAGGAGCATGCACAGGCGCTGTAGGGAGGTCATACAGGCACGTGGAGGCCACACACACTACTGAGCCTCATTTTGACTTGTTTTAAGGACATTAGATCAAAGTTGGATCAGCCTGTAGTGTGGTTTTCCACTTTAATTTTGAGTGTGACTCCATATCCAGACCTTTATGAGTTGAAAAATTTGATTTCCATTTTTAAATTTTTGTGTGGTTTTGTTGTCAGCACATTCAACTACGTAAAGAACAAAATATTTCAGGAGAATATTTAATTCATTTAGAACTAGGATGTGTTATTTTTGTGTTCCCATTATTTTTTTGAGCAGTGTATATTTCCTGGCCATATCCATGGCAGCACAACGATGGGCAGTTCCTCCCTATACCTAATTAGACAGAAACTAATTAAAATAAATACATAAGTACCTCCTCCTATCCCCTCCTCCCTCGGTCATTTTTGTTCCTGTCCTATCCCTATAGGACATGTGTTTTTTCCTTGGAAATATTATTTTTCTTTTATGGCTTACCTGGGGATTTGTTCCCCTGGCCCCTTGGGAGTTCAGCCTCTCTCCCTTGGGAAGTCTCCAGTTACACGGCCCTGCACAAAGGTGACTCCCTGGAGAGTACCCTTTTAGTGACCAGGGGTCTGGTACTTGCTGTAACCCAAGGGGTAGCAAGCTGTAATGCCTGGTTTCCTAATGCTGCAGTGACCCTAGGGGTAGCAATGGGCAGGTGAATATGGACCTGGACGTGTACCTTACTGGTCTGGACTTCTCCCTGTTTCCAACTTCCCTCTGCCTTTTCCGCCATTCCTTCTGAAGGGGTAAGTCCCTGTGGTTTCTTTCATTTTCACTTGGTGTTCGTATAGTTTGCTGATTGGTTTTGAGTCCGTTGGTGCTTTTAGCCATTCGCCTGAAATTTTAGCTGTTCGCATGAATTTTAGCCGTTAGCATGAATTCTGGCGAACGTTCATTTGTTCACATGAATGGCTCGTTCGTCTGTTTGTTCGCCTGTTTGTTCATCTGATTCACACAGGTGAAAGCTCTGTGTGTGACGTCAGACGCCTATTTAACAGCCTCTGGTTCTCACACTCTAGGAAATCATTCTGGCGAATGCTGCATTGCTTCCTCCTATCTCCTGCTGGATTTTCGTTTCGTCTGCTTTTCATTAAGGTAAATGTCTTTTTATTTTTTAAAGTGGTATCCTTCAATTTGATTTCAATTTGAGATTCTTTCTTGCATTTGGTTCTGCAGATGGATATGGAAGTCTCAAATTCCTCTGATTCTGATTCTTCCCCACCTCACAAAAGGTCACAACCTAAGTCTTATTGGTAAGTCATGCTTTTTCTTGTTTGTTTTATGTGGTATTGAGTGTGGATCACTGATACATTGTTCTGTCCCTATTTCTGCAGTTCTAAGGGGACTAGAGCTTCAGTGTCGTCCAAAGGGAAGTCGCCCAAAAGGACACAATATAAATGCTTTGATAACAGAGCCATGGAGGGGAAACATCTCTGTTTTTCTTGTCTTTCTGTGGCTGCAGGCCTCATCTCAAAGGCAGTCCTCCATCCAACCTGCGCCTGACATAATGCAGTATATTTCACAAGCAGTCGCTCTGGGCATTTAGGAAGCTGGGAAGTCCCACAAGCAACCAAGGTGTTTGGAACCTTCGGAGTGTTCTCCAGACATCTCTGATGTGGAGTGTATGACTATGGAATCCCTGAGAGATCTGCGCTCTTCTTCTGAGGATGAGGTGCTTCCAGTTTCCAGGAACCTGCTGAAATTGACCATTTGATATCAAGGGTCCACAAGACTCTCGGTTTGAAGGAATCTTCTAAGGATGAGCCTTCTATATCCAGTCACCACTTCTCTGACCTCAGGAGGAAGAGGGCAACTTTTCCAGTCTATGAGACTTCCTCATCAAGGAGGAATGGTCCAGATCGGACAGAAAATCCTCTGCAATAGGAAGATTTTCCAGACTGTATCCTTTTGAGGATAATGACGCTGAAGCGTGGGATTCTGCTCCCAAGGTGGATGCGACCATGGTTAGATTGGCCAAACGTACCACTTTGCCTGTTGATGATGCGGGTTCCTTCAAAGATCCTATGGACAGAAAGATGGACTTCAGTCTTTCCAAAGCATATGTGGCTTCAGGTACTGGCCTGCACCCAGCAGTGGCCCTTATGTCAGCATCCAGGGCACTTAAGGTTTGGATGGAGAATTTGGAGGAGGATATTAAGAACAGCAGGAGCTGTCCCTCCATACTAGACAGCCTGAAGGATCTGAAATTGGCTTCTCATGACTTCTCATCTGAGGCTGCGGTGGATCTGGTGAGGTCCTTAGCCAGAAACATGGCTCTTTCAGTTTCGGCCAGTAGAGCGCTATGGCTCAGATCATGGTCTGCTGATGCCTCCTCCAAAGGCAGCTTGTGCTCCCTTCCTTTTCATGGCGTCATGTTGTTGGGCAAGAATCTGGATGATTGTATTAAACAAGCAGCCGAAGGTAAAAAGGCCTTTCTGCCTCAAGACAACAGGCCGAAAGGTTTCTTTCGTGCAAAAAGGGACTATTACCCGTTTTGTGGTAGCAGATCCTACAGAACGGGTAAGGAATATGGGAGACATCAATCCTGGAGGAGCGGTCAACATGGTGCTAGAGGCGGCAAGTCCCAAGGTTCCGCACCCCCCAAGAACCCCAGGAATCTGTGATGGGATTATCTCCCTGTCAGTCGGTGTTGGAGCTCGCTTGCTCCAATTCCGTGTGGTGTGGGAGGAATCTGTAAGCGACAACTGGGTTTTGGATATCATCAGAAGGGGTTATCTTCTCGAATTTTGCAAACACCCTCCTTCCAGTTCCTTCCAAGTCACAAAGTGGCCGGGAGACAACGTATAAAGGCTTGCTCTCCAGATCTTCACTTCTTCTCTGCAAAAAGAAGGAGTCATTGTACCAGTCCCAGAGTCAGAAAGGACTCACTGCTTCTATTTACACCTATTTCTGACCGAAAAGTCCTCAGGAGGGTGGAGACCCATCCTAAATTTACACAGACTGAATCTATAGTGAAGGCTGTCTTTCCCAATCAGTGGATGTTATCAATAGACTTGTTGGATGCCTATTTCCACATCCCTATAGCCCTGGTGCATCAGAAATACCTGAGGTTCACAGTAGGGGAGGCTCATTTCCAATTCAGGGCCTTGCCCTTTGGTCTCAGCACAGCTTCAAGGACCTTCACAAAAGTGCTTGTTGTTCTCATCGCAGAACTGAGAAAACAGGGCATATCCATCTTCCATTACCTGGACGACATCCTGATTGTGGCGGACGACAAGGATACTTTGTCCTTCCATGCAACTGTTTTCCTTCAGTTCCTACAACGTCACGGTTGGAGGATCAATGTCAAAAAGAGCCATCTCTGCCCGAGTCAGTCCATGACATACCTGGGTGCTCTGTTCGACACTTCCACAGGGACGGTTCAACTCTCCCCAGAGAGGATCCTCAGAATACAGAAACAGGTTGTGGAGATGTTGGCATGCAAGGTGACTTCAGCAAAGAAGAAGATTAGTCTTCTGGGTTCCATGTCCTCCACAATAGGACTGACAAGGTGGACCAAATGGAGACTGAGGAGCTTTTACGCGAACTTCCTCCTCCAATTCTCCTCAAATAGTCTTCTCCAGCCCATCAAGATTTCGTTGTCAGTTCACAATTACCTGGTTTGGTGGCTGAACAGTGTCTCCTTAGCCAAGGGCTTCCCTCTGGGAGACCTTCCGTGGATAGTAATAAAAATGGATGCCAGCTATTGGGGTTGGTGAACCATTGTCAATGCGACTTTGCGCAGGAGGAGTGGAAGTTCCCTGCGGACAACTTGCCTTCCAATCTCCTGGAACTCTTTGCTGTTCTCGAAGCCCTGAAACATTTCTGTCCGCTAATTCGTCACTGTTGGGTGAAGATTCGGTCAGACAATGCTGCAGTGGTAGCCTACATCAACCATCAGGGTGGCACCAGGAGCCGCAGGATGATGGTGTTTATGCATTAGTTGATGTCATGGTCCCAACGACACCTGGCAGGCCTCACAGCAATTCATCTTCCGGGTAAACAGAATCAGATCTCGTATTTCCTCAGGAGATCCAGAATCGATCCGGGAGAGTGGTCTTTGTCGGACGACGTGTTCCAAATGATAGTGGACAGATGGGGCCTTCCTCAAGTGGACTTGTTTGCGACACGAAAGAACAGGAAGGTGGAGTGTTTCTTCACGAAGGACAACGATCCTCTAGCCATGGGGAGGGACGCCCTTTCCAGCAACTGGCGATTTCGAGAGGGGTATGCATTTCCCCCTTTTCCCGTGATTTTTCCCATTCTAAGTAGAATGAGGATGGTTCACGTCTGCCTCATACTCATAGCCCCGTTTTGGCCGCACAGACCCTTGTTTCCTCTCCTGAGGAGCCTTTGTGTAGAGCCACCTTGGAGTCTTCCGAGAGTCCCAGACCTTCTGTGTCAAGGTCCTGTTCTCCACCCAGACCCGTCCTCTCTGAACCTGATGGCATGGAGGTTGAAAGGGAAAGGCTGTTGAATAAGGGCTTCTCTCATGCGGTGGTAGACACCCTGCTCAGGGCTAGGAAGCGTTCCACTTCTAACGCATACTATAGAATCTGGGACGTTTTCTCTTCTTGGGCTTTCTTGAGGTATGTCTCGATCCAGTGACCTTCCACAGGGAATATCTTAGACTTTCTACAGTCCGGCCTCAAGAAGGTCTGAGCTACAACACCTCGAAGGTTCACGTATCTGCCTTGTCGACTTTAACTAACCACAAATGGGCATTTGATTTGGACGTGGCCAGGTTTCTTAAAGCTGTACTAAAAATCTGACCTCCGATTAAGCCGTTCGCTCCACCTTGGGACTTGCCTCTGAACCTTTGGATTCAGTGCCTTTCCATTTCCTCTACATTAAAACTGCCTTACTGGTGGCTTTGGCCTCAGGCAGAAGGGTCTCAGAACTTCATGCTCTGTCAGTCAAGGAGCCTTTCACATTTTCCCATAAGGACAGAGTCGTCCATCGTACTATCCCAGAATTTCAGCCTAAGGTCACCTCCGCCTTTCATATTAATGAGGAAATTGTTCTCCTAGCTTTGCATCCGGTTCCACAAGTAGATGGTGATGACAGAGATCTTTCCTCCTTGGATTTGGTGAGATGCCTCAGAATCTACATTGACAGAACCGCCCCTTGGCGTTCATCTCCAGGCCTCTTTGTCCTTTATAACTTTGTCCTTTATAATGTAGTCAGGCTCCTAAATCTACTATTAGCAGATGGATTGTTTCAGCCATCATCCATGCTTATCAGGCCTCGAAAGCTCCAGTCCCGCATGGACTCAAAGCTCATTCCACGAGATCCCTTTCCTCCTCTAGGGCCTCCTCTGCCAAGGTCTCTCCTGAACTGATTTGTAGAGCTGCCACTTGGTCCTCTGCCAATACTTTCATCAGACATTACCAAGTGGATGTCAGAGCAGGCCATTCGGACCATTTTGCTAAAAGTGTCCTTTCTGTATGAAACCCTTGATTCCTGAAGTTTTGGTGTTTGTCACTTGGTTTATGGTATCAATACACTATGCCCATGATATTTTGAAGTCTGTGGTTTCTTTCTTTATTCTTCCCTCCCATGGTTATTGCTTAGGTATTACCCTTCGTTGTGCTGCTCTTTTCCTGGTCAAATGCCATGGCAGCACAAAGGTCCCACCCTGGGATATTGCTAGTAACAAGACTGAGGGAGGAGGGGGTAGGAGGAGGTACTTATACATTTATTTTAATTAGTTCCTGTCTAATTAGGGATAGGGAGGAGCTACCCATCGTTGTGGTGACATGGCATATGACTAGGAAAAGAAAATTACGGTAAGTATGGATACATTTTCCTATATATATATATATATATATATATATATATATATAAAAATCACAATAGTTTCTGGCACTCATCCCATAGCAAAAGCATTAATTCAGCAATGACCAGGTGCCTCTCCGTGCAAAATATACAAATGGAACAAATTGAGAGCACTCATTGGATTTAGTAAACAAAAAAAATATATTAAATCAAACGCATATAAATCAACGTTTCGATAAAGACCGCTAGACGGTCGAAACGTTGATTTATATGCGTTTGATTTAATAAATTTTTTTTTTTGTTTACTAAATCCAATGAGTGCTCTCAATTTGTTCCATTTATATATATATATATATATATATATATATATATATTGTGATAAAGTGAAAGCAGATAGGCCTATAACATTTAACCCCAGGGGGAGTATGTGTTGTAGGCAACACAATCCACCGTTTAGTTATGGGCCCCTGGGGTGGAGCATTTGGAGAGCAGGGTGGGCCAATGCTCCACTCCTCAGTTTATACTCAACTATGGGAAATAATGTCCAGGCCAGAGTTTTTTGGAGCTGTCTCCAACCCACTGCTCAGCTGCAGATAATCAGCTGTAGCAGTGGGAATAAACCCCTCACTGCTAGGCAGGTGAAGAGGGATTGCTGGCTTCCTCCCTGGAAGCAGGTAGGAGTGAGGCTGTTCTCTCCAGTAAGAGAGTCAAGGAGACTGAGCACTGGGAGTGCAAAAGGGAAGCAGTCAAGGCTGGCTTGGAGCACTGGGAGTGCAAAAGGAAAGCAGTCAAGGCTGGCTTGGAGCACTGGGTGTGAAAAAGGAAAGCAGTCAAGGCTGGCTTGGCGCACTGGGAGTGTAGAAAGGGAAGCAGCAGGCTGTCAGAAACACTGGAGTGCTGAGAGCTGAAAAAGACGCTAGGTTGGTGAAACCACTTTTTTTTGTTATAGATTAAACCCTTGAGAGAGAAGGAACTTGATGTCAGTTAGTGCTCAGACCGAGCTAGGTTTTTGTTTATAGGATTTTGTTACATTTTTGTTTCCATTTGCTGCTGTAGCTGTGGTGGAGTTTGACAATAAAACTGCCTGAATTATATGCAAACCAAAGGACTGTGCCTGTTGTTTACCCTAGAGGACCGTGCTACCTGCAGACAAAGATCACAATAAATATATATATATATATATATATATATATATATATATATATATATATATATATACATACACACACGCACACACACACACTTTCCTTCCTTTTGAAGAGTGCAAAGATTGTATGTGACTGCAACACAATGAAGTGGAGAAATTCTGATGAAAAATAATGCACATTTTTTTTATACATAGCAAGAGTCACTGTTTTGATCTCAAAATATGTTTTTTTTCAGTTTCAATTGACCTATTATTCCATGGGTTTGGGCCTGGATATGTAACTCCATTAGCCACTATTTTAATCTGACCCTGAGAATGACCAGATGGTTCAAATTTATTTTCTCTCTCACTGCATCTACCTTTCATATTCTCCTTCTACACAAAAGGATTTTTGAAGCAGGGAATTGCTGCAAACTGATAGCCTTAATAAATAATAAATTCATTTTATAACACGGTTATTTTGGCATTTTATTTTATGATTTGCTTAGCATTTTTTTTTTTTTAACTAAACTCCCATGTCTTTGCTTATAATGAATTTACTTTAGAAACTCTTGCCAAGTGAAATATTTGTTTTTTACAGTTAGGGTCGGAAATAAAAGACAGATGGCAGGGAATGAGTAAGTAATATTTGTAGCAGGGGTGAGCAATGTATGGTATTCAGGCAGCTGTGAAACTCTCATAACACATAGCTAATCAAGACACAATTAACCCCTTAAGGACTGGACTGTTTTTGCGATGTTGTACATTTGCGACCAGGCATATTTTTACACTTTTGTGGTGTTTGTGTTTGGCTGGAATTTTCCGCTCTCTCATTTACTGTTCCCATACAAATTATATATTGTTTTTTCAGGACAAAAGGGGCTTTCTTTACATACCATTATTTATATAATCTCATGTATTTTAATTTAAAAAAAATAAAAAAATATGATGAAAAATTGAACAAAATACATGTTTTTTGACTTTTACTTGAAAAATCTTTTACTCATCTACAAAAGCGAATTAAAAAAACTGCTAAATAGATTCAAAATTTTGTCCTGAGTTTAAAAATACCCCGTGTTTACATGCTTTTTTGCTTTTTTTTGCATGTTATAGGGCTATAGGTACAAGTAGAATATTGCGGTTTCAAAACATAAATTTTTAAAATTTATCAATAGTGACATTGTAACACTATTATCTGTCATAAATCTCTGAATAACACCCCACATGTACATATTTTTTTTAAAGTAGACAACCCAGGGTATTCAATATGGGGTATGTCCAGTCTTTTTTAGTAGCCACTTAGTCGAAAACACTGGCCAAAGTAAGCATTCATATTTGTTTGTGTGTGAAAAAAGTAAAAAAACTAAATTGAACGCTAATTTTGGCCAGTGTTTGTGACCAAGTGGTTACTAAAAAGACTGGACATACCCCATTTGCAATACCTTGGGTTGTCTTCTTTTGCAAATGGTATGCCATCATGGGGGTAATTCTCATTCCTGGGCTACCATACGCTCTCAAAGGCAACGTAACCAACCTGGCCATTTTCAATGTAAAAATATTTGACCCATATATTTGACCTTGTAACTTTCAAAAATACTATAAAACCTGTACATGGGGGGTACTGTTTTACTCAGGAGACTTTGCTGAACACAAATATTAGTGTTTAAAAACTGGAAAACGTATCACAACAATTATATCATCAGTAAAAGTGCTGTTTGTGTGTGAAAAATGCAAAAAAAGTCACTTTCACTGACAATATCATCGCTGTGATATGTTTTACTGTTTTGAATCACTAATATTTGTGTTCAGCGAAGTCTCCCGAGTAAAACAGTACCCCCCATGTACAGGTTTTAGGGTGTCGTAGAACGTTACAGGGTAAAATACAGTGCTAGCAAATTCAATTCTCTGGAATTTCGGCCTGGGTTGGCAGGCAGGTCCCTTAAATTGCAATCTGAATTATGTAAAACTATTACATAAATACGCACGTAGAATTTAAATATATATGCATATTTATATATTTGAAGTCTACGTGTATATTTATATAATTATGTAATTTTGTATATGGACATATGTATATTTCTTATTATTTTTATTTATTTTTATATACATAGATATATATACAAATTCATTCTAAGTGTATTTTGATATAAATATATATATATTAATTTTAAAATACAGTTAGAATAAAATTTCATATAGATATATAATTTTTTTTTTTTTTATTATTTTAAAAAATTTTTATTTTTTTAAATTACTTATTATTTATATTTTATAATAATATATATATACAATATATATAGTTATTATATATATTATATATATACGTGTGTAATTTAATTATAAGTGTATTTTTATATTAATATAAGTACATATTAATATAAAAATACACTTAGTATGGCATTATATAGATGATATATAGACATATATTATATAGATATATTATATGTCTATATATCATATATACACATATATAATTTTTTTATTTTTTTTTATTAACACTAACTTTATTTTTTTTACTGATTTTACACTAGCAGGGAGACTGCCTGTCAGCACAGACAGTCCCCCTGCAGGCAGACACATGGACACCTAGACACCTATTGTGACCATGTGATCGCTCTGTTAAGCGATCACATGGCCACAGGGGTCCTAAATCAGTGTGGGGAGACTGTCTGGGCTGCAGGCAGTCTCCCCACAACCGGAGCAACACTGATCGCCGCCGGGGGAACGACGGCGATCAGGTAAGTACCCCCAGACCGTTAGGACGGTTCAGGACCGTCATCGGTCCTCAAGGCAAAAATGCCGATGATGGTCCTGAACCGTCCTCGGTCGCTAAGGGGTTAAAGCTTTATACATAGCAGCTGGACTTCCAAAGAGTGATATTTCTGGGAGTTTTGCACACTGAGGAGGAGGGGGACAGGTTAGCATAAATATTATTTTAACAAAGTGTATACCTTTCCCCTTGTCCGGGATGATGGGACATGGGCATTCTGCCCTCAATTTGTCTCTCACCTCTTTTTCTAAAGGCCGATGGAGCCACATTCTACAGTATTGGGCAATGTGGTTCGGGGGTGTCCATTCGGCAGATCTAGGGTGCCTGATGCATCTGGGGTCAAATAAAGGGCGGCCAGAGGTGTCAAATAAGGTGTCATCTTTTAAGTTAGGGTCAGATTCCAAATGTAATTCCTCTTGATTTGGTATGAGGGGGGGCTCATTAGTGAAATCAGAAGGGTAAAGGTCTCGGGATGTCTTATGAGGTGGATCATCATTATCTGAATGTTCTGCATAGTATTCATCTACCACCTGAAGATTATAATTAGAGGTTGAACCCTCAAGTGGGTCAAAATCATGTTGGTAGACAACCTCCCTAGGTTTAGAAAGGGGAACTCTAGGGTGTTTGGCAGGCGCTTTGCCTTTACCGGCGGTAACGCTATCGCCCTTCCAAGGGCACTTGCGTTCGTCCCGGTCTGAACCATGAGACTCCGCGGAGTCTGACAGCTGGGTAATAGTCGCCATAGGGGCTGGAACTGTCTGCTCGAAGAAAGCCTCTAAAGCTTTGGTTATAGAGTCTGCAATTGCATTGTATAGCCATGCCTTAAGTTCAGCAGAGACTGCTGGATCTGGTAAATCCGACATAATTTTAAAAACAGTGGGGTCACCACTGAAATATTTATTTATTTATTTTTTATATTTTTTATTTTTAAGTTCACCCTCAAAGTAATGCAAGGGTTTAAGGCACTTTGTTTTTGTGTTTTGGTAATGTGTAACAGAAAAATTAATATTTTGAATTGTGGGTTTGTATACCTATAAATAAATAACGGTCTGGGGCTCTAAGAAGAAAAACATTTACTTACCTAATGACTGGATCGCAACCACAGATCAAGAGCTGAAAGCAAACGAAACCGCCGCACAGAGACCGTCCTCAAGATGGCGCCCGAGCAAAAAGCCAGTGAAAAAAGCAAGAGAGATGGCCGTGGCACAGAGGAAAGGGCGGGACGCATCACCATGGAGACGCTGAGGGCAAGGCAAGCGAGCACAGTAACAGAGCGGATGAACGGACCGGCAAAATGCCGGGATCTGCGGCGAAACTGTCAGTGATCAAATTAAACTGACAGAGCACAATCTAAGAAGGCTGTTATATTTAGGAAGTAATATAAAGTTGTGGGCTTACTGGAATGTCAGCCCACTAAGTGTACTAAAACAGAAAACACTTCACATTTTTAATAAATATCAAATAATAAATAAAATGATTGACAGCTAAAAGAGCAAGATATTAAAAAGATAATAGTCAGTTAAAAGAGATATTATAGGGATATAATTAGAATAGACTCACCTGGGAGGCTAAGCAGCAAAGAAAGAGGAATTGGGAGGAGCCTGATGACAGTTTATATTACTGTGATGCTGTCATACCTTGTGTCCCGCGCCGTCCCGGTCCCGCCGTCCGTCCTCTCCTGCCGGGCGGTGCGGATCTCCGGCTGGCGGCGCGCACGCATCTGGGAGGGCATCCAAGGGCGTGCGCACACGGTAGCCGACAGGGGGAAGTGACATTAGCTTTTAAAGTGATAGTAGCTTATTGCTACTATCTATTTATATTGATGATTCCACTTTCTTTTTACAGCTGTGTGGCGTCGCCATGGGGACAAGATTCGCCCCGGGCTTTGCCAACCTCACCGTGTCCCATTGGGAAACCACGGCGAGTACTGTGGACGAGGCAGCCGGGGGCGGCCTTGTCCTATGGCGACGCTACATAGACGATGTTTTAATCATATGGGAAGGTCAGTTAGAGGGACTTATATCCTTCATAAATAAAATCAATTGTAACGATTATAATTTACATTTTACATCAGTGATACATTCCACACAGATCGACTTTTTGGACCTCACTCTCTGTTGAAGGAGGACAACTTAAAAGTAAAACTTTTTTCAAAAGCACAGACTGTAATACAGCTATCAATAAATCTAGCCTACATTACGGCCCGTGGCTTACAAATGTCCCTAAAGGACAAATGATGCGTTTAAGATGCAATTGTACAGATTTACAAATATTCGAGGAACAAAATCAGATTATTTAAAAAAAAAAAAAAAAAATTACGAAAAGGGTTACGATCTGAATAAAATTAATTTAGATGAGGAACAGGTAAAAAGTCTAGAGAGACAATCGTTACTAAAGAACCAGGGTAGAACATATAAAAATAAAACTAATAACAGTTTTGAATATGCCTTCATTACCAGGTTTAATTCCCAGGCCAAAAAAGTGGAAAAGATTTTGAAAAGACTTTGGCATATATTAAAAAAAGATGATATATTAGGAAAAGCTATTCCAGAAAAACCAATGGTGATTTATAAAAAGGCAGAAAAATAAAAAAAATCGGTCACGACACCTGTACAACCTCAAGCTGGCCGCAAGGCCTTAGCAAAGGTGAAACATTCCTCAATGCACAGATGGACAGACATGCACCTGTCACAGATGGCGTGACTATTATGCCACCGCGCAAAAGAGCCTCTAGCCGGGCAAAATCAGCTAGATTATGGAAACGGGCGAAGGCCCAAGTAGATTCTGAGTCGGATCTCAGCGACATTGAGGAGGAGGCTTATATAGATTCGGAAGATCCATCGGATCCCGATTCAGGTAGCCCAGTCGAGGAATACGACTATTCTCGTGACTATAGTCCGCTCCAGTCGGACATACCTATTGTGGAGCACAAGGCCCAAGGGGACGCAGATAAGATTTTGGACCACCACGGGGAACCCTTATTTGACCCCGATTTACTACGCCACCCACGGTCGGCGGAGTGGTCCCCATCAGAACATGTGGCCAAGTATATAGCGTCTAGAGTTCGCAAGCCTTTAGATAAGGCGACACGGAATAAACTAAGGGCAGAATGCCCACGCCCACTGTCCCAGATGATGCCTGCAAAATCCCTGCAGTTGACCCAAAAATTACCCAGTTCCTGGGAAAGACATTGGAGATACTCTTGTTACACAGTTCTCCTTTTTCGGCTGGATGATTATACTGCTTCGGGATCGCAAATAAAGAGGAATTGGATTGGCTGACAGAACCTATTATGCTGGAGAGTGGAATCCGATTGGCTGTTCCTGTTACTAGGATACTCATCTCAGACTGTTTATTGTTACTACTGGTTATGTTGAAAAAATGCTTCTTTGCTGCTGAGGGAAAATAAAGAAAGAGTGCAGCATAATACTCGCCTCCGTGTCGTTAATAAAATCATGACTTTACGTCATGCTAATAGTAAAATCTGTGAATTTCCCTCCTCTCCATTTATCTTTGATTCACTTTATTGTTCCTTTTGTGTATTTTCTGGGTTGATGTTAGGTTTTGTTTTTTTCTTGAACTTCTCCTTTTTCTTTAGCTCTTTCTTGAGCTTTTTTATTGGTATTATGTTTAATACTTGTTTTTTAAGTTTCAGAATTTTTGGAGTACGACCTAGATTGTCCAAATTATTGATTATTATTTTTATGATATAGATTTTATGTATGTATGCTTTGCCATGTTAAATACATCTTACATTTTTTTATAGTATTGTATATCATTCATGTGTGGTACAATTGTGGAAGAGGTGTCCTATTTTGATTGTGCCAACTATATTTTATATATATATTTCATGAGTGTTCATTTTCATTATTAGATTCTATTTATTTATTATTTATATTTATTTTTATTATTTTCATTTTTATATTTATTTTCATTTTCATATTCATCATTCATATTCATTTTCATTGTCATTTTCATTTTTATTTTCATTTTTATTTATTTTTATGTACTTTTTGCTATTGCGTTCCCACATGGAACACATAGTGCATTCGGCCGTTATTCCAGAACCCGAAGTAACGCCCGTTTTTTTTTTTTAGCCATCTGTTTGCCCCACAAGGGTTTCTATTTCTACATACCCATTATTTATTCATCTGTTCCCTTTCTAAATAGGACACTTCAATGCATGTTGTAATATTTTGGACCGTCTGTTGCGTTCCAGCGTGGAACGCATGATATATTATTTTGCTAAACCGGAACCGGAAATGACGCCGGACGTTTTTGGTGCGTTCCAGCATGACACGCACGCAACGGACTCACTCCACAGGTGATTTTTATTGGATGTTTTTGGCGGCATATTTAAACAAAGATTTGGAAGAAGAGGATCACAATCCCTGAGGAAGTCCAGTGGACGAAACACGTTGGATTACTACATTGGGGACTTACTTGCTGTACTTTTATCTCTACCCTGCAGTGGATTATATGCTGTTTTTACTTGGACCTTTGTAAGTGCAATTTGTAATAAATTCTTTGAAGTTTTAATGCCATCTGCACTATCTTTTGGTTTTCTTTATTTTACAAGCACTAAAGATTTTCTACATATTACTCTGAAGACTACTTCTGATTAAGGATGATGGGCCTGATATTCACTTATATTTTGTGAGTTCAATATATACATCTTGCGTGTCCATACATTCACACTTTTATTACTCTATGCGCGATTTATATATCTTTTTACAGATATTGTTCATCACGCTGTTATTATATAAGGTTGTATATTTTCATTTAAACCTTAGAAGTGATTACTTCACCCTTTTAGCATTCCTACTTTTCTGTTTTTCACTATTGTATTGGTGTTTTAGAGGGCACACTTTTTTAGTAGGTTTGCTTGCATATGTATTATTAGTGGTGTGTTTTCTTTTCTTTTTTTTGTTACATAGTAGCCTATTGCTACTAACTATTTATATCCTCCCTCATTTCTGTCCCTGCCTATCAGAATACACCTTGCCCTATATTAACCTCCTCCTGACATCACTTCCTTGCCCTGTCGTGGTTTATTATAGCCCGAGAGTGCGTTCCGAGTAGTTGTCTTTTCTTTGGTTTCTGACTTTTGGGTTGTTATTCAGTTATTCTCGTTTCTGGCTCCCTGAACTTGGCTCTGTCTATTCGCTTAACCCGTACCACTATATCCCTGACCTTGGCGTGTTTGACCATTCTTATCTCTTATTCCTACGTTATGTCCGGCCACTTTAAGGTCCGGTAATACGTCTGCCTGTGCTTGCCTTTATTGTGCTCTGGTTTGCGTGTTGGGGAGTATTAACCTTGACATTAAGACAGGGCCATGGACCCTGCAAACCTGGGACAACAAATGGCAGCATATGAAAATAGAATAGAGGGGTTAGACCATAGAATGGATCAGTTTGCCCAAGCCTTGCAAACTATCCTCACTAGAACTGCGTGTCTTCAACCAGAGGCAGAGGACAGTAGTTCTCAAGGTGCTGTCTTTCTACCCCCTGCGACTCATTCCACTCCATCCATTCGTCTAACTCCCCCTCCTCATTATTCTGGGGAACCATCGTTATGCAGGGGATTTTTGAACCAGGTGGGAGTACATTTTGAAGTAGCTCCTGATTAATTTCCTACTGATAGATCCAAGATAGCGTTCATTATGAACCTATTAGAAGGCAGAGCCCTGGCTTGGATAAATCCCTTGTGGGAGAATGATGATGTGATTGTTTTTAATCTTGAACTGTTCCTCAGGACTTTTCGTAATGTGTTCAATCCCCCAGGCAGAAAGAGACTAGCAGCCAGAGCACTGTTAAAAATCAAAGAAGGATCTAGATCAGTGGCCGACTATGCTATTGAATTTCGTACCTTGGCCTCTGAGCTGACTTGGAATAACAGTGCTCTAACAGCTGTGTTTTTTGAGGGTCTTACTGAGTCCTTACAGGATGAAGTGGCAGCCAGGGATTTACCAGAACTCCTAGAAGACCTTATACAATACATGTCGGACATTGATATAAGGGTTAGACAGAAGCATCTTCATTTAGATAGACAAAGGAGGGCTATAGGAAGAACCACTCCTCGTTCAATGATAACCAGATTACCCGCTTTACCAGCCCCTGAATCTGATTCTGAACCCATGCAACTAGGTAACACCAGACTCTCTGAGGCTGAGAAGTCTTACAGAAGAAGGGAAGGGTTGTGCCTATATTGCGGCCGTAAGGGGCACTTATGTAACAATTGCCCATCACGTCCGGAAAACTCTACCACCTAAGCTCGTTCAGGGGACCGGCCTTGGGTGTAATGTCTCTGTCCCCTAAAACGAATTCATAAAGGTGTGCTATGCCTGTAACCCTATTCTGGGAATGTGTTAGTCATCTCACTATGGCCCTCATTGACTCTGGATCTGCAGACAACTTTATTGACCAGACCTTTGCAACTGCTCTTTCTCTTCCTTTGGAGGAGAAAGAAACACCCTTGGCCGTTGAGGCCATAGATGGTAGACCATTAACAGTCCCCTATGTTATGCATCAAACTAAGACTGTTATTTTATCAGTAGGTATTACCCTTAAAGATAAGTTGTCTTTCCAGGTCATTTCTTCTCCTTTTTGCCCTTTGGTTCTTGGTTTTCCATGGTTACAAAAACATAACCCTGTTATTGACTGGAGAGAAAGTCAAATCCTGTCTTGGAGTCCTTCCTGTAACCATACATGTTTAAGTCAAGTTAAACTCTTTTGTTCTCTTAATGTTCCTTTAGCTCCTCCACTTTCCACTAATGTACCGCCTCAATACCAAGACCTGGCGAAGGTCTTTGACAAAGTCCAGGAAGACCGTCTTCCTCCACATAGGCCATACCATTGTGCCATTAAACTTCTCCCTGGTACCATGCCCCCCAAGGGGAGAGTCTACCCTCTTTCTCAAAATGAAAATAAGGTTATGGAGGAATATGTACAAGAATCACTAAGTAAGGGGTTTATCAGACACTCCTCTTTTCCTTGCAGGGGCTGTTGCCAAAAAGGAGGGGGATTTACGTCCCTGCATAGATTATAGGGGTCTGAATAAAATCACTCTAAAAAATGCGTATCCTATACCACTGATAACAGAGCTCTTTGGTAGGCATCGTGGTTCTAAAGTCTTTACTAAATTAGACCTTAGAGAAGCTTACAATCTCGTTCGCATAAAAGAGGGAGACGAATGGAAGACAGCATTTAATACTTGAAGCGGTCATTATGAGTACACGGTAATGCCCTTCGGTCTATGTAATGCCCCGGCTGTCTTCCAAAATTTTATCAATGATGTCTTAAGAAATTATTTGCACACTTGCACCATTGTGTATCTTGATGACATTCTTATTCATTCTCCTAATATTCAGATGCATCACCAACAAGTTAGAAATATTTTACAAACCCTTCTTGCTAGTGGTTTGTATTGCAAACTTGAGAAATGTCTGTTCGATCAGACTTGTATTCAGTTTTTAGGGTATATAATTTTTACTGATGGCTTTCAAATGGACCCTAAAAAAACTACCGTCCATTCTTGAATGGCCCTTAACCATTGGATTGAAGTCCATACAGAGGTTCATTGGGTTCGCTAACTACTATAGAAAATTTATTAAGGGCTTTTCCCAGATTATAGCTCCAATCACAGCTATGACCAAATAGGGAGCTAATCATGTCAATTGGTCTATGGAAGCCAAGGCTTCTTTCACTCTCTTGAAAAAATCTTTTAAATCTTTTGCCTCAGCTTCCATCCTGATACATCCAGACGCCTCTAGACCCTTCATACTTGAGGTTGATGCCTCCGAGACCGGTGTGGGAGCTATCCTTTGCCAGGGGGCATTTCCTACCGCTCTGTTGCATCCTTGTGAATTCTTTTCTCGTAAGCTGACACCTGCAGAAAAGAATTACGATATAGGTAATAGAGAATTATTAGCCATAATATCAGCTCTCAAGGAATGGCGTCACTTACTTGAGGGATCTACGGTTCCTATCATGATTCTCACCGATCATATGAATTTATCCTATTTAAGTGACGCTAGAAGGCTTTCGTCTAGACAAGCCTGCTGGGCTCTTTTTGTTTCCCGCTTTAACTATGTAGTCTCCTATAGACCGGGTAATCATAACACCAAAGCAGATTCTCTTTCCAGACCATTGATTTGATCACACGACAATATTGGTGGCCATCTCTTAGAAAGGAAGTTGAAGCTTATGTGTCGTCATGTAACGTTAGTTCCCAATCTAAATCTTCCGATCAAGTACCATGTGGTCTTTTGCATCCCCTTCCTTTGCCGTCAGTTCCTTGGTCTCAACTGTCTATGGATTTTATAGTCGAGCTGCCAGAATCTAAGGGTTTTACTGTTATTTTGGTTATAGTTGATCGCTTCTCTAAAATGGCGCACTTAATACCTTTGAGAAAACTGCCGCCTTCTGCTGAATTAGCCAGAATATTCACCAAGGAAATAATATGCCTACAAGGAATGCCAGACGTCATTGTGTCTGATAAGGGTTCACAATTTATTTCAAAGTTTTGGAGGGGCTTTTGTAAAGACATGGGTATTGAACTCGCCTTCTCCTCAGCCTATCATCCTCAAACAAATGGTGCTGCTGAAAGGACCAATCAAAGCCTTGAACAATATCTCTGTTGTTTTACGTCTCAACTCCAGGACAACTGGGCTGACCTTCTTCCTTGGGCTGAATTCGCCAGGAATAATGCTAAGCACTCTGCTTCTGGTCAGAGTCCCTTCTTTGTCACATATGGTCGTCATCCAAATCTGCTTCTGACTTCGTTTTCTCACAAAGGAATGCCGGTTCTAGATGAACACTTTTCCACTGTACATGACACTAGGAGAATGGTTCATGCCATCTTGGAGAAGACTATGCTTACTCAGAAAGCCTTTGCTGATAGGCACCGTAGGGCGGCACCTTCTTATGTTGCTGGTGATAGAGTCTGGTTGTCTACGCGCAACTTGCGCTTACGCGTTCCCTCAATGAAGTTGTCTCCTAAGTTCATTGGTCCTTACAAGGTTTTGCGAAGGATCAATCCTGTTTCCTATGCCTTGGATTTGCCCAAAAACCTCCGTGTATCTGTCTTTCATACGTCCCTCCTGAAACCGCTTGTTTGCAATAGTCATTCCCGTTCCCAGTCTTGTCCTCCTCCTGTTTTGGTTCATGGGCCAGGAGGAATATGAGATCCAACATATTGTCGACTCACGGATCTACCGTGGCTCGCTTCAGTACATGGTTCATTGGAGAGATTAATGGGCCAGAGGAGCGCTCATGGGTTCTTGCTTCTGAGATCCATGCGCCCCGACTCCTTCGGGCGTTCCATGCTAGCTTTCCTTCTTGCCCTTCTGGTGTTCCTCCAGTAGGCATTCCTTCAGGGGGGTTCTGTCATACCTTGTGTCCCGCGCCGTCCCGGTCCCGCCGTCCGTCCTCTCCTGCCGGGCAGTGCGGATTTCTGGCTGGCGCGCATGGGCGCATCTGGGAGGGTGTCCGAGGACATGCGCGCGCGCGCGCGCGCGCGCACACAGTAGCCAATAGGGGGACGTGACATTAGCGTTTAAAGTGATAGTAGCCTATTGCTACTATCTATTTATATCCTCCCTCATTTTTGTCCCTGCCTATCAGAACACACCTTGCCCTATATTAACCTCCTCCTGACATCACTTCCTTGCCCTGTCGTGGTTTATTATAGCCCGAGAGTGCGTTCTGAGTACTTGTCTTTTCTTTGGTTTCTGACTTCGGCTTGTTATTCGGTTATTCTCGTTTGTGGCTCCCTGAATTTGGCTCTGTCTATTCGCTTACCCGTACCTCTATATCCCTGACCTTGGCGTGTTTGACTATTCTTATCTCTTATTACGTTAAGTCCGGCCACTTTAAGGTCCGGTAATATGTCTGCCTGTGCTTGCCTTTATTGTTCTCTGGTTTGCGTGTTGGGGACTATTAACCTTGACAGATGCATGCTGATTGGTTAAACTTTTTTACACTGATTGTTAACTGTTTCTTTGCTGCTGGGAGTTACAGTAAAGAAAGATAAGCAAATATGAAGTCTCCTGTCTTGCCATAAAATTTAACAATCGTTTATGTAAATATATACATACATAAGTACAGTGATGGTTGCTTCCGATTTATAGTCACTAACAATGTGTTAATAAAATGGCATTACAATACTAATGTGAAATAATTATTTAATGTTCTAACTAAATAATTTTAGGTAATCCCCAGTGCTGGATTACCCATAAGGCAGCATAGGAGGCTGCATAGGGCCTAGCCAGGTTCAGACAGAGCCCCCAATTACTTTATTTTATTTTTTTTTAAGTATTTATTTTTTTTATTTTGTTTTTGTTTTTCAGCTAACTCACCATATTATACATTTAATATTGAAAATAATATTAAAATATTGTATTATATAATATTTGTATTTTTTTTTTTGTAAGTGCCCTGCGCTCTTTCACAATAAAATGAAGAAAGAAAAAAAAAGTAGAGAAGACGGCAGGGAGCAGAAGTCAGGATGTATTAAAATAGTTACTGGAAATTTCCATTGGCGTTGCAAGCTGAATATTTTCACTTTGAGTAACCCAGATGAAGCAAGCAACGTCACATGATGGAAAATGAGCTGCCAGAAGTAATGTGGAATGACATTTAGGTCACCACTAGGGGGCGAGTGAACAAAAGATCAGCCGCAATGTGAAGAAAAGGAAAGGGAGAGTAGCAAAACAGTAAACAAGAAAGTTATGAAAGTATGCTGGGGAACAAAAATAGAAAGTACGGAATCTTGAAAATTATATATATATATATATATATAAATATATCCTGATGAAAGTTTATATTTTAAAACTGAAACAATGCTACAATAAAAGTGCTGACCACTTATGGATTTCTAGATAGATAGACAGGTAGGTAGATAGAGAGAGGTTGGTAGGCAGATAAGTAGATAGATAATTGTACAGCGCTACAGAACTTGCTGGTGCTTAAAGCTGATTATGGCGACAAAACCCACAAATCTGAGTATGTGGCTGTGTAACTGTATCATGTATTTCAATTCATTCTTCCTGGTAAAACAGAGTGTATTTCTTATATACAGCAGCATACCGATGTTTGTGCAAATGTGCAAATCTCTATTTTCCTAGATACTTCGCACAGTTCCATTCTAATTGGTACAGAGGATTCCATGACATGATGTCATGTCTGCTAGTGTGTACTTGAGACACAAATTTCTAAGATACTAAGATTGGGGAGGGAGGTTACAGAGCATACTACGACCCACACAGGATTACAGCTGCTGATTCTCTCACGGTTGCGTCACTTTGTTTATATTTATATATTCTATAGAGATCTGTATTCTAAATAAAACACTAGTATTCTCATCACTGGTAGATTCCTTATGAAATCTTAGAGCGCATTGTATTTCATATTCTGTATATTTTAAGGTATCACTTAATTTTCTTGCTCTTTTAAACATAATGTAATACTACTGCTAGGGCCCAACATATTTTACATTGAGCTCGTGTGAAATAAGCATTATCATTTCGACACATGATCTGGTTTTATCTTTAATAATAATACTAGTCCGTGCTCAAAAAACATTATTTGCAAGCAAACCTTTTGGAGATTAGCAGGCAGACAGGACTAGCATAGAGAGGGTTATTACAACCAAAATCAGAGTTTCATAAAAACATTGTTTTTTGACGCAGTAACCTTTAAAGAAAACAAATATTCTGCTTTTTTCACATGATGCATGTTTTGTTTTCATTTTTTTTTATTTATTTTTTTGCATAAACCTACATACACTTTAATTGCTCACCCTTACCTCCATCTTTAAAATGAAAAGGGCATATATTCTAAGAAGGGGATGTACAGCTATATGGTTTTCGCAAAACATTTAACTGATTTGTAATAGATTTCAATTTACATGAGGAGACAAACAAATGAAACCAGAGTTATAGATAAGTGGCTCACTTTTTAGCAGATTTATTTATTTACTGATGCTAAGTACACTTGATTTTTCGTGTAAATCCTCCAGTCTCTATAGAAATCATGGCTTTGGGTACAATCAAAATACCAAGCTTGTAATAGCGTGTGTAAATTGTAATAATTTTTTGCCTATTCATCTATTTGCAAGATAATTACTGGTCAAGATTGTTTAAACAGCTTTATGGAGTGTAAGACACACAAAATACACACAAGAGACCAACAGGGGTAAATAACAAAATAGATGTAAACGATACTAAAGAAGGGGATAATTGGAACAAGAGTGTGATACGACACACAAAAGGAGGGAAAGTGACACAAAAGATAGGTAAAATACATAATAGGGGCAAAAGGATGGGTAAGAGACAGAAAGGGGGAGTTACGAGACACACAAAGACACACAAAGATGATGAGAGGGGATTAGGAGAGACACACAAGGAGAGTTAAGAGATAGATATGGTTGGAGAATAATGCTTAGCAGGGCACAGAAAAATTACAATTGGAGGGGTTAACAACATGCATGTTTGCACTGGATGCCAAGTAATCTAGGTACAATTCTGGTTCTACAGCTGGATCTTGTAGAGTGTACACCTGTATATGACATCTAGATAATATATGGAAAAATATCACCTAATATTAATATAATATATTCAGTAACAAAATATGGTAACAAATGCAAAACTCATATTTGTTTACATAACTACAATAGTATGATTTAATGTTGATTTAGAATTGCACGATGAACTGAAAAAAAAACAGTTAATTGGTAGGTTGTAATATAAATTCTGCAATTGGATTCTTAGTCACTATGGAAATCACACATCCATTGGGAATTAGTACAGATTATTATTTTTTTCTAGTCTTTCAAATCCAGAAAAATGGAGATGATGTATATGAATTGATGCAAGACCTGACTAGTATTGCAAATGTATTAAATTATACTCACAATTGAAAATCACAGGAGATTTGTTTAGTGGTGGATTGCAGTGCTATCAGACCTTATCTATAACTTAAAGTGACCTTCCAGACCCCATAACCATTACAGCTTATTGTACCCGTTATGGAGCTGAGATACTGTGGAGACATCTCGCTCACTATATGCTCGAGTTCATACACTGACAGGCACAGAGTGATGGGTATAGAATGATTTGTTTTACATCATTTGGTGACAGCTTAAATGCTTCCAGCCTTCTCAGCACTGTTCAATATATACAGGTTCCCAAAATGTCTTATTAGCCACAGTCAGAGTCAGTGTAAAGAGTGCCAAGGCAAGACCTGTGTTATCTTGTACTGAGAAGACCCACAAGAAATTGCTGTGACACCAAACTAAAAGTGATTGGGGCAATGTGACAGAGTAAGCACAGTGCACAGTTACAAGCACTATATGCATACACTGGCTGATCAGCCACAACATTAAAGGAACACTAAAGGCACACAGACTACTTCATCTCATTAAAGTGCAGTGTCCCCGCCCCACTTAGCTCTGCAATGTAACACATTGCAGTTTTAGAGAAAATGTGAATGCTAAGACTGTCTAGAGACGGTCTACCAGATAGCACTAGAGGCACTTCCTGTAGTTTGACTCCATGAAACGACACTGGACGTCCTTACGCTTTGCATGAGTACCCCCAGTGTCTTCTAAATTCCCATAGGAAAGCACTTAGTCAATGCTTTAAGCCTATGGGGAAGGCTTAATGTGCACTTGGGCATTAGATTCCCCACTGTCGGCTGATGTCAGTGGAGGAGGAGCCCAACCTAGTGCCGAGAGAAACAGGTAAGTGTAAAAAAGGTTTTTTGTAACCCTTTCATGGAAGGGGGGTCGGGACATATAGGAAAGAGACACTTTAGTGTTAGGAATACAGAGCTGTATTCTTAACAGTAAAGTGTTCCTTTAAAACCACTGACCGGTAAAATGCATAATATTGATTATATCATTACAATGGCACCTGTCAAGAGATTGGACAGGGATGAGTCAGTTATTGAATTTCATGCATTGTAGGAAGGAAAAACAGGCAAGTGAAAAGATATGAGTGACTTTGACAAGGACCAAATATTTATGGTTAGACGACTGGATTAGAGCATCGCTACACTGGCAAGTCTTGTGGGTTGTTCCTGGTATACAAAAGATTTTTGAACCGGCATTAGGGTCATTGGCGCCAAAGGCTCATTGATGCACATGTGGAGCAAGGGCTAGTTCTTCAGGTTTGATCACGCAGAGGACCTTTCTAAAAAGGTTAATGCTGGCCATGATAGAAAAGTGTCAGAACACATAGTGCTTTGAAGTTTGCAGTGTAGCCAGAGACCGGTCAGAATGCCCATGATGGCCATTGCTGAAAGCTCCTTCAGACATCAGAACTGGACCATGGAGCAATGGAATATGGTTTGCCTGTTCTGGTGAATCACATTTCTTTTAGATCAAGTGGATGGCCAGGTGCATGTATGTTGTTTACCTGGGGAAGAGATGGCAGCAGGGTACACCAAGATGGCAGGCCGGCGGAGGCAGTGTTATGCTCTGGGTAATGTTATACTGAGAAACTTGGTTACTGGCATTCATGTGGATGTTACTTTGACACGTACCACCTACATTGAGATTGTTGCAGACCAGGTACATCACTTCATGGGATTAATGTGCCCTAATGGCAGTGGCCTCTTTCAGGACAATGCACCCTGCCACACTGCAAAACCTATTCAGGAATGGTTTGAGGGACATGACAAAGAGTCCAAGGTGTTGCTTTGGCCTCCAAATTACCCAGATCTCAATACGATTAAGCATCTGTGGAATATGCTGGAACAACAAATCCAATCCATGGAGGCCCCACCTCGCAATTTGCAGGAGTTAAAGGATCTGCTACCAATTTATGCAGCACAAGGGAGATACGAATGTATATTTGTTTCTAAGTGTGAGTTTCACTCATCTACTAAGCTTCTTTAAGAAATAAGTTTACCTTATTCCTGTTTTCATTTGTTTGGTTAGTAACAAATGGTTTAAGAAAGTACAAGTGTTTACTAAAGACACATTTCATATCCTAAAGTATTTACATTACAACATCTGTTTTGTAAATGTGTGCCCACACATACCAAAACATTAATTGCGTACTTATTTATTTTTTTAGAAAGATATAAAAATGTTGGAAAATTGTATCAATAACAAAAAAGTAAAATCAAGCAAAATTCAAGTATGCCACTTAATAAAATTGTGCTAAATGTTTTTATAAATAAAATTAGTTTATTTTAAACTACATCCTGTACAGGCCACGGTAGGCATGACATGTAAATAAGTTAACTTCTGCAGTGCTATACATACTGCGCATGATCACATGTGGCACTATTGAAGAAAACATAGGGTGCACATGTGCTCCGATGTAATTTTTCCATAGATGCCTGAGCACATATGAGCATGCTAGTGGCATCATGTGGCACGAAGCAACCCACAATTTGGAAATGCAGCAGAGGTAAATATGTTTTCAGCATAGTTAGGTTGAAATGCTGCAATAGTGTTAACTGGGGTGAGGGAGCGAGGAACTGTCACTTCTCTGGACTGACCGTTTCTCTTTTATTATATATAACATGAGAGTAAATATTACATAAATAATAATGTACATTGAAAAAAATTTATATGCTAGGTTTTGTGCTGGGGCACATCCATAGTTTGAACTTGAGAAGGATTACTCGCTGCTTTTCCCCATTTCCATCTCAGCCCTCTTCCCATCTAAAGTTAATTACTGACTCCTAAGTGCAGCTCTAACTTCCAATTTAAGGATGTATTCATTATTCCCCTTTCACTTGTTAATTCTGTTAGTTGGTATGTTGGTAGAGTTAAAGTGTAACAGTCATCTATGTTAAAAAAAAAAAAAAGATCTGAGCCCAACTTTTTTCACTTCTGTTAAAATGAACTTGTCCTATTTCTGTAGCACAAACACAAAAACCATACTGTACTTCTGTACAACTGTACTCAACATCTGCTAAAATTCAGTTCAATGTTCAAATGTATTTCCTAGCTTTTATGTTACTTGTTAACTTTCCACAACAGCTGTTTTTGTCCCTCAGCACTGGATCACACTCCTTCGGCGACATCAGCTGATGGCAGAGGGACCTAATGCGCATGGATTGCGAGAGCCATGTGCACATTAAGCCTTCCCGGTAGAAAAGCATGGACTAAGTGTTTTCCTGTATGGGTTTATAACACACTGGGCGTCCTCATGCAATGTTTTTTTGTTTAATACATTATTATTTCTTATTGGTTTTAAATTCTTAACATTTGCATGTTGTCCATCAAAACTCAAGCATTTATAAAATTATATTTAATTCTCTCTGTCCTCAGTAATATAGAATATTACTGTGAGAAAGGTTTG
The DNA here is from genome assembly GCA_933207985.1 of Pelobates cultripes. NCBI lineage: Eukaryota > Metazoa > Chordata > Amphibia > Anura > Pelobatidae > Pelobates > Pelobates cultripes. The sequence continues at coordinate 213,435,360 of OW240912.1, read as the reverse complement.
GTAGAGGCGTTTTTGTTTTTCATTTCTTTTTGTTTCTGACCCCCAATCACAGCTGCTTCTCTGTGTCTGCAGGAATCACGATTGTCTGTCTGCGAGTGTAGTGGCAAACAAAACCAACCATTGAAAGGGCGTCATAGTGAATGAGCAGATGGAATGGCTTTCCTGAAAGACGCAGCTGTCCTGTGAACTCATAAAGGCTTTCGTCAAATTAGTTCTGGCACAATCCTGGCCACTAACAAAGAGAAATAGTGACCGCAATGCATTTCAGGGTTCACTCCTACCTAAACGCAAATCAGTTATTTTTTTAATTTTTATTTACGAGAAAGTAAGAGCAATTAACAAGAAAGATTAAATTTGTGTACAATCGATGTAATCATAATAAATCCCAGTGGCAATGCACAAATTCTCTTCGAAGGATTACTGTTTTAACCCTTATTAGGATTAATTTACGGCAGTGTGGGGTTTAATTGGCCAGTCCCAATTTGTTTCAGATTCCTGGACCAAAGATGAGATGAAGTGTAATACCTGTAAGATTATTGTTTTTTAACATTATTTAACTGTCTTGTTTTGAAGAAAAGAAAAAAAAAAGAGTACAGAATAGAACAGTACAAATGAGATCAAAATCAGAATAAAATATGTGTCACAAGACATCTTAGTATCATACAGGTGTGATTGCCAGCAGCTACAATGAGAAGGTTGCAAAACAGATAGTACTGTGATAAAGGCATATTTCTCTACATTGTAATGTAGGTCCCATTTGTTTTCGGTCAGGCCAATACTAGTGTATTACATCGTGAAACTAAGTAGGAGAAACAGGGAGAGGACCAGGAGCCAGTTTGTCTGTGAACCACTGTGTTTGTGGTGTATCCCTGCAAGATTGTTTCGATTCTTTTTTACCAGTTGTTTTAAGTATATTTCTAAAAAAGAAAGTCAAATATTTTGTATAGATGTATATGTGAGGGTTAATTTCATTGTACCTCCTGTCTCAACAAACAATAAGATTTTTCAGGGTCTTGCCCCATCCTACTGCGTATTATGTTGTGTGTCTGGTGTGTCATAGATTCAAATATTTCTGGTTTTTGTTTCTAAGAGAATGTTTGTGTATTAGAGAGTTAAGCCCTGAGGTTGCAGACAATGCTCTAGCACAATTTTTGTTAGTATTAAAATCATGTATGTCAAGGTTTCCCTGAAAGAAGGTCTTTATATAAAGTTAATCAGGTTATTAAGTATTTGAATAATATATAGGTCTTTCATAAATGATTGTATGTTTTGTGCCAGAGCCATTGAATGGTAATGGTGATTGGCTTTAGCAGTGTATACTATATTGGGATACTTCTATTAGGAATACAAGGTTACATGGATGTGTTCACTGTGTCAGGTGCGTACCTAGAGCATTTGACGCCCAGGACGGACCCTGTATTTGAAATACATTTGTATTAGAAAGAGTCCCCTAAAGACTTTAGTAACACCTAGCCCCTCCGTGTCTCGTGTCTCTCTTTCTCCCGCCTCTGCCCCTCAGTGTGTCTCTTTGTACCAGCCAGCCCCTCAGTGTGTCTCTTTGTGCACCCCAACCCCTCTGTGTGTGTCTTTGCCCCCCCCAGCCCTTTGTGTGTCTCACTAACCCCCCAGCCACTCTATGTGTCTTATTCACCCCCAGCTCCTCCATGTGTCTCATTAACCCCCAGCTCCTCCATGTGTCTCAGTAACTCTTCCCTTAGACCCTCCATGTGTCTCATTCACCTCCAGACCCTCTGTGTCTCATTCAGCCCCTCCATGTGTCTCATTAACCCCATCTCCTCCATGTGTCTCAGTAACCCTCCCCTAGTCCCTCCATGTGTCTCAATTATCCCCCTCCCCCCGACCCTCCATGTGTCTCATTTCCCACCCCAGCCCCTCCATGTATCTCATTCACACACCCTTAGTCCCACCTGTACGTACTGTGTAGCGTGGCACGTGTGTGGCTGCCTATGCTATGGTGGGTCAGTCCAGCCCTGATGGCACACACCTAATGTGTGGCACCCAGGGCAGCCCCCCCCCCCCCTTTGTGGCCTGTCTTGTGCCCTGCATAGACTCTAGGTGGTCTCTTCTTTTCCAGAGCAACAGGATAATGGAGACATTTCTCCAGATTGTTGGACATGAATATTGAATCAGGATTGTCCTGCCATTTTTGTAACTATTGTGAGACACAAGTATACTTGTTATATATGTATGTTAGTTTCAACTGGGACATTATTTGTTGAAGAGAATCTGGATTGTAATGTCTGTCAATAAATAACCTGTGAGTTCTACAACACCTGCAGAATCCTCCCATGCAAGAATACAAGATATATAGGATTAGATGCTACAGTGGGAATTTTTGTTGAAATTAAAAATACATTTCAAATTTTAGGGCTGAATAGCAAAAATGGGAACAATCCCCAGTCAACTATATTTTCAGTTTGACTATTTTAGTCTAACACATGGATTTCACCTCAAATTTACATTGAATTCCTTACTATTCACACTTTATTGAATTAGCCCTTTAATTACTCCTCAAAATCAGAACAGTGCTTATATATCTTTATATTGTGAGCTCATTTGGGCAGGGCCCTCTTCACCTACTGTTCCTGTATGCCATACATGTTTTGCTAGAACTGTTTGTCTTGTTTACCTATTGTACAGCATAGCGGAATATGTTGGTGCGCTATAAATCATCGTAATTGTAAAATATAATAAACTATCTCTCTCTGGAATAATTCACTATTTGAGAATGTACAGGCTGGGAGATTATATAAACCCTATATGTCTCACTGCAGTAGAATAAGAGCCTGCTTGAAACTAGAAGAGAGACACGGAAGGGAATGTTGCAATACTGGTAAGTTATTCACGTAACAGAAACAGACATGCCTTGAAATTCCCCTGAAACAGTCACAAAAGGGTTGCGCAACCGACTGAGTAAAAGCAGACCTGGAAAATAACACGTAGCTAAGCGGATGTGAGGTCAAAGCAGAGAAATAAATTGAACTCTGAACTTCAACAGGCCAATCCGCTAATGTTTAACAGCAAACTCCAGTTTAAGTAGTTAACTTGTGTATTTGTTTTTTTTTTCATATGTGACCATTTTTTATGTGATTGGATTTATACAATTCGATTCAGAAAAGGCACTGCAAAGATTTTAAATGCAAATACATTTCATGTGATTCCTATCTAAGATTTGACAATCACCCCATGCAAAACAAAGTAGTGACTCATTAATGAAATCATTCAGCATTTAGATTGCAAGAAGGGAAACCAGGGGTTCCCAAATAATACTTTGACATACCGTGTTTCTCCGAAAATAAGACCGGGTCTTATATTAATTTTAGTCACAAAAAACACACTAGGGCTTATTTTCAGGGTAGGGCTTATTTATTTACGTTACCAGTATGTACAGCTCTTTCTCTTTGCACTCATCTTGTCTGGGGATCAAAATACCATACTGTCTAATTAATCCATCCCCCCTTTAATAAATCCACCCCCTCTAATTAATCCACCCCCTTTAATTAATCCACCCCCCTCTAATTAATCCATCCCCTCTAATTAATCCATCCCCTTTAATTAATCCAGCCCACCCTTTAATTAATCCACCCCCCTTTAATTAATCCACCCCCCTTTAACCACCCCCTTTAATTAATCCACCCCCTTTAATTAATTCACCCCCCTCTAATTAATCCAGCCCACCCTTTAATTAATTCACCACCCCTTTAATTAATTCACCCCCCTCTATTAATCCAGCACACCCTTTAATTAATTCACCACCCCTTTAATTAATTCACCCCCTCTAATTAATCCAGCCCACCCTTTAATTAATTCACCACCCCTTTAATTAATTCACCCCCTCTAATTAATCCAGTCCACCCTTTAATTAATTCACCCCCCTTTAATTAATTCACCCCCCTCTAATTAATCCAGCCCACCCTTTAATTAATTCACCACCCCTTTAATTAATTCACCCCCTCTAATTAATCCAGTCCATCCTTTAATTAATTCACCCCCCTTTAATTAATTCACCCCCTCTAATTAATCCAGCCCACCCTTTAATTAATTCACTCCCTCTAATTAATCCAGCCCACCCTTTAATTAATTCACCCCGCCCCACCCCCTTTAATTAATTCAATTAATCCCAGACATAAAATATCTAGCGGTACTCACATTTCAAAGATTCCTTGCCGAGTCCGACCACTGGGAGCCTCACCGCCCGGAAATGGATCCTTCCGCTGAAGATCCGTGAAGGCAGACTGACGGCGCTGCGAAATGTCGTCATCACGTTGCGCGATGCCACGGCCCGCAACGCTCCTCCTACAGTAGAAGAAGGAAGTCTCGCCGCAAAGGTGCAATGCCTAGGTCTTATTTTCGGGGTAGGGCTTATATTGCAGCCCACCCCGAAAATCCGACTAGGGCTTATTTTCGGGGTAGGGTTTATTTTCGGGGAAACACGGTAATATATATACATATTATATATATGTAACGTCATTCTAAGTGTATTTTAATACTAATATATGTGCTTATATTAATATTAAAATACACTATGTATGACGTTACATATATATAATATGTATATATATTATATATATAATATATATACATATATTATATATTTATAAATATATTTATTTTATTTTATAATATGTTTAATAATATTTTTTTTACTTTCCCACTAGCAGGGGGACTGTCTGACATTTCAGACAGTCCCCCTGCTGGCAGATCCACAGCCAGCTATAGGCTTTGAGAGCGATCACATGGCCCCCGGGGGCTTCTTTTGCCGTGGGAGGGCTGCCTGGGCTGTGAGGCAGTCCTCCCAAAGCAGAGCGCCAGGTAGGTAAGTATCACGGGCACTCCAGGGCTCAAAAAACGGCGGCATAAAGCCCACCCAAAAAGCGTGACGGCATTAAACGTGGTAACGGCGTTAAGGGTTAATGA
>OW240912.1:213388049-213430062 GCA_933207985.1 Pelobates cultripes | reverse complement strand
AGCCCCTCCATGTGTCTCATTAACCCCATCTCCTCCATGTGTCTCAGTAACCCTCCCCTAGTCCCTCCATGTGTCTCAATTATCCCCCTCCCCCCGACCCTCCATGTGTCTCATTTCCCACCCCAGCCCCTCCATGTATCTCATTCACACACCCTTAGTCCCACCTGTACGTACTGTGTAGCGTGGCACGTGTGTGGCTGCCTATGCTATGGTGGGTCAGTCCAGCCCTGATGGCACACACCTAATGTGTGGCACCCAGGGCAGCCCCCCCCCCCCCTTTGTGGCCTGTCTTGTGCCCTGCATAGACTCTAGGTGGTCTCTTCTTTTCCAGAGCAACAGGATAATGGAGACATTTCTCCAGATTGTTGGACATGAATATTGAATCAGGATTGTCCTGCCATTTTTGTAACTATTGTGAGACACAAGTATACTTGTTATATATGTATGTTAGTTTCAACTGGGACATTATTTGTTGAAGAGAATCTGGATTGTAATGTCTGTCAATAAATAACCTGTGAGTTCTACAACACCTGCAGAATCCTCCCATGCAAGAATACAAGATATATAGGATTAGATGCTACAGTGGGAATTTTTGTTGAAATTAAAAATACATTTCAAATTTTAGGGCTGAATAGCAAAAATGGGAACAATCCCCAGTCAACTATATTTTCAGTTTGACTATTTTAGTCTAACACATGGATTTCACCTCAAATTTACATTGAATTCCTTACTATTCACACTTTATTGAATTAGCCCTTTAATTAGTCCTCAAAATCAGAACAGTGCTTATATATCTTTATATTGTGAGCTCATTTGGGCAGGGCCCTCTTCACCTACTGTTTCTGTATGCCATACATGTTTTGCTAGAACTGTTTGTCTTGTTTACCTATTGTACAGCATAGCGGAATATGTTGGTGCGCTATAAATCATCGTAATTGTAAAATATAATAAACTATCTCTCTCTGGAATAATTCACTATTTGAGAATGTACAGGCTGGGAGATTATATAAACCCTATATGTCTCACTGCAGTAGAATAAGAGCCTGCTTGAAACTAGAAGAGAGACACGGAAGGGAATGTTGCAATACTGGTAAGTTATTCACGTAACAGAAACAGACATGCCTTGAAATTCCCCTGAAACAGTCACAAAAGGGTTGCGCAACCGACTGAGTAAAAGCAGACCTGGAAAATAACACGTAGCTAAGCGGATGTGAGGTCAAAGCAGAGAAATAAATTGAACTCTGAACTTCAACAGGCCAATCCGCTAATGTTTAACAGCAAACTCCAGTTTAAGTAGTTAACTTGTGTATTTGTTTTTTTTTTCATATGTGACCATTTTTTATGTGATTGGATTTATACAATTCGATTCAGAAAAGGCACTGCAAAGATTTTAAATGCAAATACATTTCATGTGATTCCTATCTAAGATTTGACAATCACCCCATGCAAAACAAAGTAGTGACTCATTAATGAAATCATTCAGCATTTAGATTGCAAGAAGGGAAACCAGGGGTTCCCAAATAATACTTTGACATACCGTGTTTCTCCGAAAATAAGACCGGGTCTTATATTAATTTTAGTCACAAAAAACACACTAGGGCTTATTTTCAGGGTAGGGCTTATTTATTTACGTTACCAGTATGTACAGCTCTTTCTCTTTGCACTCATCTTGTCTGGGGATCAAAATACCATACTGTCTAATTAATCCATCCCCCCTTTAATAAATCCACCCCCTCTAATTAATCCACCCCCTTTAATTAATCCACCCCCCTCTAATTAATCCATCCCCTCTAATTAATCCATCCCCTTTAATTAATCCAGCCCACCCTTTAATTAATCCACCCCCCTTTAATTAATCCACCCCCCTTTAACCACCCCCTTTAATTAATCCACCCCCTTTAATTAATTCACCCCCCTCTAATTAATCCAGCCCACCCTTTAATTAATTCACCACCCCTTTAATTAATTCACCCCCCTCTAATTAATCCAGCCCACCCTTTAATTAATTCACCACCCCTTTAATTAATTCACCCCCCTCTAATTAATCCAGCCCACCCTTTAATTAATTCACCCCCCCTTTAATTAATTCACCCCCGCCCCCTTTAATTAATTCAGTCCAAGACATAAAATATCTACCGGTACTCACATTTCAAAGATTCCTTGCCGAGTCCGACCACTGGGTGCCTCACCGCCCGGAAATGGATCCTTCCGCTGAAGATCTGTGAAGGCAGACTGACGGCGCTGCGAAATGTCGTCATCACGTTGCGCGATGCCGCAGCCCGCAACGCTCCTCCTACAGTAGAAGAAGGAAGTCTCGCCACAAAGGTGCAATGCCTAGGTCTTATTTTCGGGGTAGGGCTTATATTTCAGCCCACCCCGAAAATCTGACTAGGGCTTATTTTCAGGGTAGGGTTTATTTTTGGGGAAACACGGTAGTGTATCAACATCGTGGAACCCCTCCATCCCCCTCCAAAAACAACACAGATACACACTGGCACATAGTGGAACACATATACACATACCTTGACACACAGTTTGTCTATGTGTGTGTGTGTGTGTGTGTATGCATGTATGTATCTGTGTGTCAAGGTGTTTTTTTGTGTTTGTATGTGCCAGTGTGTATGAATCTGACACACAGATACACACACTGACAGATAGTGGCAAACAGATACACACCGACACAGATACACACACCTTGACACACGGTGTGTATCTGTATCAGTGTGTCAAGGTGTGTTTATCTATGTTTCAAAGTGTGTATCTGTGTTTGCATGTGCCGGGGTGTGTATCTCTCTGTGTGTGTGTGTGTGTGTGTGTGTATCTGACACACAGATACACACACTGGCACACAGATACACTGACACACACCTTGACACACAGATACACACACTCAGATACACACTGACACACACATCTTGATGCACAAATACACACACACACACTCAGATACACACAGTGACATATACACACACTGGCACATACACACACTGACACACTCAGATACACACACACACTGACATACACACACACAGGCACATACAAACACACTGATACACACTGGCACATACACACACACTTAGATACACAAAGTGACATACACAAATCTTGACACACAGATACACAGACTGACACACTCAGACACACATACTCTTTGAAAGACACACAGGCACTCTCACTGAAAAACACACATACTCTTTGACAGACACACATTCACTCTCACTGACAATCGCACATACACACTCTCACTGGCAAGCACACATTCATTCTCACTGACAAACACACATATACTCTTTGACAGACACACAAACACACATACAATTTTTATTTTATTTTACTCCACCCAGCCCCCCTACCTTTAGGAGTGCTGAGGGGCTGGTGTGCGACCGGTGAGGGAGCAGTGATCTCCCTTAGTGATGCCGGAGCCGGAGTGACGTACATATTCCGGCTCCAGCATCACTGCTCACTGCTTACTCGGTGCCTGCGGGCATTTTATTTTTACAAATTTTGGCGGAACCCCAATTATTGTTTCGCTGAACCCTAGGGTTCCGTGGAACACCAATTGGGAAACGCTGAACTACACAATTATTATTTAAGGGTTCCCACTACGTATGCAGCAGATCAATTATATGAAATGTGAAACATACACACTGACGTGTTTATATTACATGGCGAAAATATAGTTATTTATTTTGACACTTTTAAGTTGCATCTAAAGTTATCCTTCCTGGAACAAGTCTATAAAAAAAACCAATAAAAACACAATGATGTTTATTCAATAAATACAAAATTGCACGGAATAGAAAAAAAACAATAAACTGTGACTATGCGCTAGAGATGGGTTGTTTATAGGTTCCAAAAGAATCTGGGGCTTGAGCCCAATGTTAAACTTGATGCACCCTTAACACAACTATTTGCATTCATACATAAAAACACACATATGTCTATACAGATCCAGTCATTCACAGACACATTCATGTTCAAATAAACAACGAGGGACACTTTAAACTTAGGAGTGTGAGTAGGGATGTGGCTAGGGACAGAGCTGTTCTGAGAAATCTTGATTTACTAACAACATATAATGCAACTAAAATGAAATGTAGAACAAGAACAATGTATCTTATTTTACTTATTTTAGACTAATTACTAAATATGTTTATTCCAGTTTAAAGATACATTGATGTGATTATTGTTGCTGTGGAGCTCTGTTATATACTCAGGCATAACTATATGGAGCTCCTAGGGAAGAGACACTATGGTAGAAAAAAGGGACAGAGGGATTTGGGCACAAAATAGTCACCATCTCTCCTAAACAGAGACACTTGGGAGTCATATAACAATGTATAAAGACAAACACAAGCATTACATATGCACAGACAGATGCACAAAAATATTCAAAGACTTATAAGCAAAGATTTACAGTTGCAATTCCTTGGTGAACTGCTGATAGTTCACCTTTTACTGAATAACCCTACATACATTGCTTCTCTCTCATGATTTAGCAATGAATGTAATATTTTGGTTTTATTTTTTTCCTATTTATATTTAAATAAATTAATTCTTGAGGCATATTGTGAACATCTTTCAACACTCTCTCATAAAAATATTATCAAACAACCAAAGCTTTTTTCCTTTACTGTACCGCTTTTAAATCCTTAAAGTTATTTTAAAATGTAAACAAGACACTTTATCCTGCTGGGACATGATGTGTTTCCTGTGTTCCTTACAGACATATTTCAGAAAATGCACAGCTGAATCAGCAGAAATGGCTTACTTCCGTGTGTTCTTACTGTAAACATGGTGAGATCATCAGACTATTATCTGCACTGGGCCTGCTTAGGAAAATGTACTTAGCAGACCTTCAAGAAGCATTTTTTCAATATAATGGGGTTCGTTTAAGGTGTGTGTATTTTCTTTCTTGTTCAGCTCAGCCGTTAGAAGTATGTGGTAACAATTTAAGAGTCAGTGAAATATATAAATAATAGATAATGTGAACTATTGCACATAGGTCACATTCTCAAACCTTGTTTACAAGCAAACATTAAAAACACTACAGGGTTATTAACTAAAGTAAGAATTTAAAGTGAATTTCAAATTTAAGTTTAAAATAGCCAAACTGCAATTCTGCTTTACTTCTGGTTCGGTTAGTTTGTCCTTCAATTGGAAATTCACTTTAAATTCCCACTTTAGTAAAAACCCTTGTATATGCCAAAGCTGACATTTCTAAACAAAAATGATTATTATTACTGACCAACATATTCAGCTGCTGTATAAAGAAACCTATAAACACACGGTAGGCTTGAAGCCTCCTCTTCGCTTTACTAAGTAGGGGTACATATATGTATATGCAGGGACGTATTTGCCGCAAAAAACGCCGCCCCAAATGCCCAGGCAAATACCTTGTTAGCTCGGTGGCGGCTAACTAAAAATCCAGGCGGACGGGCGGCACTGGCGAGGGAGTCATATTCCGGCTTCTGGCATCACTCTGCGGCGTGGGAGGGAGCTGAGCAGAGACAGAGACTCCCTCTGCAGTGCTGCCCACCCGCCTGGATTTTTAGTTAGCCGCACAACCGCCTGCATGCCTGACTCCATCCCTGCAAGAAGACCCACTGGACCCCAGGTAAAAAAAATCCACCCAGCACTCCCAAAGGTAGGGAGGCTGGGTGGATTTAAACTAAAATAGAATGAGTAATTGGTTAATGTTTGGCGGGGGAGTGGGGCTGTCTGTGTGTGTATGCCTGTCAGCGTGTGTATGCCTGTCTGAGTGATTGTGTGTGTCTGGCTGTCAGTGTGTGTATATCAGTGTTTGTCTGGCTGTCAGTGTGTGTGCCGAGTCCGACCACTGGGTGCCTCACCGCCCGGAAATGGATCCTTCCGCTGAAGATCTGTGAAGGCAGACTGACGGCGCTGCGAAATGTCGTCATCACGTTGCGCAATGCCGCAGCCCGCAACGCTCCTCCTACAGTAGAAGAAGGAAGTCTCGCCACAAAGGTGCAATGCCTAGGTCTTATTTTCGGGGTAGGGCTTATATTGCAGCCCACCCCGAAAATCTGACTAGGGCTTATTTTCAGGGTAGGGTTTATTTTTGGGGAAACACGGTAGTGTATCAACATCGTGGAACCCCTCCATCCCCCTCCAAAAACAACACAGGCAAATACCTTGTTAGCTCGGTGGCGGCTAACTAAAAATCCAGGCGGACGGGCGGCACTGGCGAGGGAGTCATATTCCGGCTTCTGGCATCACTCTGCGGCGTGGGAGGGAGCTCAGCAGAGACAGAGACTCCCTCTGCAGTGCTGCCCACCCGCCTGGATTTTTAGTTAGCCGCACAACCGCCTGCATGCCTGACTCCATCCCTGCAAGAAGACCCACTGGACCCCAGGTAAAAAAAATCCACCCAGCACTCCCAAAGGTAGGGAGGCTGGGTGGATTTAAACTAAAATAGAATGAGTAATTGGTTAATGTTTGGCGGGGGAGTGGGGCTGTCTGTGTGTGTATGCCTGTCAGCGTGTGTATGCCTGTCTGAGTGATTGTGTGTGTCTGGCTGTCAGTGTGTGTATATCAGTGTTTGTCTGGCTGTCAGTGTGTGTGTATGTCTGTCAGTGTGTGTCTGAGTGATTGTGTGTATCTAAACGATTGTGTGAATGTCTGTCACTGAGTGAGAGTGTGTGTCTGTCGGTGAATATGTGTTTGTTTCTTTAGGGCCCTAAAGTAAAATGATGGGGGGGACCTATTGTCCTCCCCCCCGGCCCCCACCCCTGAGCAACGGGTGGGGGCCATACAGTAAAATAAAGGGGGGACCTAATGTCCTCCCCCCTGGCCCCCACCCCTGAGCGGCGGGTGGGGGCCCTAAATACTAATAAGGGGGGACCTAAGGTCCTCCCCCCTAGCCCCCACCCCTGAGCGGTGGGTGGGGGTCCTAAATACTAATAAGGGTGGGATCTAATGTCCTCCCCCTGGCCCCCACCCCTGAGCGACGGGTGGGGGCCATACAGTAAAATAAGGGGGGGACCTAATGTCCTCCCCCCTGGCCCCCACCCCTGAGCGGCGGGTGGGGGCCCTAAATACTAATAAGGGGGGACCTAAGGTCCTCCCCCCTAGCCCCCACCCCTGAGCGGTGGGTGGGTGTCCTAAATACTAATAAGGGGGGGCCTAATGTCCTCCCCCCTGGCCCCACCCCTGAGCAGCAGGTTGAGGCCCTAAATACCAATAGGGGGGACCAATTGTCCTCCCCCCCAGCCCCCACCCCCTCACCCTAAAAATAATGAGGGGGGGACCTTTAACTAAGTAACTGTAAAAAAATTAAAACTTACCATTCGATGTTTTCAAAAAAGGCCAAATAAAAAATCCATAATAACCGACGCAATTTAAAAAAAAAAAAAGCGCAAAAACAAAATAACCCATCTTCACCCGGCGAGGGCTCCGCGCAGACTGAGCTCTGCAGGGAGGGGGAAGGCTTATAAAGCCCTGCCCCGCCCTGTAATTAGGCTCAGAGCACTCTGATTGGTGGGTTTAAGCCATCCAATCAGAGTGCTCTGACAGGTAAATGAAGAGTCTGACAGGTAAGTCTCTACATTTACCTGTCACTGCACTCTGATTGGCTAGTTTGAAATCCACCAATCAGAGTGCTCTGTGTCATTTTACACAGCGTGGGAAAGTTCTTTGGAATTTTCCCATGCTGTGTAGAATGACACAGAGCACTCTGATTGGTGGATTAAGTAACCAATCAGAGAGTTATGAGTCAAATTACACAGCATGGGAAAATTCCAAAGAACTTTCCCACGCTGTGTAAAATGACACAGAGCACTTTCTGATTGGTGGAATTTCAAACCAACCAATCAGAGTGCTGTGACTCAAGTAAATGTAAGAACACCTGTCAATCTCTTCATTACCTGTCAGAGCTGATTGGATGGCTTAAACTCTATCAAGCGCTCACAATGATAGAACGAACTTCTTCCCCACCAATCCCATCTCTGTAAATAATTTATTTATTTTAGCTTTTTTCGTCGACAGTATGGTTTTGTTGGCCTTTTTGGGGCTGAAAAAATAAGATTTTTAGAAGAAAGAAACATTGAATGGTAAGTTTTGTCCCCACAGGCCACTAATTAAAAGATCCCCCTCTTTAGGAGTAGTAAATATAGAGGGTTATTTTTTTGGGGAGGGTGACTAGGGGTTTGGGGACCCCTAGTCACCGTAGAGTATTTTTTAGGGCCCCCCACCCCGTTTAGGGGAAGGGGCGGGGCTATTAAGTCCCCCTTATTAGTATTTGGGGCCCCACCCGCTCAGGGGTGGGGGCCAGGTGAACATTAGGTCCCCCTTATTGGTATTGAAACCTCCACCCGCCCGGCTCAGGGGTGGGGATCGGGGGAGGCGTGGGTCCCCCCATGTCGCTGTTAGGGCCCCACCCACCGCTCGGGGTGGGGGGGCCAGGCATTAGGTCCCCCTTGTGGTATTTAGGGCCCCCACCCACCGCTCAGGGGTGGGGGCCAGGGGGGAGGACATTAGGTCCCCCCCTTATTCCAATTTAGGGCCCCCACCCACCGCTCAGGGGTGGGGGCCAGGGGGGAGGATATTTGGTCCCCCCTTATTAGTATTTAGGGCCCCCACCCACCGCTCAGGGGTGGGGGCCAGGGGGGAGGACATTAGGTCCCCGCTTATTCAAATTTAGGGCCCCCACCCGCCGCTCAGGGGTGGGAGCCGGAGGGGGGCAATGTTTTTTTTTTAACAGTGAGCAGCCACAGACTGTTTAATAGACATGGGCATAATTTACTAATACTAAGTAATCTTTACTTTGGCTGAAAGACCAATTTAGATCTTTCTGCCTTTTAGTCGATAGCTCCCTAATACCGTGGGAATTAGGGAGTTATCTACTTATTCATTCCTGTCATTACATTGACTGGCTAGGTAACTTACATTTTATATGAATGTGTGTTACTTGATTGTTTTAAGTGTTGCAAATGCTTACAGCTGAATCCTGGATATGTTTGTATACTTTTTATTTAAAATTGTATACAATGTAACATTATTCTTCTTTCACTGGCTAAGTATATTAGTACTTAGGCAATACTGTGCTTTGAAACTTCGGCAACTTCGGAACTTCGGCACTTCGGAAATTCGGTAATTTCAGAAATTCGGCACTTCGGCAATTCGGACATTCGGAAGTACCCGAATGTCCGAATTGCCCGAAATTCGGCCAAACTCATATTCGGACCAAAACGATTTGCACATGTCTATTACCACTACGTCAACTATTTCTTTATGCTATGTTATGGATCTCAGACTGAATTGTTCTAGGAACATTATGTTCAGAGTTATCAATAGAATGCAATCATGCAGACTACAAACTGGTTAGGAATGTAAGAATCATAGCACTTTATTCATTGAAGAGTAATCTGACCAGAGGCTTACATAAATTACATGGAACCCAGGCTAGTAATGTTGTTGTTTTTTGGAACCCCCTCGTCCCTATCTGTAGAATATATTTTTGTATCTGAGATCACAATTTTAGGCTGGCTCCTATCACTTGGGGCAGACTGTTATCTGTTACCATGCTACTATTTACAAACTTAAAAACAAAATGGCTTACTTGGAAAAATTATCCAGGTCATCTCTATTCCCACTACTACTGCCTTTACACAAAATCCAGGTACATTCAATGTCCTCACCAATGGTGCATTATACTATTCTATACTTCTTTTTATGGCATAGAAAGCCTGACAAACTATTTAAAATCCTGTTAGTTTATGCTAATCATTAAGACACCTTACCAATGGTCATTGGTCAGCTTATAAAATAGTTAAAATATTCACACAGAAAACCAGTGGGACAGGAAAATATTTAAAACATCACAGAACCTAATGTGGGAAAAGGATATTTTTTAAAAACCTGTAAAATTATAAATGAGAAGTGGGAAGGCTATCTCCGATTTTCCTTTATCCTTTGAAGTTGTCTTTTGTGCAGTATTTTACACGTCAGATTACGACAGGGAGGGAGAAGGGAATGTGTTTCCTAGATACCTTCTAATGTGTGTTACTGGGTAAAGGACCATGTATGCAATTAAATACATTAAGAGATGTTAATTCAGTTGAGAGAAAAAAATAAAATTAAAAAAATAGTAGGGTGTTACATTTCTTCACAAATGTCCAGACAAAAACAGTGAGATTTACCATACCATAATTTGAATTAACATCCATTTGTTGTTTAACTAGTTTAGCACATAGTAAGTGTCTGTTACAATGCCTTCTGTTCTAACATTTACTACCGTGTAAGGTTTCACACAATGCTAATGGCAATCATGATTTTTGCCTACTGTGTGACAAATTCAAACAAGGCTCTGTCTAGCTTTCGCTAGGCATAGTGCTTTGGGGATGTTTACCAAAATAATATTATTATTATTATTATTATTGACATTTATATAGCGCCAACAGATTCCGTAGCACTTTACAATATTATGAGAGAGGGGATTTAACTATAAATACGACAATCACAAGAAACTTTTAGGAACGATAGGTTGAAGAGCTTACAGTCTATATTGGTATTTGATATGTAAATATGTGTAATTATTAAGGCGCAATTATATGAGGTATGGCGAGTTGTACTTTAAAACCAGTTTGCAAAACATAACTGACAGTGGGAAATCTGTCTTGTAATGTAATAAGCTTAAAAAGTTTGCTCCACCTAGGATTTTCCATCTGATTAAGACATTTTAAGTGTCAAAATACATATAGCCATTGAAAATATCGAAAATCCTTATTGAAATAATTAAATAAATATGAATAGATATTTTGTTGGAATATAATTACAATTGTAAAAAGGTTACTTTTAGCATCATAAACACTACATGCTTTTCCCCCTTACCTGGGACTCACCGGTTACAATGCTTCCTTGAGGCTCAGTAGCCCATTTGTGGCTTCTGAGAGTGCAGTAGCCAGAAACTGCAGCAGTTGACATTGAATGATAACGACATGAATTGTCGTTAGCCACTCCGGAACTCTTGGCCAGCTGATGATATCCTATGACGCTGCTGGAGGTGGAGTTACACCCCTGGCAGCTAATGGGTTTACCTTGCTATGTGAGGTGTTTCAAACTGATAATCCAGATTGATTCCAGGCACCATGACCACTTTTATCAATTAAGTTTTCATGGTGCTCAAAGTAACACTTTAAATTGAATTATTTTAATGAATTTTCTGTGCCATTGTCCTGGGCATCTAATCCGCCATTAAATAGATGCTTTGTGCATTGAAGTGGAGGCTGAATGTATGTAGGAAAAATATGTATGCGTGAGCGTTCCAAACCACTCAAGATAAGTTCCAGCAAAAAGCTAAGAAGCTCAATAGAAATATATCACTTTTAAATAAAAAATATGTCAATCACTGTATCTATTATGGTCTAATAGTAAGTCTATACATGAAAAAGCAGTTGTATCAACTAGACTGTATGATCAAATTATACAGTGTAACTCATAAGTAGTTACAATAAAAGACATTAAAATGAAAACAATACCCAGCTCAACTTTAAATAAAAAACTGTATTTGACAAACAGTTTTAATAGATTTAAAAAAAAAATAATAATAAAGGTGCAATAACAGAACAAAATATCTAAAATATTCCAGTTCCAGGGAAAATATCTGTGTAGCTCCAGTGAGGGGCCCCTTCACTGGAGAAATACTAAATTAGTCACCATATAAATATAAATGAGAGTAATAGCCCTGTATGAAAAATTATTCTTAAAAATAAAAGATTAAAAGTGAATGCATGCAAGATTCAATCGGGAGAATGGAACTGTCACGATTCGGGGAACCCAACACGCTGGCACTCACACACACACACAGAAAAGGGGCCGTTCCGGACCTTAGAGTGGCCGGGCTAAGCACACACAGAATAGTCCGGAAACAAGCCGAGTAAGGGGAACCAGAAGACAGAATAACGTGAAACGAGCCGAGGTCAAAGGGTAGGAGAAAGTCACAGAGTCAGATAAACAAGCCAGAGAGTACGTAACCAGAAACAGAAGGTAAGTAGCAATACTAGTAAGCAAAGACCACAACAGGGTAGGGAGGAACAGGAAAGGTAAGTATTTAAACCATAAGGTTAATTCTGATTGGATAATTTCCGAATTAACAATCACACGTGGGAGATATCTAGACCTCCCACTGTGATTGAGACACTGTGCCTTTAACGCCGGGTCGGGTGACTGACCCCGGCATGTACTAACTTGGGCGGTCTCCCAGCGTGCAGCGTCATGTATGCTGCCGCTGGGGGACGTGGAGGAAACGGCGGGCGGCATCCGAGGCTGGAAGGATGCCGCTCGCCGAGCCCACGAGGAGGAGGGGACCGCGGACGGCTGGAGGGTGAGTACCGCGAGCGGAGTGCAGCCTCCCCTCGCAGCCGCCCACGGGATCCCGACATTACCCGCCCCTCGAAGACCGCCCAGAGGCTTCAAAGGAAACCGGGCATGAAAGGAGCGGACCAAAGAGGGAGCGTGCACATCAGAGCTCGAAACCCAAGACCGCTCCTCAGGGCCGTACCCCTTCCAATCCACCAAATATTGCAGCCGACCCCTAGAAACACGAGAGTCGAGAAGGGCAGCCACCTCGTACACGTCGCCAGAGACAGTGCAAGGGGAAACGGGCCGCCCGAGGGGACGAGAGAACCGGTTACACAGCAAGGGCTTCAAAAGCGAGACGTGAAACGTGTTCGGGACACGCATGGAAGGAGACAGGTCAAGGGAGTAGGAAACGGGGTTAACCCTACGTAACACCCTGTAGGGACCAAGAAACCTGGGGGCAAATTTCATCGAGGGAACCTTGAGACGGAGGTTCCTGGAGGACAACCATACCCTATCAACCGGAACATAAGAAGGGGCCGCAACCCTACGGCGATCAGCAAACTTTTTCTGAGCAGCTGCTTAACGAGACAGCACAACATGGACCTGATCCCACGTCTTCCGCAAAGAGGCGAGGTGCTGGTCCAAGGCGGGCATTCCCTTGTCGGAGAACGCACCAGGAAGGACAGAAGGTCGAAACCCATAAGCAACCTCAAAAGGACTTAAGCCAGTAGACGAATGAGATACCGTATTCCTGGCAAATTCAACCCACGGAAGAAGGCGAGACCAGTCATCCTGGTGCGCATTAGTGAAGCAGCGTAAATACAATTCCACAGACTGATTAGCACGTTCGGCCGCACCATTAGATTGCGGGTGATAGGAGGAAGAGAATGACAAGGAGACCCCCATCTCAGCACAAAAGCCCCTCCAAAACCGAGAGACAAATTGAGGGCCCCTGTCAGATACGATATCCTGAGGTACACCATGCAATCGGAACACTTCTTTGGCAAACACCTGAGCTAACTGAACCGCAGAAGGCAGTTTCTTAAGCGGAATAAAGTGCGCCATTTTAGAGAACCTATCCGTCACAGTCAGTATCACCGTCTGACCATCAGAAAGAGGCAGGTCTACAATGAAATCCATGGATAAGTGGGTCCATGGTTTCTTGGGTATAGATAGAGGCATCAGAAAACCCTGGGGTCCCACATTAAGGGACTTACACTGCGTGCAGACCCGACAAGCCTGAACAAAATCCACTACGTCTCGCTTGAGTGAAGGCCACCAGAACTGTTGAAGGAGGCCCTTATAGGTTTTGGTAACCCCCGGATGACCAGCAGTTTTGGCAGTGTGAAATAAAGTTAACAACTTTTTTCTGTCATTTGCTTCAACGTATAGTTTACCAACCGACGTCTCAGGGGGTGCCTGGGTTTGGTATGTCTTAATACTATCAAGGAAAGGTGAAGAAACAACCAAACGGGTAGCAGCTATTATCTAAGACGCAGGTACAATAGGTTCAGGAGTCGGGTTAACAAATTCTACTGGTTCATGCTGTCGAGAGATAGCGTCAGCTTTGGCATTACGGCAACCAGGTCTATAGGTAATAACATATTGGAAGCGTGAGAGAAATAGAGACCATCTAGCCTGCCGGGCAGATAACCTTCTAGCATCAGTTATATAGGAGAGGTTCTTATGATCTGTTATAACCATAATTTGTGTCTAGAACCCTCTAATAAGTACCTCCATTCCTTAAAAGCTAACACAATAGCTAATAGTTCCCTGTTCCCAACATCGTAATTCTTCTCTGAATCAGACAACCTTTTAGAAAAATAACAACAGGGATGGAGGGGTTTGTCATACGACAACCTCTGTGACAGTACGGCTCCCACACCTGACTCTGAAGCGTCTACTTCCATAACAAAGGGAAGAGAAGGATCAGGGTGGTGCAGCACTGGAGCAGAGGCAAATGCCTTCTTGAGGGTTTCGAAGGCCTTAAGGGCTTCAGGAGTCCAAACCCTAGGGTGTAGACCTTTTTTTGTCAGCTTCGTTATAGGAGAGATGAGTGGTGAAAAGTTTTTTATAAATTTCCTATAATAGTTGGCAAATCCTATAAAACGCTGGATAGCCTTCAGTCCTTGGGGAAGTGGCCAGGACAGTATAGCTTCCAATTTAGCAGGATCCATACTGAAACCCTGTTCAGTAATGATATATCCTAGGAATTGCACAGAGGTCTGATCGAATAAACATTTTTCTAACTTACAGTAGAGTCCGTTCTGCAATAGCCTTTTGAGCACCATCCTAACATGGTTATGGTGTGACTTCAAATCAGGAGAATACACAAGTATGTCGTCAAGGTACACCACAGCACAGACATGCAATAGATCCCTAAGGACATCATTTATGAGGTCCTGAAACACGGCAGGAGCATTACACAGTCCAAAAGGCATGACCAGATATTCGTAATGCCCACTGCGTGTGTTGAACGCTGTCTTCCACTCGTCATTCTCCTTTATACGGACAAGGTTATAAGCCCCCCTGAGGTCTAATTTGGTGAAGAATTTAGAACCTTTAACACGATCAAACAACTCAGTGATGAGGGGGATAGGGTAGGCGTTTTTAACCGTTATATTGTTCAGACCCCTGTAGTCTATACATGGCCTCAAATCGCCCTCCTTCTTTGCCACAAAGAAGAAACCAGCACCAGCAGGAGAGGAGGACCTTCTAATAAAACCTTTACTTAGGGATTCCCGTATGTACTCCTCCATGATCTTGCTTTCTTTTTCAGAAAGAGGGTAGACCTTTCCCCTAGGAGGCATTGTACCCGGTAAGAGGTTTATGGCACAATCATACTCACGATGTGGAGGTAGCTTATATGCCTCCCTCTTTTCAAAAACCAAGGCAAGGTCTGCATAAACAGAAGGGACAGAAACCGAGAGTGGTTTAGCCGTGGGCACGTTAAGTAAACAAACAGGACGTACATGAGCCATACAGTCTCATTGACAAGATTCCCCCCAGGAGAGTATATCTAAACAACCCCAATCAAGAACAGGGTTGTGTTTAACTAACCAGGGAAAACCCAGAACGATGGAGGCTGTAGGGGAGTCAATTATTTGGAAGGTTAACTTCTCCTTGTGCAAAACACCCACAGACATAACTATTTCCTGGGTTTCATGGGTCACCAGAGGTTTCTCCAGTGGTCTACCATCTATGGCCTCAACGGCCAAGGGTGTATCCTTTCGGATCAAATTCAGGGCTGCGGTTTTGGCAAAGGTCTCATCCATAAGGTTGTCTGCCGCACCCGAATCGATCAGGGCTTTGGTTGTTATAGTGGTTTTATTGACCAAAAGAGAAACCGTAATAAACGGTCTGGAGATGGACACATGAGGGGACAAAGTCATAACACCCGAGGCCGACCCCTCTCTAGGCCTTAGGTGCTGCAGTTTCCCTGTACTTTAGGGCAGGCTTTACAGTGGTGCCCCCTCTTCCCACAATAAAGGCTTAACTCCTCCCTTCTACGGTACGCTCTTTCGGCCTCAGTTAACCCCGTAGCACCCAACTGCATGGGTTCAGGGGATGGTTGCCTAGGAGCGCGTAACGCTAGCAGTTCAGTACTGGGTAGAGCAGGTAACACCCGTGTATCCAACCGTCTTTGACTACGCCTCTCTCTAATACGGTTATCAATAAGAATCACATAGTCTATAACATCATCTAGAAGAGCAGGCAATTCCCTGGATGCTATTTCATCCAGTATATAAGCAGCCAAACCCTCCTGAAAGGCTGTTACGAGGGCGTCATTATTCCAAACCACTTCAGCTGCTAGAGTGCGGAATTCGATAGTGTAATCTGCTACAGATCTGTTACCCTGTCGGACCCTAAGCAGAGCCTTGCCAGCAGAAGCAACCCTACCGGGTTGATCAAACATGCGTCTGAAAGCTGTCAGAAAATCTGCAAAGGACATAGGAGACGTATTTTCCCAAATGGGGTTGGCCCATGCTAAAGCTCTCCCGGACAAGTGGTTTATCAAAAAGGCAATTTTAGATCTGTCAGTGGGATAGGAACGTGGATTCATCACCAAATGGATGTCGATTTGGTTGAGGAAACCACGACACAATGCTGGGTCACCGCTGTAGCGCTGTGGCGGTGTCATGTGAACTACATGAGCGGGAACAGGTACTGGAGTGGGAATGGGTTCGGGCACAGCAGCAGCAGCCTCCTGAACGGCAGGTTGCAAGTGTGCAGTACGAGCCAGTATGGTTTGCAAAGCTTGAGCAAACTGATCCATACGGTGGTCCAAGCCATCCATTCTAGCCTCTTGATTAACTAGGAGCTGTGGTATGTCAGCAGGTTCCATTATGGCCCTGTTGTAATGTCACGATTCGGGGAACCCAACATGCTGGCACACACACACACACACAGAAAAGGGGCCGTACCGGACCTTAGAGTGGCCGGGCTAAGCACACACAGAATAGTCAGGAAACAAGCCGAGTAAGGGGAACCAGAAGACAGAATAACGTGAAACGAGCCGAGGTCAAAGGGTAGGAGAAAGTCACAGAGTCAGATAAACAAGCCAGAGAGTACGTAACCAGAAGCACAAGGTAAGTAGCAATACTAGTAAGCAAAGACCACAACAGGGCAGGGAGGAACAGGAAAGGTAAGTATTTAAACCATAAGGTTAAATCTGATTGGATAATTTCCAATCAGAATTAACAATCACACGTGGGAGATATCTAGACCTCCCACTGTGATTGAGACACTGTGCCTTTAACGCCGGGTCGGGTGACTGACCCCGGCGTGTACTAACTTGGACGGTCTCCCAGCGTGCAGCATCATGTATGCTGCCGCTGGGGGACGTGGAGGAAACGGCGGGCGGCATGCGAGGCTGGAAGGATGCCGCTCGCCGAGCCCACGAGGAGGAGGGGACCGCGGACGGCTGGAGGGTGAGTACCGCGAGCGGAGTGCAGCCTCCCCTCGCAGCCGCCCGCGGGATCCCGACAGGAACATGGAGCTCTAAAACCCTCCCGGCTATTATGGCAGTGCTAAGGGTGTGCTGAGTACGTTCCCAAGCCTGAAAAAGCTCTGGGAGTATCCCAGTAAGACTTACCCTGTTCGCCGTGCCAAAAGCCGGGTAGGGGAGCACGCCGGTCCACACCCACCCGATGTTTGATAGACTTGGTAGGTTTTCAGCAGGGAGTCAATCATGGTGCCGTAATCCAGGTCACAAATAATAAAAGCTGGAACCTTGAGAGAGGTGATCTGATGAGTCTACGCATTTCGTCTTGCTAGAAGACTTTGTCAAGATTGACTCCCTGCCGTGATTGACTCCCTGTCGAAAACCTACCAAGTCTATCAAATATCGGGTGGGTGTGGACCGGCGTGCTCCCCTACCTGGCTTTTGGCGTGGCAAACAGGTTAAGTCTTATTGAGATAATAATAGACACAGTGATTTACATATTTTTATTTAAAAGTGATGTATTTCTATTGAGATTATTAGATCTCTTTTTGCTGGAACTTACCTTGAATTGTTTGGAGCGCTCACACATACATATTTTTCCTTTGGTTTAGAAACTATTAGTTGCTCGTTTGTATTGAGAAGCAGCCCTTTTAAAGCTATATTACTCACTTATTTTTGCTATTCATTCAGATTCAGTAACCGACCATTTGGTTATTTATGTCCTGAATGTATGTAAGCACTCTTTGCAGAGGCTGGGCACCCCAAGCACTGTGCATGTATGCATCCAGCCTAGTGGTAGAACTAGTGTAGTGAGGGTCCCAGTGCAAGAAATATTTTTGGGCCTCCACCAGGGCAAAGGGTGCCAAAAGGTAGATCCCCCATCTGTCATACATCTCCCACAGCTGGGAATCTGAAATTGACCATCCTGTGGGGTTTTATTTGTGGGCATTTTGTGTGTGTTTGAGTGTAAGCATGTTCTTAAATGGAGTATGTGTGTGTGAACGTATATGTGTGTAGTGTTGGCATTTGAACACAGTTGTGTGTTTGTATGTACTGTTGCCACTTAAAAGCAGTGGCATACTTTTGTGTAGTGCGTTTGAATGCAGGGGTGGGTTTGTGTGAGGTGTTGATGTTTGAATGAAGGGGAATATCTGTGTGTAGTTTTGGTGTTTGACTGTAGGGATGTGTTTGTACAGGGAGTGCAGAATTATTAGGCAAGTTGTATTTTTGAGGATTAATTTTATTATTGAACAACAACCATGTTCTCAATGAACCCAAAAAACTCATTAATATCAAAGCTGAATATTTTTGGAAGTAGTTTTTAGTTTGTTTTTAGTTATAGCTATGTTAGGGGGATATCTGTGTGTGCAGGTGACTATTACTGTGCATAATTATTAGGCAACTTAACAAAAAACAAATATATACCCATTTCAATTATTTATTATTACCAGTGAAACCAATATAACATCTCAACATTCACAAATATACATTTCTGACATTCAAAAACAAAACAAAAACAAATCAGTGACCAATATAGCCACCTTTCTTTGCAAGGACACTCAAAAGCCTGCCATCCATGGATTCTGTCAGTGTTTTGATCTGTTCACCATCAACATTGCGTGCAGCAGCAACCACAGCCTCCCAGACACTGTTCAGAGAGGTGTACTGTTTTCCCTCCTTGTAAATCTCACATTTGATGATGGACCACAGGTTCTCAATGGGGTTCAGATCAGGTGAACAAGGAGGCCATGTCATTAGATTTTCTTCTTTTATACCCTTTCTTGCCAGCCACGCTGTGGAGTACTTGGACGCGTGTGATGGAGCATTGTCCTGCATGAAAATCATGTTTTTCTTGAAGGATGCAGACTTCTTCCTGTACCACTGCTTGAAGAAGGTGTCTTCCAGGAACTGGCAGTAGGACTGGGAGTTGAGCTTGACTCCATCCTCAACCCGAAAAGGCCCCACAAGCTCATCTTTGATGATACCAGCCCAAACCAGTACTCCACCTCCACCTTGCTGGCGTCTGAGTCGGACTGGAGCTCTCTGCCCTTTACCAATCCAGCCATGGGCCCATCCATCTGGCCCATCAAGACTCACTCTCATTTCATCAGTCCATAAAACCTTAGAAAAATCAGTCTTGAGATATTTCTTGGCCCAGTCTTGACGTTTCAGCTTGTGTGTCTTGTTCAGTGGTGGTCGTCTTTCAGCCTTTCTTACCTTGGCCATGTCTCTGAGTATTGCACACCTTGTGCTTTTGGGCACTCCAGTGATGTTGCAGCTCTGAAATATGGCCAAACTGGTGGCAAGTGGCATCGTGGCAGCTGCACGCTTGACTTTTCTCAGTTCATGGGCAGTTATTTTGCACCTTGGTTTTTCCACACGCTTCTTGCGACCCTGTTGACTATTTTGAATGAAACGCTTGATTGTTCGATGATCACGCTTCAGAAGCTTTGCAATTTTAAGAGTGCTGCATCCCTCTGCAAGATATCTCACTATTTTTGACTTTTCTGAGCCTGTCAAGTCCTTCTTTTGACCCATTTTGCCAAAGGAAAGGAAGTTGCCTAATAATTATGCACACCTGATATAGGGTGTTGATGTCATTAGACCACACCCCTTCTCATTACAGAGATGCACATCACCTAATATGCTTAATTGGTAGTAGGCTTTCGAGCCCATACAGCTTGGAGTAAGACAACATGCATAAAGAGGATGATGTGGTCAAAATACTCATTTGCCTAATAATTCTGCACTCCCTGTATACAATATTAGCGTTTTAATACAAGGGTGTGCTTGTATTTAGTGTTGGTGTTTGATTGCAACAGTGTGATTGCATATAGTGTTGACATTTGATTGCAAGTAATATTAGTGCTTGATGGAGAGGTGTGTTTGTATCTAGTGTTGATGTTTGAATTTCAATGCTGGGATGTGAGCACACATACATATATGCAGCTAGACATTTACACACAGATACACATACACATTGACACAGATGCACATACATATATCCACACTAACACACACACTGGCACACTCTCAGATATGCACATAATGACACACACAGATAAAAACACTGACACACAGAGATACACAGATAGAGATACACAAGTTGCAATTTACATATTTTAATATATTCCTTGATTCCATTCCTTTTGGATGTACATGGGTGCCTGAGGATTATGGAAGTCTGAGGCTCCCCTCTATTTGCCACCTCAGTCCTCCCAGCCTTTGCGCTGTCTGTAAGCTGGGAGGAAGTCACAGGAAATCACTTCCTCCCAGCACTGCATGCCAACATTAAAGGGATCCGGTCATGCTGCTAAACGGCTTCAGCATCCGACTGGGCCCCTGAACAGAACCACCTGCCTATCAGGTTTACATTCAGTGCATAGGCAACCCAATGGGACCCCAAAGCGTGAGGGCGCTGATGCAGTTGCAATGGCTACACCGCTGTTAGTTCTGCCACTGATCCAGGCCCTTAGTAGGGGTATATATGTAGCCTGGTTACAACATTCCATATAACATTCCAAAATATAATAACATTACAAGAAAAATAAACTTGATATGTCATAATATTACATCACAAAATAAACAGGTAGATGGTAAAATGCATATTTTCATGCATTTATCAGAAATCATCCATGTTGATTGCGCCATACAGAATATTCCCCCAGAATTGTTCTTTTTTGGCCTTGAGAAACACAATCTACGACTATGACTAATTCCTTGACTAATGACATGCTTGACCTGTTTCTCTCCTCTCCCTGTATGTGGCACACCTTGCTCTAAGCTTTTATTCAGATGAGTGCTTGCAGTTTGACTCCTCATGCCTGGAAGGTCAGTATGATCCACTACAACAACTGATAAGGGTGGTAGGAGTGCATGGGTTAAAGAGTTTCAAAGCACAAAGAGTATAAAAAGCATACTTACAAAACAAAACAGCATTTAAGTAAGTAATGTTTGCCATATAGTGCACTTCTGTATTAATATTATTTTATTTCTACAGTGACAAATGGTTTTATACTGCTGCACACTTCAAATGGTCAAAATAAACTTTTGTGTTTTTACATACCTCCCAATATTTTGAATAGACAAAAGGAAATAAATGTTTGTTATTTTCAGGACTACAGTTTTCCTTTAAATATGAATAATCTATACATATGGTTTTTTGAAATCCGTTTTAGATTGTACTGCAAGCTTTTTTTCATGTCACTTAAGGTAGTACTGTTCTGTTCTCAAAACTGCTCTATGCAGAAAACCATGTTTACCAGCCGAAGTCCCTGTTTCAATGGTTTTAAATAAAAAAGTGTTTCTACTGTTACTTGTGTGCATGCTATGGTTTTCTTTTTTAAAGTAGGACTCTCACATTTCAGGATTTTTTGTTTTTGTTTTACATATCCCCTATATTTTACAGATATGTATTTGTGAGGTCTGAAAACTAAAATTGAATGTAGAAAACCACACCTCTGAATGCTGCAACTGGGGAACTCCATCCCTATTAGTTATTGTTATAAGCTCTGTTTGCACCTGGCAGTCAGCTCAGAGGGAGCATACAGAGAAGGGGAGAAAAATAAATAAGGTTTTAATTTTTTCTCCTAAATGAGAGAAATCTCAATGTATCTTTCTTGGTAAAATATTTTATAAATAAATAATTTACAATGTGTACCCTCCCTCGTTATACTGGGAGCAAACCAGATCAGGATGTTATTTGCTAAATCTTTCATATAAATTTAAACGGAAACAAAGCATGTGTCATGGAAAAACGTTTAACAGAAGTTATAGTTGATATTCAATGTTTTATTTAATTGTGAGGTTTTCATAGGAGTGTTGTTTTCCTTTAAATGTTAATTGACTTTTCCAACCCTAGTTTAAAGTTGTTGTTTGTAGAACTAAGTAAATTAAACCTGAACAACTGTATCTCAATTGTATTTAAGTATTTGTCAAAGGAACTGTTTGGGCATTGTTATAGTCTTTACTTACTCAATGTTTTCCTAGCTTAGTGTTAGTGCTGTAGTGTGTGCGTGTGTGTGTGTGTATATGTATATATATATATAGTTTGGAAGTATTGTATGTGTGAGTTGGGAGTGCTGTGTGTATATGTGAAGGGTGCAGCATGTGTGTGAGAGTGTTGTGTGTGAGGGTGCTGTAAATGCTGTGAGTGTAAAGGGGGCTGTGTGTGTGCTGTGTTGTGTGTATGTATGTGTGTGTGTAAATATATTTGGAGAATTGTGTGTGTGTGTGGGGGGAGACAGATTAATTTAAATATATTTCATTTTTTTTTTATATAAAAAAACAAACTTTCTTACCTTATGACTGGGAGGGGGGACTGTGCTGCCATCCCTGGTGGTCCAAGTGGTGGGTAAACTCTAGCCTGCAGCTTAGGCTAAAGTCCACTCTCGCGAGATCTGACCAGTGCCATGGTAACCACGGCAACGCTCTGATCTCGTGAGAGGAACCTGCCGAAACTGTTTGCTAGAGCTCTCCCGGGTCTTCCTCTCCCTCCTACCCCTGTCGGCCCATGAAGGCACACAGCAGGGCTAGCGTTTGGATAGCGTCGGCTCTGCATGGGCCAAAAGGGGAGATCCTGTGATCTCCCCTGCCGGCCTCGGCCCATGGCCATCGCAGCCTACCAGGCCTTTGCCCGCTATGCCTGATGGCCATAATAACAATATTATAACTTTCACAATTAAAATCCCATGCAGAACTAAAACAATAACAACATTTCTTAATTTCTCAAAACATTTTTACATTTTATTCATATTAAATTATGTTTCATAGCTAAATATTTGATGTTAAATGAAAACCCTGTTTTTCCTGAATAAAATGATATATAATAATTGTGGGTGTACTTAATATGAAACAGGTGAATTACGGTTGAACAGACATATAGCACAAACTTCAGGTTATGTTTACATTTTGTTTTCATCAGAACTTGTACAATTGACGTCCTTAAGGGGTTAAAAAAGAACAAGGAAGATATGAAAATGAACCACACCTCTTTGTAAACAGGTAAAATGTAATAAAGTTGGCTGTCTCATTGCTGACCTACAAAACCAAGTAAAAAATAAACATTCCAGATAAGACGATGAGGCACAATCAGGTGATTTGTAACTGAAAGCATTTTTTAAAATACGTTAGACTCTGTGTTACCTTTTATGATACGCAATGGATATGAACATTACAGGAGGTTCAGACGCATAAAAGAGGAATTAGAAGATTTAGAATTGCAGAAATTGGGATGGACAAATTACTTAGTGTCATGAAAGGGGAAAGTGTCATGAAAGAGAACTTGAAGCTTAAGCTAATATATATATTTTTTTTTATGTATGGAATTTACAAAAGTTCAACGTTGTTTTTGTCACAATTTTTTAGCCTTCCCTTAAAACTCCCCTTTGTCAAAAAAGTTTAGAAATATATCTACAAACTCCGACTTTGTCATTGATACCAAAAATTCCCTTTCTAGGTACACTAGGCTTCATTTGTCCTAGTACAATAAAAAAGAGGTCTTTCTTTTCTCAGAGTGTCAGTCTGACATGATTTGAGGTCCTGTGAACGTATGTCAGTCTTACAAATTATATTAGTAAATGTCACAATGTCCCTTAAAAAAAAAAAAACAGTTAACTTTAACCTACTAACTTCCCTGCTAATCTGTTATGAACACTAAAATCAGGTGAAGAAATTACAGCCTTTCTTTAGCATAATTATACAGTGGAGATACCCATGTAAGTGCTCTAAATAGCCAGGATGTCGTAGGTCATTCAGACTAATGCCACTAAATATGTATCACTGAAATGTCAAACAACACATACTCAGAACACTAACTGTTTATCCTACAAATGTTGCTATCATCTTCCTGTGAACACTTTCAGCAAAACTGTCTATCAAATGACTCTTAAAGAGACACTTCATGCAGCATAGCTGAACCTTGCTTTTAGTTCGATTTTTGTTCTTCAAATTGCTTTCAATCTTCTAGTCAAAAAACAAAGAAACAAATAAAATAAAAAGGGATTGCAAAGGCTCTAAACCCATCCCATTATTGTGAGATATCATAATATTGAGTTCAAGGCAGCATTACAACAAACTGTGTTTGTGTAAGTTCAATTAATAAAACTGAGGGAGGGTATCGACCTGAATCACTAACATAGTCAAGGGCCACTAACATTGCAAAAGTTGTCACGTACATTTCCAAGTCATAGCAAAATTTAACAAAGCAAAAATTGTCACAAACTCACAGCAGAAGTTAACAGAATGCCTGTTGATAATGTCTTCCTTTATTTTAAAACAGAGTTCTAACTATTTATTGTTTTTTCATTAGACACCAATTCTTCAAAAAGATATATTATTAAATATAATTTTATACTGAGAGATACTAGAAGAAAAAGAGATTCTGGAATTCTTTTGTCAGGCATATGTCACAACAGAAAAATAATTCTGACTCAAACATGTATTTTTTAATTTATTTTTTTATACGAAAGTGAGACTTGTTGGGAATTCAAAGTGAATTTAAAATTTAAGGCCAAAATAGCTGAACTAAAAGTAGAACTGACTTGGAGAACTTTTACTGATCAGCTATTATAGCCTTAAATTTGAAATTCACTTGGAGTGCCAAAAAATCTCACTGTGTGAATTATTATTATTTATAAAGCACCAACAAATTCCGCATCACTGTACAATGGGGGCCAAACAGACAAGTATTTGCAAAAATACGAGTTGGACGCACAGGAATAGAGGTTGTTGAGGGCCCTGCTCAAACGAGTTTACATTCTAAGCCTATAGATCAGAAATACCACATAAACAGATGCCTAAACTAACCTTTTTTCCAGTATGTGAAACCAATTTAAGTTGAGCATTTAAAAAGCAACAATAGAAACTATGCAGACTTTCATTACAAGGGCAAGTATCTAGTAAATTAATTCCAGATTACACCATCTCATAAATCCCTCCACAATTACTCTTGTTCCTTTTTACCATACACATTCTTACAGTACCTAAACAGACTGGTGTCAAACTACATCTTTCGGATAATACTAACCACAGGATGGTCTACAGATTTGTACGATTAATATGCCGTAGGTAACAGCCCAAATTTTATATATTTGTATAAAATTATATATAAAATTAAACCTGTGGCAAATTATTTGGAGGCATTGTGTATATGGACATGCCTACCTAATAATAACTGAAATATGAAATCGTAATGTGTTCTTCAGTTTTATGAGTTTTGATTCTTACCATGACGACTGTACTGGTGTGCAAACATTTGTAATAAACTGTATTGCCCACAATTGAAATTGTAAAATCAGAACATGGACTTATTATTATTGTTACTTATAAAATGTTAATATATTCTGCAGCACTGTGACCTGCAAGTAAGATATACAACATGGCAAGTTTGAGTTTCAAGAGTAGTGATGGCCAGTTGTGACATATGGGTGTTGGGACTGGTAAGGGTGGCATGTGGTCATGTGAGGATTTTGTCTAACTCTGCTAGTTGGGTCTAGTTTTGTCTGTAAAATAGAAAATCTAATCTCATTGCTTGGTAAATATATTATACTAATATAAATGGGTAACATTTATACTAATAAATTAAATGGTATGTTTCACTGAAATGCATAATGTTCTGGACAGGCGAAACACTTACTTGGGATTTTTAACTTTAAATATTAAGCATGCCAATGAAACATAATCTGATTAATTTACTATTATTTGCATGAGAGACAATCCTTTCAATCAAATGTGTATTTGCTTGCTTTAACACACCCTCTGTCTTGGTTAAGTCATATCTCTTGCGATCCTTTTGCCTCCCCCCCCCCCCTTTCAATCAAAACACAAAATAGAGGTATGTCCGGATTCAGTGCTAAAACCATTAACCCTCCCATTGATGTCTTCATTCAATGCTAAAACCCCCTCCCAGTCTCTAAATGAACAACAGTTCTAGTTAAATGTAAACAAGTTTCCCCAAGGGATGGGCAAGCATCCATCTGTCTTAGACTACAAGTTTTATCCTCACATCAATCACAATCACAAGTCCAAGATGGCCCAAAACTAAAGCACTGAGAGGCCTAAACTTAAGCAACGGATTGAACGATAATAAATACAAATAACTAACTAAATAAAAACATAGGAACACAAATCATATACATAAGTAATGTATACTTTATTTTATTTTCAACATGTTTATATTATAGTTAACAAATCATAGGAATGCCTTTATTTTTTAAAGATATCTATTGCAATGGCAGAATCTTGTAAAATGTCTCTTTTACACTTTTGCAGGTCTCTTTTCCCTTCCATTAATTAATGGTATTCTCCATACAGCAGCTGAAAAAGATTGTATGTGAGCATAATAATTATTTCAGTAAATAAATTAACAAGAGATGGACAATGATCACATAACAAGAAACAATAAACATTAAAATCTGTTTAACAACAGCCGATATAGTGTTTAACTCCCTGAATGTGAGGTAGTGTTTATAATATACAATGTACCAATATATAAGGAAATGTAGGATTAGTTGGTAAAATAAATCTTTGTGTAATAAACAGGTGGGAGCTATATGAAAGAAATATTATTGAATATAGTTTTAGCATGTAGTCTTAAAGCAAATACATCTAGTTATTAATTCGTATTCATAAAATTGCCTTATTTAACCCCTTAAGGACACATGACGTGTGACGTCATGATTCCCTTTTATTCCAGAAGTTTGTTCCTTAAGGGGTTAATGTTATTTTAACTGAAACAATGGCAAACATGTGGGGTTTAGTCATTAAACTCCAAATTGTTCTGTTCTGTAGCCTAGCTATTTCAATCTCAATTTTGCGCGTTTACATCCTAATTTGCCATAATTTAGAATTTAACCTTATAAATGTAATTTCTCCCAATGTGTATTGATAATTCAAACACAGGAACTTGATTCCTGTCGTGTTAATTCTCTAATAATATTAAATTGGAGCTTAGATTTTCAAACTCCTACATTTCCAGTCAGGCCCTTTTGGTCATGTCATTCTGATTTCCTTTCATTCAATTCACCACAAGTCTCTGTTTAGTGACCTACATCATACTATAGGTGTGTGTAATAAAAAACAATATCAAGGTTTCTGCAGATACCATACTTCTGATGCACTATGATAATAAGGAAAGTAAAACGTGTATATCAGTAATATAGGGATTGTTTTTTGAGAAGCCGGATGTTGCAAGCTGTCAGTAACTTTTTTTCTAGGATGACGCCATTGTTTTGCTTTCCTTCCCCCTCCCCCCTCTACAATAACAATCCAGCTCGGATGGAAACAGAGGGGGAGACTGAACCGAGCAGAATGATAACCACGCCCATCAACAGGCCTTCTTCCACTGAGACATTTCCGAGCTTTCCACAGAGATAGCCTCCCATTGGCTGGGCGTCACCTCCCTGCTTTGCTATTGGCTAGAGCGCACGGAGGCGAGGCTAACGTTCCATTTTATTGCCTGACTCGTTGTGTCGAGTTGGAAGAGCGAAGGTTCGGCTGTGTGAGGCGGGAGCCGGTCAGTGTCGCAGGCTCGGGCTTGTTTCTGAGATATTTTAAACCCAAACAACAGAGGACTAACACATCGCTGCCGGACTCTGTCCTAGCTGGGCGGAGAGAGAGGAGCTGTCCTGGTGTTACCAAGTCTCGGTAAGTTGACGGTTGTGGGATGTTTCCAACCCCTCCCCCCTCTCTGCCGCCATGTTTTGGTAGTTCGCTTGTTTTCTTTGTTTCCTGGACTGTGAACTTGTGGCCCCTGTTCTCAATGTACGGGCGGAAACCTGGCTCAGTTATATTAATATGACCAGGAGACCCTGCATGGTCTAATTGTGGGGTCCCTGTGCCCGGTGTAGCCCCGGTTATAACTAGTATTGCAGTGGCTGTGTGAGAGTCTGATAGGGGCTTATTCACTAAAAGCTACGCTAAACACATTGTGCTATAGTGTATCTGATAACACTGTAAACACTTCAACTTTTTAAATCTTGTTTTTTGTTTTTAATTTGTCTTCAAGTTGCAATAATGCGGTGAGTAGTAAATCACCAAAACAGCAATTCTATATATTGAAAGCTTTGTGTGTGGGTTTTATATTATATATATTTTTGAGTGGTCACTCTTCATCTCATCAGGAGTGTAATAATTACATAAAATCACACTGAAGCCCTGACCACCCCTTCCACTGTAGAGGCATAATCTCTCTTACTAGCTGTTTTTTTTTTATTTTTTTTTTATACATTTTCTGTTAACGGTCTTAGAACCATATAGGATTCTATTTAGAGAATGTGGGTCTCCACCAAAGAATTAGCCATACAAGGTAATGTCTCATAGTTCAGTTAACAGCACGGTTCACTACAACGAGCTGCATAAGTGACTAACTTTTGTTGGTGCGTATGTGATTGTATGTTTTGTCTCAATTGAGTCTTGGTTTCCTGTCTTTCTTATATCTTGTTGCCCACTGCCCCTCCCCCAGCTTCAAAGAAACTCTGTTTTTCTCCTAACAGCTGTGCGAGTGTCACCCCTACTGTTGCCTTGCGCACAAGGGGTTTCCATGTTGGTTTTGGATCTTTACTGTCTTATGCAAGTGCAAACTGGAAGGTTAAAGAAGGGATTGCAAAGAGAACATAAAGTGCTAATTTTGAGATCTGGGAAAGGAGTTGAGAAGTTTGAAGGATCTGCTGAAAGGTGAGAAGGCATATTAATGTTTATCTAAACTCTAATTTAGCTATTTCAAAGCCTTTTTTTTTTTTTTTTTGGGGGGGCGGTTAATAAAAAAAAAATAAATAAAAAAAAAAAAATTCTAGGAAGTCACTTGGTGCCTCTTAAAGTGATGCAGTGCTGTGGGGTTTTCACATTTTCTTGCATGCTAAAAGTGAATATTAATTTAAAACTTAAAGGAAAAACTCTAGCTTTATTTTTTTTATCACCTTTAAAACATTGTGTGCTGTCAGAATTTGGTTCTGGTTCAGTACCACCATATTTCCAAAATGTCCTGCATATTCATTTATTTTTTTATTTTTTATATAACTGTGCAGCACTTGAACAGGACAAATTTATAAAGATTATAAATATGCTGAAAACTTGACCTCTGCAATAGTTACTAGTTTCTCTAACTTTTCTCCCTCTTAACCATAGGTGACAAAACAGTTCAAGATGGGAGGAGGTGAGCGATATAACATTCCTGTTCAACAGCAAAGAACTGTTGGCAAACAGAATAATCGTCAGAAAGTATTTGATCGCAACAATCAAAAGGCAAATACCTGTCGTGCTAAAGACAAAGGTCGTGGTTACAATCCATCTGGTCTTGCATGGCAGGCCATGCAGAATTGGTCCAACAACACTCGCTCAACAAACCAGAACTGGAATCTAGGATTGTCAGGATCAAAGAACCTCTTCCATGGTCAGCTTAACCAGAATTATGCTGGAGCCAAATTTAGTGAACCACCATCACCAAGTGTTCTTCCCAAACCTCCAAGCCACTGGGTACTTCTTTCCTGTAATCCTGCTGAGAAAGAATTGATGTCATTTCAACTAAAGACTTTGCTGAAAGTCCAATCTTAACAAGCATTTCAGGCCAACCAATGTCCCTAGGATAATTACAGCATTTCAAGTTGAAGACTATGCAGCTATACTTTAGTCCTAAAGTAGCTTATCTAGCACACCTACAAATCAGGAATTGGTCTGCTCTGTTTAGTTGCTCAGAAGAACTGAATGAGATGTTGGGGAACCTTCCATGAAGACTCCTGCAGCTGAAGCACTCATCACTGCATTGTTAGTGTGTTGCAATGACTCTATTTGTTTTGTATATCATCTTTAAATCAATACATCGATTTTGTTGCACTTAAAAGTAATGGAAGCATGTCTTTTGGGGCTGTCTTTGATTACGGTCAGCACTAGTAAATTGCAACATATGCTGTGAAGGCTTGGTTCTTTTATCAATGTATTTGTATATGTTGTAATATCTGGAACAGGCTAACATATTTTTTTTTTTTTTTTTGTCTCAATATTCACCAGTGGTTTAGCCAGCATGTGCATAGCGTAGCCAATTTACCAGGCTAGTTTTGTTCTTATACCACTTATGTGCCAACAATTCACATGTACTGCCAAAGTCTGTTTTTGAGGGTCTTACCAGTAACCAAAACCAAATCACTGCTACGCAAATCTTATTTTCCCGGTGTAAAATTTGTCATAATACCCTTCCCGCCCAATCTAGACTGCTTGCGATATGTGGTGTTGATCACCATGTAAATGCTCTCTAGTATAAACTTTAATAAAATTTTTTTATTTTTTTTGTATATTCTATAACTGATTAGCCACTATGATTTAAACATGACGCTTAATGCTAGCTTACAATCCATTTTTTAGACACATGGCATAGTCTCCAGCCTCAGGATTATTATTTTTTTTTAAATCTGCAGTTTTTAGATTTAAGTATTTAACTGAAATCTGGATATCCCACCCCAACCATTCCTGTCACCCTTTTTACCTACTTCTTTTGTTTTAAGTGGGGATGGGGGGGGGGGGCATTAGTTCCCTATTCATAACAGACATTTGAAAACCAGAGTAATAGCCAACTACTGGCTTCATGTTAGGAACCTGACATTTGGTCAATTTTTATCTATATTTTTATTTTACAAGCTGGACTGCATGCATTAATGGAACTATATTAGCCTGGCTCCTAAATCTGGGGCCCTGCTTTAGATAATAAACCCCATGTAACTTCCTGCTAAGTCATTGATTATTGCATGTTTTGTCAGCAGGCTATAAAGTGCTGTCCTTGCGCTGCTCTACTTAGAATTTTTTTTTTTTTTTTCTGTGCATCGGGGGGGGGGAATCTGCGCTTATTATCTTGCTGAACAGTGCATTCAATATCAAATCCAGATGTATAAATGTGTATATAATCTCAACGTTTTGTGTAAAGTAATGACTTGAATGACGTCACTTTTTCTTTCCTCTCAAATGTAGTCTTTGTATAATTGGTCATTCAACTAGCAGCACTCTTCAACTTGAAATTTTGTAACTGTCTATATAGTAATAATATGAACAACCGAGTAGCTGTGTAAATAGCTGTACAAGTTGTAGTATATGTAAATGAGTGCAGGAAACCCTGCAAAGAGTATTTTTTAGTACAAAACTGCTGAATGTAGTCACAGGATCTGTGACTTCAGAAACTTATTTTGTTTAAATAAAACACGCCCGCACGTGTGTGTAGCCTTTTGCACAAAATGCCAGTATAAATATGTACACATTCTCGTGTTCTCAATTATAAACTGGTCATGTAGTGGGATTGGTGCAAATGAAGCTCTTAAGGATTTTATATAAAAATAAAAAAAACTATATTAAAAAAAAAAAAGTTAGCAGCTGCTCACACCTGTATAAATAGATGTATTTTTGATATTCATGCAGTCTGAGTATTCCCACTGCTCAAACTGCTTTAAGTGATGCAACATTGTGAAATTGTAATTGGGGCTATCTAAAGACTCCACCATAGTTAAGAACATTCTGTACTGCACTGCTTGGGAATCTATTTGAATGGACCATGTGAAACTCAACTCATAAGTGTTTACATCTGAACTGTCAGAGCCCACTTTCACTGCTACTTTTAACACAGCCTTACCTCTTATCCTGGATTTCTGTTTTTCAAGAGAATGGACATTCCTTTTAATATCCCTACACGGACTTCTAAATTGTTAAGAGATGACAATTTTGTTTATCAGTATTGTCTTGTGAAATGGAGGAATATGTATTACATTTGACCATAATATGGTCAACCATGTATTAAGTACTACCCTGTTCTCTCAAAGGTGCAGATTTCTAGGAATTCTTCATGTGTCCTTGTAGATGTTATATTTGATCATGTGAATAGGGAGACCTGCACTGTTCTATCGATTGGCATTGGAACCTTGCACTGATTTTGGTCTTCAAAGGAACATGTAGCTGGTGAGCAAAGACCAATGCAGGCTTTTGCAGAATTCAGTAGAAATGGCAACTTATCAAAGGGTTAGTCCTGTCCCAGAATGCCTTGTAAAACATTGTATTTGCACAGATCTTGGGAAAGGTGTGTGGGTTTCCCTTTTTTTTTCTTTTTCAGCTCTACTAGATTTATGCAGTCCCTTTGTTTCAGATGCCTATTTGTAAACTAGTCCAAACACATAAACGCACTTTTTTTTTTTCCCCTCTTTCCCATTAAGTACTTAATGCTGCTGATGTGGAACATCTTTACTATATTTGTAACCATGCATCATGTGAATATGGCTGTGCTATATTCCTCAACTGTTCGTTTTTGTTTTCTTTTCACAATGTGATTGGTTTTTTAAAAAAAAAAAAGGAGAGAGAGAAATAATCTATTTATACACTAAAATGTATCTGCAGAATGCAAACATTAGGATACTTCCAAGGCAATTTAAATTGGCTTATGTTTAAATTCTACAACTACCCTACCC
Source organism: Pelobates cultripes (assembly GCA_933207985.1). Lineage (NCBI taxonomy): Eukaryota > Metazoa > Chordata > Amphibia > Anura > Pelobatidae > Pelobates > Pelobates cultripes. Next base: position 213,397,365 of record OW240912.1, on the reverse strand, counting down.
CCATGTTGAAGTCACAAGTGGTTTTTATTTGGAAGTACCTCCCCCCAAAAAACAATAATTGGAAACTATAACAAAATAAATAAATACCGTTTAACCCCTAAATGTATGTATTTTTATTTTTGTAAAGAATACTGTGAAATTTGTAACTGCATTATTGCAGGGAGAACACTGCACTGACTCAAAGAATACCATATTAGAAGGCTGCTCTCGGACACAAGGCATTTTTAGCATCATGCTTTACTGTTTTTAGATCTATTAAAACTGTGTAGAGATCTCTTCCACAAAAAAAAGCTGGTGGGATAGTTGTGGTATGGCTTCCATCAGCTTTTTTGAGCAGTTTCATTACAGGATTGGTGAAAATCTGGTTAGCATAAAAGTTTATTGGAGGAAGGCTGAAATACAGTAGAGCAGAATGAGAGGCTTCTTCTCTGTAGCACTAGATTGCCTTAAAGCAGACTTTTAAAAAATATGTATATATTTTTTTTATACGTACACACACAGTGGCATGTCCATGATAATACAGTGTTCCTGGCTGAACTGTGGCTAACACTATGTTAAAGTAAGCAAGGTAAATGTTTTAATAAAAATTTCATAAAAAAAATAATAATGGGGGTATGGGATTCAGGAGAACAGGCATAGGCAACCTTTGGCACCCCAGATGCTCTAAATTAGATCCTCAAGAGATAATCAACAAACTAAAACCTGAAATAATAAGCAGGCATGAAAAGAAAATAATCATGAACACAAGGCGTTATGTGGAGTGATAGGAAGCGGTGGTAGCACACCGCCACTTCCAGTGGGACTCAGGTGCCGGTATATGGCTGTGCTTTAGCTACTCACCATGGCTTAGGATAGATGAGCTGGATAGGATTGACATACCATAAGGGTTAAAGAGAATGCTTATGAGTCTACTGAAGCCAGGTGCAGGATGTAATCTGGTATGCGTAAGTCCATTACCCTGAAGAGACGTTCTGCCTATGCGATGTAAGTTGCAAATGTTTGTCTTCATGTAGCTTGTCAATTTTTTTTCCCGGTCTCCAGTGGTACCTGATACCTTTATCTCAGCACCCTAGTCACCGTTTGCAAGGAGTGTGTTCAGAGCATAGTGGACCCCCTTAAGGACGGCGGGTGTTGTATGCCCTCCTTAAGGAGCCGAGCCTAAGTGCCAGACACCACCTCGGGCATTTATTGGTGCGCTTTTAAGGCTGTGATTCGTGGCAATTTTATAAAATTGCAAATCCGACTAAACAAGCCAGGCAACCGCTATCAAAAATATATCAAGATCATTATCAACTGACTAGAGAGTTTAAATTTATCACAGGACACTCTAGATCAGGGGTTCTTAACCCAGTCCTCAAGGACCCTATACCTGTCCAGGATTTAGGGATTACCTGGGTGTGACTATGGTGTTTAGAAAAAGAAGAAAAAAAACACCTTAGAAACTAAGGTGTTTTTTTTTTTTCCCCTAAACACCTTAGACACACCCAGGTAATCCCTAAATCCTGGACTGGTTGAGGGGTCTTTGAGGACTGGGTTGAGAACCTCTGCACTAGATAAACGTATTAGAAATAAAGTTTTAATAAGGGATAAAATTACAGAAAGAATAACAGGAAATCTTGAAAAAATGAAAATAAAGTATTATTACAGAGGAAATAGGGCAGATAAAATGCTCACTAGAAAATTGAAGAAAAAACAAACAGATAATAGAGTGCATAAATTAATGATTAACTCAAGAACATGGTTAATCCTGAAGAAATTTGGCGAGCATTTAACGATTACTATTTTAAACTTTATAATATAGAATCTAAACCCGGAATAGCATTAATAGAGAAGTATCTTTCTAAAACTTCTCTCCCTGCCCTTAAAAAAATTCAAATAGACCAACTAAATAGATATATTACTACGGAAGAGATAGAAAGAGCTATAAATTATATGAAAAAATAATTGAAGTTATTTGAAGTCCCCAGGTCTCGATGGCTTTTCCAATTGTAATATTTTTTATAAGTAATATGCTTTGATGATATCAGAGGCTCTCATTAAGGTGTTTAATGATATATTAGAGGGTGATTGATTCTCGGAAGAGATGACGAGTAAACATTATACCAATATTAAAGCAGGGTAAGAACCCAACAGAGATCACTAATTATCGCCCAATATCACTGATTGATGTTGATATGAAGATATATGTGACAGTGCTCTCTGCTAGATTGAAAACTATTATCGGAGAGTTGATCCATCCAGATCAAGTGGGTTTTGTTCCGGGAAGAACTTCATCATCAAATTTTAGGAGAATTATTGATATCCTGGATTATGTAAAGAAGAGGGAGATTAACCACCTGACTGTCATTGGACATAGAAAAGGCCTTTGACAGAGTCGGGTGGGATCTCCTCGCCTCGGTCCTGGAGAGGTTTGGTATAACAGGGAAATTCTTACAAGCAGTAATGGCTTTATATGATTTTTTTAAAGTCTGCTTTAAGGCAATCTAGTGCTACAGAGAAGACGCTGCTGTCCATAGGAAAGCATTGAGAATGCTTTCCTATGAGACTGGCTGAATGCGCGCGCTCTTGCTGCGCATGCGCATTCAGCCGATGATGGCAGAAGAAGGAGTAGGGAGCCCAGGGCTGGAGAAAGGTAAGATTTTAACCCCTAGAGCACCCTCAGGTTTGTTTTCCTGGCACTATAGTGGTCCTTTAAAAGAATGGAGAATGTATGAAATATAATGGTGGGGGAAGAGTAAATACCATTAGAAATTATGTTCTACCGAAATGGTCTTAGCTTTTTCAGATGATCCCCTTGAAGGTAACATCTCTATGGATAACAATGATCCAGAGAATCGTCAATGGTTTTGTCGGGAAAGATAGAATCCAGAGAATAATCAGAAACAGCTTAGCATTGAAAATAAAAAAAGGCGGAATATGCGTTTAGTGGGAGATCTTTATAAAGCTAATATTTTAACACATATATACAGATCTCAACTACAAAATAATAAGAAAGAATTCTGGTATCAAGTCGAATGTGATATGACTAATATGAATAATTGGGAAACAGGCATATGGAATATTGACGATCCTTATAACTTAAAACAGAGTTGGAAAAATAACCTTATTGTAAATTATTTAATGGAAGAGTGTGAAAGATTAAATAAAAAGTTGAATTTAGAAAAAAAAATATTCTTAATTTCTTCAAAATCGAGATAGTCGAAGCGAATATAGAAAAAATTACGATAAGAAATTGGACAAGACATGGTTTAGAAAGTATAAACCAACTTATGGATGGTATTAATATTAATAATTTCCCCGATTACAAATAGAATTTTCTCTCCCAAACAATGAATTATTCTCATATTTGAGAATTAACATTTTTTTTTAGACTTCTATAAGACTGATTTTACATCAGAGTACAGAGTATTGCTCAAGGTTATCTAGTTTATTAAGTGGAGATATTGTAAATAGACCCCTGTCAAGATCAATGGAATTTATATCATCTATGTCTAACCAACAGTTGCTCTCCTCCATCTAAACTGGCCAAATTTAACTAAAATAGATACATTTTTTGTTATTCACTGCTTTAAATTATGATCGCATGAAGATAGAGACAACTAGAATCGCCTACCTGGAGTGAGATTGGTATGGTAATAAAGTGAAGTCTCACTTATTTAAATAATTCTAGCACAAAGGGAGACAGTGATGGAACTAGTAAGAGGATAGAAGTCATAGAAATGTGGTTGGAATGACCTTTATGCGTAGATAGCGATTCACTCCTCTTGGTATAACCTATAAAGCATTTATTCATCTCCACTCTTTGCTGCTACTTTTAACTTGTATGTTTTGAGTTAGTTAGTGTTATGTATGTTTTGTATATATTCTGCCTCTCTCTATAGAAACAGGTACTGTACTGGGCAGGGGCGTACCTGGAGCATTTGGCACCCGGGGCAGATCCTATATTTAAAAATTTTAAAAAAAACACCCGCAAATTTTTTAAATGTCTATGGGGGCACCCTCAGGGCACTATAGGCACTATAGTGGTCCTTTAATACAAACACAGACACACAAACAGACACACACTGACACATACACCAACACACATACAGATACACAGACACACATGTTTAAGTGTGTGTCTGTGTGTGTTTGTATAGTGAATGCAGTGTGTGTGCTTGTATAGTGGATAATGGTGTTAGGGAAGAGGTGATGGTAAGGGGGGTGAAGTGAGAGGGAGCTCAGGTAGGGGGGTGATTGTGAGAGGGAGTGATTGTGAGAGGGAGTGGGTGATGAGGAGAGGGGGGGGGATGGTGTAGGGGGATGAAGTGAGAGGAGCTCAGGGAGGGGGTGAGAGGATGAGAGGAGGGTTGATTGTTAGAGGAGGGTGATTGTGAGAGGGGGGGTGATTGTGAGAGGAAGGGGGGTGATTGTGAAGGGGTGATTGTGATAGGGAGGGAGGGTAATAAGGAGAGGGAGGGGGGGTGATGTGATGAGGAGAGGGGGGGTTATACAGGGGGGACTTAAAAATTACCTTAAATCCCTGGTGGTCCAGTGGGGGCTGCCTGGTGGTCCGGTGGCCATCATTTCCGGTGGATCTCGCAAGACCCAATCAGAGCCTTGCCGTGGTAACCCTCTGATTGGGCAGTGCTCGCGAGACACATGGTCTGCAGCTCTGCACACTGCGGAGCTGCAGACCGGTCTCGGCGAAGGGGCACAGGAGGTGCATTGCAGTCTGCCCCGGGCACCCCCCTAGTGACTGGCACCCAGGGTTATGTATCCTGGAAGCAAAGTTGGTTAAGGTGTGCCAAAACCAACATACAAGTAGGCCTGTAAAAAGAGGGCAAGAAGGAATTCAAAGTAAACACACTTTATTGCAAGTTTAAACTGCGAGATTTCTGAAGGCCTGTCTGAGCTCCCTTTCTGGTCGAGGGATGTAGGAGTTGTATATTGAGGATTTCCAGCGTCCCAGTCTCTTAATGATGTGTACAGGAGTGTTAGTGCTTGAAGCTGATGATGCTGCGCCGATGCGAAACGAGTGACCAGACAAGGAAGCTGGGTTGTAGCCCAACCTTGACAATAGAGTTCTGATGTGTGACATAAATTTAGATGTGGTGAGTGGGTGTCACTCAGTAACAGTTGTAAAAAGAAGTATATTTTAAAAAAAAAATAAACAAAAAAAAATTAACCCCTACCCTCTGTCCCCCCTTCCCCATGTACTTACCAATCGCCGTGTTCCCCCGCAGGCGATCGGTCTTCTTCTTTGGGGGGGACTCTCTGGATTGAGCCCAGAGAGGTCCCCCCTCTCCAATTTAGGACCCCCAGGGGCCTCACATGGCCCCCATAGGTGTCCTCAGTATTGCCAGCAGGGGGACTGCCTGAACTGACACAGGGCCGCCATCAGGGCATGACAACCGCAACGGTTGTCATGGGCCCGGCGGTCCTGGGGGGCCCGGACTGCTCAGGTTGTCCGGGCCCCACATTCAGTGGGTACATACCGGGTCGACCCCGGTAGGTATCCACTGGGCCAGCCTCTTCTCCTAGGGGGCCCAGCAGCCGGTCACCTCAGGGCCCCCCAGAGGCTGGCCCTGCTGACACCCGGCGGGCGCGCGAGGGAGCACTCTCTGTGTGCTTCCTCTTCAGCTCCCTCGCGCACCGAGTACTGATGCCGGAACCGGAGCATGACGTCATCTTCCGGCTCCGGCATCAGTATGCGGCGCGCGAGGGAGCTGAAGAGGAAGCAGCAGAGGAGAGTGCTCCCTCGCGCGCCGCAGGCACCGCTTGCAAGGTGTCGGAGGTGGTGGAAATGGAGGGAGGGAGGGGATGAAGGAAAATTTTATGGGAGGGGGAGGGAAAGAAAGGGGGGAGGAAAGAAAGGGGAGGGGGGATGGGGCCTGCACTCTATGGGAGGGGAGGAAGGAAATTGGAGTGAGGGAGGGGGATGAAGGAAATTTATGGGAGGGGGAGGAAGAAATTGATGGGGGGATGAAGGAAATTTATGGGAGGGAGGAGGGGGGGAGGAAAGAAACCTTGAGGGGAGAGAAATGAAACTCTGAGGGAGGGGGAGAGGAAGAAACTGGAGGGGGGGAGGAGAAGAAGGAAGTTGGAGGGAGGGGGAGAAGTAAAGGAACTGAGAGGAGAGACAGTTGAGAGGGAGGGGGAGAAGAAGGAAATTGGAGGGTGGAGGAGAAGAAGGAAATTGGAGGGGGGTGAAGAAGGAAATCTGAGAGGGGGAGAATAAGGAAATTGGAGAAAGGGGGAGAAGAAGGAAATTGGAGGGAGGGAGGGGGAGAAGAAGGAAATTGGAGGGGGGAGAGATTGACATCCATCACACACACACACAATGCACCCCTTGCACACAGAAAAACACACAATGCATTACACACAGACACACAATGCACCCGTTACACACACTCAATGCATCCCTTACAGACGCACACACTGCATCCCATACATACACAAACTCACCTTGCAGCCCTTACACATACAAACACAGATTCACACAATGCATTCCTTACACACATCAGGACATCTCCCCCACACACACTCAACCCCCTGTGAACAAACTCATTGGTGGAACATGAAGGTGGACCCTGGGACCCAGACCTTGAGCTGTGTAAAGGGCCCTCAAAAAAATGGAGCTGCTTCCCGTTGATCCCAGAACATTGATTTTTGTGACCACAGTTACAAAACGCCTCCAGAGAGTCTGTTCTACACCAGACCAGTGGAGCCAGACTGCAGCTAGAGCCCATCATCATCCTCATCTGGTTGTAAGTAGGCAATCTAGTATATTATTTGTGGCACTAATCTCTAATATACCTCACATTAAAGGGACACTATAGTCCCCAGAACCACTACAGCTTAATGTAGTGGTTCTGGTGTCTATAGCCTGTCCCTGCAGGCCTTTTAATGTAAACACGGCGGCACTGCAGCACTGGTGTTAGTTAACATGGCAGATCATATGGGTGGGGCATTGTGATGTCACATGGGGGGGCGGCAAACTTTACTTTTGCCTAGGGCGGCAAAAATCCTTGCACCGGCCCTGCAGACACTGCATTCCTGTGGGCGGACTGGGGGGGGGCAGCACTTTGGGCGGACTCGAGTGCAGGCACCGGGGGGGCCCAGACCTTGAGCTGTGTCAGGGGCCCCAAAATTTCTGATGGCAGCCCTGAACTGACAGGCAGTCCCCCTGCTGGTGGAAAAGTAAAAATAAAGTTAATAAAAGTTAAAATAAATAAATAAAAGTTTTAAAAAAAAATATGTGTGTGTATATATATATATATATATATCTGATATATATACACACTGTTTAAAAAAATAAAGGGAACACTTAAACAATACAATGTAACTCCAAGTCAATCACACTTCTGTGAAATCAAACTGTCCACTTAGGAAGCAACACTGAGTGACAATCAATTTCACATGCTGCTGTGCAAATGGGATAGACAACAGGTGGAAATTATAGGCAATTAGCAAGACACACCCAATAAAGGAGTGGTTCTGCAGGTGGTGACCACATACCACTTCTTAGTTCCTATGCTTCCTGGCTGATGTTTTGGTCACTTTTGAATGCTGGCGGTGCTTTCACTCTAGTGGTAGCATGAGACGGAGTCTACAACCCACACAAGTGGCTCAGGTAGTGCAGCTCATCCAGGATGGCACATTAATGCGAGCTGTGGCAAGAAGGTTTGCTGTGTCTGTCAGCGAAGTGTCCAGAGCATGATGGCGCTTCCAGGAGACAGAATAGTACATCAGGAGATGTGGAGGAGGCCGTAGGAGAGCAACAACCCAGCAGCGGGACCGCTACCTCCTCCTTTGTGCAAGGAGGAACAGGAGGAGTACTGCCAGAGCCCTGCAAAATGACCTCCAGCAGGCCACAAATGTGCATGTGTCTGCTCAAACGGTCAGAAACAGACTCCATGAGGGTGGTATGAGGGCCCGACGTCCACAGGTGGGGGTTGTGCTTACAGCCCAACACCGTGCAGGACATTTGGCATTTGCCAGAGAACACCAAGACTGGCAAATTTGCCACTGGTGCCCTCTGCTCTTCACAGATGAAAGCAGGAAATTTCCCTGAACATAGATTAGAGGGATTCCCTGCTCTGGTGCGTATGTCTATGTTTACCCGAACATAGATAAAAGCACCAGAGCAGGGAATCCCTTAACTCCTCACTTACCGACCGATTTGTTCTACGACCAGGTCATAGGAAAGGAATCCAGTCGATAAGTGAGGAGTGTCTATATTATATATGTGTAATATATTATAAAATAACTAAAACATTTTATAATATATTATACATATATAATGCATCTATATGATTTCATTATAAGTGTACTTTGATATATTATTGTATACCGGGTGCCAAATCACAGAAAATATAAAAATATGAAAAAATACCGGCACTCTTGGGTTAGTTCATCTGTTTTAATTCTCAGTTGATCCAAACATGTCAACATTTCGGCTCCCGGTCGGAGCTTTCATCAGGACACAATGTCCGGTATTTTTTCATATTTTTATATTTTCTGTGATTTGGCACCAGGTATACAATATTTTTATAGTTGGAGGTCTACTATTTGCTTTGCTATATACAGTGGCGTACTTAGGGGGGGGGCGGTCCGCCCCGGGTGCCAGCAGGGTGGGGGGTGCCATGACCAGCCCCGCCGCCCCCCCCCCATGCTGCAGCCGCCCGAGCGCTCTGTAGAGAGCCTCAGGCGGCTGCAGCTTTGCCCGGGAGGTGCGTCCATGAGGGCGGACCGCACCGCCCGGGCGCAGCCTGAGGAGAGGGGCTGACAGGAGGAAGCACTCAATGCTCCCTCCTGTCACCATTTCCACAGGCTGGAAATGAGTCTGGTTGAAGAGCCACCTGGCTCCGTCGGACTAACAGGAAGTGAACACTAGTGTGTGCATCATCTTCCCAGCCAGTCCCGCCGGGTACAGAAACAGATGCTCCCCTGTACCCGCCGACCATACAGGGCTCGCCACGCCTACAGCAAAAGGAGAGGGGGTGAGAAAGAGTGAGAAAGGGGAGGGGAGGAGAAAAGGGAGGAGGGGGGTGAGAAAGAGGGGGGTGAGAAAGAGGAGAAAGGTGGAATTTATAAGAGTATATAAGCGAGGGGTGGAGAAAGAGGAGAAAGGAGGGGTGAGAAAGAGGAGAAAGGAGGGGTGAGAAAGAGGAGAAAGGAGGGGGGGTGAGAAAAGAGGAGAAAGGGGAGAGAAAGGAGAAAGAGGGGGAGGAGAAAGAGGAGAAAGGGGGGGTGAGAAAGGAAGTGAGAAAGGAGGGGGGGAGAGAAAGAGAAAGGAGAGGGGGAGAGAAAGAGAAAGGAGAGGGGGGGTGAG